>OZ010581.1:112626965-113001965 GCA_963932145.1 Acanthosepion lycidas | reverse complement strand
CTAATTCCCTTGGGAAAAGTGTGAATCCTCTTCTTCTCCCTCCAGCTATGGGTAAATAGCAGGACAGACTCTGGGTTCTATAGCCTTGGATGGCAACTGGTCTAGCAGAAGGACAACTATGAATTCAAAACCTGCGGACGGTCGTTTGCGGACCTTGTGGCACGTAGTGCATCAGGGCTCTGTATTCGGCCGTTCAAAAAGTGTGGATGGTCGTGCACAAAACCTTCACGGCTATAATCCAATCTCATGTGCCGCTGTCGGTTTCCTGGGAACTGATCTGCTTGACCCTCCTACGTTGAATTAGACGGGGGAGTCGACGGCGACGATATATATATATATATATATATATATATATATATATATATATATGTGTGTGTGTGTATGTGTGTGTATGGGTGTGTGTGTGGGTGTGTGTAACGGAAGTTGTAATTAGTAGTAAACATTTTTTTTCAAATAGTTCTTTTCAATATTCTTGATACATTTGGGATTTCAGTACAAAAGGAATATCATACATCGGCTAACATGCTTTATCAGTGTTATTGCTGCTTCCTACTTCTTATTCATGCGAATTAGTCTGATAAGCGAGAAAAACTACATTCAACTGAAGAAGAAATGAGGTATTGCATATCGTATATTCAGCCAAACATTCAAGAAATCGTGAACAAAAAGCAACTATTTGTGCAACTTATTTAGTTTGAAACGTTTAAATAAAGTAAGTTCATATCTGTGTGTGTATTTTTTAAATCTCTGGTTTTATTTCATAACATTTAAACGTCTTGATTTTTGCATAGAAGGTTTTTTTTTCTTTGCTTACTTACATGAAGAAATTACTGAATAAATCTGAACAAATAACAGAAAGAGAGGGGAGTGAGATGTATATATATATATATATATATATATATATATATATATATATATATATATATATAGAAAGATAGATAGATAGATGTGAATAGACTAAAATAGTTGCACATAAATAGGCATAGAGAGATAGACAGATAGATATGAATAGATTAAAATAGATAAGAATAGAAATAGATAGATACTAATAGACTAAAATAGATCGATATGAATAGGTAAATATATATATACACACACACACATAAATATAAATATATATATAGATAGATAGATAGATAGATATTATGAATAGACTAAAATAGAGATGAATAGGTATAGATATATATATATGAATAGACTAAAAGAGATAAGAATAGACATAGATATTAATAGACTAAAATAGATAGATATGAGTAGGTGTATATATATATATATATATATATATATATATATATATATATATATATATATAATCATTTATTTAAAAATATGATTCCAACTCGCTACATAGGAGGTCTCATGTTTCAAAACAAGAGCCGAAAACTTCAAAATAATATTTAAATTAACTTGAGTCCCAAAAAAATTTCGCTTGAAGATGGAACAGAGCTTACTTTAACTCAAGTTAATTCAAATACTATTTTGAACAAACAAATATGCTGGAGTCTGCAATGAGGATTAGCTATCAGCCCTCGTAGACTGGCATTCTCAGATACGAGTAGTTGTAGCTTTTACATTTTTAACCAGCTTCCCTTAGATTCTTATCAAACAGCTCATTCATCAGAAAGAATTTCACAGCAAATCTCTACCATTAATAATTATCTAGCATTTCATTGTGTAAAAAAATGAACTGATTTCAAGACTCATTGTCTCAGTTCTCAAAAATCGTCATAGAATGAGACAGTGACCATTTGAAAGAGGATTTTTCTTAGTTTTGAATGGCTGCCACAGGGGCGATGTAGTTGCGTCGTATCTCTGGCAAAGTTCAGTTGTTTGTTTTTTCCCTGGAAGGTGAGTCCTCAGCAAAAGGCGTTCTGCGTACTCAAGTCCGCGAAAAAAATTATGGTTGTTACGTTGCAGCCTACTTTTCAAAGGCAATTCAACATTAATCCACCATCTCCTAAGAACATTTGACGGTGGTTTAAACAGTTTCAAAAGTGTGGGTGTCTGTGTAAAGGAAGAAGTTCAGATGGATAAGGAGTTACAGAGAAAAAAAGTGACGAAAAGCCGTGTGCTACGTTTGAGGGGAAGTCAACGAATCGAGCTAGCCGTGAGCTTGTAATCACACAATTTACTATATGCCGTGTGCTAAGAAGAAGACTGTATTTTAAACTTTACAGACTACGCCTCGTTCAGGCACTTAACAAGACCTTGCTCTTTGTACCTGGCCTGCGAGATCCCTAGATCTCAGCTTGTGTGATTTTTTTTCATGTGGGGATACGTAACAGATCGTATTTATGACCCAACGCTACCTACTAACCTCAATGACATTAAACATCGAATAACAGCAGCTATCAACTCAGTGGACCATGATATGCTAATAGGCGTCTGGGAGAAATTTTCCTACCGCATTGATGTTGCGCGTGATGCAGGTTGTACTCACGCTGAACACTTGCAAGACAGGGAATGAAAGTTGATTTTGAGTAGAATACTTGTGACTTGGCTGGATTTTACTGTTGCTTTCTCTTATTTATATATATATATATATATATATATATATATATATATATATATATATATATATGATAAGATAAAGAGCAAGTAGGATTTTAATCTAACATGCATCACTTTATTAAAGAAACGTGATAGATCAAGATAAAAATAATAAAGCTTTAATAAAGTCAACCTTGTTAGATTAAGATCTGTTTACAAGTTTTTCTTTATTCTGTCATATATATATATATATATATATATATATATATATATATGTTCATATATTTATATATATATATATATATATGTTCATATATTTATATATATATAAATATATATATATATATATATGTTCATATATATATATATATATATATATATATATATATATATATATATATATATATATATATATATATAAGCTAAAAGAAAATTGATGGATAACCTCAATTCCTCTGTTTAATTTTTAGTTTTATTTCCCAGCTCCTACTTGACAAAAAAGAAATTTTATTTTCCGAAGATGCCATTTTACACAATATTTTAAAAAGATTAAATCTCAAGTCAGATGTTTGCCATTAATATAGCTTATGTATATTATATTTATATGTTATCATATATATATATTATATTTATATGTTATTATATTTTATGCGCAGACTTTCAAATCCTTAAGTAGGTCATGCTATCGTTATAGCTGTCTGTTATTCTTCTGAATGATTCCTTTTCGCAGAAATCGCCCATCTATTTTTCGCTGAGAAATCGTCAATCTTTGATATTGGTTGTTTAAAGAAATCGATTACGTTTTTTCAAAAGAAAACGAACGATAATATTATTGTCATTTTGTCATCGTTTCAACCCAAACAGGAAGACAGAAGTTGACTAACATACATCGAATAAGAGCAGCTATGAATACAGTGGATCGTGATATGCTAATAGGCATCTGAGGGGAATTCTTTTATTGCATTGATGTTGCCCCTGCTGCAGGTGGTGGTCATATTGTACAATTGTAAGACAGGAAATAAAAGTTGATTGTGAGTAGAATACTTGTGACTTCCTTGGAGTTTTCTATTGCTTTTTATTATTAAAATGTTGCGTAATGAAATCGGTTCATTCTTTTTTATTATCCCTGTAACATAAACCTTGCTACACATAACGCACTATTGTCTAGCATATGTAAATAGATAGTCGAATCAAAGAAAAATAAAATAATCATAGCTTAAGAATAGCGTTTAAGCATGAAACAGTCTGTCAACGCTTGGTGTTGAACTCAGTGAGCATTGTTATCTTTACATCCGCTATAGCTCTGATAGTGAGCACAGTTACCCTTAAATATAGAATTTCTTTAAAATTATATTTTGATCATGTATATGTGTGTGTGTGACTGTGTGTGACTATGTTTGTCTGTGTGTATACGCTGAAATGTGCAGCTTTAAATTGAAGCATACTTAATCTATGTTACTATCCTCCGCCTCACGTTTATTTTAAGGTATTAACTACACATCTCTTTCAAGATGATGATTAATGTTCTGCCGCAATAATCATCAACCATAACTAAACAAAATGAATAAATTATATATATATATATATATATATATATATATGAATATATATATATATATGAATATATATATATATATATATATATATATATGAATATATATATATATATATATGAATATATATATATATACATATTCATATATATATATATATATAGCATATAAACAGAGAATACATTAAAACAACTCTCTGACTTACTCATAATACATACATACACACACACACAGACATATATATATATATATATATATATATATATATATATATATATATATATATATATATATATATATATATTAGAATATAAAGAACAAGTATGATTTTAATCTAACATGCTTCACTTTATTAAAGCTTCGTTATTGATCAAGATAAAAATAAAGCTTCCTTTATAGTATCACATATATATATATATATATATATATATATATATATATATACATATATATATATATAGGCTAAAAGAAAATTGCTGGATAACCTAAATTCCTATATTTCATTTTTAGTTTCATTTACCAGCGCCTACTTGACAAAAAAGAGATTTTAATTTCCGAAGATGCCATTTTACCCAAGATTAAATCTCTAGTCAAATGACTGCCATTAATATTGCTTATGTATATTATATTTAGATGTTATTTATTTTATGCACATACCTACAAATCCTTAAGTAAGCCATGCTATCGTTATAGCTGTCTCTTATTTTCCAGCATGATTTCATTTCACATTAAAGAGAAGTGCGACAAAAGAAAATACTTTTTCCTCTAACTAGTTCAACATGAATACAGAGAGATCAATTCAATTCTCAATTCAATACTACTATGAGATTTTATTATACAGTTAACAAAAAATACGTATTAATTTCACTATATCATACTGACATAAATGCTATAATAATTTTACTATAGGATTCTTTTACTATACTCCTAAGATTTTTTTTATTTATAAGAATAATCAATTTTTGTTAGTAAGTATTGTATTAAGAGTAATTTGGGAGAAATTATTATTTTAAGACATATCCCTATCATTTAAGCCATAGCTGGGAGAAATAGATAGATCCGATTCATTTCCCATGAGCATTTGCGCGTAAGTGGATTCAAACTTCGCCGACTTCACATTTTGAGCCGCTGTCTGGTATAATACCAACTGGACATCCAAGCACATGGTATTCTGATACGGTCATCAATCTAGTTACTGACCAGGATCGACGTTGCTTTATATCGTTTATCGGACGAGCATCGGTCTTTCAAACCGATGTAACCGTAAGGCAGGCGCAAATGAAGACTAATGTTTATATTTGTAGACTATTAAATCTGTAGAAGTTGGAAAGATTTTCCAAAAAAGGGTATTCACATGACCTTCCTTAATAAAGCTGGCAGGAATTATTTTCTTTTCTGACAGGTGACTCCTTTTAATGTCTGCTCGGTAGTTTTAGATATAGTTAGTATAAGAGGAATTGATTTGAAAAGGATTTTTTCATTTAAAAGATTCATCATAGAATAATCTGTCTCGTTTACCCTCTGGGTAGATTCCACATCGCCTTGCCTAGCATTTTGAATGCATATTTTAACACGTTTTTTTTATTTATTTTTTTTTAAATTTCCTGCCAAAAGATTTCCAAGTCACATGAATCTCAATGCTAGCCTAATGTTTACATGTCCAACTTGTAGTTTCCTTCTAGGGCTTCCCCTTTTGCTGACAATTATATAATACTGTTCCCTTACATTTGACTTCTATACTTATCTTCTCTCATTCATTTACCACACTGTTTAGAATTCATTTAATTTCCCTTCTGTGTCTGCTGTCTGTTCGTCAATTTCCCTTCTGTGTTCTCTGTTCGTCTTCAGGGTGCAACTTATTTCGATCAAAGTCTTGTAGATTAAAAATGACCTTTAGGTCAAATCGTTACCCAAGAATTATGACTGTAAGAAACTCTAGCAGTAAGCAAATTTTATTCTCAGATTATAATCTGGAGCTATAGATATTCGAAGCCGAGATGAACAACAGGTGACACCGTTCTCAGTGGGTCTTTCCATCACTCTGTCGTTTGCCCGGGTAGTGATCACTGTTTTATAGTCAATATTGTTCTTTGTCATGTAATCTTCATTCAGTGACCTACATTGTCCGAGCTGCGTGTCATGTTACTTTACTTTTAAAGTCCACTTCACTTAGCTGATAATCATCGGGGAAAAAATGTTTGAACCCATTTTTGCGAGAGATAAGATATTTTCCATTTAATAAGATATCAGCTAACACTAACTACTCTCGTTCTAGCGGTAGAATCTGTCCTGTGAGAACACATATTCTTCTCGCACGCTCTTTTTAATTTTGCTTACCTTTACTGTTCGTATTTAAGCAGTAGTCTTATAGTATAAAATAGGTTAATACAAAACCAGTTAGAAAAAGCCTTTTTACTGACGCATATTTCTAATTTTAGGTCTTTGCTGAACGTGTTCGTTATCAAATCTCTGCACAGTTTGTAAACTAAGGACTTCTATCTCAATGCATGAAACTGTTTGGCGAGTGTAATATTTTATAACGGTTTAAATTTTACAAGAAGAAATGAACTTGATTTATTTTTTAAGGTATTTTTTTCTTTCTCCCATTAGCCTTTTTTTTATTATCATCTTTTTAAGTTGAAATTTTTGTTTTTTCTTTCTTTCTTTACGTCATTTTCCTGTAGTAGCAGTGATGGTAAAAAAAAAAAACTCCAAAAAACAAAAAAGAAAAGAACAAAGAAGAAATAAATTACATTCAATAAACGAGGGGGCCAAAAGGTCCTTCGACTACCCCCAAACACTTCTATTAAATTTGCCGCTCCCAAAATGCCCGACGTCATGTTTTCCAAGTAGGTCTTGATTAATAACTAAGTTTGTGACCTGAGTATCATTGAATACACTCCACCGCACCCCATTATGTAGAAACGGCCAAGATTTTCCTCGACGCACAAGCTTGATTTTATTTACTTTTGTGTCAAGGGTTTTTATTTGCGGCAAAATGTCTCTGAAAAATTCCTTTGCAAGTAAAAACGCAAAGATTGATGCCAGCACTCCAGACATGCTGTCTTCGGAATTTTTATGTAATTCCAGCGAATAAATCAAACACCCGGTGCCAATCGGGAGATGTCAGAAGAGGAATGGAAAAATGGACAATGGAGAAGCAATGGATTCTGCTACTAATATTTGTAAACGATTTCCTCTTATGCTCCTCAGAAAGCTAGTATCGTAGAAAAGTAAATTAAGTAATTTATTCTTTGTCCATTTTAGTAAAACAAACTACTTAATAGTAATTAATTCGCCATACATCAGCAGCAGATATAGTTTAACAACAAATACACTAACAAAGCATGTAAATTTCACAATATAAAAACAGAAGGATGGGTGGTGTAATGATAAAAGCCTTGATTATATAATCGGAGTGCCAGGATCGAATTGCAATCGATTTCTTTACTTTAACTTAAATGCAAATACTTTTGAGAAAGAGATGAATCCATCTCTTCTCCCTATCAGCTATTAGTAAATATTAGGGCAGTTTGTGTGGTAAAAGGCCAACGAGCAGGGTAGACAATAATTTAATTCATTTATAAATAAGTCATAAACACTTCATTAAAATCCGATATTTATCAATGAGTTTTTACCGCAAAAAGACGCTAAAATTTCCTGTACTAATCTGTGTTCTTCCGCTGATGTAAGAAAACTAGTTTTCTCATATAAATTTCTAAAGTGCTAATGCAGGTTAGAGAATTTAATTAAATAATCAAAAATTAATTTGGCCATTCCTCTTAATGATAAAATAAAGATTTTGATAATAAAACTTTGTTTTTACCAACTTCGAGGCATTTTTTAAAATCATAATATGCTCCTTTTTCCGCGGAACCTAATCCTGAAGACAACCACGATAGAGAAGGAGAGGATGCTAAATTAGTAGGAAAGCACCGGATATGGAAATAATTTTCATTTTCTCTAATTTTCGGCGTTAGATTTTTGAATGTTTCCGCTAATATGTAATTATTCTTGTAACAAAAGAGTTCAGTCAGTTATGTACCATGCGTGATACACGCTTAAGCGATCATGTATCTTTCGATACATGACTGACGAAGCAGATTGTTTCCTGCAGTAGGTTGCCATTTCTTTCTATGGTGGACCAATTTCCATCCAATGCTAGAAAACACAGTCTGTCTTGCTATTTACCCCTAGATGGGGGTGGGTAGGAAGAGGAGGATTTATACCTTTCCCAAGGTTGTTAGCACATGAGTAAATGTAATGGATACGACTGGAAATCGAACTCGGCTTTCCGATTCCTGACTTTTAGCCGCTATCCATTACTCCACCGTGATGGGCCTCTTAAAACAATCCTGCCTTTAATATGGTTGCCGACACAGATAGTAGGAATTTGTTTAATTTTTTCCAAATTAAGTCATATCAGTATCTGAAATATTGTTTTTTTGTTTATTCTTCTACTACTTCTTTTCCTCCGTGTTGTTGTTTTTGTTTCTCTTCTTCTTCTTCTTCTTCTTCTTCTTCTTATTATTATTATTATTATTATTATTATTATTATTATTATTATTATTATTCTTCCTGGACCATTCTTACGTTTTCTTCTTCTTCTTTTCTTCATCTTATACTATTTGCTCTTCTTCTTCTTCTTCTTCTTCTTCTTCTTCTTCTTCTTCTTCTTCTTCTTCTTCTATATGTCCTAGTACTTCAGCATGTTGGCGATCATACCTCTCCATTATTCTGTGTTTATTCTTTGTTCATTTTCAGTTATTTCTGATAATATTATAATATGGCGGACGTTGTAATAAAATACTTTCATCGTAAGCGAGTCGTCACGTATTTTCCAGTTAATTTTAATAAAATAGCTTCCAAGTCTTCTCTTTGGCATCTGTATCTGCATTATTAGCTATGGGAGAAATAGCAGATTAAAATGGGCTCTTTTAGCTTGGCTAGAAAGTCGCCTACAGCTTGATTATAAAAAAAATAGAAAACTCTAACCATGATTGCTTACGATCCGAAGGAAATAATATATCTACAATCAAATATGCAAATCTCCAAAATATAGATGAAACCTCCGGGTAGAATGGACTCCCTACCATGAGTTGCAATCAATCTAAGTGGAAAAAATGTTTTTCCCAACAACGGGGAATAAAAAGGCAACAGGATATATAACCGCTCTCCTTTTTAAGATGTCCTTACACTTCATACATTAATTATCCCCGGTTGTTGACATCCATTTTTTTATATGTCCTGAATTGAGATGGTAGTTCTAAAATATACTATAAGCCGTGCCTGATATTGGGAAAAGGATCCATGTTTTTTTTTCCTTTGCTTCCTTCCCAGGTTCTGAATTCTCAATGCTCGACATACGAAATTGTTTAAACACTCCTTAACTGACATTCCTGGCATACAAACACTTAACTTTTCAATCCTTCAATCTCTCACACAAGTGGTTACCTTTCCTATGCGTTTCTCCAGTAACCATGATGGTAAGGCTTCCCTTTTTGATTTCTGTTTTACTTTTATCCCCGAGTCTTGTCGTGAGGTGCAGCTCTGATCTAGCCGTCGTGTTTGTTAATATCACCTTTACTTCTCCCCCAATAAAGAACCTCTTAACGACAGAACATCTTTCTATTATCAACAAGCATATTGGGACTCGTTCTAGGATTTCTTTTATGATGTCCCCTGGAATACTGTTTTTTAACCACCCCCGTCTAAACATTTGCGTCTGAAGTCTCATGCTGGGTAAAAAAACGGAATCGATGCTTTCATCTCTGCAAGAAAATATAAAGTGAAATCGCGTTCATCACCTTGGTCTTCAGCTGCATGCTCAACAGCTATTGCCCACAGGAATCACTACTTCCGTATGTACCGTAGAGACATGTCTGAATGCAACAGACGTCTCTTTGACACTGCCCGTAATGAGTGCAAACATGTCCTCAAAGTTACTCTTTTCTGAATCAATGAATCAACGTAATACATCTCGCAAGATTTCGTTCAAAAGATTATTGGCAGCTCTGAGAAAGCGTGCTGAAATCCACAATACCACTATATTTAAACAATTTGAAATTCTGACCTCCTCAGCTGATAAGGCTGAATGATTTCCCCATAAATTCTAATCCAATTCAACACTAAACTCATCTAGTGTTGCTCCACCGGATCCCCCACCCTAGAACTAAGGCTATACTGAGTTAGATACACTTATCCCCAACGATAGTATCATCTTTAAATTATACTCAGATAAGGCTAGTAATCGGGACGGGATACCGGTCATTTTCCTGAAGAAAAGTGCTCCTGAATTGGCTCCTGTCCTCTCTAAATATTACAACTACTGCTTCACTGACTCTTGCTTTCCAGTCTGTTGGGAGTCCTCATCTGTCGCGCTTGTCTATAAGAACTCTGGCGACCCTTTTCACCCGACTAACTACCGTCCTATCAGTCTGCTACCACTCTTCGGTAAAGCCTTCCAGGCTTTAATCAACCAGTTTTTAACCACCTTACTTCACATAATCTGATCTCTGACAAGAAATATGGTTTGCGCTTTGCTCTGATCTACATGCTCACGGCCATAAATGAATTTGTATACCAAGTAATAAACAATAATTGAAAAGCTCGACCCGTGGCTCTTGACATATGTAAAGCGTTTGATATAGTTTGGCATGCTGACCTTCTTCGTAAGTTTCAGGGATACGGTATTACAAGATGATTATTTGACTTAATACAATAATTCGTCAAACCGTGAAATGACTGTCGTTCTAAACCGGTTCTGCAACGGCTACTTTATCACGAACGCTGGTGTTCTCTAGGCTCTATCTTGAGCCATGCACTGTTCCTGATCTTCATCAATGACCTTCGCGATATCATCAGTTCCCATGTAGTCATCTACACGGACGACACCACTATTTACTCCTGCCTCAATAGTAAAATTGATATGGCTGATAAAACTAACCTGGCTGCTGATAACGAAAAGGACCTCTAATCTGTGCATCACTGGGGCAAAAAATGGCTTGTATACCTCCAAAACGAAACTGATCTCCTTTGCCCACCACAGAGAAACCTCCCTGCCTCCATGAGACTTACTAGCGCTGCGTTACCCCTGCTTGGTCTTACGCTGTCCACTGAGATGAGGAGCAATAAATACATCGAATCAATAGCTTCATCAACCGCAATGAAAGCTGGTTCTCTGTGTCGTGCCAGAAAGGGTTTCTCGTCTCAGTCCATCCTTCAAATCTATAAATCACCCATCCGTCCTTAGATGGAATTTTGATGCCATATATGGTCTGGTGCTCCTGCTGTACATCTCGAAGTCCTCGACAAGATCCAGATATGCAAGATGATAGGTCCTGATCAATTCTGCAATGGCTATCCCAAAGACGTACTGTGGCATCCCTCTGACTCATCTACAAGTATTTTCACGGTAACTGTTCCGACGAGATACTTTCACTGGTTCCCAGACTGCATGAATTTTAGCGAGCTACCAGGTTTGCATATCCGTCCCACCCTTTCACTGTCAAAACGGTTAAATTTAACCCTCTCTTCTACTCAAAATGCTTCTTCTCTCGCACTTCCTATCTGTGGAACTCACTTCCTATTACTTGCTTCCTGGATGACTATAATCTTCAAATATTCAAGTGTAATGTCAATCGACATCTGACATCCTGAATTTGTTCCCTTTCCTTCTCTGTATCCTTTCCTCAAATATGACTCTTTTCTCTTTTTCTCAATCCTCTGTAACCCCTTGCATACTAGTGGCACTCCCAAATTGCCTGTTGTGAATTACTTTAAAAAAAGAATCATATTGGTACCCCTTCTGGACTTGTTGTTCAACCACGCTTAAAGAGACCAGTTTGCTCTACTATTCCACATAGAAATGAGTACTGTAGAAAAGATTCATGTATTTGATAAATCAATCGTTGCAAATTGATCGTAACTATCCACGCTGCGATTTGAACTTGACCCGCTGACTGAATATACAAGCTAATATTCCTGCCAATGCAAAATTCTGGCAATTGATACTTCAACAATATCTGTTCATTCCCGTTTTTCCCGTCGTGCCACTCGCAACAACTTCGACTTGACTCACCAAATTGTCGTCAATCATTTAATAATCATTTATATTCTTTGCCCATGACTACACCATAAATTTCAGGAGATGACACCACTGTAGCAATAAGTGTTGATTACATTACATATACAAATAATATAGTTTAAATTTAGATATTTTCTTGACATTTCTTGTCTGAGAATATATTCTTTCCGAGGCCATCCTACAAAGGCCATATCATCTCTTGGAATTAAATGGAAGAGCAATACTCTCAGGATGATTGATTGAATAAAAGATATAATCTTGCGTTTGGTGAGCCGGTTAAATCGCAGAACTTATTTTCGCGGTTTGTTTATATATTTAAATCTCATAATCTGGAGTGTCTTTTCAGTAAGATAAATTTAATCTTCTTGTCATCTGATAAAAGGAAGTATCTGTTTGTAAAACCAAACATAGATCGGATGAATTTGATGTTCAACCGATAAATTCTTTTGCACGTCAGTTTAGACAACACTAAACTGTTAATCCGTTCCTCTCGTATTCTTAATAAACTGAAAGCAGAATTGACTATAAATGTCCAGTTTGTGTGAAAAGAGACCGAAGTCTATCTCCAGATTATAAAAATAATTAAAAAAAAAAAAAACGCAGACAGGTTGAGATCATCCAGATACTTTAATCCCGATAATATAGCAATTGAAGGAGGCACGGTGGAGTAATGGATAGCGGTACGGATTGAGATAACGGCGAACCAAGTTCAAATTCCAGTCGAGTCCATTACATTCACTTACGTGCTAATACCCTTTGGAAATGAATTAATCCTCTTCTTCTCCCCCTATCTATGCATAAATAGCAGAAGAGACTGGGTTCTATATCCATGGCTGTCAACTAGTCTACCGCATAAAGAAATGGCAACCTACTGCAGGAAAAAAAATTCTGCCTCGTCAGTCATGTATCGAAAGGTACATGATTGCCTAAGTGTGTATCCCGCATGGCACATAACTAACTGACTTACTTTCTATACGAATCCATTAAATTCACTTACGTGATATTACACTTTGGAAAGGAATGAATTCTCTTCTTCTCCTAGCTATGGTTAAATAGATGGACAGACAGGGTTCTATAGCCTTGGATGGCAACTGGTCTACCGCAGAAAGAAATGGCAAAAAATCTGCTTCGTCAATCACGTATCGAAAGATACATGATCGCCTAAGCCTGTATCACGCATGGCACATACCTAACTGACTGACTTTGCAGTCGAATCCATTACATTCACTTACGTGCTAATACCCTTGTTATGAATCCTCTTCTTCTACTCGCAGCTATGGGTAAATAGCAGGACAGACCCCGCTTCTATAGCTCTGGATGGAAACTGGTCTACGTATGCCAAAACTTATTAATATCAATTTTAGAGCGACAAATTCAAGAAAAAATAGATTTTTTTACATTAAATATTTGAAACCGCCTATTGGTGTACTACAAAAAGGAAAAATAAACTATAGTAGGAAATATTACGGCATATAAAAAGCATGTGTCCCGAGGAGCGGTATATGAATTATTATAATACAGTACTAAAATAACATATAACAAGATATTTCAGACAATAAATACAACTTATCTGTAAAGGTGTGCATAAATATATACACAGTTTTACCATTGCCCACAATTCGTCTCAGTTCTGTTTCTTTCTTCTGAAAATTCCCTGGTGTGTAGGTGGTGTAATAGCGGCTAGGTATGCGAAATTGAGAAACGTGTTCGAAATCCAGTTGGGATCATCGCATTCGATTACATGCAAATACTATTTGGTAGGAAAGGTGAAACTCTAGTTTCAGATTAAATAGTCTGACCTATATCTGGAAAAATTATTGTCAATGCAATATTGACTAGCAAAATATATTGTGACAATTCAAAAGTCGTTTCGACTTTAAGTAAAACACAAAGGATTGATAAGACGTGAACAATAATCACTCAGTCAATCTGTAATTACCAGCTGTTCAATAAGATTAAGATTAGGCATTTTTCCGTATGCGGATAATTCCTATTACAAGCACAAGACTAACAGCAAAAATATTTATTATAAATTGTTATGATATGTTAATAGGCATATGCTATTTCTTGGTAAATTACGAAGGACTACAATGAATAGCACACACTTTCTTGTCGGGCCAGGTTATAACTAGTTGGGCTGACGTTTTGAGTTTTGTTGGTGCATCACGACCCGTTTTTTGTTTTGTTCTTAGTTTGGATGATGAGATAGAGTCGTTGAGTTTGAGCCACATATAAATACCTGAGAACACATCCAATCAGGGACGGTCAGAGCCGTGTGCGTTAATTTGAAATTATTGTCATTATATCGTGTGATGTTTGTGTATGCTATTCACTGGTTCATAATGGATTCACTCGGCTTCATATATTTGTACACCTATGATGTTTACTCACTGAGTACTACTACTACTTCTACTGCTACTACTACTACTACCACTACTACTGCTGCTGCTACTATTACATTTAAAACAAAATTTGCCTCAACATAGGGATAGTCTATTTCAAACCGTTCTTCAACTGCTTTCGTTAGCCTCTAAGTGCTTGTCTCTGACCATGGCTCTAAATACATTTTCGAAGTCAGTCCTCTTCTAGTGGGCACCTTGATTATGAGAGTGGGTTTGTGTTAGCGATTGGTGATGGCGTGAGGTATCCCTGGGGAAGCGGTCTGGGTTTGAAGTTTATTTATGGCCAGGGTTTTTGTTTGTAGTTTAATATTAGTTCCTACTAAATGGTGTTTCTCATAAAGGCCCCGGAGTGTGTTTTTTCTGGGATTCACAGTAAATAGTTTTTGTACTACTAAGCGATGGCAAATTTAAACTTAAGTCTGTTGAGATTAAGGTTATAGATTTGTAGATTGTGAATAATACCAGAGCACCCACTGGAATAAACTCGTGCTGTCCAACAGACTTTTATGCATACATACCTTCATACAGACATATATGTGTATATTTACATGATCATACATATATGCCACTGTATGTACACATACATTCCCATATATATGCACATGTATTCTCATGTAATTTATAATTTATTTCTATGTCTACATTTTAGTTGATTTGATAGTTTGCATTGATCTTTATATTTTATTATGCTTCTTTTCTTCTAAACATAGCTTGCATCGAGCCTTAAAACTAATGGGAGTGTCCGCGAAACCTAGAATTTTCCTTTTTATTTGAGGATTCAACCCTTTTCCTTCAATTCCCCAATTTTTATTTTCGAAAGGGCTGTTTGGTGTTCTAATTTGGGATTCTCTTTTTAAATTCTCCTGCAGAACTGCCGATGTAAATATTATGATTAGTCATATTTTCTTAAAGGGTAAGGGCTGCCTCGTATACTACACTAGTAGATGTTCACTTGCCCTCCACTGGGCAGTTTCTCTTAAATCTACAAATACAGGAAGTTTCCATGTTAGATTTTTTTCCCGTGGAATTTACTTAAAATGTTATTGTTATGGGAGTCAATAATTTGGTACATATTATCAATGCCGGAGTGTCTATTTTTTACTGATTTCCTGTTGAATATTTTATTTAGATTTTTTTTTTCGAAGTTTATGGTAATTAAGTTTAGGATGACTGACTTTAAAAATAAATTTAGAACAATGCTTCGAGACAAGCACTTCTAGGCTGATGAAAGCCGTTGAAGAACGGTTTCAAATAGACTAACACTATGTTGAGGTAATTTTTGTTTTCTTGCTGTAAAACATCATACTCACTCACTCCATAATGAGCGAAATGATAACACCCCCACAGCAATATACACGCTTACACATATCATACTCACTCACTCACTAAGAACCCAATAACACACACACCCGCACACACACACAGACACTTAACAGAGACACATCCCCTCTCCAGGAACCAATAAAACTGTCAAACTGACCAGATTCAGAGCGGCATAGACCCATCCAGTTATTATCTCAAATAACAACTTAAAAGAGACTGTTTGACCAACACAAGGAATGTTAAAAGATTCATGTTAAAAAGATAAAAAAAAACAAAAAACAAAAAAAAACAAATGAAAACTACAGACAAAAGTTAATTTTTTCAATGAAGACATTCATTTCTTTAGTTCACTGCTACCAGCAAGCAGAAATATTTCTTCTCCTGATGATGGCCATTTTGGCCGAAACTAGTCGAGGAATCTAAATGAAATAATAATAATAATAATAATAATAATAATAATAATAATAATAATAATAATAATAAAAACAAAGGAATATTAATCTAAATCCAGTGTGTCTGAAGATTTTAAGTTTTTAATATTTTTTATTGTTCCAATATATATATATATATATATATATATATATATATATATATATATATAGGGAGAGAGAGAGAGCGAGGGACAGAGAGATAGAGGGGGAGAGAAAGAGCGATGGGTAAATTGTCGCCATTTATATTTTTGATTTTGAGGATGTGTGTTGTTCGTGTTTAATTTTGTTGACTGCACAGCATAGTTGGGTCAGTTGGGTATCGTCTGTGTGAAAAAGAGCACCATGACTCAATTCACACCACCAGAAATTTGGAAACGGCATACTGTACTCCTTAGCATTCGTGCTGGAAGCTCTAATAAGAATATTTTGGGTGTCAGACTGAGAAAAGTGCGGAGGATTTGGCAAGTGTTTGATGAGTTATGCCTCCATTCATCTTACTATAGTGTATCAGGCACAACAAGGAGTCTCAGGTCAATTGCCTTGAGGAGGAACTTCTGCTCCAGCTCACGAGGAAAGCTACTGGAAAACACTATCTCTGGAAACATGATTCTGCACCATGTTACATAAGCAAGAAAAGACAGTAATGATCCTCAAGCAATTTCTGCAACCACATCAGCGCTTATCTCTGATCGATATCTCTTAACCGCTTTGATTATTATCCGCGAGGCGTAGTTAAGCGAGAGACAAGCGAAACTCCTTATAACAACAAAGATGAACTTAATGCAAGGATTATGGCAGCATTCACCAACTTAAGCTCGTAGACAGTCCAGAAGAATTGGGGAAGATTCCGAAATCATCTGGAGACCGTGGTTGAGATCAATGGCGATTTTGTTACATCAATTTACTCTTTAGTATTTCATAATATTATTATGTAATTTTGGTAAATATTTTTCTTAAAATGAAATGTCATGGTTATTTTCCTTTTTGGGTAAGTTAGAAGACTATTTATCTCACCTTATATAGCATATGTTATTAATCAATCCTTATAAACAGCTAGAGAAGAGTACGACGAATATAAATGAAAGTAGTATTTTATGCCAGACCCCGCATGCGTAAATTCATTACCTGACTTCTCTCAGACCGTGAAATAGAAAAGCTAGCGAATGTTATATAAGTCCGTACAAAAGTCTACTAGGTATAGTGAAAGATATTATCTTCTCTTGCTGTTCTCTCTCAAAACTGGTTGGTTTCCAGACTGTGAATATCAGTTTATAAAATTTAATTTTGTTGTAAATAACAGAAAGACAAAACAATTGTAAATTGCGGGCAAAAAAAAAATAGATAAATAAATCTAGAATCAAAATTAAACGCTAAAACAAGATAAACAAATGAATGTAGAGAAAAGTGATCTGAGATTAATGTAAAAATGGGAGAAGAAAATGAAATGAAAACATTTGAAGAAGCTGGAGAAACGAATGTAAACAGAATATTATAAAAGAATTCGCTAAATACATGAAAGCAAATAAGCTACAAACTTTAAATCCTATTCACAGAAAAAAATGTATAAATTTTTAGAAGACGCAAAATTAATATCCTGAAATGTAAATTCAGTTAAATATTTAAACTTGCATTAGACATACTACATTGGCTGGCTTCTTTCAGTGAAAAGGTCAACAGACATGACTTCCAAGGTAACAGCTGGGAGATGGGGTAAAGAAAAAGTGTTTAGTCAATTTGAAGAAAACCGATCACGAAGGAATATATTGCAGAGGTTCTGCATCACTTATGACCTAAGATTATCGAAGAACCCAGCCGTGTCCCTGACGCAAAGGGACATCAGTCAAATTTCTTCGACCTCTTTCTCACATCCTGCTCTGATAAATGCTTGGCAAAACATTTAACCCTGCCACCTGGGCACATCAGACCGTTTCCTACTCAGTATCAAGATTGACACCAAACCAAAGGCATAATTGTTTTCCTACATGAAGGCAGGTGGAAAGAGCTATCGATGTTATATGGCAGCAACACCTCACGCAAACATCTTCAAGCAAGCTGCCTCCAAAACTGCTGCCATCATCTCAGAATGGTTCCTTTTTCGAATGGAGTGTTTTATACCCACCCCACGAAATAACATAAACAACCCTGCTTCACAATTGATTGGGCTACAGCAACGTCTCACTGTAAACACTACTTCAATATTCATCCCAAGAAGGGGTGTGGTTTGACTCTTACTTTATTCAGAACCGCTTGCCATCGCTTCAAAAAAAATTGTGCAGACTATGATTAAAGGTCCCGACGTCATATCCTCCTTGAGATGAGGGGGTGAAAATTTTTCACCTATATCCTTGCCTTGAATTCAATCTTAGATTACAAGAGTGTATATTCCCAACTTACCACACCTCACTTAGCAGAATCATTTCATTATACCATGGGAAAACCAAGCCTTACCAAAAGCCTTGACCCTAAGATAGCCTCAGTACCCGGAATTATCTTAAATCATAGTGAATTTATCTAACTGCAGATTGCATTTAAATACTCTCCAAGCCTGTGGAAAGTGTTGTAGTGCGTACACTGTTTTCGAGAACGCAGGAGAGCACACTTTTCTGTCTACACCCATCAATCCTCTTAGTATCATTACTAAACTTTTTGAAGGGGATATAATCAGACAAAAGGTCGTTGATCACCATGATTAAAAAAAAGCTCTTGACGGATGAGTAGTATGGGATTCTATCTTTGCGATCGTCTTTTGATGTTGTAACTACGATTACACAAATAATTAGTGAAGATCTTAACGTCAGATTCATCTCAAGGACCGTAGCATATTTCGAAGCCATTACCAAGGTGTGACTGTGTTTACTGGCCAAGCTTTCCTGCTAATTAAACTCTAGAAGGGTCATCTCAGTTATAACGTAATTCCTTATGCGTAGGTCCCTGAACGTAGTAATTAACGGCCATTAGTCGGGGACACTATAATAATAATAATAATAATAATAATAATAATAATATCAATAACAATAACAATAATAATAATAATAACAACAACAACAACAATAATAATAATAATAATAATAATAATAATAATAATTACATGGATGATCTCAAACTCTTTACCAAAGACAACAATGAGTTGAAAGGCCTCCTCAATATTGTAAAATACTTCAGTGACGACTTAGCTATGGACTTCGGATTAGATAAATGTGCAAAAGTAACATTCAAGAAAGGTAGAATTAAACAAACACCCTTAATAGATTTAGAATTTGTCACAAAGATTAGGGAACTGGAGCATGATGAAGCTTATAAGTACCTAGGAATTAGCGAAGGAGTGGCATAGAATACCCCTAAATGAAGGAAAAAAAATAAGAAAAGAGTACTACAGGCGTGTAAGTCTAGTACTAAATACTGAGTTAAACTCAAAAAACAGAATATCAGCCATAAACCCATTGGCTGTCCCTGTGGTGCAATACAGTTTTAATGTCCGTAACTGGACCATAGCTGAAATTAAGCGAATGGACGCCAAAACGAGAAAGCTTCTCACTTGCTATCGCATGCATCATCCCAAAGCTGATGTTGATCGTCTATATGTACCCAGATCCGAAGGAGGCAGAGGATTAGTTCAACTAGAACTGTCCTACAAAACTACAACAATTGGCCTCCAAAGATACTTGGAAACTGCAGAATACTGGATGATGGTATGCATCACGGAACATGAAAGTAGTAAGCGTCTTTACTCCGTAATGAAAGAAGCCAACAAATTCAAAATGGAGTTTCAAATGGGCGTAGAGATGCAACTACAGCACAATACACCGGCTGAAACTGCAAAATACTTAAAAAAGACAGCAAAGACGAATGCAACCGACCAGATACAGAAGAGATGGCAAAATAAACCACTTCATGGCCAGTACTCTGCCCGTACTAAACAAGCAGACGTAGACAAAACTCGTACCCGTCAGTGGCTACATAGTGCAGGGTTGAAAGCTGAAACTGAAGGATTTATCCTTGCTGCGCAGGACCAATGCTTGCTAACTAGGAATTATCAAGCACATATACTAAAATATTGTGTCAGACCAAAATGCAGATTCTGTGATAAATATCCAGAAACGATTGATCATCTTGTATCAGGTTGCACGATGTTGGCAACCACTGAATATAAAACCCGGCATGACAGAGTGGGCCAATATCTGCACTGGAAAATCTGCAACTTCTACGGGAAGGAAACTGAAAGAAACTGGTATGAACACCACCCAGATCCGGTTACGGAGATAGGACCTGTTACAATTCTATGGAACTACACAATACACACTGTCAGAACAATCAAGGCCAACCGCCCAGATATTGTTATTAAAGACCACAAACAAAAAGGGTGTCTCCTTATTGATATGGCAGTCCCTGCTGACTGCAATATATCTTTGAAGATATTCAAAAAGCTGTCAAAATACAAGAATCTTGAAACAGAAAACTCAAAATTGTGGCACATGGGAACATCAACAATTCCTGTTGTAGTTGGAACCCTAGGACTGGTTGGAAAAGATTCCAGTAGACTAATTGAAGGGATTCTTGGAAGTCCATGACTCAAGGAGATACAAAAATTGTTCTGACAAGTACAACCTACACTTTATGAAGGGCTTTATCTATCTATATATATATATATATATATATATATATATATATATATATATATATATATATATATTTTTTTTTTTTTGTCAGTGGAAAGTGTCTGGGCGGGACCCAGAAAGAAATGTGTGAACGCCAGAAATCAAAGAAAATAAAAATGATAATAATAATGAATACTACTAATAAAGCCATCGTTCCGTAAAAAATATGAAAATACCAAAGTGGTTTACCTGTTTGCAGGTTATTTAAAGCTAGAATATATATATATATATATATATATATATATATATATATATATATATATATGAATATAACGAAATATTATATTTATATTTATATTACTTATGAATATAACGAAATATTATATATATATATATATATATATATATATATATATATATATATATATATATATATTTATATTTATATATATATATATATATATATATTATATTTTTTATGAATATAACGAACACGAAAGCATATGTCCCCCAGAAGTCACTCCTCGGACCCACCCTTTTTTTTACTTTATATAAATGACCTCCTAAGAATATACTCAGCTGATTTGTGAACATCTATGCCAATGGTACGGCGATATATCGATGAATCTCCAAAACTCAGCGATAGGAATCTGGTATCTCATGCGACCATGCTGTAACTTTTCAGTCGGGAAAAAATCTGCCCCGTTCAATATAATGCTCCGTAAACCAAACCATTTATATTCGATTATCGCCAATCGGATCAAGTATTAAGACCTTTCACGATGAATAGATGCCCCACTCGGCGAGGCTCAGGGACTTGAGAGAGTATTGACGCTTAAAACAGCAATAACCTCAAGTGGAATTTGTACTTACGATATATCGTTAAATACGCAGAAGAATAGTCCGCTCCTTGTACCATTCCAGTAAGTATCCCCTATCCGATCAGGCCTAAAATGGAGTATTGCTGTCATATTTTGGAGGCGTGATCTGCCCAGTCTTTATTTGATAATCTCGAGACAGTTCACGCGTCCTCGTATGTGACGAATTATTTCCCACCCTACAACTTCCCTGTCACAGGCGGGATGGTTCCTGTGCTTTCCTCGGTTCCACCATTTCTAACTTTCACGGCTATGCCACTCACGTCCACTTGGGACTTGGTTCCACATAGCAGTAGTTCTCAGGAAGAAGCTATTGGAGTGGAACTTAATCAGTCCAACGGCTTCTTCCTGCGAATCGCTGCTCTGTGGAACCGAGTCCAAGAGATTGTTTCTCCGATCACTAGAATCAGAATCTGATCAAGTGTTGGAGTAAACGTTATCTTCCACTACTATTCGCATATACTGCCTTTTAATGTAATCTCCTACTTTGAGTGGCCCTTGGGGCTTGTACAGGGTGAACCCCACTTTAAAAAAAACATAATTTTAGATTACTTTACAGCTGGTGATCGTAATAGGAATGGTAACATTAAACGTTTCAGTATAAGGAAATATTCGACATTGATTGACCGAGTATCAAGTGCTACTTTTAGTTGAAATGTATAAACCATTTTTATAAACATTTTTCTTCATCCAGTAACCGTCTTTATTTGTTTTCTAGCAATGATCGGATCTTTCGTCCCAAGCAATTTTTGTTGGGTTTTAGTTGTTGCTATTGTTCTAAGTCCTCATGCAATTGTTATGGGATCTTACCAATAATAATAATAATAATAATAATAATAATAATAATAATAATAATAATAATAATAATAATAATGGACTATTCCATACTTAATAAATACTGCGCCTCAGGAGTAGGCAAATAGTCGAGTCAGTAGCTCACCTCTGCACCGGCTGTTTCGGTTGAACTGTCAGCCTTCCGCCGGGGAGGAACCCGAAGGAGGCTACGCCGAAGGGCGGATTCTCTTTCGGGGAGGTAAACCGACCCTGAACCCGTTTATACGGGTTCAATGGGCATATTTTTGGCCGAGCCCACGGGCTCGGAGATCCCACTTTAAAAATGACTTGTGCCACATGACGCCTTCCGAAATAGTGCCGTGTTCAGATAATAAGACATTGGAATAGTGATACTGGCCGAGGCTACATTGTTCTCTCCACTAAACCTGATTGTTAATACTAACACTTCTACTTCTCTGTATATATTATTGTTTGTAATATATCTGTGTTATTTCATACCTGTGTTCGAGTTCTTCTTTATTGGTTCTACCTCGGACTATCTCCGTGTTACAAGGAATCGGACCATAACAGTAATGTAGATTCTTTTATTTAGTATCGTTCTTTCTTGGGATTCTAGAAAATCTGATTCGAAGAGGGAAAATCACCTCGAAGACCTATATGCTTCATTTGCTCAAAAACATTTTCAATTGTGGCTCTAGGAAAGTAGCCATGTACAGCCGAGAGTTTAGATATTTCTGAACGGGTTTTTCGCCACGTATGGCATCCATGAGAAAGCCTTGATTTGAGAAGGCTATTTTTTTTTAAGCATTTCACCCCAAGCAAGGCGGGAAGCCACTAGAACGCAAGTGGTTACAGAAAATTTAGAGCAAGATCAGATAGGAGTGATAGAAGAAAGGATGAAGAGGAGGGTAGTGGAAAGATGAAGGCAACTGGAGATGTCGATTGATATTACACTTGAATCCTTATTTGATAGTTTAGTAAGAAATCCCGGTTCGAAAGAAAAATCAGGAAGAATGGAAAATTGAATGTCTTTGGCGAGATGCGAAAGTGTCTCGTCAGTATTCTAATGATGTGACAGTATCTTTTTGCTTGATATATTGTCTGAACTTGTAATTTTTCTCGCCGTTTATTTAAGAACATGACAAAAGTTTTCAGGTTTTATATTTTTGCTTCTTTATCAACTTGCTCTTTTGGGTGAAACTACATCAAGCGATGACTATTCTATCGTCAGTTTTCTAATTTTCTACATTAAATTAGTTATAACTCACCGGTACACCACAGTATTTGAAGTGTTTGCTATTTTCTAATTGTAAATACTGAATTTCTATTATTGATACAGGGTATGCGATGACGTCATCAAGAAATATGGTCTTATGGTATATAGTATCCTATTCATTGTCAAAGGTCGTTTTTAATTCACTAAATCAATGAAATGGCTACCAACCTCAATTTAGCAATTAATCTACTAGAAAACGAAACTAAGATACGTTTTCAAAGAAATGTATAGAAGAATATTAAAATATGGCTTTAATAATAAAAGTTAGATGAGTAAAATCAAACCAGAGATAAAAAAAAAATTAAATGATGGAATTGTGATGATATTACTGGTATAAAAGATGTCCATATAACTATATAAAATAGGAAAGTCATTTATTCGGGTGTATAAGATATTTTGGTAATTTAATATATCATTCCCTGGACTAAATATATTGGACGTATATTTAAATACAATTTCCAAAGAGAAATACGAGTACATTGGGGAAACCTCTGCTAGAAGAAAATGATAATTAAACAGAATGTTGGGATAATTGATACTGACATTGTTTTAGTTATCTCTTTTCTTCTTCTTCTTCTTCTTCTTCTTCTTATTATTATTATTATTATTATTATTATTATTATTATTATTATTATTATTATTTATATACATTTTTGTTCGAATAATCTCCCAATTTATTTGTTGTAAACCATATGTTCCTTCTGAAGGAAGACAAATATCGTTTCTTTACACTTGGGAATAGCCCGTGTTTAATCTTGGACGTGCGTCTTGTGTTATGATAACGGTTCGGAAATGGCAATCGGAGAGGCGAGTTCCAATTCTAATCGTGTTCGTTATATTCATAAGAAATAGGTCCATCCCTGACATATATATATATATATATGAAAGTCTCGATCTGACGAGTCTATTTTAGAAAATGGTGTGCCAAGTTCCAATTCCTATAGGCTTCTTTATATTGAGACCTCATGGGTTTCATGCTCGGAAAGCGAACGTTCTAACCACGGAACCGCTTCCATAGCCCGTGATAATAATAATATACGATTCATAATATATATTTTTCTTATAATTCTAATAATTTTTTTGCGTTAGATTTCTAAACTGATTATACGATGTTTTTACAGACATAAAATTCCGCTTTGATTTTTGGGCAAAGTCTAAAAATCATTTTTTACGATTTTTCACATTCAATTTTGTAAGAATTATCTATAAAAGAAACAAAAAATTCATCGAAATCAGATGAAAACTCTGGAAACGCATGAACAACATTCGATCACGCATACGCACATATATACGCACAAACACACGTTTTGAGAAATATAGATATATATTCCGGTGATGGAATATCGAATTTATTCAATGGTTTACTATTGAATAATTCCGATTTTATCTACTTAGTGTATGAGTTAATATTTAACACCAGCAAGAAATCCTCACTTTATTTTAAAGTACGATGTAATTGCAAATATAAAACACTCTAACAAAATGAAGTTCTTTTACATAATTATAAATCCTTGGTGCCGGTCAGGGGGTGTTTCTACTGCATTGATTGTTTCTTTATCTGACTCAAAGTGATAAACCACCACTTGTTCGGAGATAGGAATAATTCAAGAGAAACAGATGGATCTGCTTCAAACATTGACAGATCTTCCTGTGATGTACTCAACTTGATGGGATTTTGATCACGTGTTGAACACGTGACACCCACCGAGCCGAATCTTTCGTCACGCCTATTTAAGTGTGCAGAATATTCTCAAGTATCACGCGGGTTTATGCTAATAGCTTTGGCTAAAGGTTTTACAGCCAATCACTTGTCATCCATCAACATGTATTGAACACCATCAATATTTTTCTCAGTAGTGACAGATGCAGGACGTCCAGATATTGGGTAATCTTCAAGAGGCTCCTAAATTCATCATCCCTAACATACCAACCATGTCCATAAAAGCTAAAACCCTTTTTCTGCAGATACGTAAAAGCATCACGATGCTAAATGTTGTCCCCTTTGAAGAGAAGTCCATATTAATTTCTTTTAAACAGTTCAATGTCATTTTACCTGGAAAGACACAATACAGGTGTTAATAACATGAGAAATTAATGCCCAGATCATTTAATTTCTTTTATAATCAGTCTATGAATTTTTCAGCCAAATTTTGTAAGGATTATTATAATATCAAATTCATACGCTGTTTTCATCATATTTACCAACATCCGTTAATAGCAATTCTAAGCTAATAAAAATATTGCATATCATTGTTGTGTGTTTGTATATACGTGTGTATGGTCGATTTCTCAGGAAGCAAACTTCCTGATAGAGGTCGATCTCAGCGTGTGGAACATTTAGAAAGTAACTGAAAACCATACAACGGGTTGACCCAAGACTCGTGAATAAAATTGGGTAGACGGAACTGTGCTAGCACGAAGTCACAAGTCATCGTGGCCGAGGACTTGGGCGTGCTGCCCTTGTTCAAATTGTTGTTCACGCTAGATAACACGCTCTTTCTCAGGAATTGTAACTAACTTCTGCTCAGCATAGTTGCAGTATTAACCACAGGTGGTCTCTGTTGGTGTTCAGCAAACATAAATATACCTGAGCGAGCGTCTGAAAAAGGGATTGGCTAACCGCCATAGTAGACAGCTATCCTGAAATACGAGTGGCCATGTATGTACGTATGTATGTATCTTAATGTAACACCACTTAAACGTTAATATTCCTTGCCTAGATACGATCTTCAGGAGACATTGTGAGAATGTGGGATAGCAGGATTCCCAAACAACGCATTCTACAGTGAGCTGAAGACATTGTAAGTATAATCCTAGTAAGAGGTTTAAAGATAAGGTGAAGGATAATCTGGATGTGAATCATTGTGAAGATATTTAACCCTACAGAGAGGAGGAACTTTATTCGGAGGTATTCAACACCTTTCAGGATGAATATGATAAAGAGAAAGAGACATCCATACCGATTTGCCAAATAATACGCAGTTTTGTAAATGTGGTTTGCGTTAACGGCTGTTGTTGTCGAGGGCAGGTTATTAAACTATCTGACAAGTTATCATAACAAACAGGAACAAACCAACGACTCCAACATGCATCTTCGCTCTTCCAACAATACTTGAATTGTTTGCCACAAGGTTTGCAGACATTCATCCTAACTGAGTAGGGATTTGGTTGACTTCTTAATATTTATATCCAATCAAATGAATCAAGGATACAGAGTATATCTGTCATATTTGCTTGATGACAAAAAATATAATGCTGATCTCAAGAGGCATCTTAGGAGCCGTGGAAACCGAGACGAAATGAAGACCATACAAAATTATGCGAATGGCGATATTGCCACATGTTACCCAGTATAGAGACGCCTCGTCTCTATACTGGGTAACATGTGGCAATCCCTATGCATATATGTTTTATGACATTTTTCTATAAAACTTTTTTAATTCAGTTGTTTGGTTGCAAAGATGCAAACATATAATTGTTTTAGACCAATTTTATAGTGAAAATAATGATATTCATAGTAACACACACAATATATATATATATATATATATATATATATATATATATATATATATATATATATATATATATATATATATCCATGAATTATTCATACATAAAACAAATACAAAGGTTAATGATTAAATGGAAAGAAATCCATCTTCGCGAACAATTCAATAATATACAAAAAAAAAAACTATTTATCGCCATTTAATCATTAACCTTGGTATTTGTTTTATGTATGAATAATTCATGAATTTGTAAATTGATTGCACCTTTATTGAAATTAAAATAACTGATCCAAGTGCAACTTTCGGATAATAAGTGCGACATTACTGTAATTATTGAACAATATAGTTCATGCCACTTTGACGGAAAATTTACCAGTAAAAAAGAATTCTCATATCACTACATTTGTACATAAACGCAGAACTTTAACCTTAAAATTTAAATTCAAACTCAGCGTTGCGACTGCACGTTCCAAAACTATAACACACATTTCTCATAGCATTTTTCGGATTACAACCTTGTTTTCGTTTGTCCACTTATTACTGAAAGTATAAACAAGAACACAATATTTCATACCTGAGGATGTCTGTAGTAACATACGAAAGCTTGTAAAATAAAAAGATCTAATGCGACGGAAATTTACAAAACAGGATCTTTTCATTCATAAACAGATTCGGGGTTTTTGTATATTATTGAATTGTTCGCGAATATGGATTTCTCGCCATTTAATCATTAACCTTTGTATTTGTTTATGTATGAATAATTCATGAATTTGTAAATTGATTGCACCTTTATTGAATATATATATATATATATATATATATATATATATATATATATATATATATATATATATATATATATATATATATATATTATCAATAAAAATATTAAAAAATGAAAATCTTCAGACACACTGGGATGTAGATTAATATTCTTTCGTTTTTATTATTATTATTTCATTTAGATTCCTCATTCTAGTTTCGGCCAACATGGCCATCATCAGGAGAAAAACATTCTGCTTGCTGGTTGCATTGAACTACAGAAACGAATGTCTTGATGGAGAAAATGGACTTTTGCCTGTAGTTTTCATTTTTTATTTTTTTATTTTTTGGCCAGTCTTTGTGTTTGTCAAACAGTCTCTTAAAGTTCTTATTTGAGATAAGAGATGGATGGATTCATGCTGCTCTGAATTCCCTTGGTCATTTTGACAGTTGTATTGGTTACTGGAAAGGGGTTGTGTCTCTGTTAAATGTATGTGTGTGTTATTTGGTTATTAGGCACTGAGTGAATATGATGTGTGTAAGCGTGTATATTACTATGGGTGTGTGTTATCATTTGGCACATTAAGGAGTGAGTGAGTATGATGTGTGTAAGTGTGTATTTTAGTGTGGGTGTGTGTATCAGCGTGAGGCCTCAACACCTCCGTAAGGATGTCTGTCTTGTGTGGGTAGGTTTGGATTTGTCTGTATTCTTAAATTCGTGGTTTAACCCGGCTGTATAGTGTGTTGTATCCACTTATTTTCATGGAACTCTAAAATCTTTATAATTTTACCTGCTCTGTGATATATATATATATATATATATATATATATATATATATATATATATATATATATATATATATATATATATATATGTGTGTGTGTGTGTGTGTGTGTGTGTGTGTGTGTGTGTGTGTGTGTGTGTGATTCTGAGAATATTACCTAAATATTAGCACTGATCGAATAACAATGTCGGACAAATAGGAGATAGTTATAGAATTGTCGGCAGCTTGATATTTTTCTGACTGATAACGTTGAATAAAAGAATGGGGAGTTAATTATCTAATAACAGAAAATACTGGAACATCTATTTAAAAACGCTCCTGAATGAAACAGATATAAATGAATGAAAATGATAGGAAAGTCATCTTGTTGAGTCAAAAAAACAAAACTAGTTATTAGGATTCTAATGAAGATAGTTCGAATTTGAATAGGACCAGAAAAAAATTGTAATAAGAAATAGGCTGGTAGATTTGCTTATTGTCCGGTTAACAGCTAGGAACAGGGGTAAATGGCTGTCTGTTGTTTCTTGATTAGGACTGGGTTTCTGCTTGCTTCTAAAATCTACTTCAACTCTGCCTAAAACTCTGAAATGTTATTTACTATTTATTTACCATTTTTCTTCAATGGGAATATTTGGTTCACAGTGCCGTACTAAACAATTTTACTCTCCAGAGCCTATCATTCATCTATGCTTTGAATATTGCTTCCACAACTGGTGCGGTGCTCTTGCTAGCAATATTACTGATCCTGACCTTGCATCTCAGCTTCAGCCATTTTCCAACCGCCTGTAGCTTCCTTGTGACTTTTCTATAAATACCTTCATGGTAATTATTCGGATGAGCTCATCACGGTTATCTAGACTTTATGAATTTAAGTGCAGTACGTGATTAGCAACAAGGTCTCATCAATTCACAATTGAATTGGCTAGATGTAACATGAAGTTCTATGTTAACGGTATTTTATCACACTTCTCGCTTGTGCGACACTCTTCCAGCTTCATGATTTCCAGAAAACATTGATCTTCAAACATTTAAATGCAGTCAATAGTTATCTAGTTTACTTGTTAATTTTCTAGTGCGGCGTTCATTCTTAATAATGTCTCTGCTTTCAGATTCTGTCACATTCAGTAATCTCTTGTTCCTTAGTGGCTTTGATATCTTGCATGGGGTGAAATGATTAAAATAAATAGACCTATATCTACGTTTTTCGATCCGAATTTATGTCTATTTATTCTCAAGTAAATCGAATATATACACTGCTGTGCAAAAGTACGTGAAATCGTAATATCATATTTAAAATAATTGTCCCTTTTTTCCAGATATTCAACAAACCTTAATTTAATTATATATTCTTTAAAAAAAAATTATTAAACGAATTACAACTACTTTCAAAAAGTTTTATCAAACAGAAATAAAAATATTAATTAAAAATTAAGATCTTCAAAAGTAAGTTAAACCTTACGTTTGCACTCTGTATATTTGTTTTATATTGTTGCCAGTGCAGATAATTTTTGTGCCCAGGTAAAAATCAAAAAGACACGTTTTTATTTTTTGGAAAGCTATGTATCAGTTGTAGTCAAACAATATATCTCATTGTGTATGCAAAATAAAAGAACTTCCCTAATCTTTTAAAATTCATATTATAGAAACTTATAATAAAGTATAAGGCGAAAAAAGTTATCAAAACGGTGTGGAGTGCACTTCTCCGTTCAACTAATTATTTATAAATAGAAGAGCAAGTAGAGATCTAGTTCGGCAAGCCCAGAAAGATCCTGCTGTGATCTTTGTGGTTCTCCAATGTCGGAATCAATGTACATACATCTACAAGGCGACGAAATTTGAACAATAGAACAATGCCAAGAAAAAGAATACTTCAAGTACGTTCGCCTCAACTCAGAAACATATTGGCAAAGGTTTTATAGCCGGATATGAACAAACTAAGGAGTTTTGGGAGGAACTTTAGGCGGCATATCTATTGAGCTCCTAATACGCCTTTTGAAGAGAAGAATCTGATACCAATAATTAAACATGGCAGTTAGAGCATTATCATTTGGAGGTGCTTTACTGCAGCTGGAATAGGCAGAATCGTATGCATTGGCGGCAAAATAAATTCTGCAGCATACCAAACAATTTATATAGTCTCTTGAACTCAGTCTCAAAATTCTGTTTAGGACAATGATCTGAAGCATCAAAGCGAATCCACAAAAGAATGGATTAGTAAAAAAGAAATTTCAACTCTTGCCACTGCCTTTTCAAAGTCCTGATCTAAAACCAACTGAAAAATTAAAAATCGAGCAGTTTGGGGCTTTTTAACATGAAGAATGGTTAAAAATCGACACTCAATATTTCCAGAAACCTCTTATAAATTATAGAAAATGTCTAGTTGACATTGTAACCTGAAAAGGAGGAGTCACCATATTATTTAATGTAAGGGTTCGCTTACTTTTGCACATCTTAATTTTTAATTAATCTTTTTATTCCAGGTTGATAAAAAAAATTGAAAGTCGGTGTATTGATTTAATAAAGGTTTGTTTTAATGAATATTTAGTTTAATTAAGATTTGTTGATCATCTGGAAAAATAGACAATTTTTGTGTTAGGGTATCACATACTTTTGCACAGCTCTTTATATCATTATGTTACTAGTACAAGGTGCAGCTAATCAATATTATCCATTCAAGTCTAACCTGAGCTCATTTCAAACATTTTCACTCGTGTATAAGCCGGTGTTTAATATCCATTGATTCTATTTAAAACCGGACTTATGGCGTCCTCGGTATGACGATAAACTACATCCGCGTCCTGGGTAAGACGATAAACTATGTCCAGCAGCAAGACCTCTGATCAAGAGGTTTTGAGGAGCGTAGAACCACCGCTTAATTACTGGTGTTCCCTGGCCCACCCTGACCCGGGGTGGTAGCAACTGTTAGGGTCTCAACTATGGACAAAGAGTTAACCTTGAAACTGGGGTCAAAACACTATGAAAGTGTAAAAATAGGTTTTAATACCAGAAGTACTTTGTAGAAAACTATTATTAGCAATACATTTTTTTTTTAAATATTTTTTACCAACAATACGTTTTTGAAAGAAAAATATTACCAGCAATAGCGTTTGGAAGGCAAAAAAAAATATTAAAAGAAATAGATTTGACAAAAAAAATATTACCAGCAATAAAAATTTTGTCGGCATTAAATAACCCATTGAGGTTGATATGCCGAAAAATAAAATAAACCAAACTGAACCGGACTTATGTCGGAATGTTTGCAATTTTTAACTCTATTGTAAAAATGATCCCTGTATCATTGTTCATTCATTTCTTGTAATTTTTTCATGTATTTCTTTTATATTCGATATTAAATAACCAATTAGGATAGGTTATATATTAGGCAAGGGAATCTAACCTTATCGTATACCTACAGCGCATTGGTTATCGGCGTGGAAAGAGAGATCTGCGTGACCACTTTGAATAATACCCGAGTTCGTTGCGTTCGCTTTCTTACAATTACCCATCAGAAATATATTGACATATCAGTTAAATAGCAGGTCATATTGAAAGTGAAGGTAGCATAAGTGTTAACTGTATGTAAACAAGCTGAGAGCTCAATTCGCTGGCCGACCTGTTATGTCCAATTCAGTCAAAAGGATACTGAAAAGGTCATGAGTTCATATTTCTTTTACCCCTTGCTATGAGTTAAAAGCAGAGAAGATCTGGCGTGTTTCAAATGTATGAGAATAAATACACTGGATTTAAACTTTGGATAAGAAACGTTGAGTATGAACAAAGAAAGCCGTGTCTCCGTACTGAATCGATATATAATTGTGTCTACTGATTTTCAATGGGCACGTGGCACATACTGACCATGAAACCCGGCCAGTTTGTCAGGAAGGACACTTCCTGATGTCATCGGACTGGAGGAGTCGATCCCAGAGTGCAGCATTTTTGGAAATGCCTGAAAACCATACCCCAGGTTGACCCAAGTGAGTGATTTTGGGTAAACGGAACCCTTGGAGCAGTCGATAGCTGTGCTATCACAAAGTAACAAAATGTTATCGGAATGGATTGAGGCCGATCCCAGCGTTTGGAACCTTCGGAAAGTGCCTGAAAACCATATTACGAATTGAGCCAAGCCTTGTGAGTAAGATTGCGTAGAGAGAACTGTACTAGCACGAAGTCACAAATCATCGTGGCCGAAGACTTGAGCGTTCTGGTTTTAATAACGCTAGATAACACGCTCTTTGTAACTAAGGTCTGTTCGGCATAGTTGCAGTATAAATCACAGGTAGAGCCTTTGGGTTTTGAATAAACACAGATGCGCCCGACCAAGCATTTCCAATAGGGATTGGGAGCCGCTGTAGTAGACAGGTATACCCGAATACGAGGGGCCAAATCTATATAAAATAATGATTCTAAATATAAACTGCTGTAAAGAGAATGTCAATTTTCTCGTCTACATTTCAACATTTCAATATCAGGCGAGCTCCCAGAACGGCTTTTGAAGAGAAGAATCTGATACCCACAATTAAACATGGCAGTTACAGCATTATCATTTGGAGGTGCTTTACTGCAGTTGGAACAGGCAGTATAGTATGCATTGGCAGCAAAATAGATTTTTCACTATACCAAGCAATTTTTAGAGGAAAGTGTCTTGTCCTCATTTCAAAAATTGGGTTTAGGTCGAGACTGGAAAATCAAACAGAAAAAAAAAAATCAACATCAGAAGCATCAAAGAAAATCCACAAAAGAATGAATTCATAAAAAGGAATTTCAACTCTTGTAACTGCCTCGTCAAAGTCCTGAACCAATTGAAAAATGTAAATTCGAGCAATTTTAGATGATTTGCCAAGAAGAATGGTCAAAAGTCAGCACTCGCTATTACCAGAAACTTCTTATAAATTATAGAAAACGTCTGGTTAACATTATAACCTGAAACGTATCAGTCTATTAAATCTAAGGGTTTGCTTACTTTTCGATTAGCTTCAGTTTTTTTTTTAAATTCTGCTTTTTTTACAAATTTGTACCATGCCACTTGCAATGACGATATTAGCTACACACGGTAGGATATCTAGGAGTTGTAATAGATAAGAACTCAGAATGAGAAATTGGAGAGCCGTGTTCGAATTCCATTTGGGTTCATTACATTCATTTACGTAAAAATACACTTATGAATGGCGGGAATGCATTTGCAGTTGACAGATATGCGGTAAATAGTAATGTGGTTTCTGGTATATGCTATTGTTTATTGATGTATGTTGGAATTGTTTTAACATCAGTGTTTTGTGTGGAATTTCAGACGTCGGAATCTAATCAAAATCATTTCCAAATGCAGTTTTTAAAACTGATATCTAGTTTCATCTGTTATTATTTCGAATAAATATAAGCATTTATAATTTTTTTATCGATCCAGGACGTACGTGTGACGTCTCAGTTCTTTGTTTGAGATTGTTTACCGTCAGTTCATAAAGTTCAAATATGGTAGTTACATAGATCTACAAAGTTCACATGCTCAAAACCATTTTAAATAGTGATTTTGCTTGCTGGGATATATCTGTAATAACGCTGGTTGCACAAATGAGAGCGGTGTGTAAGAATGTATCTTAATAAGTTTCTGGCAGTAGTTATTGAATGACATTTTAAAATGAACTAAATTCACGTAAAACAGGTACAGGTAAATCAATAAGAAAACAAATTCTTAATCGACTATTCCACATCTAAACATGTATTAGACCAGAGAATTTGATTTGATTGTTACGGCTTATCAGCCCTTTAATTTTTAATTAAAATCAGAAAATAGTTTTAGATTGTTAGAATTTTTGCAAATAATATTGATCTAGTCTTAAAAGTTCTACTAATTAACCCACAGATTGGGGTAAGATGTGTTGGGTTCATAACCTTCCCAAAATTATTCACGCGTAAGTGAATATAACGAACCCAAATGGAATTGGAACGTGGCTCTCTGTTTTCTAATTTCCAGTCTTCATCCGCACATCCAAGCTTACAGTACCTGCTATTCTCAAGCAATCACCCATGTAGGTACTGACCAGGTCCAACGTTGCTTAACTTCGGTGATCGTTTCATCGCGAAAGGGACCCATGTGAAGAGTAGAGTTGCACAATAGTTGGTATGATAGTTATCCAATGAAATATACTCACTATATTCTTTCTCAGTACCAATAGGCATTCATTAGCTATATTGGGATTCACCATTGCTTTCACCATAGTTTTGAAATAAGTGTTGCTCTTCGAAGCTTATTAAGATTTAACGCATTGTCGGGGGAGGAGCTGATTTCATAGTCTTTTCTAAACACGTTAGTGAGACATAAACTTAAAAGACAGTGCAGGAATATGAACTCCTGATCCCAAATTCTACCACACTCTAAAATAATGACTACACTATTGATTCATTCATTCGTCTGTGCCAATTTCAAATAAATCCGGCAACAAAAAACAATCATTGTTATTGATTCATCTTTCTTTAAACTCAAATTGTGTTGTTCTTATTTGTAAAAAGTATTCTGATTTTGGTGCAAAGCCACAATTATGAACCACCCAGTGAGGATCGATTGCACAACTAACAATCAAAAAGTCTAGTCCACTGTCTATTACATTAAAAGTTGCAATCCCTTAAAATTTACTAAACCAACTTTTGTCCCAATGCCGCTAAACATCGAACTCAATATTCAGGTAAGTGAGCAGTTTAGCAGGCGTTCCTTACTTTTGCCAAGGGCATGGTGCCCTTCATTCGGTTCGAACTTATTTCTCAGAAGTAATGGTGAATCGAACGAGCTCGGTAACTATTAAACCACTCAGACAGCTTCATTGATTAAGTGGAAGTATATTTATAGAGCTTCGTCTCCAAAGTTTTTAGTTTGTGGACTTAACTCCTCAGCACTTTCTTCTCCGATCACAAAGATCTTAAAATCTTAAATACCTAGAGTCCTTCATATCCTCATGAGATGGCGCACGTAGACTGTTTGTAATGGATATTAAACTTGTCTTGCTAGATCAATTACGACTGAATATAAAGTTCAGTTCTCATTGGGTGCTCCACACATTAAGCCTTGTGTTACTTCTAAGCTACAATTATATAAACATTTTGTGCACTTCAACGTTGTGTATTGCTTAACAAGATTGTCTCACTAAATATACGATTGAATAATGCGTTCGATCCTCACTGGATGCACCATATTTTCGCCTTTGTGTCTCATCTAACCGATACTTGGAAAATCAGCATACATTCTCATAATTGTACGAATTACGAAAGCGCTATTCCGTAAACTTCTACATTGAGTGGCTCTTAGGTTTGTATTGGTTGAACAAAATTAGAAAACGACTTTGAAATACGGATTTTGTTAAGTGACAGTTAGAGACTTTCCTTCTTTGTAGTCACAATGAATAATTCATAAAGAGAATTTACGATGGTAGCTATAAAACTGTCATGTGTAGACTATACGAAACTGATTTACGGGGGATGAATGAAATTATGCTTTCGGTTCTTGATGTTATATTTTAGCAAGGTGAACTCATTGATGTATTTAGATTAGAAACAGGACAACAAGTGAGGAACACTAGATTATTTCAGTTCATTTAAAGTGGGGAAAAGTAATGTGTCTAGGCATTTCGTGTTTATGTTTCTATAAAAAAATATAATAAAAAAAACTAAAAAATAAAAAAAAAAACTTAATGTCTATTTTCGTTACTATATTTTTTGACAGACTTATGGAACCCCACTCCCACAAAAAATATACCCGAATATATTACGAGCTTAATGTCTTTTAAACTTTTACAGTGCGTCACCGAGACGACGAATGATCAAATAATATTTAGTTTATAATTGAGATTAGCCAATCAATTGATTTTTAAAGTTAACACGCGTTTCTCAATTGATGACTAAAATTATTCGCATTTCACCAAATAACCTATATTTTTCCATCACTTGCTCTCCTTATAGAAGGTATTTCGAACAGTAAAATGTCCCAATTTAAAGGAACTCTCACTATGATCCCTTGTATATGATTTTTTCTAAGTACTCTACTTACAAATACGATGGGGATTCGTAGGTAATCATATACTCGGACGTCTTTCGCTTTATTTAAGCCTCAATTCTCACGATGACAAGCTTCAATGAATCATTAAGTATTGCAGGGTCGCCGGTTATTTTCTCCATTTAAGACAATCGAAAGGGGATATCTTGGAGACGACATATTGCGAATGATATAATCATGAATCCTCTCGGACATAAATTCCTGTGTGACCTGAGAATGAAGGATCAAAGACTAGATTGAACAACACATCATCGATGAGCACTGTCTTTATATCCGTGGTCCTCGACGTGATTTTTAAGGGGGTAATTCAAGAGTGGGTTATTAACAGTGAATTTAGTTTTAGTGAAACTGTTTGAGTATATGTGCATGTGTGGGTGTGAGTAAATACATATGGTGCATATACAATATGCATACATAAAATATTTTTGTGTATATACATGTGCAATTACTCATGTACATGTGAATAATATATATATATATATATATATATTTTCACCCCAAGCAAGGTGGGAGGCACTAGGATGCAAGGGGTTACAGAATATTTAGAGCAAGATCAGATAGGAGAGATAGAAGAAAGGATGAGGGTAGTGGATAGATCAAGGCAACTGGAGATGTCGAAAGACACAGGCAAGAGGTGCGAGACATGAAGCTATTAGATTAGAAGAGACGGCTACATTTAGAAGTTTCGACAGTGAAGGAGTGAGAGCGGAATGCCAGCCTCGTAAGGCGCTGGAACTCATGACGTCTGGGAACCAGCGAATGCAGCTCCTCGGAACAATTTCCATGAAAGTATTTGTAGAACAGACAGAGGGAGGCGACGGCGCGTGTGTGAGAAAGTGACTGTAGACGAGACGCCAGGACAGGGCCAACTGCATTGCATATCCGCCTCTGGAGCCTATTAAGAACCCCGCGCCAAACAGAAGGGGCACCAGACCATATATGGCAGCAATACTCCATGCAAGGGCGAATTGTTGATTTGTAGATCTGGAGGATCGACTCCGGGGAGAAAAACTTCCTGGTTCGGCTCAGGGAGCCAACTTTCCTTGCAGTGGACGAGGCAATTGAATCAATGTATTTATTCCATCTCAGGTCAGCAGTCAACGTGAGACCGAGAAACCGCAGAAAGATGAGCGTCAGATATTCTAATGGAGGGAAGTGAAGGATCTCTGTGGTGATTAATAGAGAGCAGTTTTGTCTTAGAAGCGTTAAAGTTAACCAGCCAAATCATGCCCTAGTTCACAATCGATTGGATGTCCTTTTCGAGACGCACGGCCAGGAGAGTTTTTTCAGCGAGACTAGATATGTTTTTGAGGCATGAATAAATTGTGGTGTCATCCGCGTCGATGCCAACTTGGGAAGTTATTGCGTCAGGAAGGTCATTTATGTAGATAAGGAATAGATTGGGGCCTAGGATGAAGCCTTGAGGAACACCTGCGTTCGTGGGATAGGAACTGGAGGAGAATCCATTGAGAACGACCTGCAATCTACGGTTTCACAGGAATGATCGTATTAGGTTATATAATCGACCCGTAATGCCATAACCCTGGAGGTTGCGAAGAAGGTCGGCATGCCAAACCCTATCAAATGCTTTGGAGATGTCTAGTGCCAGGGCTCGTGCTTCCCTGTTATTTTGAAGAACTCGGTAGACTGTTTCAGTGATGGCCGTAAGCACATCGGCTGTAGATCGGGCAAAGCGGAAACCATATTGCTTGTCTGAGAGCAGATTATGGGATGTGAGGTGGTTAACCACCCCGGTATTGATTAGGGCTTCGAAGACTTTGCCGTAGAGGGGAAGGAGACTGATAGGACGGTAATTGGAATGGTCAGAGGGATCGCCGGAGTTCTTGAAGACAGGAACGATCGAAGAGGACTTCCAGCAGTCAGGTAAACAAGATTCCTTGAGGCAGAAGTTGTATAGTTTAGAAAGGGCGGGCGCCAGTTCAGGCGCGCATTTCTTCAAGACAATGGCTGGTATCCCGTCTCCACCACTAGCCTTGTTGTGGTCTAAATTGGAGATAATACCCAGTACCAAAGATGGGGTTATGTTTAACCCACTCAATATGGCCTCAGTTCTAAGAGGGAAGTCGGGTATGGGTACACCGGAAGACTCGAGCGTCGAGTTTAATGAAAATTTCCGAGCAAAGCATTCAGCCTTGTCGGTAGAGGATGTCAGGACTTCGAACTGGTTGAATAAAGGGGGTATAGAGCGTTTACAATTGTTCAATACGCTCTTGCAGAGACACCAATAATCTTTGGATCCAAATTTGCGAGATGCAATACGTTCCTTCATCCGAGCCGCAAATAGTGACTTAGCATCGTTGAGGACACGCTTACATTCGTTACGGGCGGAGGCAAATAGACGTCTATTGCAGTCAGACATGTCGCTCAGGAATAGGTGGAAGTAGTGGTTCGTATGGGCGATGGCGGCTGAGCAAGCAGCCGAGAACCAGGGGAGGAGCGCGATTTGACCCTATATTTCCTTGATGGGATGAAAGCGTCGATTCCAGCTTTAACCCAGGAAGACACTTCAGAAGAATATTCTTGGACGTGGAGCTTAAAGACTCCATCCCAGGGGACATCGCGGAAGAAATCCCGGAACGCGTCCCAGTCAGCTCGTTGATAGTAGAACGAAGTTCTAGTGGTAGGAGGTTCTTTATAGGGGGTGGAGTTGAAGGAGATGTTAACTGATACTACTGCATGATCAGAGTTACCAAGAGGGCAGAGATGCGAGGCACTGCAGGATTCGGGGATGGAGGTAAAGCACAGGTCGAGAAGTGAGGCTTTACCTTCTCGGTTGAAGGCAAAACGAGTGGGGAAGTTAACTATCTGTGTGAGAGAATGGGAGATTGAAAAATTGAGCGTTTGAATTCCTGCGTAGTCAGTAGTAGCATTCTTAAGCCACAAGTTGTGATGGGCGTTAAAGTCACCAAACACAAAAATGTGAGCAAACGGGTGGAGGGAGATAGCCTTGTCTATGCTGTCAGAAATGCTATCGAGTATCTCACAGTCTTGAGAGGATGAAGAGCGGTAAAGGAAGAAGAGATAGCTTACCGCATTGAGGAGAGAGAGTCGGAGACACATGTATGACTGGTCTGGCGATTCGAGAGAGGACTCCCTGGTCAGAGGGAGATGCTCCTTGACGTAGACACCAAGACCGTGCATGTGGGTCAGAGAGTATTTTCTGAGGAGAGGAAGATAGCCGGGGATCGAGAGATCAGAAGAGGCGATAGACGAGACAAGGTTTGTCTAACAGAGAGCCAGTATATCCGGGCCGTTTGCAGTGAGGAAAGATTCCAGACTGTAGAAGTTTGTCCTAATGCCCCGGATGTTGGAGAACAAAATGTTGAGGGGTTTAGGTGGTTTTTGAGAGGCTGGTTTACTGATGTTGAATTTTGTTTGTAAGATGAGAAGGCCCGAAGTAGAAGAAACAGACAGTTTCGACCGTGACGCGGGCAGAGAGGAGTTGGCAAAATCTGCATCATTATGTGGCCTCAGGGCTGCCCACCGGAGGTAACTGCAGGGACACCTTTCCATGCGCGACATGGCACTACAAACACCCCGGTATTATACAACATTGTTCAGATAATGAAGAAAAAGTATACATAGGAGTAACTGAAGGACCCTGGAAACAAAGAAATTATACACACAAAACATCTTTCACAAATAGTAAATATGCAAACAGTACAATGCTTTCTAAGTATATCTGGGAAATTAAAAACAAAACGGACATCACACCAAAAATATCTTGGAAGATAAGGAAAAAATCATCAGCCTACAATAACCAATCAAAAACTTGCAAACTTTGCTCGGAGGAAAAAATAGCTATCATTACTTTTCCCGACCAAAATAAATTATTAAACAAAAGATCCGAACTCATCTCAAAATGCAGACATGAAAATAAATTTTTACTACGTAACCTAAAAAATTAAAAACGGAAAAAATAAAATAAAAACAAATAAATATACTAATAAGCAAAAATAAAAAAAAAATAATAGAAATAAAACATAAAAAAATACTATGTTACTTAAAAATCGAAAACCGAAAAGAGAAAATATACAAAATAAATTAACCTAAATTCATCCAAGTAAATAAATAAACAAACCAATACCAAATGAAGATAATCAATTAAAAACTGTTTCGCCAAAATGATACTTAGAATGAACTACAACAATCAACCCCAAAACTGAATAAATAGCTTTAATTAAATTCCCAAACCAAAACAAAACTGTTAAATAAGTGATATAAACAAATTCTTACTACGTTAATAAATAAATAAATAAATAAATAATAAAATAAGAAACAAAAATAAAAAACAAGCAATATAATTTGACCTAAATAGATAAACAAACGACTTCCGGTGAAATAACCGCCATAACAGAATACCCACAATGCACCACTAACCCGTATCAATATAAATAGCCGAGAAAAATAACAGCACACGTGGCCTGACGATTTCATATAGCATGAAACAGACTGTCGCCTCTAAGTGTTGACTTCTATGTTCACTTTTATATATATATATATATATATATATATATATACAGTTTTGTCGTTGCTTTGAAATTTTTCATGCAGAAAGGGCGGTCTATCATTGTTGTTTCGTCCGTGTGTTGTTTGATATATTGAAATCTTTGATAATGGCATATGTAAGCCGAATGCTTAGATTGGATTTAAACATGTATCAATATGGTGTTTTTCTTTTCGTGTTTGAATGATAATGTGATTAAGCTTATCATGCAATATGAAAGGAAGTTACTTAAAATAAATCGTCAAAACTTGTCTATATTATTTAATGAAACATTCATTAATGAAAAATTGCGACCTAAATATACACAAAATATATATACACACACACACACACACATATATATATATATATATATATATATATATATATATATATATATATATATATATATAATAAAAAGGATTAAACACTAATATTCCATGGTCATAATTTATTCCATTGGAATCGTAAATACGATCCAATTCATCAGACCTACAAACTCAAAAGGAAAACAGAAAAAAACCTATTCCGGAAATAAAAATAGAATTTAGAGAGAGTGTAAGTATGAGAGTGTAGGACGAATCTTAGTTCATAAGAGAGGGGTAATATAGGATTGAATTTAACAGAGAGGGTTTTTTAAAACTAGGTGTGAGTGGAAGGGGGAAAAATGATTGCTGTCGGATCTCTAATACAATAACATTTCGTGGGGACATACACACACACACACTATATATATATATATATATATATATATATATATATATATATATGGTAAAAATATTTTATATATATTGTAAAATTCTAAAATTAAATGATAGTACTATTGAATGTATGCATTTTCAAGTTGTTAAGTAAGGCTAAATTATTCACTTTTCAGGCTTCCTCCACGCGAATAGCCGTTCGCGTTTTGAATAATAAGTTATATTTCACAGTTTAGGAGGCATTAGGAATTTAGAGATGCTAAGTTGAGGCCTGCTCCCCGAATGTTTAGCAACTACTGGACTACATGATCTATAGATGCGTTAGAACATATGTAGTGCGATTTCTTTAACATTTCCAGCACCGTCCAGATTCATAGCAGCTAATTTTGGTCGAGGCATAGTCAATTGCCGATCCAGCTGATTACCCCCGGCTATAGATCAATATTCCCTTCTGAAGAAACAGATCATGACGAAATTAGCGGTTAGGTGGTTGTTTGCGAATGGCAAGTAAATATTCGATATATCCATATGTCTCTGCACTGATTTCTTGTACATTAAATATTCTTTTTGTTTTTCACACGTGAATTGTGTCTGACACCCTCGTTCGTTTGACAACAAATAATTTCTGTTTTCTTTTAATTATCTTTGAGATTCGCCTAGGTTGTTGCAAATTTATGCTGTTTAGATCATTGCCAACATGATTAAGTTTGTTGTGTTGTCGCAAATATATTTTCTTTATTTTTTTTAATTCGTAGTCTTCTTTTTTAGTAATTGCTTTCTATTTCTATTACTTTTCTGAAGCATTTCCATTCATAACTAATTAAAAAAAAATATAGTAAAACTATTCAGAAAAATCAAATCAAACATATTGGAAAAATAGTATCCTGCACTTACTTACGAAATAACTTAGAAAACAATGCAATAAAAATAACCAACAGGAAAATTGTCAGTACACAAAAAACACCTAAAAAGATATCAATGCCCACTAATTGTAAAATGCCTAAATATTATGCAATATACGAAGGTATGCTAACATTTAATGGAAATCCTGGATAATATATATAGAAATAATCGATTTTCAATGGAAACAGGGAAACGTTAAAACGAAAAATAAATTTAACAATTCTAGACAGGCAATAAACAACACATCACAAATGACATTGGGAATAATAATAAAAAAGCAGAAACTACATGAAATCAAACTTATGACTGCATGAGAAAATACTAATAATTAACTTTATATAAGATCTGTACATAATACCAAATTTAAAAAATAAAGCAAATTCATTCCGAGCTACCTAAAATCTAAGTATATCGACAAAGAAATAACAGCATCCTAAAACATAAATCTAATATTTTTCTAATAAAAAATTGAATGAAAGAAATACTATGTAAAAGAAAATTACATAGTAATATATATATATATATATATATATATATATATATATATATATATATATATATATATATATATATATATGTACATACATATATATATATATATATATATATATATATATATATATATATATATATATATATATATGAGAGTAGATAGATTTGCCTAACGTGAAGTGGTCATTTGAAACGCTATATCATTTCTTGCCAATATGTGTTTGGGTTTCCTCTTCCTTCTAAAGTATTCTTTTTAATTCTTTTTTTTTTACTCTTAAGAGCCTCTTGCATCTTAGCAGCAATATCATATTTGAGGTGATTTGATAAACACACACACAGACATACACAGACGTAGACTCAGAGACACTCACCCACACCTATATATACCTACTTACATATATATATATATATATATATATATATATATATATATATATATATATATATATATATATATATATATAACAAATGACAAAAGGAAAAACTATACTTAGCCGACGCATTTCATCCTCTGAGAGACATTATTTAGGCAAATGTAGGATGTATTTGTGTATATCTTTATATACAAATGCAAAGATTTCATTAGATCTTGATTTAAATTTCAGAATGTACATGAATGTTCATCAGGCGATTGAAAGACCATTCAATACATGGGGAGGACGCAACTTTGCCATAATTCAAAGTTTGAAAGTTAAAATTAAGTCGCTAATATTCAAGAAATATATACATATATATATATATACATTCTAAGTAAACAAGCAAATGTCATGCTATAGCCGGGAAAAATCTCCTTAGTTCTGGTGGCATCTGGGAGACCTTCCTGGTTGGCGTAATGATTACCCCAAATTAATATCAAGTAAAGGTCTGCGACCAGATATTGTTCTTCTGTCAAGAGTGAACCATAAAATCATCCTGGTTGAATTAACAGTACCATATGAATGCCGGATGGAACAAAGCAACGCTTATAAAACTAATAAATATGAAAATCTAAAGTCAGAGCTAATAAGAGAGGGGTATAATGCAATTGTTAGAGCAGTGGAAATTGGAGCAAGGGGTTTCGTTTCAGGCACTCTGTACCAATTTCTGGGCCAAATTGGAATCAAAGGGCGTAATAGGGCAAAAGGTATAAAACGCCTAATAGAAGTAACAGAAAATAGTTCTATGTGGATATGGAATAAACGTAATACTCCGTGGAGTGTTTCAGCGAACATGACGGCATGACATGACTGATCGTGAATGCGTAATGAGGTTCACGTTGCATTTTCAGAACGCGAGGTTTGCCGTTTTTCGGAATTTTCGTAAATTTAATTTCGCCGTTACACATTCGAACTAGTTTATCTACAACACTTGTATATCGTTATAATGGGGCCTCACATCAGTGAGGGGGGCCGGTGTGCAAATGAAACCGTTGAGAGGAAGGCCCCGAAACGGTACACATTCTCTCCTGATGACCCCAGTTTAAAATTCGAGAGGAACGCATCAAATTAAGTGAAACCATATGCCGTAGTGAAGCTCGGTGGAAGTGTCATTGGCATGAGGAGCATTACACATTCAGCTCGCTTCAGGTGAGTTTCAATTACTTTCCAGTAATTTCCTTCTATACATACATATATACATACATATATATATATATATATATATATATATATATATATATATATATATATATATAACATAAATATTCACCAGAATTAATCTCAACAAAAATATCTGGGAAGGAGACTGACATATTTCCGTTTACGCTGGTTTAATCCATCAAGCTGAACCGATAACACAAGGAGCGGAATCTAATATATAACTAGATTTGGGGCTAGGGCACAAAGTTACACAGTTTAATGAAAAGGACTGACACGATGTAATAGTAAGTCACAATAATATATTTAGCCATATTAAATTTCAGTGGACTACTATGAAATCGTTTTTGAGGGTAGCAAAATGTCATATTTTGTATTATCAAGACAAGTCACCTAGATTAGCATTTTAGTGTCTGCTATGTTAGTATTCATTGGAATGACCATAATATATATTTAATAATACCTATCCGTTAAAAATTAAAATATTTCTCCTTTACTCTATATCATTACATATAGTTTTAGATTCGATAATTAATAGTAATGTTTATAATAATACTGATAAAAATAATGATGATGACGATAATGATGATGACAATAATGATAATTATAGCTCATGAAAACATGAACGTTGTACAGGTGGTGTAATAGATAATTGGTCGGAATTTTTAGTAGGAGTGCTGAGTTCCAATACCAGTTAAATTTCGTTTTATTCCCTTACGCGTAACTACCCCCGAGAAATGTCAAAATCCTCCTCTTCTTTCCTAAGGTGTCGTTTAAGTAGTATGACTTGTATAACTAAATGATTATTATCTCAAAATATATTACGATCTAAAAATATTTCTGGATTTAAATAACCTGGAAGAGGTTAATAAGCCACAGAAATCGAAACAATAAAAAACATCAACAACAACAACTACAATAATAATAATAATAATAATAATAATAATAATAATAATAATAATGATAAGCGGAAATATAACATTAAATCCCTAATTGACATTCCATCAATCAAGGAAATGCTGAAGCAGAAACTTCAGCTAAAGGCACAGAGAAGAAGACGATACGAAAAACGTTGTAGGTTCTATCGCCAAAATAAAATATTCCGAACTGATCTTAAGAAATTTTACAGGGAAATTGGAAAACACCTATACATGTCGAAACGCCACCATCGATTGATAATTTTGGGAAATATTTGGAGCAGCCCAAAGGAATATAACCCAAATGCAGAATGGGCACGGCGTGAAGAAGAACGAATGCTAGATATACCACTGCAAGAATGGGAAAATATATCCACAGATGATGTTAGGCAAGCTCTAACGAAATCCCAAATATCGAAAACCCCAGGAAATGACAAGTTGTCAAATTTCTCGCTTTATCATCTGTCATCTACCCATGAAATTCTTGCAAAATCATTATCAACGTTTATAAATAATACCAAAAAAATCCCGGAATGGATTACTGAAGGTATTACATATCTCATACCAAAAACGACTGAAACAGACGACCGATAACATAACCGTAATTATTCTTTTTTCGAAACAAACAGCATTCTTACGCTGGAACAGAAGGGATGCAAAAGAGGTTCATATGGCGGCAAACTTCAGCTGCTGATAAATAAAATGATCCTGGAAAATTGCAGGAGACGACGTAGAAATCTTAGTGCAGCGTGGATTGATTATCATAAAGCCTTTGATAGTGTTTCACATTCTTTGATCCTTAAGACTTTGGAAATGTACAAAGTCTCCACTGTGGTATTAAATTTCCTTAAGCACACCATGGGAATGTGGAACAACAAACTATACCTTAGTCACACCAGGGGCACTACCATATCCAACTGTCTGAATATCCAATGTGGAATCTCTCCAGGAAATTCTTTGTCACACATTCTGTTTTGTTTATCCTTAATCCCTCTTAACCATGAACTGAACAACAGTAGCTATAGTTAGAAAAAAATAAGAAAATATTCAATAAACTACTCTACATAGATGATCTCAAACTCTTTGCCAAAGGCGACAATGTGTTGAAGTGTTTCCTCAATATTGTAAAATACTTCAGTGACGACATAGGTATAGACTTCGGATTCGATAAATGTGCAAAAGTAACATTCACGAAAGGTAAAATTACAGAAACACATTTAATAGATTTAGATTTTGTCACAAAGATTAGGGAACTGGAGCATGATGAAGCTGGTAGGCACCAAGGAATTAGCGAAGGAGATGGCATACAACCCCCCACAAATGAAGGAGAAAATAAGAAAAAGAGTACTAGAGGCGTGTACGTCTGGTACTAAATACTGATCTGAACTCAAAAAACAAAATATCAGCCATAAACACATTGGCTGTCCTTGTGGTGCAATACAGCTTTAATGTCCTTAACTGGACCATAGCTGAAATTATGCAGTTGGACGCCAAAACGAGAAAGCTTCTCACTTGCAATCGCATGCATCATCCCAAAGCTGATGTTGATCGTCTGTATGTACCCATATCCAAAGGAGGCAGAGGATTAGTTCAACTAGAACTGTCCTACAAAACTACAACAATTAGCCTCCAAAGATACTTGGAAACTACAGAAGATGGGTGATGGTATGCGTCAAATGGGCATAAAGATGCAAGTACAGCACAGTACACCGACTGAAACTGCAAAATACTTTAAAAAGACAGCAAGGTCGAATGCAACCGACCAGATACAGAAGCAATTGCAAGATAAACCGCTTCATGGCCAATACTCTGCCCGTACCAAGCAAGCTGACTTAGACAAAACTCGTACCCATCAGTGGCTACGCAGTACAGGGTTGAAAGCTGAAACTGAAGGTTTTATCCTTGCTGCGCAGGACCAATGCTTGCTAACTAGGAATTATCAAGGACATATACTAAAATATTGTGTCAGCACAAAATGCAGATTCTGTGATAAATATCCAGAAAAGATTGATCATCTTGTATCAGGTTGCACGATTTTGGCAACCACTGAATATAAAATCCGGCATGACAGAGTGAGCTAATATCTGCACTGGAAAATCTGCAACTTCTACGGGACGAAAACTGAAAGAAACTGGTATGAACACCACCCAGACCCGTTTACGGAGATAGGATATGTTACAATTCTATGGGACTACACAATACACACTGACAGAACAATCAAAGCCAACCGCCCAGATATTGATATTAAAGACCACAAACAAAAACGGTGCCTCCTTATTGATATGGCAGTCCCTGCTGACTGCAATGTATCTTTGAAGATATTCAAAAAGCTGTCAAAATACAAGTACCTTGAAATAGAAATCTCGAATATGTGGCATATGGGAACATCAACCATCCTTGTTGTAGTTGGAGCCCTAGGATTGGTTGGAAAAGATTGTAGTAGATTAATTGAAGGGATTCCTGGAAGTCCATGGCTCAAGGAGATACAAAAATTGTTGACAAGTACAGCCCATACATTACGAAGGGCTTTATCTATTTCATTTTTGTCAGTAGAAAGTGTCATGTTGCCATTTCTAACCTTAGGTCCCTGGGTGGGATCCGGAAAGAAATGTGTAAACGCCAGAAATCAAACTAAATAATAATAATAGTAATAATAATAATGAGAAGAAGAAGACGAAGAAGAAGAAGAAGAAGAAAAATTAACATGGGCAAGAAATGCACTGATCGCCAGAATTAATTGTATTGATTATCATTGTCCCAGTTCTCAGCGAGTCTTTGAGGTGTTTATTATCAATTATATAATCCTACAATGAGAAATTCTGAAAAAATAACATAGCATGCCATTGCTTGGCACTTAAAATATTTTACCAAATATATATTCTCGTTGTCTGACTTGATGAAAATACCCATAATGCAAGATTTCCGATTGAAAAGGAAAACCAGGTAAATAATAATAATAGTAATAATAATAATATAATAATAATAATAATAATAATAAGAAGAAGAAGAAGAAGAAGAAGAAGAGGAAGAACAACAACAACAACAACAACAAAAAGAAGAAGATAATGGTGTCGAATAACGATAATAATAACGTTAACAAACTCCTACTTAATTAATGTATCTCCAGTTCCTCACAAGAGGGATAATCCCAATAGTAACACTACGAATTTTCAAACTAGCTCAGCAAACATATATTTAGTTAAAATGGTTTGTGATGCGTAGTCTCGGTATGACTGCATTCTATGAAACATTGCACACTACTCAGCAAAGACTTAACGCATTTATCGAGTAAAGGGTGGATAAGTAATTAGAAAGTACATTGATCAAATAAAGTAACCAATATAAGAAGATGCATCATGAGAAACAGGCAAATGACAGACGCTGAAATTAAATAAATAAAAAAGAACTGTAAGCAGAAGAGGTGAATCCTCCAAACATGAAACGGAAACAGAGATGGGCATAAAGAGTACTAACATCAGACAAACCAAATATTATAATAAAACTGAGATACATACCAATCACTTTGAAGACAATGCCGAAAATTTAGAAAAGACTGGAAAGGCTTGATCATAAACACTCACAGGCCTACAATAAAACGACTCCAAAATACATTGGACCGAATTAATTTACGGAAAACAAAAATAGTATAGAAGAAACCAAGTAAGTAACCATGAGACAGATAAGTCAGATAGAAAATCTTGAAATGGAGTAACGGTAACAACTTCCAAAATTACAACCCACAAAGCCGGACCTCAACACTAATAAGCTCTCTGTATATATGCATCAGCAAAAGCAGGAACTAAAAAAAACAAAAAAACTTCAAAGTAAAAAAAGTCACACAGACATGAAAACTCACCTTGGAAAAGAAAAAGAAAGAAAGAAATTGAACAACTTAGAAGTGAATTTTCAGTACTGGACGGACTGACAAGATGAGCAATTGTAAGAACTAAAAAAAAGGTAGAAAAATCAAAAGAAAATGCAAAATTAGGAATGAAAATGAAGTTGTGTCAGCTAAAAAAATAAAGCAAATAATACAATTGAGGGCTCAAAAAGTCAGATTCTATGAAAAAATATCAAGGCTCTACACACAGAACACGATGTGTCAAACTGCTGCGAAATAAGCAGAAATAAGCAAAAAAAAAAAACTGGAAGTGACTCCCATCACAAAAATGGGAGATGTTATTCAGTTCTGGCATAATATATATATATATATATATATATATATATATATATATATATATATATATATGGAGAGAGAAAGTGAGAGAGAGAGAGAGAGAAAGAGAGAGAAAATATGGTCTTGCCCTAAAGAACATAACAGAGAAGCAGATTGGATTATGCAAGAGGTAGAACGAATGAAAAATAAATCAGAACAAACACGAACAGAAATCACTGAAGAGAATGCGGACTGTCCACTGAAAAAAACGTACAACTGGAAATCTCCAGGAACAGATAAAATTCACAAATATATGGCTCTATTTTCTAAATACAGCAGACAAAAACTAGCCAAAGAACATCAAGAAATGTTCAATGATCCTACTAAAATTCAGCCACGGTTAACCAAAAGAATTAGCTTTCTTCTGCCCAAGAATTGTGACGCAAATATCCCCAAAACTAGAGACCAGTTACATGACTTTCCACTACTTACAAACTGTTGACATCTATTTTGACAAAACAAATATAATCCTTCTTCGAAATAAATGAAATACGACCTCTTGATCAAAAGTGTGCAAATGTAGCTCTTACGAATGTAAAGACCAATTACTAATTAAAACGATGATCTTGGAAAACGGCTCTCATACAAATGGAAATCCTAGTACTACCTGTATAGTTTACTGTAAGCCATTCGAGAGTGTACCCTATTCCTGGATCTTAAAGTATTTAAATATATACAAGGTATCACCAGTCGTCATTAATTTCATCAAACAAAGAATATCGATATGGAAAACTATATTTCCATTCCATCATATAAATACTGTCTATAAGTTTGGTGAAATAAAAATGAACAGAGGAATATTTCAAGGTGTTCCTTTGCCTCCCTTACTATTTTCATGTCACTAATAGCAACAATAAGCGAACTTAACAGGACAGAATATGGCCATATGTTATCTCAAAACAAAATAAGCCATCTGTTTTACATAGATGCCTTAAAGTTGTATGGTAGAAATTAAAGTTAGCTAGAAGGTTTCCAGAAAACAGTAAAATGCTTCTGTGATGACATTGGAATAGATTTCAGTTTCAGTAAATTTGCTAGAGCCAAAATTTTACGAGAATCACTACAACAAAATTCCTCTATTAGACCCTGGGGTAAAAATAAAAGATTTACAGCAGGGAGAAAAATATAAGTACATCGGTTTAAATGAAAGTGAAGGAATCTAACATAAAAATGAAAGAATTAGTGCGAAAAAGTACTATAGAAGGATGGGCCTGATTATACGAACAGAATTAATTTCCCAGAACAGAATTATGGTCATTAATAGCCTAGCCATCCGTGTCGTTTAATATAGTTTCAACATGATATCAGACGAATGGATTCTAAGACAAAAAAGCTTTATCACAACGTTTCGGTCGTTGTACGCTTCGTCCTTCTTCAGGTGGTTGGAATTTCGAACTGAACCCTTTATTTCGCTCACTGGGGGTAGACTGTTCTAGTTCCACGTGCCATGTTTGATGGATGTCACTTATCAGTTATCTCCTGCTAATTTCCCTCTGAAAGTTCTCCACTGCCTTAACCGGGTATTGAACTCACACTCTGGATCTAACCAACGCCTTTATCCGTTGGTTAGATCCAGTGACAGACCCAAAGAGTGTGAGTTCAATACCCGGTTAAGGCAGTGGATAACTTTCAGATGGAAATTAACACGAGATAACTGATAATTGACATCCATCAAACATGGCACGTGGAACTAGAACAGTCTACACCCAGTGAGCGAAATAAAGGGTTCAGTTCGAAATTCCAACCACCTGAAGAAAGCCAGAGCTTACAACGGCCGAAACGTTGTGATAAATATGGGGACAAAGATGAGGTCAATAGTCCGAATAATGTAAATAATGTACATAATACCTCATCTCAGAAATATATATAGAGAAAAGAAAGCTTATTTCTAAGAATAACATGCATAAGATTATGTAGACCGTCTTTACCTCTTGCACCTTAAAGTAGTGGAAGAGATCTTATTCATTTAGATTTGCCATACAAGAACAACAACTCTTTATTTTCTGAGATGAGGTATTTTGGTATTAATCTTTGCTTTTTTCTAGTACTCCGTATTACTGGTTCCCATATTGTATTCATTTGTATGCTTGAATACCGTAGGAGATTTTTTTGGCCTAGCATGTGTGCTGATTCCTTAAGTTTTCGTATTTTCCACTGATATTCTGTCTATTAATTCAACCTTATCCCTCGTCCAAAAATCTCCTAACCCGCCTAGCATAGAAATGAAAGATGGTGTTTTTTTTTCTTACAGCGCAAGACCAGTGTCTTTTCACGAGAAACTTTCATGCAAATATCATGCATAATGATGAGAATCCTAAATTCAAATGCTACTAAATGTATCAGGAATGCATAGAACATATAATCTCATAATGTTCTCTACTTGCGCTCAATGAATATAACAATCGTCACGATAGCATACTGCAATATTTACACTGGTCAATGTCTAAACACTTTGGAAAATCTGTTAATAAACACTAGCATGAAAACCACCCGGCACCGGTTATAGAAAAAAATGACATCACAATTCTATGGGATTCCATCATCCTTGCATAACGGAATATTGAAACAAATAGGCCGGGCATAATTGTCAAAAACAGAAAAGACAAAACTTGCCTACGAATTGATATCGCTTGACTAGCGGACTATAGCATAGCAACCAAGGTATATGAAAGACTATCGAAGCATAAAGGCATGGAAATCGAAATAGAAAAAATGTGGAAATTGAAAACAAGAATACTTTCATGATAGGTGCGCTTGGAATTATAAAAAAGGAACACAACAATATATTGAAAAAAAAATCCCTGGAAATTCTAGCTCAAGAGAAAAAAATGTATTTATAAGTACAGCCCATACGCAAAGAAGTCCATGAACCACTGATGATGTTATGGTAGTTAGAAAAACAGAACATGAAATGCATCCATAATACAGACCACTATCTGCTTTAGGTCTTCTCGCAGACTTTGTAGGTATTGTGACCCTAGCAGAAATCGAAATTTGATTATGATTATGATAAACGATATGAAAAGCGTTGTAGGTTTAATCGACAGAATAATAGATTCCAAGCGGACATCTAGATATGTTCAAGGAACTTGGAAAAGCAGTGGCAGAAATAAACCATGATCTCTTGAAGAAGTGTATTTTGGCAGAATAATTGGAGCAACTCAAAGGAATATAATCCCAATTCAGAATGGATCAAACGAGAAAGAAAGAATTACAGATAAACCTGGGCAAGAATGGTAACAAATAATTAAGAATATTGTTAGACAAGCTCCAACGAAATGCATAAGATGGAAATATCTAGAAAATTACAAGTTACCTAATTTCTGGCGCTATCATCTGTTATCAACCCATGAAACATTTGCACAAATTTTATCAATGCTTATTAATAACCCGAGTGAAACCCAGAATGAATCCCTAAAGGTATCACATATATCCTACCAGTAAAACAGACGATCTAAAAAATTGCAGTTCAATAACATGTCTGTCCATGACATACAATTTGATCCCGTCTGTACTGACGAACTGTTCTTACTCTTTTCTCGATGAAAACAACGTTCTTTCCGTGGGACAGAAGAGATGTCGAAGAGGTTCATATAGTTGCAATGATCAACTACTAATAAATAATTAGCGAAATTACAGGAAATGTGTAGAAATTTCAGACAGCTTGCATAGATTACTGAGTAGCCTTTTGATAATGTGGCACAAGGTTGGATGTTTAAGGCTTTTTACATCTAACAAGTCTCCTCGGTGATAGTAGATAGTTGGGAAAGAGAAGAAATGGATTCATACCTTTCAGAAGGGTATTTGCGCGTAAGTGAATATAAAGAATATAACTGGAATTAGAACTCGGATCTCCGATTAACATTTTCGAGCCATTATCCATTCACATCCAAGCTTACAACATCTGGCATTCCCAAGCGGTCACTTATCTCGATATTGAGATGAGGTATTGTTATATACCGTACTTATGAACACTAATGGGTATGTCCCAATCCTCATGTATACGTTGGACACTATTGTAAGTGGGGATAATATGATGTCTGAGTAGTCCACCACTAAAGTGGTTTACCTACTTCATGCCGCTGGCGAGTATTGTATTTTGTTGATTTTATAAAGATTACCATTTCATTCCCAACCTCCGTTTTGGTTATTCCTCATTCGAGATGAGACACTTCTTTTCTGTGACGTGACCCTTTAGAATCTGCGTGATCATCATTTTCCATAAAGTCCTCTCGTTGGTAGTTCTTGTAAACTTAGACTCTTTGCTATATTTCCTCATCCCTAAAATTTTCCTCTGGCTCATTGTCGGTTATGCGTTGCTTTCCTATATCTATCTTGCCTTTAATATGACATGTGTGTGCCTGACATACTAAGGCCATTTTCCCTATTATCTACACTAGAATCTTCATATGTACATATCTATGGCAGACACTATCTCATTTGTAAATGTCTACGTTAGGACCTATTACAAGAGTATATATCTACGTTAGGACCTATCACTAGAGTACATATCTATGTTAGGAAGCATCACGATTGTATATATCTATGTTAGGACCTATCACTATTGGACCTATGTATGTTAAGGCCTATCACTATTGTACATATCTACGTTAGGACCTGTCACTATTGTACATGTCTATGTTAGATCCTATCACTATTGTACATATATATGATAGGTCCTATGACAATTGTACTAAGTTTTTTTTTCTGTTTATCTCTAAACTATGTTTGAAATTGTGACATACATATTCGCATTTCAGTAGTGAATGATGCTTACCAAATGCTACAAAAATGTGAAGAGACCTGGGAAATTCGCTAGAAATAATAAAAACAGCTTAGAAATTCTATGTAATATCAAGTCTGCTATATGTTAGCGAATGGTAAACAGTTTCCTCATAGATAAAGAGTATTCTTGAGCCAACAGAGATGTTGGTCTACAGATGAATTCTGATGGTACAGTGGCCGGAACATATTAGTAATTCGCAAGTTTTAAGAAAAATGGTGAGAAAAAGATATATTTCCGAGCCCAAATATTAATGTCCTTTGTATTTACTTCTTCTTCAAAAAGTACTTTGTTGCTCTCATATTAATGATAATTAATTAATTAAAGATAATCCCACATCTCCGATAAGGCTCTAATTATTTTAATATAATTGTCGAGATGTGATACTAGTCTTTGTATGTTATGTATAGAGTAATATAGGGAAAAAAAGCTGGTATCAGTGGGTATAAATAATGTCGGCCAGATCTATTATCCGCCATTATTTGTACCAGAAAAGAATAGAGCAAGGAAGAAAAAAAGAATGTTACTTTGGAAAACAGTTACCACATTGGAAATGTTAAAAATGGCTTCTGCCTCCATTTTCTTATTGACAGCAAAAGCTAAACAGTCAATCATTGAGATAGATTCAGAAAACATTATCCTGAAACACGATTTACAGGTAGATTGCATCTTCGAGCTTATAGAGATTTCGAAAATTATATCACAGATTCACAATTGTCTTATTGTATTTTGGCGACTTCGTGAACGAATAGAAGAAACATCGTATTACTTAGCGTTAACACGGGTTCGCATATACATTGTTAATAAAACACGCCAGAGTATCGATAGAGAATGAAGAGAGAAAAGCGGAGTAGGGTAGATTGAATCTAAATTCTATATCAATACAGTATAAAAAAAATAGTAATGGAGATTGTCAACTCAAAGAAATTCATCTGAGAAAGAATTGTACATTATTCCTTATAGATCATTGTGTAACAGTGAGAATTCTTCATCTTAAAAGTACGAGAAATGTGGCTTATATAATGTCTAAACTTTGGACACTAATCCAACAATGCCAATGTAGTATAATAATAATAATAATAATAATAATAATAATAATAATAATAATAATAATAATAATAATATAGACTGCCAAAATGGATGGATATCATTATACCTAAAACAACGTCTGCCATATGTAAAAGCAAATACTGGAAATAACCAGGAATAGACTGAAGAGCCAACTTTTAGGTAAAAAAACATTTAGCACCCACCAAGACCTTGCTCGGGTATACAATGATATAATCATAAACCCAGAAAAATGACCCAACTGGTTCGCGTGGGGATTAACATACCAAAAACAGAAGATACGCAGAACCCGAATAACTATAAGCCCTTCACCTTCCTACAAATAAAAATATACAAGATCCTCATGTATATCATAACCGAGAGGGACATACAACATCCTTGAGAAAAACGATTTACTCCAAGTAGAAAGAAAGGGATGTAAAAGAATAAGATAAGGGTGCAAAAACTAATTAATTATCAATATAGTGATCCCTTGTTTATCGCCGTAGATTCGTTCCAAGACCGGCCGTAATAACTGAATTTCCGCAAAGTAGGGACGTCATATTTACAGTATTTATTTAACGTGTATTTAGACTTTTAAATCCCTCCCTGTACTGTTAGAAAACCACCGATTACAGTACTCTATTAATAACAAAGACAACTGTTGAGCAATAACACATTAGATTAAAAAAAAAAAAAGATTGTTAGTGTATTCAAAACGAAAGAATTTGAAGTAGAAGTTAAATGATGATAACGATGAATTTGCTGCACAGTAGAAATGATGATGATGATGAAGCTGATGATGACTTCTAGTGTGCAGCCGATAATTGTATTTGACGTCTCTTCAGACGCTGGTACCCTTTCTGTTGTTATTTTACGCTTGTTTTGTTGTTCCTAGACCAGGAAATAATATTTATTATTAATATATTAATGGGTTTAATGAAGCATTTTAGGTGTTCATATATCCCGATTTTTTTAGAATTTTCCAGAAACTCCGCGATATATTTTCCATATATATATATATATATATATATATATATATATATATATATATATATATATATATATGGAAAATCTATCTATCTATCTATATAAATATATCCGCGAAGAACCCATTTTTGGATTTAGGTCTGTTTGGGACCCGGAAGAAAATGCTTATGCAGCGAAAATAATAATAATAATAATAATAATAATAATAATAATAATAATAATAATAATAATAATAATAATAATAATAATCCAAAAAATAAGTGCCATCTTATATACGTAGCATCCTGTATTTAAATCATCACAGTAAATTAATTTGAATTTTTTGTTGTATTACCAGAATAGAATTTTTTGTTCTATTACCACAATAGAAATTGAAAGATGGTGGTACAGAAAAACAACCACACTTCCATGAATAATAGTATTAACATGAATACGAATAATAAAAAAAAGGATTTCCGACTCAGCGATAATCATTTTTGGAGGTCGATATCATCCAAGAAGTCAGCTACTTAATAAACAGACGATGGTCCGTTTTCGAACTCGGGTCGGAATAAAATGTCCTCACTAATCGTTCACATGTCTACCAACAACTGAATTCGTTACACTAGAAATAATAATTTCAAATATAAAATGTGTTTTCAATTAAATAAGCGTCGTTTAACTGTGCGTTCTGGTTGTTCAGAGCAAATGAGCAATCGAATCGGTAACTGTCACTTTTCAGCCAGATTAGCTTCGTGCAAAAGAAATCAAAAGAACGTTCTCCGTCATTTGAAAGTAGGGTGGCATGACTGTTCTCTTAGAATGTGGCATATCTTTGGCGAATTTGGACACGAACGTGAACACCAAATTAGACATGCACCAGCGAATGATCAAAGAAGACACCGGTGAATAAAATCAATGGCCGACCAGGCTGACAATTCCGTCGCGAATTTAAAGTCGTTCAACATCGTTGCAAGGATGGATATTGAAAGAATTTAAGAGCGAGCGGCAGAGGCACTGGATGTCATATTCAAGTAGGAACTCGGCTTGACATCTCACGACAGTTATTTTATGTCTTTTCTTTTTTTATGGGAGAGGCAATAATCTCCAGGACTTTCTGGATTTTATTTGTTAAAACTTGTATTCCAAATTAGGGATAGGTGGCTATAGAAATAGAAAATGAGGATGAGACAGGAGCTGTTTCGTAGAACACTATAAATTACTAGAAAAACCAAAAAGATTACTCAGAAAACATGTTCTTAAATAGCCTTCTCAGATCGAGCTCTTCATATTGATTCTATGCATTAAGCCACACGGGTTCAGAAATATCTGAACTGTCAGCTATATACAATCTTTTTCTCAGACAAACTGTTAAAAGTGGCTGCAAACAAATGAATCAGGTGTCTTAGTAAGGTGTGTATGTGTATATTCACATATACACATACACACACACACATATATATGTGTGTGTGAATATACTCATACATACACTGGATCTACAGTATAACAATAGTTGTACAAAAACAGAATCCACACCATTTGAGGGCTTTCAACCGCAGCAATTACAAAAAGGTACATGGTACCCCAAGAGGAAATAATGACAATTTTCTAATCATTTAAAACCAAACAAGGTAATAAAGCCACTAAGACGTAAGGAGTTATAGATTGTTAAAGAACATAACAAAATCATTATTATGGAGAGAAAACAATAAAAGAACAGGAAACAAGAGAAAATGATTGACATTGCAATTATAATTTTGAAGACCAAGGTTGAGTGGGAAATAATAAACAGGAACAGTGTTCCATAAGCGAGGTGCGCGAGCGAGGTAACCATCAGATATAATCAGAATTTTAGCATTCCACAAATCTTCAAAGAAAACATCTTTAAACAAAACATTATATTGATTCGTTTTCTACGTCTTACCAATCTTTTGCAGGTTACTTAAAGCCAGAAAATATTTTTAGACGGTGAGATTGATTTTTTTTCATTTGTTGGAGAAGAGAATTATTTACTGATACGAATTAACCCATATCTAGAGGGTAAAGAAGTGTATTCATACCCATACCTTCCCCGAAGGTAAGTGAATAATACAAAACCAACTGGTATTGGAACTCTGTTCTCATAATAACTCGATCCATTATCTATTACACTACAATATATATATATATATATATATATATATATATATATAGATAGATAGATAGATAGATAGATAGATAGATAGATAGATAGATATAGTTTTAAGGTGTGTGAAAAAGCACTCGTGGCCTGGCGAGTGCGTCTAGCATGAAACAGACTGTCGCCTCTAAGTGTTGACTTCAATGTTCACTTATATATATATATATATATATATATATATATATATATATATATATATATATAGTTTGTGAAAAACTAGATAATCCGTATGGGTAAACCTAAGGAGGATAAAATCCAGAGAGCTCAATGTAAATCCAGAGCAAATAATTTAAATAAAAACAGACCACTTTAAGGTTCCATGTAATAAATTATTTCACCACAGCCCTTTTAAAGGATTGCGGATCATCAGACTTTACTTCCAAACAAAAAATGAAAAGAAAATTTACACATTTTTGACGGGCCGTATTAAACATATGTACATTAACGAAGTGAGGAAGTGAGTGGGGAGAGAGAAGACATGAGTGAATTAGCAGATATTGACACATTTAAACGGTTAACTTAACGGAAGTCATATATTGATATCGAAGGAGGAGAAAAAAAACTCATAGAGAGAAAAAGATAGAAGGAAGTCATGGGAGAAAGTGTCACTAATTTTCTTTGTAAAAAAAAAAAAAGGCTAGAAACAGACGCTGTTTTTTTGTTTTACTTTGAAAGTGTTATTTTGGGTGTTCATAAAGATTATAATGTTTGATATAAATTTGAATGTCTCTAAACTGTCTACAAATAATTTAATTTGATGTTTGTTAGTGATTTAATTTCTTTTTAAATTTTGGGGATTTTCTATGAAATAGTCAATTAGAAAAATATTCATAGAAAGTACATAAAAAGAATAAAATTTTATTTTAAAATATAAGTTTATTTCTAGTAATCTTTTTTTAATCTCTTTAAAAAAATTTATTATTGATTATTGAGTTGACATCTCTATTGGTTTGAATTTTGTTCATGAATTTAACTCGTGACTGTTTCCAGATAGGTAATCTCTTTTACTTAAATTTAAGTTAAGTTTATATGGGGTAATATTTGAAGGTAATATTAAAGATCTTGCTCTGTCATATACTGTATACACACCCATGCAAATATCACATATACACAAGTTCCTTTACATGTGCAATCACTCATTCAGGTACCCATGTACCGATATACACAGGAAACTGTATGTATGAACACCTACCGAAATATCAAATTTGTTTCCAATTTAAATATTTTATCATCAATAATGATTATTAAACAATAAGCAAAAGAAATTTAACGCATGATTATATTTCAAGTTAAATTAAATTATCAATTTAAAAAATTTTCCTTCATATTATAAAGAATTTTAAACTCACACTTCCAATTGGAGAATATTAAATGAGAAAATGAGATAAAACACTAATAACAGGACTGTAAGTCCTTCTTTTATAATATTCTATGTATCCATAAATATACAAATACACACATATACACATAACCCGTACGGATACAGACATACACACATACATATACATACATATCCATATATATAGATATATTCACATATACACATACACACACACACATATATATGTGTGTGTGAATATACTCATACATACACAAATACATATGTACATATACACACATATATATTTATACACATACATATACACATATATACATATACACATATATACACATATACACACAGATATATACATATACACATATACATACACATACACACAAATATATACATATACATATGTAAACCCACCTGTGCGTGTATGCAAAAAACATATCAAAATCCATACTTAATTACATTATTATATTTATATTCTCCCATATTATATATATGAACTCACAACTACTTATATTTATACTCATATACATCCACTCTCTATGGAACGACCTACTTGTACGAATCTATATATACACACCCACACATATATAGAAATTATAAAAAAATTGTATACATACACATCCACACATATACATGTACCCGCATACCCCCCACACACATATATACACCAATATATACATATAACTACATATATTTTAAAAAAAAAACGATCACCTATATACATACAAGTATATATACATACCTATCCATAACCATACCCAGGCACTCCAAAAATGTGCCCACAATACACAAAAATAACAGATGCATGCCTATCTTTCCATATAAATGCAAATACATATCAAAAGACGTATCAATGTTCAAGTTCAATTACATAGTTATATACATACAGTTATGTCTTCACACTTGTGTGCATAGCAACATTTTCAAAAACAAAAAACCAAGATCATGTAATATTAGTCTTCCTATATAGTTATTCCTAAATATATTTAGTTAGATTTAGGTTGTTCTTATGTTGGCATTTAAAAATTAGCTCATTATGTTTGTTTGGTAATAAATCCGGATCTTTATGTTTTATTATGAGGATTTTTTCTTTTATGCATAAGTCGCATCTGTCTCTGAAATTGGAGTTCTGGCTCTCAAGATTATCTTCCACTTTATTTGTGGGGGTTAAGCCACCATTCAACAAATCCCAATAATGCTTTGACAGTCCCGTTTGTTTCTTTTTACATTTATCTTTGAAGGTCTGGTGATGGTTATAAAGTCTTTATATGTTTCCAACTACCCGCCGATATTCTTATGTATATCCTTTTCTACTCAAAATTAATTTTCTCAGGATGACCAGTGCTCCGATTACTATTGGAGCAGTCTCAGTTTTCATTCCCTACGTCCTTGTTTTTTTTCTCCTCTACCCCCTCGATTTCAATATATAACTCCTGTTAAGTTAACCGTTTAAATGTGTCAATATCTGCTAACTCACTCATGTCTTCTCTCTCTCCCCCCACTTCGTTAATTTACATATGTTTAATACGGCCCGTCAAAAATGTGTAAATTTTCTTTTCATTTTTTGTTTGCAAGTAAAGTCTGATGGTCCGCAGTCCTTTTAAAAGGGCTGTGGTGAAATAATTTATTACATGGAACCTTAAAGTGGTCTGTTTTTATTTAAATTATATATATATATATATATATATATATATATATATATATATATATATATATATATATATATAATGAGTGTTTCATTAAGACGGATTATATATGAGGGTGCTTCATTAAGCCGGATCAAATCAGCAGTAAATAAATCAGTGTTATTGGAGAAAGTTTATTTATTTCTCTATTGGATGATGTTATTTACGTCATAGCCATTACGGGTGAAAAATAATATCTCCCAAATGTCCGCCAAGTCTGAAAGAAAAAAAAAAACATTAGACGCTTAAAATTCGCATTAAAATGGGTCCAAGTTATCGGAACTCCCTTTATATATATATATATATATATATATATATATATATATATATATACAATCACAGAGAGAGTGAGACATTAATAGATTGCACATAATAGCTTATGTACATGGTTGCAGTCGGCTAGTTATCGAAATTTATTTTCTTTTGCTTATAAATTATTTTGTGCCCAGAAATATTGCCTAGGTTACAATGAATCATTATCCGTCCGGCCGAACGAACGAAGGAAGATATTATTAGCTAGAAGGTCAAGGGAAATAATGAAAAACAGAACCGCCTGTGCATATGTATAATTTAACCTGTGTAATACTTTCACTGCGCTTTAAACCCTTTTCCGATAAAAAGCGATTTAATCAGGAGGCAAAACGAAGGAACGGATTTCCCGCCCTTGAAAATAATCAGGATTTGAATTTGGAGTATGCATCGCCGAGATGTGCGATTTAACATGAACTAACGACCCATCTATTTCCCCCGTTTTTCTACACGCTTGTGTACCTGTTTTTTGTGGGTTTTATTTTTCTCACGCCACTGCACAGATTGATCGATCAACGGATATTTAGAAAAAAGCATCTGCAGCTTTTATCGATATAGTTCATTATAAGTTAGGTCGAACAGCTGAAAGAATTCAAGGCGATTTTTCATTGAATATGTTTCAGCTATTTTTCTTACAGAAGAACATAACCGTAAGGATTTGTTTTAGAAATGAGAATTTTTTTTTTTTTTTGTGGGGAGGATATTTTTCTATATTAAGAAAAATCAATTTTTCATTTCACCACCCACAAATAATTGTAAATGAAATGTTTATGGGCTCTTCTTGTTTCTAAAGTGAGATATGCTGAAAACGTTAATGTCTGATTTGAACGAAATAGAGAAAGTAAAAGTATATGAACACTCAACCCTCTTCCTTTAATTTCTAAATCAACCTTAGCTCTTGTCAATACGGGCCAAAAACATCATGAAAACAATAGAAAACTAACTACAGAAAAAGGAATGAAAAAAACACATCCTCCATCTATCTATCTATCTGCACACACACATACACTCGCCCACGCACATATAGCATTTAATTCTTTTCCTCTTCTTCTTCGCGTTCGCTCCTATTGTCATCTTCTGTATCCAAGTGACTATTTACTAGAATCTCACCTTTCCTAGACATTAACCTTTTAACCTTCAATCATTCGAGATCCCCATGCATTAAATTTCTTCCTTTCACCTAATAAACTCCCATCTAGTTTATTTTTTCTGGTTCCACAGACCACAGTTGTGGAGAAAAAAAGGTAGGTTTTAGTAATTTTTGCTTCTCTTCCTTCTATATTGCACAGTAGAGAAAGGTTACAAATTTCATTGTGCTTAATCAATGCTTATATATGAGAATGAGTGAGTGAACAACTGCTAACAAAACGTAAGAAAATTTTACTAAACGTTATGTTTAACATGGAATTTGTCGTCTCAATTAAAAGTTTACCCATGACATATTTGAAGAAAACAACATCATGTCATATTCTAAATACCATTAATAATAATTAGAGATATTTGCATAAAGGAACAAAAAACTCTGAGTATATTAAAACTATTTCATAGAAATAATTGAGCAAATGCAAAACTCATTGCGTTATGCAATGAGTTCCTTACAAGAGAAGAAATTTAAAGTAAGCTAACGTGAATTGTAACTTCTTTCATGTAACTTCTAGAAAGCAACATGATATTTGTTAATAATTTCAATTGAACTGTCCCATCTAAACTCTGATAAGGGAATGGAATCTCCATAATTTGAGTCTGGATATTAAGTATTTCACAAGCTGTTAATCGTATTTTCCCAAAACCCACATATGAACATGAGGGTGACAGATGCCTCTACTCTCCCACCCAGGACTTCAATAATATAAATCTCCAGGAAATAGATTTTTTAGGTCAAGTTTTTCCTGTTATCTGTTTTTTTAAAAAGAAATATTATCTGGATAAATTTAAACCATTTTGGAATATTAAACTGTTTGTAATTTGGCTCTGATGAGACAAGTATTAAAAACTTACTTGTCAAAATAAATCATAATTTACAATCGAGTTTTTGAAGATGCGTTAAGTGATTCCTTTGAGATATATATATATATATATATATATATATATATGTGTGTGTGTGTGTGTGTGTGTATGTGTATGGGTGTAGGTGTGTGTGTGTAAGTTCGTGTGTTTATGCATATATGTGTATACATAAGTGTGTGTTTATATATATATATATGTATGTATATGCGCGTATTTGTATATATATATATATATATATATATATATATATATATATATATATATATGTGTGTGTGTGTGCGTCTCTACCCCTCTCTCTTTCTCTCTCTCTCTTTCTATATATGTATATATATATATATATATACACACACATACATACATACGTATATATATATATATATATATAAATATATATATATATATATATGATAGGATATAGCACAAGAAGGAAACGTCTAACAATTTCATATTTCACTTTTATTAATTTGTATCTATATACATTACTTTTTTGTTCTTTATTCTAACATTCTTTCAATTAATGTTATTCTAACATTCTTTCAGATTAATGTTATTCTAACATTCTTTCAGATTAATGTTATTCTATTATTCTATGCGATTACTTTTATACTATCATTCTTTCGGATTAATTTCATTCGAACATTCTTTCGGATTAATTTTATTCAAACATTCTTTCAGATTAATGTTATTCTAACATTCTTTCAGATTAATGTTATTCTATTATTCTATAGGATTACTTTTATTCTATCATTTTCTTCAGATTAATTTTATTCTATCATTCTTTCGGATTTTAATCTATAGTTGATCTGTATGAATTCATTTCCAATTTTACTTTTCAATACGACCTTCAGAATTTTTCGTGACAATCAAAATTTTCCCTGGGGCTTACTTATAGTAAGAAACTGCATGTAATATTCTATATACCATTAATAATTAGATATATTTGCTATACTTATTTTCATAAGATTCCCTTTAGAGAAAAATTGAATGCATTAAAACGAATTAATGGTTGTTTACTGTCACCGCAGCTGTAATGATTATTTATATTGGTTAGGGAACTGGATTATATGTGTAAATAAAATTGTAATGTTTCATAATACGAGATATGATCAAAAAATATCGAGAGTAGTGCTTTAAAAAAGAAACTGCAGCATATATCAGTTCGGATTTGTCTACCTTGAGGCGGTGTAATGGTTAGCAAGCTTGTCTCGCTAGACCAATTACGCCTGAGGAGAGTATTCGATCCTCACCGACTTTCGGCCTTGTGCCACATCTAAGCTACGCTTGGAAAATCACTGTCAATTCGGAATTTAATATCACAGAAGCCACTGATTTTACCCAGCGTCATTTCTATGGATGAAAGCATTTCTGGGACTCCCTTTTCTGGACAGCGACAGCTGACTTTCTGCATTCTCTTGCTTTTCCTCAACGTCTTGAATGATTTTTCCTTTCGAGTTGGATTTAATTTTTGAAAAGGCAAATGTCGGAAGGGGAAGATCTGGGGAATATGGCGGATGTCGGACATGGAGAATACTATCTTTCACAGGCAATGGTTACTGATGGAACCCCTGTGAGACGTTCAGACTCTACACACTTTCCTTCGAAGCACTGTGATACGCAACATAATTGAACGAGAACGATATAACTTAGAATAGTGTGTGCGGGACAGTGTTAATTTCAGTGTATGGCAAGAGGCTTCACTCTGCGTAATTTACCACCCTTAATAAAACAACATTCCAGATAATTTTGACCCTACTTCATATATATATATATATATATATATATATATATATATATACATACATACATACATATGTATGTATGAATATATATATATATATATATATATATATATATATATATATATATATATATATATATATATATATATATATATATATATATATATATATATATATATATATATATATATATATGTAGATATATGATATTTGGACGCGAGACCGAGTGGTTAGAACGATGGTGACCATGAAACCCGTGTTCGAATCTCACCAAGGTTGATTTATGAGGATGGAGACTTTTTGATTGGGGGCGATCCCAGCGTGCGGAACCTTTGTAAAATGCATGAAAACCGTACAACGGTTTGCCGCAAACCTTGTGAGTGAAATTGGGGAGACGGAACACTTGGCTAGCACGAAGTCCTAAGTCACCGTGATAAAGAGGTTGTGTGTGCTGGCGTTGTCCAGATTGCTGATCACGCTAGATAACAAGCTCTCTCCCAGAAACTAAGGTCGGCTCAGCACAGATGCTGGATAAACGACAGGTGCGGTCTGTGGGTGTTGAGCGAGCGTCTGCAATAGTGATTGGCTAGCCTCCCTAATAGGCGGGTATCCTCGAATATTAGTGATTTTCCAAGCGTCGCTCACATGTGGCACAAGGCCGAAAGTATGGGTCCACCAGTAAGAATCGAACTCACTACTCTCGTAATTCTTCTAGCGAGACAAAATTGATGATCATTACTCCACCACGATCTGCCTAAGTTGCCAGGTATTATATATAAGGTAGGTGTGAATTAATACCCTAAAAATGTAGCACATACTTTTTAAACACGTAAATAAGCATAATTATTATGCTGCTACTCTTCCACTATCTTTGGAATTCGTGAAATATCGAGGTCGCCACGAAATAAAGTCCATGCGTGTATTTGTCCTAGCTTCTCAGCCTCTTCAGAGAGAAAGATCTCCTTGACATAATTCAAGATGAACATTAGACTGTGTTAATCGGCCGAATAGGCGACACGCATGATTAAAGTAAATTTCTCAGATCTTCCCAGGCCACTTCTTATCCATGCATTTGGCTAAAACGATGAGATCGATTTCTGCGTTTGAATCGCAGATCTATATTCGGTCTGTCTGTTCGATGGCCCAATCTCTCTGACAAGGAAATTGCAAATTTATACTTCTCGTAGACTCGCTTCCCCTCCGTGGAAAACGTCAATTTAACCTTCCATCGATCAACTAGAAAAAGAATATTGTTTAAATAAAATTGATTAACAATCATTTCATGTTATTGAATTCATGCCTGCACTAATGTCATTGATAGTGAATTTTTATTTTAAAGTCATATACAATGTGTAACAGCAAAATTGTCTAATTCGCATAACAGCATAATTATTCATCCCACAAAATGTTTAATATCCGAAATAATATTGAACTAATTAAATTTTTTTCCAGCTTTTCAGATAAGGCTGACACCATTTACCGAAAGAATCATTAAAAAAAACATTTAAGTTAATTCAGCTATAAAGACAACAGATCAAAATCGTTTTATATCAGATCAACTTTCTTTCAAACTGAGCAAGGGTGAGAGGAAAATATCATTCTGGCCTTCAGTAATGATACCAACATTGACAATCTGGTTTTCATCTTAAAATTATATTCAAGAACCATAAAGAGAACGGTGAATAAGTTTTAAAAAGAGGGAACATTAGAGAGGAAATTTGGATCAAGAGGTCACAACAGAAAGTTAGATCATCATTCAACTTAGAGCTAGAGAGGTCAATTAGAAAAGATTCAACTCAGGTCATGACGTCATGAGCTTCCGATACTTATTTATTGTTAATTAACGATGAACCTGTCTTTTTCATTTATGATCGATTTCATTACGATAAATCTTTTAAGCTTGGAGAGTAATTATACTTTCCTATTGCTCAAAGTAAAGTCTAATAGTATTATAAAAACCTGGGAGAATTCCAGTAAGATATTTTGAATCCTTTCTAAAATAGAACAGTTCGGAGCTTAATATAACAATTGGGCAATTTTGCTGTTACTCCCGATGTAACACATTTCTACAATTTTATAATGCATTTATTGAAATAGAATATCAATAATACTTACTTTATTTGCTAAACATTTTTTGTCATTTGATCGCAAACAAGGCAATAAATACCCCAGGGTTTACTGAGTATGAAGGGATATGAGAAAAAGGGAGAACAATACAAGAACAGGTTTAAGGAATCATTTGACATTGCAGTTACATTTTTTTGAAAATTAAAGTTGACTTTACACAAAGAAGCTTGAAGAGAGTTCCACAAGCAAGGATAGCCAATCTTAGAAGAGAACTTATATCTATCCATTTCAACTGTAAAATGATGAACCCTAACTGCCAATCTAGAACTACGCGTAAATTTATACAGTTTATATATTAGGTTGGGGCAAAAAAAATGACGTAACAATGTCGTTTTTTGACGTTAAAAAATACGTCAAAAACGACATTATTACGACATTATTTTTGCACCAACCTAATACTAAAGTGGAAAGATCATGAAGAACAATTATCCTAAAACTATTTATAGAAAAGGAATCTATGTCACGTCGGCGGAAAAATTGTCTTAAATTGGCATGCTAAGTCAGGACCGATAAGTTTGCAGATTCTTCTTTGGATTCTATTACAAATCTCCAAATACATAGCAGAAGCACCAAACCAAATGTGAACGCAATAGTCAATGTATATAAGATAGTCTTATAAAAGTGGCTTAGATAGTGGCTTTCCTAACAACCGAAAGAGAAATATTTATTAAAAGAAAATCACAGACTGTAATTGCCAATTATGTGGGGCCATGTTTTTTCTATAGAGCATAAAAATTATCACATTTTGAACATATTAAATACTAGCTTAAAAGCCGCACTCACTGCGAAGTTTTAAGCTAGTACATGGGGAGGGATAATTAGTCTGCCGACTCAAAAATAAACGGACCCCTGGTCCAGCATAGAAACATCAATTAGGATTTTGAAGAAATAATTTCGAATTCCTCAATTTCCACCATGGAAATCCAAGGGTTCATTTTAACTCTGATTCGAGCTGTATGTCCAATTCCGGCCAAAAAACGAATTAGGCCGAATGTGCGATCTTGGCCGAAATTTCAACTCAAGCCTAAAATTGAGTTCTTCAAATCACAAACTGTGCGAAATTTCAAAACCTCATGTCACGGAACCTCTCACTTTAACTGTGATTCCTTGGCATTAAAAAAATTAATTAATTTCCTCAATTCACAAAATTTTGGAGATATTTTAAAAAATCAATTTGAAACAAAAATTTTTGAATTCACATTTTTTTGTGTGGTATTTTAAGCTCAATATAAAAGAAAAACTTTTAAAATCAGTAATTGTTTTCCCAGACAGGGGAATTGGCATTTTCCACAGGGAAACTGGGGACGAAAAATTGACAATGTATCGACTAGCACGGAACTAGTAACATCAACAAGAACATCATTCTTCTGTGTTTCGTGTACGTTCAGCTCGTATGACATCATTGCTCCCATCAACATCATTTCCTGTTTGCCAATCATTTACACAAGGTCGTTAGAATGTTTATGCGCTTCTTTTCACACTACTTGTGGTCTTCAATAATCCCTGTGACGTCAAATTCTCTAATCACTCTTTCCTCATTATGTGCTCTAGAAATTTAAAATGATTGTAAGTGCGCGTATAATTTTTTCTCTCCAGTTTCTCTAAAAATTTGTCGTTGCTCAGATGTTCCGTCGGTTTCTGTAGCATCAAGGTTCATATCCTTGAGGAGGTTGTCTGGAAATCGCTTCCGTACAAGAGGACCGATGTTAAATAACAGTTAAGTACTCATTTCATTGTCTATAACGAGATTTTCCTGTTTCTTAATACTTTGCTTAGCTTTTGGGAGGGTATCTTTTGCTATCTCAAAGCCTCTACGGATTTCGCTGTCGCATTTTCAGTCCTCTTTTCAAACACATCATATACATATATATATATATATATATATATATATATATATATATATATATATATATATATATATATATATATATTACTTGTTAGATTTTGGTGGGCCTAATTTGTAATGTCGGGCTGTACTTTTTGCTAAAAACAATGCATTCTGTCTTCTTACAATTGATACCTCGTCCTTTCTTCTCGCTTTCCTTCATTAACTTTGGTAGAAGTTCCTGTATTTTCCTTTCTGCGTCTGCTATCAATAATATGCCATCTGTATATCTGAAGTTAAGAAGATTGTGGCTGTCCATAATGAACCTTGATAGGATCTCTAGTTCTTTCAGAATTAAATCATTGATGCATTCGTTTTTTGACGGCGTATCGACATTTTCAGTTTATTTAAAGGCAGAAAATATTTTTTAGGTCGTAATTATTTTTAATTTTTTTTAAAAATAATAATGGTTTCATGATACAAGACTTAGTAATTAACACATAGCTTAGCGGAGAAGGGTTGGATTGGGAATATTTCTCAAAGATGCATACATGAATATAACAAACCAGACGGGAACTCGACACTCTGATTAAAAATTCTGTGGCATTATCCTTGACACCATCTGCACATCCAAGCTTACAGTATATTGTACTTTTAAGCGCTCACCCATCTAAGTACTGACAAGGCTCGACGTTGCTCATCATATATGATCCTATGGGAACCGGTGTTACAACATGATGCGACTGCAAGCCTTGTGAATTTGGAATAAGTCCGGTGATTACACCCACCCTTGTCTTTCTATTTTTGTATATTTACTGGATTAATTTTCTATCCATATATAGGCATTTATTTAAATAATAATATGTATATATAGTTGTATATAAGGCGAATAATTTATTATAATAGTAATTAATATAAAAATAAATCACCTTTTTCCTTGGATATGAGTGGTCTTTTTTTTTGCACATTATTTGTAGATAAATGTTACTTGAAATTTGCACGTAGTTTTCTTCGTTTTCTGCTTAAAGTTGATATTTATTATTGCAGTCTTTAATATGTTTCCTCCCGCTGTCAGCTTCTAGTGGCACATTCTATTTTTCATGTGTCTATAATTATAATACATGAATTTGGAATTCTTTGAGGAAATGGTATTAGAATCGATATCTCTAAAGCCAACTATATGGTTAAGGTAAGTTGATGACACCTTCATACTCTGGCCACACCAGGAAGATGTTCAGGTTCTAATGGACCATGTGAACTCAATAAGACCTTCGATACAGTTCATGATGGGGAAATAAATTAACAACACTCTCCCATTCCTGGATATTCTAATATCTCGAACAGAGTATGGGTTTAAGACATCCGTAAAACGTAAACAATCATTCACCGGACAGTCCTCAATTTCAACTACCACCATCCATACAGCGTAAAGAAAGGGATCGTCCTCTGCTTACAGCACCGAGCAAATATCATAAGTGCCGACCCAGAGACGTTAAATAAAGAATTGGTCAGTATAAGTAGTACCCTACAACGTAACAACTACACTGGGTACATGGCAGCAGCCTCCCAAAAATGAGCTAGGCGGGTACAAGAGGAGGACAACACTCAGACAACAGCAGTCTGTCTGCCTTATGTGAAGGGATAATCAAAAAAAATACAAAGGATCTGCGGTCTATATAACATCAGGACAACATTCAAAAGCTGGAGGACACTTCGCAGATATCTCTCCCGAGTAAGACTTCCCCATAGAGGAGAACATGACTAAAAACTGTGTACGTTATCCCGTGCCGCTGCGGAAAGAAATATAAAGGGGAGACAATTCGCCTACTTAAGTTAAGGCTTCAAAAACACCAGAAAGCTGTAACACGAAGAGAAGTTGAAAAATCAGGCGTGGCTGACCACATATGGAGAGAAAAGGGAGATCACTACCCCCCCATTGGAAAAATTCGTAAACTTAAGGAATCAGCACATATGTTAGGCCACAAAAATCTACTGAGGCGACCAAGCATTGAAATAAATACTATATGGGAACCAGTAATAAGGAGTGCCAGAGAAAAGCGATAATAACAAGAACAATTGCAATATGAGCTCTGGTAAAAACATGTAATGGTAACAGATAATATTGAAATATGAGCACTGGTAAAAACAGTTGCTGAAGACGTTACGTTTATAATACCCAGAAATTCATGCACAGATATCCTCAAGGACACATGGCACAGATGGACTAAGATGTTAGTTAGATCCAGTGACAGGACCCGGATAAAGCAGTGGAGAACTTGGAGAGGGGAATTAACAGGAGATATCTGATAACTGACGTCCATTAAACACAGCACGTGAAACTAGCGAAATAAAGGGTTCCGTCCAACATTCCAACCACCTGAAGAAGTCCGGAGGGTACAACGGCCGACACGTTGTAATAAATATGGCGACAAAGATGAGGACAATAGTCAGAATAATGTAAATAATGTACATTATAACTCATCTCAGAAATATAGACAGATACAGAAGTTGGAAAGTTTGAAAATTTTCAGATTTTTGTATGAAATCAATGGGCGACGAAAATTAAGAAAAAGAACACGATATATGGAAGTAAGAAAGTGTCAGTTTACTGTTACGATATGCGTGTATAGGTTAAAGAGCAACCAAGTCTTAAAAAAGAAACGCTGTTTTGGGGACATTATGCATAGTTAGTTCTACACCAGTTCTTATGTATCTAGAACCAACTAGAATATCAGCACTTTTTTAGAAGATGCAGTCACAAACGACCATATCTTCGTTTCTGTTTTTTTCTTCTTATATTCTGCACCATCTTGGCGTATTTCTTCCTATTTTTGTTTCCATTACAAATGTCACATGACATCACATTCGTATTGTTGTAACAGAAAACGAGTAATATCCATTATCACAAACAACGCGTTCCTATAGGCCAGGTATTTGTATGATGTAATTGGTAATTAATCCTGTTTCGTCAGATCAATTACGACTCTGAATTTGATCCTTACTGTGTCCCCCATTCTTCCGGCCTTGTGCCAAATCTAAGCTACTATAGCGATTGCTATGTTTTTCCACACCCACGTACACGCCAAGTCGTTTTATTCGCCTGCGATTGGCTAGTAAATTACTACTACCTTTGTATATGACAATTTAGCCATTACAGTCGTTCCTTTGAATCTTTTGGTTCTGAGCATACTTACCTATTCTGTTTAGTACAATTGCAGTGATTGGCTAATTTTTAACCAATCACATATTTTTAATGTAAGATCAAGTTTTCCCTCGGTTTCATGGAACCCTACCTTTTTTTTCCTTAAATTGGGAGAGTTTTCGTAAAGCGCCAGTAAGATTCAATAAGATCCCAGCCGTCAACACAAATCCACGATCTTGCTCAACGCACACACAGACACAGACACAGAATTTCGTAACTACAAACTTACATTTTCTCTCTGTAACTTTCGCCAAGCACAATCAACCAGAACTTTGTTGATTCAAACCAGTTTATTCACAATACATTTCGAGCAATTGTATTCTTGGTGTTATTCATTCTTCACTTGCAAACTTTGCTCTAACAATTATTTCGGAACATTTATCTCACAAGAGAACTTTCTTCAAACAGTTGATAACGATCAATCTACAGTCAAAGGGAAACAACTTCCTTCTGTTTACTCTACATGGTGAACACACTTTTATTTCATGCTTGTTGTTTCTTATTCAGTATATATTTGTTGGTTAACAAATTGGAGTTGTTATTATTACTTTTATCCTGTACGTGGAATTATCATTAATATAAATAGTAGTGGTACCTATATATTTGCTACCCCGCTACATTACGTTCAGAAAATCATCCTTCCTAAAGACGGATATAATAGTAAGAAATAAGAAAAAGAAGTTACAACCTACAAGGAAAATTACCCGAGCAAAGCGGACGTTACACAAGCACGCAATGGGTTACAGAGAGCGAGATTGAAAGAAAATACAGTGTATAGAGAGGATTGAAGATAGGATGAAAAAGAATGGGTATCGACGCATTAGAACATGACAATTGACGTTGGATTTAAATCTTTGAAGATTGTAGTTACCAGGGAAGCAAGTAAGAGGAATGGTCTTCCACCGACATGAAGGGAGACAAAATAAGCTTCGGAGTAGAATTAACGGTTGCATTTAATTATTTCAACAGTAAACTCTAGTAGCATGCTTAAATTCATGTAGTCGGAACATCAGGGAAGATATCTCATCAGAGCAGTTGCCATGAAAACATTTGCCGAAAAGACAAACGAAAGCCACATCATGTCTATGAGAAAGTGACTGAAGTCGTGATGTCAAGTCAGGACCGATTACTTAGCAGATCTTTCTGCGGATTTTGTCGAGAACCTGGAGATAAACAGTAAGGGAACCAGACCAGATATGGCAACAATATTCAATGAATTTACGTCATCCTTGATTTTTTTTTTATCGTAACGTTTCGGATAGTGTGACTTCCGGTCTTACCCATATGTATATCGATTAACCTTACAGGGAATTCAGAACTGAACCCTTTATTTAATATAACGAGTAGACTCTTCTCGTTCCATGCTCATGCCTATGGATTCTTCATCTGTTTCGTAATGTTCTCTTAATATTAGCCGTTTCCAATGAATACAAGTACACACTACTCGAGCCATTTTTTGAAATCACAACTATGTCACCAAATTCACGATTTAACGTTTTTTACCGACTAGGACAATTGATGAGGTAAACTTAGAGCTTTAATGCCAACCTTGCCACTGATTAGGCCGCCACTGATGCTGCTATATTTCAGTGGAAACGGGCGAGCAATAACAGAATAGAAGTAAATAACATCGAAACTGGACTAGAACGAGAACTAACTAGCACCGTTGATTAAATAAAGTGTTCAGTTCGGAATTCCCTGTAGATTATCCAGGTCGATATACACACGAGAAAGGCCTATGGGCACAACAACCGAAAGATTGTGTTAAATATAACAACGTTAAGTATAATAATCCGAATAAAAATAGTGTAAATCCCAAAAATTCTGACAAAATAATGAAAAATATCTTGTAACTATATTTTCACTTCGTATCCCTTTTCGCTATAATACGCAATATATTTATTAGCAACTGACGAATTTCGTTTATATGTCGTGTCCGTTCAGGATGAGGGCTTATGGTTCTTCATAACCTCCTGTGCCTTATAAACAATGTTTTACCTGCGCCAAGACTCCCCCTTCCAGATCCGCCAACCATTCAACGAAGATATTCAGACAATTGGGCCGCTGTCTTCTTGTGTAGATTTTATTTTCGATATATTCTTTGAGTATCAAATTCTCCAAGCCTTCCTTTCCTTTTATATATATATATATATATATATATATATATATATATATATATATATATATATATATATATATCCAATAAATTTGAGTCGTCTTTTTTCTGATTCTGAGTATAAATTTACTTTTTGCTTCCATTTTAACAAACATTCGTTACTTCCGTCTATGGTATCTTCAGCATGCATCTGTATTTGCGTTTATTCCACTGTTCTTCTTTATCTGTGAGGAAATTGTCATGTATTCATTGCCATATAAGAGAATTGATATTACAAACAATTTCAGCAATCTTTTTTTTTTTTTTTTTTTTGGTTTCTAATGAAGTTTTACTGTTTTTTATTACTTTGCTTAGTTTTTGGAAGACATGTCGTACACATTTTCTATCCTCGGTTAAAATGTTTATTATATATTTAAACGTCTTCACGCGTATGATGTTGAGTCCTTCATTCGCCATTCGCATCTTGGTAATTGATGGCATTCAGTTTTCATAAGCGCTGGTTTATTTTTTATTCATCTACTGTTGTAACCGTTTCGTCAAAAATTACAACTTATTTATTTTTAGCCGCCGCAGTTATGTTGTAGGTAATTGGCTTCAATCAAAGATTATTTATTCTAAGAAATCTGTATTATGCATTTCTCTCATTTCTCATGGCATCAAACTTCTGTTTCTGTTGTCTTTGGTCTTCTGTCTCTTGCCAAAGACATCCTTCCATTCGCATTCTTATATTGTTTTCTCTTCCGTTACATTATTCCTGTTTCATTTCGAATTCTTTCCAACTACACGTTCTCTCATTTAAGCTCTTCTCGCATTAGATTTCCCTCTGTTTCTTTATGTCTTCTTTGCACTACTCTCTAATCTGCGGCTTAATTTTGGCTCAACACGGGAAAACTCACCCGGTCCGGACATATCTTGTTTTAATCATGATAGTGCTTTTTTTGTTATATTGTTTTGCTGATTCTCTTGAAATTTAAAATAGTAAAAACTATTGACTTCTCGTTATTCATTAAATTTACGATACATTTTCTAATATGAATTATTACGTTTGTGTTATATATGAAATATTTAAAAATTAAATATCCATAGGGTTAATGTTATATATAATATCAATAAAAAAAAAGTTCGTCACCGATAAGACAATGAAAGACAAAAATTTGCATATTCAAAAATTTAAAAATACCGCACTTATTTGTCAAGTTGTCTCCATTGTTTTTAACAACTGTCTCCCGTCATTCAACAAGCTTACTGATACCTTTTTTTTTTAAGGCTGAGAGGTAGTTTTCACCCGACTATACATTGTTAAATTATTTTTTTTTGTCACTTAAATTCATCTTTAGAGACGGAACAAGGAAAACTTCGAAGTAGCCAAGTCAGAAGAATAGCTCTTTGTCGATTCGGTGGATGGTGGTGCATGACCGCCCTTAGTTGGTACAGGGATCCGTCTGGTTGATTCCGATAGGCTCCGGCCTGCTAACTACTGCCTCGATGTGATGTTATTCAACGGCGGGCTCGGAGTCAATCAAAAGAAAATAGTGTTTCTTTATGTCTTATTTGCCCTACTCTCTCTCTCTCTCTCTCTCTCTCTCTCTCTTTCTCTTGGAGGTTGTCTCGCCTCATATTACTTTCTTCTTATGCCTCATTAGTTCGCATCTGAATCTCGTGTCTTGGCTCATACTCTAATTGATTCACGGCGTTCCTGTGGATATTTTTGCATGTCAGCCTCCAACCTTACTTGTATCTGTCCTCTAGTTTTATTTTCGCTTTGATTCTAATCTCTTGCACTGTTCAAGAGGATTTCCATTTTATGATGTTCACAGGACACAGTTTTGTTGAATACAAAAACAATGTAAAACAGGAAATTATTTAAATTTAATTCTACGTTTATAGAGTAGATATTTGCAAACTTTTGACTTCTAATTCAAAAATAAATGTATTTAAATAAGAGGAAAACTCGTAATTAAACCTACAATATTAACACTAAATTTATCTTTTAATAGAAATTTAATTACATATTTAGAGAGTAATCATTAGCAGAACATAAAAAGCGTTAACTCATATATAAAAATATTTTGCCACTAATGATTTTCTATTTCCATTATTCGGACTAGTGCCCTCGTCTTTGTCGCCAAATTTATTACAAAGTTTCGAGCTTTGTAGGCTCCGGCCTTCTTCAGGTGGTTGGGATAACAAACTGAACCCTTTATTTCGCTCGCTGGAGCAGACTGTTCTAGTTCCACGTCTCATTTCTAATGGACGTCAATTATCAGTTATCCCTTGTTAATTCCCCTCTCAAGGTTCTGCACCGCCTTAACCAGAAATTGAACTCACGCTCTTTGGGTCCTCTCACTGGATCTAACTAAAGCCTTTATCCACTGTGCTATGTGTCGTTCTGCGTATGAATTTCTGGGTATTATAAACCTAATGTCTTCAGCAAAAATTTTTTACCAGTGCTCATATTGCAATTTTTGCTGTTACCGTTGCATGCTTAGACAGGGCTCATCAAGGACACATGGCACAGTGGATAAAGGCTTTGGTTAGATCCAGTGACAGGACCTAAAAGAGAGTTTTCAATATCTGGTTAAGGTGATGGAGAACTGGAAGAGATGAATTAACAGGAGATAACTAATAATTGAAATTCATTTACATGGCACGTGGAAATAAAACAATCTAACCTAGTGACTGAAATAAAGGGTTCAGTTCGACATTCCAACCACCTGAAGAAGCCCGGAGCGGACAACTTTGTAATAAATATGGCAACAAAGATGAGGAGAATAGTCCGAATAATGTAAATAGTGTACATAATACCACATCCCAGAAATATAGACTGATACGGAAAGTCCGAAACGTTGTAATAAATATGGCGACAAAGATGAGGACAATAGTCCGAATAATGTAAATATAGTACATAATACCTCATTTCAGAAATATAGACAGATACTGAAAGGCCGAATCGTTGTAATAAATATGGCGACAATGATGAGGACAATAGTCCGAATAATGTAAATAGTGTACATAATACCTCATCCCAGAAATATAGACAGATACTGAAAGGCCGAAACGTTGTAATAAATATGGCGACAAAGATGAGCACAATTGTCCGAATAATTTAAATAGTGTACATAATACCTCATCCCAGAAATATAGGATAGATACAGATGAGTTTCTGTCGGTACGTTAATAAAAACAATGTGATATATTTTTTAAAGTAATCGTTACTTGCAAACCAATTCCGTTGTATCTATGATTCATTGATTAATCTTTTTTATTATATAAATCTCTTTTTCTACTAGAAATCTTATGTGATTAATACAAAAATGAAATGGAAATATCTTTCGGAAGAAAAAGATTAGCAACATAACGGCACAAACGGCGATGACAAAGCCTATTCTAGAGCAAATTGAAGCAAGACGATGACTTAAAAGACAGTACAATCTACAACTTGTAGGACTACGGAAACTCGTTAATTAAGCGGTTCATTTTGCTCGCGAAATAATGCAGTTAAATATTTCATTCATATAGATTATTAAAGCTGCTAAGAGAAGTAATCAATCATAGATTTAGCAACTAACCTCATTTCAAGCTACAGATAGGAGAGGAAATCTATAGGTAAATACATATTGATAATTAATATATGGTTTGATTTTTGTTTCGTTTCGTTTCGCAAATCGAAAATATGTTTCAGGGTTCCTAAATTAAAAAAAATAGCAAGAATTCTTTAATAGTTTTAATAATAATGTTAAAATAATATATTTACCAGCATTTGTCTTTAATTTTACGTTGTCTTTCCTTTTTTTTCTTATTTGATAAGTCAAACTGACTCTTAGGAATGGAGTAACTGAAAATTTAGTCAAATATAACTACCGTCTCTTATACGAACGTTGTTTATAAAAAGAAATCTTGTATTCACTTATTCATCAGGTCATCAGTATTTAACAATATTATTTATCCTCGAGAACAGCCGCTGGCTTTGTTTTACAACCGCAAAACATAGGTGCTTCGATTTATTTTCGAAAGGCTGAATTTATAATCGATTTCAGGGTTTACTTTCAAGAAATTTTGCCAAACGATATTGTTCCTATAGCACCCTTGTTTTCTCGGCGGGAAACATTTTTATCTGCCATAAATAATATAGATTCCTGGCGATAACTCCATGTAAAAAGGGAGATCTGTTGAGATTTGCCTGATAAAATGAAGCATCCCAAGGGCAATTTTGGAAAAGAAGCCGAATAGCAGAATACATTTAGAACAAATTATCACCTGCTTCTGAAACAATACACAGCTCCGTTTTCTACGTTAAAGAAGTTTTTTTTTTATAAACTAAACATTGTTAGATATTGTCTTGCTGCCTGAAGCTAAACGAATAAATTTCGTTTTTAACTTATTTAAGCAGAATATATTCAAACGACTTAGGAAAAATTTTGTCTAATCACTTCGCCATTAGCATTTGCATCAATTACGCTAATATGAAAATGGTTACAGAAAGTCATGAAAAAATTGTAAAAAAAAGTTATTGATAGAAGAATGCAGAAAATAAAAGATCAGGATTCAAATAGACAGAAGACGATCGACTGCATTTAATTTTCGAAAGATAATAGTTGAGAGGAAAAGCAAAATTCCACGGGCAAGATTTACCAGAGAAGAATAAAATGGTATAGTACTTACAATTAAGTTTAGCAATTTCAACAGTAAATGAGACCTAGCTGTCAATCTCGTTCTGCGTTTAAATTCGCGATGTCGAGGTACCAAAGTGGGTTGTTCAACAGAAAAATTGTCAGGAAAGTATGTAAGTTACGTTACGGCGGTTGAAATCGAGAAGCTACGTAGGTAGTAATGATAATGTTGCCTATTTTCCTTTGGATTTCTTTTTCATTTCAACACGATCAAGGCAATAAAGTCACTAAGACTCAAGAGGTCACTAAGTGTGAAAGAATATTAGAAAAAGTAAAAATATTATTAAAACGTGAGAACAGTAATTAAGAATACGACTAGGATTGCATTTAAGAAGTCGGATTCTGTCAAGAATTGACATAGAGTTGTGGACAGAATTATTCACCCCCAATGAATATTTGTATATTTTCTAAAGAAATGCGAGTATTTGCATGTACTTACTAAATTTAGTATTTAGTTTTGAGTAATCCGTGAAAATCTTAGAAGTTTTGATCTATTATATTCACACTCATACATTTTTCTAAAAATTGATGCAGTACAAAATCTCCGCGTATGGAGATTATGAAATAATATTGCTTTATGGCAATTCTAAAGGTTTTCTTTTCTGAATTCTAAAGGTTTTCTTTTCTGAATTTGACATTTACCATAAACACCCTTTGATAATGAAATAGTAATCACCTGATTCTATAACAGTCTAAATGGCAATAAGATAAATTCATATGATCTGCAACCAGAGAGAAAAAGGCTGGACTTGACAAGAATCCAAATAAAGATAGTTGATGTGTACAAATAAGGTGATTGATGTACAAAACTCTCCATGCCTTTAAATCTTCCTTGATCGACATTATCAAGAATTACGCCGAGATCATTGTGCTGTGAATAAATTAAAGACAGGAAACCTTCTTCTGTTTTATGGTTAAAATTAGCTCGCCACAATCACAGACCCGAACATAGCATAATATATCTTAAATCAATAGAACACATTCTTACATACTGTTCCTACTACATCTACCTTAATAACTCAGACTCTCTATGAAGTTCCAACTACTTCCGATATGAACAATTTTTGTCTATAGCAGGTGGTGAAAAAACAAAAAATTAAAAATCTAAACGCCAATATACCATAGAGAAATGGAAAGGAAAATTGTTAGAGATGTCTGGAAGAATCCTCACGTAATGAAAATAGACATTGCCAATGATGTAAAGACATTAGGGTTAAATTTATTGAAGGAAACAGTCACTAGATGTTTTCATCGAGCAGGACTTTCAGCTTGTCGCCCAAGAAAAACACACTTGCTCAAGGCTAAACACGTAAAACACAGTTTATATAGAAGCTATCTAGAACATGGGAGTAAATATTGGAACACTGTTTTATAGTTAGATGAAACCAAACTAGAATTATTTGGTCACATGAAATCCAAAATATATGAAGCAAACAAACCCAAAATACCCTCGCTACAATTAAGCACTGTGGTGGAAGCAATCTGCTCTGAGAATGTTTTGCTCCTTCTGGACCAGGAGAACGGGTGAGACTACAGAGTATCATAGATAAAGAGGAGTATTTGGATATTCTTAAAAATAACATAAAACAAAGTGTACGAAAACTGTCTTTGGGGCATCACTGGACGGTTCAAGATGGCAATAACACGAAGCACACGACACAAGTTGTTACAAAATACTTAGATGACAGCAAAATTAAGTTATTGGTTACCCTGCACAAAGTCCTAACCTAAACCCAAATGAAAATTTATGGGCATATTAAAAGAAAAAAAGTAAGAGAAAGACTTTCAAATTTGAAGGAACTAGAAGCTATTGCCATGGAAGAATGGATCCAGTGGGTGTAGGGATCTTGTAAGAAACTTTAAAACAACGATCAAAGGCAATAATCAAGAATAAAGGGCACACAATTGATTATTTAAAAGAGAGTTAATAATTTTGTTCTATGTGTTTTGGTGTTTTTTTTTATTTTTTATTTTTCGTATTACTGTTTGATAATAAAATAAAAGTGTTGTGGTCATAATTTCACATTATTCAAATCCATTATTTCATCATTTGTGAAAAAATTCACATGAAGCTTCACATGGAAATTTTGAGGTATTGCCGCTTTATTTGTAATTTTGGAAGATGGGGGTGGATAATTGTGTCCAAAACTGTATATAGAAGAATACGCAGATCAGATGTGGTCTTAATATTTAATGGAAAGTTGAATGGTAAATGTACAAGATGGATTATTGTGAGAAATATTGTCAATCACGACACAAGAACATTGTTTACCATTTTTCTAGTAGCAGAATATGGTTATTAAAATCACGGCCGATAGATGCAATGAGACGCTTCTAATCGGGAAAAAACAGAAATGATACCTTACTTAAAATTTTGATTAATAGGCAGTTAAATGTTATTTAACGCTAGGGTTTAAATCACTGACCCTATGGAAATATTATGAGTATCAAAATGTAGGAGATGACAGATTTTAAGTTTATTTTATAAGCCACTGTTTACATAAAAAATACTATTAATAAAATTGTAAAGCTAATTTTATATGCATTTGAGAAATATATACTTTGAATTTCAAGTGAAACTATCTCTACTAATAAGAATATTGAAAATATCAATCATTGTAAATAGGTAATGGCCTGACATCCCAGAACTTAGCTTCGTTGTGCCTTTTCTATAAATATTTTCGGACCAAACTTTCTCTATGGTATATTGGCATTTAGATTTTTAAATTTTTGTTTTTAACCCACCCGCTACAGACAAAAATTGTTCATATCGGCTGTAGTTGGAATTCTGAGTTATTAAGCTAAATGTAGTAGGAATGGTATGTAAGAATGTGTTCTATTAATTTAAGAGATATGCTATGTTCTGGTTAATGATTGTGGCGTGTTAAATTTAATTATAAGATAGAAGGTCAGTTTTCTAAACATCTTCCCTTTAGGCCTTGTGCCACATTTTTATATTTTGATGCAAAATAAATATTACTTTCCACTATGTTAGCTAGACTTTATGGATTTAAGGGAAGTGCTAGATTGGCAACAATGTTACATCATTTCAAACGGCTAGTAATAACTGCAGGTTCTATGCTAAAAGTTCCCTCTATCTCACCGCTTCCTTATGCAACTTCCGTACTGCTTCTTGTTTTTCAGTCAAATTTGATCTTCAAAAATTTAAATGCAATTCCAATCGATATCTTCATTTTTCTTGATTACTTCTCTCTCCTTTTATTGTTCTCGCTAATGTTATTTTTTTTTCTTATATACTCTAATATTCAGTAACCTCCTTACACCGTACACGCTATTTTGCCTTGTTGGGGTGAAATAATTTCAGGAATATATCGTAGTTTCTAGGTGTCAGGTATTATTATGCAAAAGAATATGTATTATTTTAAGATACAAAAAGATACAAGCAAGAGAAATTAATATTTAATTAACGCAATCATAAATAAATTATGATTTAAAAAGTTTACATCGTAATTCGGGCTCTTTAAGAATGTATAATCTTCATCATTTTTTAAAATATTCTTTTTGTTAAAATTTCCACCATTTTGAATGTAACATTACTTATAGAATATTGTTTCCTTGAATATCTTATATGCCGTTTTTAATGATTTCTATTTGATTTACGGTCTGGGCAGAGTGGGGTACATTTTCTTAATGGTTACGTAACTATATCCATCGTCCCTGAATATAACGCTGTACTGACTTGCAACAATATACGCTTTAGCTTAAAGTTTTTTTGTTGTGACTTGTATGAAACAGAAACCTTGTATAAACTTCTATAAATCTATACGTTTATCTTGACACCGTTATCAGTTTTACAGCCTACAAAATGTGCCTAAATTCTTACTTCATCTCGCCATATAGTTTTCTAAATTGATTAATCCCATAAAAGATACGAAACATTACGTAGCCATCGGGTTCACCCAATGTAGCTCTAAAATGAACAGTAAAGATTATCATCACAATCCACATAGTGATATATGCTTTCATGTCGTTTGCTAATGTTATTATATTTCTACATATTTTACATCTATTTACATTCACAACAGCAGCTTCTTGAATCATTTAGATGCGTAACCGCTTGGGAATACGAGTTGTGGTAAGCTTAGAATTGCAGGGTTGTAATAGGTAACAGCTCTGATTTTGAAATCGGGTAGTCGAATCCTAATTCCAGTCTGGCTATTTATATTCACTGACGCGCAAATACTCTCGGTGATATTAATACCCTGAGACATAGGTTAATTAGTAGGACATGTAATAATAAATCATTATTAACTAAAAAGATTCTTACAATCCAAAAATATATTATAGCTTTAAATAACCTGATAAGGTTGATAAGTCGTAAAAAGTCAGTCAATTAATTTTAAAATATTTTTTTTTTGTTATTGTTAAATCGAAATTTTCTTCTTTTTTTTTCCTTATTACAAAGAACTGTTCTTCTTACAATCATGAGAATGCTTTCAATTTATTTTCAATAGTTCTTTGAAATCCTTTCGTCTTCACCACAGTAAATGCTGTTATATCACGGTTTAAAACAAATAAATTATACTCATAACAAATGCAACATAATCATTAACAATGATGCAACAAAAAATATCAAACCTTCATCAAACCAGTTTTCACTTACCCGCTTGGAGAATGTTAGTCGAATAATAATATTTCAAACAACATATACATTGATTAACTTGACATTTCATCGATAACTGTTAAATTAAATCGCATATCACCAACTACAGCTTGAAAAGCCATAGATGTAATTAATCCTTACCAAAAGAGCAATATTACTATTTCGTATATACGATAAAAAAAGCGACTAAAATTACTTTTTGAGATTATTCAATTTCATCTTGTTTTAATCATGACAATGCTTTCACTGATATATTGTTTTGTTGACTCTCTTCAAATTTAAAATAGTAAAAACTACTGTCTTCATTAAATTCACGATACATTTTCTCATTTGAATTATTACATTTGTGTTATATATGAACTGCTTCAAAATTAATTATTCATAAGAGTAATATTATATATTAGATCAATGAAAAAGTTCGTCTCCGATAAGTAAATGAATGAGAAAAAATTACATATTCAGAAATAAGAAAAAGAAAACGCATTTATTAGTCAAGTAGATTGTCTCCATTGTTTTTAACAACTGTCTCCCATCGTTCTACAAGCTTACTGATGCCATTTTCGGAGAGTGTTTTCTTTTTTTCTTTTTCTTTTCTTTTTTAAATGTTGGGAGGCAGTTTTCGCCTGACTACAAAATGATAATCTTTTTTGTCACTTAAATTAATCTGTAGAGACTAGAAAGTCAGAAGAATACGGAGTGTGCGGCAGGTTATCCCATTTCAAAACGTTAAGCTTTTGCAAAGTTTATTTTGTATCATCCTGTCTTGCCTTGTTCTGGGTTCAAACCCTCGACAACGCAAGACAGGATGATAGCCAGAATCCCATAATCGGCATTTTTTTTTTTTTTTTTTTTTTTTAGCGCAAATTTATTGAAATGCCCAAAGGAAGCTGAGACATCGATTTTCAAACTCTTGTTAAATTATAACGTTGAAATCTTTTGGCTATTCTGTGGAATGGTGAGCAAAGCGTCTTCATCGGTGTGGGAAGTTCGCCTTTAGCGTGGTTGATCGTTAAGGTTAAAATCATCTTAACGTAACCTGCCTATCCACTTTTAGACCATTCGAAATACGATTCAAATAAAACTTTTTAATGGGTTTCTCGTGTTTCCGACACTTACTAATTTCCGAAATTCCTAGAGGATATTATTGGTAAATGTACAATTTTTCATCCTTCTCCTTCATGCCATTTAACTGTGGAGAAAAAAATTCAACATTCAAGAAAGTCTAACTCGCAACTTATCGACGCCAGGTTTCAATCAGCAACACGCCACAAACCGGCAAAAAAATCAAACACCAGTGTTAAGTCGCGGCCATTTTGTATTAATAACAACAGTTTTTACAATAATCTCATAGTATCTTTTAAAATGTTATAAACAACGAATTCTCTCAGCAACAAATAAATTGCTGTAAATATTTCTATGAAATACTGCAGAATCATCAATGGAATTACAATCTTAATTATTCTACCAGATAATTGTTATTATTGATCTTCATTGATGCACTATGTTTCTTGAGGACGTTATTGACAATAGATCTTCTCCAGCATCCTGTCTTTTGTTTCTTTACAAAAAATTTGGGGATTTATTATCCCTGTTCTGTTATAGATTCACCGGAAAAAATTAAATGGTTTACTTGCCCTTCCCCCCAGCGTTAATATATTACAATATTTCTCGTGAGAGTTTAATTATTTCAGCCAATTTTCGCCATTGAGTTTAATGCTAATTTCAACTTCTTTTTATATGTTGCTTTCAGGACGTAGGCGATCATGGATCAAAACCTCCCTCTATCCTTTGCAGATCTCTACAAGTTCCTATCATCTGCTACCCGCCCCCAGGCCACGTTCTGTCAACAACCAGGTATGTCATGTTTTGTTTTCCCTTGTCTCTCTTTCCCTCTATTTGACCTGTGAGTATCAGGTTCTCCAGGCCCATCTTCCTCATTATATGTCCCAGAAACTGTAGTTGCCTCTTCTTGTTTTTTGCATATTCTATAAGACCTCACCATTGCTCACACTATTCATTTATGATATCCTCAGCATCCTTCTGTAAAACAACATCTCCGTTTCCTCGAGTGTCTTCATCTTTGAGGAAATCATCCAACATTCGCTGCCGTAAAGAAGGACAGATGTCACATAACAGCTAAGTATTCTTTTCTTTGTTACCAAAGAAATCTTCCTGTTTCTCAATACATTGCGCAGTTTTTGGAATCCTTGGCCATCCCAATACGTCTACGGATCTCTATGTAACATTTACCTTCCTCTGTCATAACATTTCCCAGATATATAGACTTTCGCGTCTGCTTGATTCTAGTGTTTCTGACCTGCAAATCGCATTTCGGGCTCATTTTACTGATTTCAACTGCTTCTTTCGATGTATACGTCACTTCCTTTATCGTATTGCCCTTACGAACTTCCTCTTTGATCACAAGTTATGTCCATGGTATTCTAAGCAATTGTTGGTAGAACAAGGTCTGCGATTTCCAGTAGTCGACTCTTCAGCCTCGTGGAGATGTTATATGTTACATTACATATATATATATAATCTTTCGTGGACATAGCTCGTTAGATCGGTAATGGAGTCGATGTAGAAGAGAAACACGTATGTGTAGCCTCCTCTACCTTAGGTACATATCCAAACAAAGAAAAAGCTATGGAAGTAAATCCAGATATAAAAACTGGACTGGAAATCAACACTGGCAACCTTCCGGCAACTCTTGCAGTCACGGTGTTCCCAGATATAATACCCTTACTTAATGCATCAGCCTGCCCTGCGCTCTGGAAAAATCACTCCAGGCACACGACCAAACGACTATATATTTAGTAATACCTTGTAGAAACAGACTAGCCAAATACCTGAGGCTTATGGCCGCATCACGTTGAAGCACCAGTTCCGTACTATCACCGATGTTAAGCAATGTCGAACCTGATCAGTACCTAGATGGGTGACCGCTGTAAGTCAGGATATGCGGATGGAGTACGGAAGTTTTAATCGTAAGGCCAATTTTCAAATCCCGTTCGGTTCGTTTTATTCATTGATACACAAATACACTTGGAAAAGGCATGAATCTACCTATTTCCCTGCCAAGATGTGCAAAGGATTGATAAGCCGTAATAAACTGTTTAATTTTATAATACCTTAACATGTGTATAAAATAGGATATAGAATCCAGACAAATGCAAAACTATTCCATTGAAACTAGATTATATGCTTCGCTTATATTAGGCTTCATTAGATCAAAAACAAAAATATATATATATATGTATATATATATGTGCTTTTGTAGTTTTATGTATGCTTAAATAATACATTTTGAAACACCAGCTAAGCAAAAAGAGTATGAACAATTTATTATTTAAGCACACACACACACCTCTATTTATTCATTGATTTCGTTTTTGATCTTGTGAAGCCTAGTAAGATCAAAGAGTGTAATTGAGTTTCAATGAAACGGTTTCCCATATATATATATATATATATATATATATATATATATATATATATATATATATACTTAATATCTCAGAAATAATTTTTCAAGACAATCTTCCTGGAATGGAATTTTTTTTTTTTTTTTTTTTTTTGTAATATGATGGAGCGGACGGTTGGCCAAGGAAGCGTATTCCAAATCTCAAAATAGGGCAATCTACAGATCATTATTTTAGCGTACATATTTAGGCATTATTTATTTCAGAGATCCTTACTGACGAAGAGCAGACTGGAAGCAACAGAAATCTGTTTCTACAGAAGGATGTTGAGAATAATTTTAACGGAGCAATTGAACAACAAGAACGTATTAAGGAGAACAGAAAACAAAAATTGTTGTATAATTTGCGCACAGATTTCTTATTAGCGGACAAAAGCTTCTTCTCGTGTCATCCCATAATTCTTGATTAGTGATTAACGACTTGCGATCATTATAAATATCTTGTGTTTCAAAATAACTTAGGTTTAACAATGCCGTATTACTAGAGGATAAGATATTTTATGATAAAATACTTTAAAATATCAATAATAACCCGCTACATTGGATTCGTATTTATATTAACGAATAGGGGAAATGACTAGAGAACATGCTCGAAAATCGTCCAATTTTTAATTTAATTTTCGAGGCACGGTTAGTTTGAATTCTAGTTCAGTTCATTACATTCCCTTACTGGAAATCCATTCCTTCCCTGCCCGCTATGGGTAAATTAGTAGAACAGACTGGATCCTATAGCCTTGGGCTACAACCAGCATAGGAGAAGGAAACACTGAATTCCAACCGGATCGCACATTTCTAAAATTGTGTATACATAATCTCTGAATCTGCTACAGTCGAATTGAACGTCCAAATGAATACGGCCTCTGCTACGCTTGGTTGGCTTCTGTTCAGATGCGACGGATTTGTTTCAAGAAGCCGGCTCAAATGACATCGTTAATGCCGCAAAATATACAGAGTAGTCTTTAATTTAAACATAAGAAATAAACATAAATAACAGAATTCGTTTTTGTAACATACCAACTGATTCGAATAACAAAAACAGAATATCTATGTAATAATAATAATGATGATAATTTCATTTTAAAAATAAAAGTGAGAAAAAAAAACACATGAAAATTACGAGATAATTTAGTTTTTTCAAAACAAATTAAAAAAACCTTTAATATATATCTAGATATATATATTATTCAATCGATTAAAAAAAAATGTTTGGTGAAATTTATAAAACATGTGGTCCTGATGAGCTTTTTCAATGCAAAATATTTGATTCAGTTAACCAGATAAGTCATTTGAACGTTTTCTTAGCTGATTGAATCTTCGTTTATAAAAATCAAGCCAAATCAGACCTACGCCTACGTAACTACAAAACTGTATGGCCGCAAGCAGAAGAAATAGACAAAATCAGTAATCGAATAATTACAGCATATTTAATATCGTCAACACACACAATATTTCTTAACGAACTGAAAACCATTTAAAAAAAAATTTACAATTTCCATAAACACATAATTGATAAAAGAAATAAATTAACCTTAAAAATAAAACAAATAATAATAACAACTATAATAATAATAATAATAATCATTTAGCAGCAACATTGAAATATTCTATAGAAAGAAACTATAGCGTAATCATAAAATAGTGGAAAAAATTAGAAAAGTAATACAAATATTTATACCGTCTAAAAACAAGTAAACCTCAAACTGATTATACATTAAAAATTAAATAAAAATAACGAAAAGCCTCCCACATTATGAGCAACAATAATCTTCTTCCTGTATCCACCGTGTCCTTTCAGGAAGTGGTCAATCCAATAATTTTGAAATGTCCCGGAAAGGGATATATTTGTTCGAAGTAGCAAAGGGGTTTTGGACTGCTGTAACCAAGTAGGACAATTCTAGCAGGTAACCGTAATGGATGGGTCCTCGTCGTAGTGATAGGCAATAGGTGTAGGTAATAGGCGAAGACTATAAGTGTAGGCGTCCAATAGGCGTCGTCCTGTACCTCCACATCAGTCTGTATTTATGGCTGACACCAATCAATCATATTACTGTGAGGGGAACCCAGGTGTATCTTTTTTTAATCATTTCACCCTAGGTAAGGCGGGAATGCTACTAGTACGCAGAAGACCGCTCCGAAACAAAACAAAACAAAAAAAAGAACTTAATCCTTGATCAGGAAATCCTGTTAGACTTTACACAAACTTGTAAAAAAAATAAAAAATACAGCCAATACAGACTTGTATACGTGTTTAATTAATTATCAAACACTGTTTTCTATCTTAGTGCTTACGGCAAAATCACTTCGAAACACTGGTTTCCCTGCGAACACTGAATTTAAGAAAATTATAGCCTGATCAGGACCTTGATACGTAAACGCTTGGCAATATCAGGTGCTGTAATCTTGGATGTATGGGTGGTGTAATGAATAATGACTTGGAATTGATAATTGGAGAGCCGAGATCCAATTCCATTTGGGTTTGTTATATTCATTTACGCACAAAATATCCTTAGGAAATGTATGAATGCAGGTTTTCTCTCACCCAGCTATTGGAAAATTAGTATGACTTGCATAACTAAACCAATAATATATCCCAAAAATAAAATTGCACACTATTTACATTATTCGGACTATTGTCCTCATTTTTGTCGCCATATTTATTACAATGTTTCCGTCGTTTTACGCTCCAGCCTTCTTCAGGTGGTTGGTAGACTGTTCTAGTTCCACGTGCCATGTCTAATGGATGTCAGTTTTCAGTTATCTCCTGTTAATTCCACTATCGAAGCCCTCCACCGCCTTAACCAGGTATTGAACTCATATTCTTTGGGTCCTGTCACTGGATCTAACCAACGCCTTTATCCACTGTCCCATGTGTCCTTATAGACAGAAAATAAAATTGCTTACTAAATATTCAAATACCGGCATTAAATAACCCACAGAGGTTGATATGCCGATAAAGAAAAACAACCAACCAACGATCTATCTTAATATCTATCTGAGTACATTTGTTCGTATATATCGCTCTCCCTCACCTCTTATGGGTCCTGTTGGAGAAGGCTGGGTCTTATTCTTTAGGAAAATTTACTCGGTGTGTGAGTCCCCACTCGTTACTATTCTACATTGGTCAAACTTAATCCTGCGTTAGTCACAGAGGGGGAGATTTATTACCCCAATTATTTTGAAGTACTCGCAATTCCTATTTCGCAACGTGTTTCTCTTGCTCCATAGCACTATTCTACTGATTGAGTAAGCACACGATACGACACCGCCATTGCTCAGTTGTCGTAAGGGGTCGGCAAACGCCACTTTGGCTCCCTCGAGGTATCCCGTAAAGTTTTCATATAAAACTTCACAAGAAGTAAAAGGCTAGACAAAAATATATACATTTTGTGCCAGGTAAAAGGATCGAAAGGTGAAAACAAGTGTGAACATTTACGAGAAATATGTTTCCAATGATGTCAGTAAGTTAATTGTGAGTTGCACAAATTGTGAGAATGTAGCAAATGGTGTTGAATCAAAGTGAACGTTTATGGTAAATATAATGAACTCGCATTGATTCTTCTTACCATTTCAATTCATGGACATATATTATAGTTGTTATTATATTGGTATATTTCACCTACCATATACAACATATATATATTCAACATGGGCACCTCGAGGCGGTGAGTTCGATCCTCACTGGGACCCGCCTAATTTCGGCCTTGTGCCACATTTAAGCTACGCTTGGAAAATCACTATATTTGTGCAACAAATTTATTATAAATTTGATTTCAGCGAATAATATCTTCATTTCATGTTCTATTTTAATTGATATGGTGGCTCAAAAGTTTGAACACATAGGAAATCTCATTAACTGTATTATTTTTGCCTCAACAGATAAAATATGGTTTTGTCGAAATGACTTCATTTTCTGGTGTATGCTAAAATAAAATGTGTGAAATCACACTTGATTGAACGCATAAGGTGGGAATGAACTAAAATTGAAGGCAATGCATAGTTATTGCATCGAATTCACGTGAATCTTGAAAAGCGCATCGTCCTTTGGATCACAAATCATGATCTTTGTTAATATTTCAATTCAATAAAATGTTGATGAAGTTTTAATTTTTTGAAAATATGCATTTTTACCTAAATATCCAAACTTTAGGGACACATTTATTTTATTTTTTTTACCGTCGTACATTAATTTCCACAATTATAGCACAATAAATATTCCCGAAGGAAATGTACATTTTCGGCTATCCTAGTTGACTGATATAGGATTAATGTATAACAGTTTATGTTGCTAACTCTAATTTATGCGATTTTCACTCGTTACTGCAAATCGATGGCCTTTTAGCATACCGTAACACATCAAATTAGTCCTAAGCTATCGGTGATAAAAGCAGCAAAAATCGTTAGTAAAATAATTATTTAAAGTTCTACATACATTTATTCCTTGAGTTATAAATACGCAATTTTTCTGTCTTCTTCCTGTATAGGCATACAACTCTGAAGTTCTACAACCGCCTCTGAAGTTTCAAAGTGTACTGTGGTCAGTGAGCGAATCTCGTTCTATAAATCACTGTCTACCCTAACCTACTGACTTTCAGTTTGTTTCATCTATGTTGCACTTTGCTAAGCGATGTGAACATTTTATTTTCTTCTGAAATCGTTCTGGCGAGCTATCATTTGTATCCCGTGAAAATGAAGAAACTGTTTGCAATAAACAGAGAGCTGGCATTGCGTACAAAATATTCGAGTGTCTCTTGAAAACTATGGTAACAGAAGAGAATTACCTCGGTTTCATTTCGTCGCTCAGTTGCGCGAAATCGGCAATTTGGAACTAGGCCGACAGGCTAACATCTTCTCTTTCATAAAATAGGAAATATTACCCATTTCTGTGTCGTATTCAGACAGGCTTACTCTTTAATGTGTTGATGTGTTTTGCTCTACAGAATGAGAGCAAAAAATATACTGCTCGTTTGGTAAACAAGTTTATGTAGTATCCTTTAGAAAAGTGCTTACTATACGGTAAAAAAAAATGTCTCTTGATAATGACTAAGAACGTCGAAAGAAATTGAAAAAAATAAAAAAAAAACAGTTTATACAAAATCTCGATAGACAACATTTTATTCGAATTTATTTGGTTGAATGCTTGCTACCGAAATGAATCACAAACACACAGACACAGACACACATTTATAAACATGCCCGCACATATAGACGCCTGCGCACACACACATACACACACATAGCTTTATTTTCTAAATACAATCTATCTGACATATAATTGATAGATCAAGGCAAATCCACAAGTCCATTTTTATTTCTGACAGTGTGTTTTCTCATCCCCGCATTTATCTTTCGAAAAAGAGGTAACACTTTGCTTTTGAAATTTTCTTAAAAATCATTTAAACAACAGTTACTTAAGAGCTACAGGAAAGTACCGAAACACGAAAGCTATTGTGTAGTGATTTCAACATGTTTTTGTTCTAATCCCTTATAATAAAAGAATATATATATATATATATATATATATATATATATATATATATATATATATATAGATAGATAGATAGATAGATAGATAGATAAAAAGAAAGAACAGTAATATATATATAATCCGGTGTTCTTATAGATATTTTTATTTTTACAAGATAGTGGTCAATGTAAATGTATTAATATATATATATATATATATATATATATATATATATATATATATATATATATATATATATATATATATATATAATGATGAAAACGGTTGAAATTAACAGTTGCTTTATATGGAATCATTTTTTCGGCAAATAGATTTCTCAAGCCCACTAACTCATATTGCTCTTTCCAGTATATGTAGGAATTTATTTCTTAACACTTTTTTCTTATGGTGAACTGTGGGCATCTTGGTTATGCTATTACATTCTCAATGCGTTATACCGGTTAAAATCAATCTATATGTTGCCGATGTATTACTGATAATTAAATGTAAAGATTTTTAAGCGATTCAAGATCGTTTTGTACCGGTAAGAAGCTTGATATATATATATATATATATATATATATATATATATATATATATATATATATATATATATATATATATATATCGGGAGTAACAGCAGAATTGTCCAAATAGTGTAACAGAAAAATTGTTTAATTGTTTGATTAAGCTTAACATAAAGATATGTTACTGGAATACTCTGAGGTTTTTCTAACATTATTAGACTTTGAACACTAGGAATGTATTTTGTTTTAAGTTGAAATGATGATCCCTCTTCAAATCGTTACCTCCCGATCTAATTTTTCTTTCCACTATTCCTACTTTTTTCAGTCTTATTTACCGCTCTCTTGTTGGTTTTTGCATGGGCTTTGAAGATGGAAACCAGAGTATGAATGTTGGTACCTTTACTGTCGGCCTGAATGATTTTATCATCTCACCATTGCTCATTTAGGAAGACTGTGGCTGACACAAAACGATTTTAGCCTGTTCGCTTTCCAGCTGAAAACCTGAGAAAAAAGACTATAATTTAAGATAATAAGCATTTTGTGGGATGGTCAATTATTTCATGCTGCTACACAATATTTATATATATATATATATTTGCGTGTGTATGTGTGTGTGTGTGTGTGTGTGTGTGTGTAGCGATCCACTGACTGTTTCGCTGTATCACATGTGTGGCTAGATATGACATTGCTTCAAGCCGGGATCGAAACCCAACCAATTTAGTAGTAGTCGGAGTTCACATAAAGGGATTTTTAACGTATTACTTATGTGATATAAGTATTACCGGTTATCAGATGGTTCAATTAATTCGAATTAAATAAACGTTAAAATACCAAAACGCTGAATGGAATATTCATCGTTTTAATACTTTAAAAAAAACATATGTATATATATATATATATATATATATATATATATATATATATATATATATATATATATATATATATATATATATATATATATATATATATATATATATATATATATATATATATATATATATATATAGAGAGAGAGAGAGAGAGAGAGAGAGAGAGAGAGATGCAAGTTTAATTAGTGCCGTCTGAAAAAGTTATGCAATCAATCTTTATTTATTTTTTATTTACTTTTTTTTAGCATTCGTGCAATTATATTCTTTTATGGGCATAAAGTGTGTAAACCTGTCAAAATATATGGACAATTTGGACACCCACACAACACGTACCTGTGTTGGTATGTGACTGATTACAAATCTGTTTCACTCTATGGAACTTTAAAGAGCGCTCTACCCATGGTGCTTTTAACAAAATTCTCTCATGTTTGAGATGGCCATATAAGTGCTGATTTCGATGTTTCCCCAACGATGCTTCACTTGATAACAAACATTTTCAATATTACACTTACGCTTCGACGAATCCAGTCTGATTCAATGATACATGACTAACATCATTTAACAGAAAACAATTATCGTTGTATCTTTATTCTTCTAATTAAACATGAAAATCTGCGCCTTGATTTTACTTCAGTTTCCTTTTATATTCTGTTTCTGCAAACATTTTGGTAAAAATGATTTTCTTCAACTTCAGGCTTGCAGCTATAATTGCAACTCTCATTTTGTTTGCGAAAGGAAATTGCACGTTCCTGAAGACCATGCCATATTTCATTCCGCTAAAAAGCTAGAATCCACTTAGAATACTTTTCAATGAAATCTATTTTTTAACTTTAGCTATACTATTAATATTTACATCCATTGGCTTTGTTTTAATATCCCGAAATAAAATACTTTTTTTGTCGTACGGACAAATTTTATCTTTTCTCTCCGTATATTTATATTTTTGTATTTTCAAGCTGTAGAATCATAATATGTGATGCTTTCAATTTTGGGTTTTTCAGGGGAACTTCTAAAATATTTTAAACTTTCATCGGATGAAAATTCATTTTTACTATAAAAACATAGCTATACGAAGATAGATGTATAGGTACATACATAAATACATACATATGAATAGACTAAACTAAATTATATAATGTTAGAACCCAAAAGAATATACGATTAAAATATGCTCGGGCACCATTATGCATTAAGAACATTCGTTTTGTTATTAGCAGACAGCTCCTGTAAGACGTGCTGGGAGAACATAAATACCTACCTGACAGTCACATACTATTCTACACATTAGCGTCAACTGATCATGGTGTGTAACATGTATGCCGCCATGGGGATTTCGATCCCCTCCGAAACGTTGGTTGTGTAAATTTACTCTTTAATCTCGATACAATGGAATATGCATACACCTGTCTTCCCCCTCACTGGAAAATGATTGGCTGGTGTCCGTCATAAATAGAGACGGACGCCCATTGGACTACGCCATTGACTATCCTATTGGTCTACACCTATTACCTGCAACTACGACGAATACCAGTCGATTACTGCTACCGTGTACTTCTTGGTTACCGTACCCAAAACCACTTCGCTACTTCGATCAAATATATCCCTTTCCGGGACATATAACATCTCTTCCACATGTTGACTCTTGTCTCTAAACAAGACGGAAGAGGCCAACAACGGACTTTCAATTTGTGCAATAAACAACTGGCAACAATTATCTCGTGGTTAGTGGTCGGAGAGCGAAAAACACGATAAACGTTGTAAATGTTACGGATACAGGAGCTGTACTTAAAGTACCATCCAGGCGGTACTCTGAGATGTACGACATTTTAGGGCCACTTGAAGTGTGCTGATATATGCGTCACTCTGTAAAAGGTGTTCTTCGTGGTTAGGCGTACGATCGAATCTCGATCTTCCGAGTTTTTGGTGCTACGGATCCAGTCTCAGCAACGCAAAGCTAAACAGTAGATTCGGACTCGAAATGATACAGGCGTGCCGCCACTCGTCCATTACTATTCGCGCGGCCGTATGTAAATTCATAACTGTCTGCTCACGATAAGAACATCCTACCACTGTTATACTAAGAAAGAAAAAGTAATTGGCTATTATATAATGTGGTCTTTCCTATATTGTAGTGTCTGTTGGAGAATCTCTTCACAGACATGTCATTCTACAGACGTATGCTGCGAATTACATGGAGCAAACATGTGAGAAACGATGAAGTTTTAAAGAAAATGGAAGTAAAAAAAGGACATTTATACTTAGTATAAGGAAGAGACAGTTGAAATTTCTGGGGCGCATACTGAGGAAAGATCGCTTGGGGAATTTGACTTACCTAGGATATATAAAAGGCGGGAGAGACAGCAGAAAACAGCGAATAACCTACCTAGCGATCTTGTATGAAGAGCTGACAACAACAAAGGGTAAGAGGGATATTAAAAAGGCAAACATTACTACGAGCAACAAAGGATAGCAAATTGGGGAGAGCTATGGTTGTCCACATTCTGATCAGAGAGCGTATATGTAAGAAGAAGAAGAAGAAGAAGAAGAAGAAGAAGAAGAAGAAGAAGAAGAACAACAACAACAACAACAACAACAACAAAAAAAGGAAGAAGACAGCAGGTTTCATGTATAGAAAAGGTAATCCGAGTGGGCATATGTATTCATTATTTTAAGCACTTCGACGTGGTTTAATAGCTAGAAAGTTTATATCGCTAGATCTATTATGACTGAATAATGATTTCGTACCTCACCAGGTGTCCCACACTTTCGGCCATTTGTCACAACTAAGCTACGCTTTGTAAATCGTATTCGGCACTACGAATGGGTGTAATGATTAGCAATTTTGTCCCACTAGAATTACAATTGATTAGTGAGTTCGATCTTCACTCGTTTCTCCCCACTTTCGGCCTTGTGTCACATCCAAGCTACGCTTAGAAAATCACCATATATATTCATTATTTTCCAGCCAATATAAAGCCTGAGATCCGCTCAAGGTAGAGGATGACTTAATGTCATTATTGTAAGTGTGTGCACGGAGGGAATGAGAGGTGAATATTATGAGGAATGGTCTGATAGATTAAGGCTGATCATCGACATGAAGAGGTTAAAATGGCAGTTATCGTGAAAGCTTATATTCGGTATGTGTTTCTTAATTTAACAGTTCGAGTGTAGTAGCTGTTCAAATAAAACTTCTCCCTCACCAATCGAATATGAAAGGAATGAAGATGAGTCGACTCAGTGTACGTGGATTCGTTGGTCATAGCTGTGAATATTTGGACTGGTGTAAGTATTTGGGCTAGTTCACCAGAGCATCTGACATAGCGTGAGATTAGATGAGGCTAAAAGATTTTGTCTTTCGCAAAGGAATGATAAGGTAGAACAGAATTCATCACTTACAAGGCCTCGTAAATATTTTTGAACATTTTTGGTCTGATCTGGTTCTTGTAATGTCAGAGCCTGACTAGACAGGGTTAGGTAATTTCTGGGACATTATAGAGGAAATCGTATACCCTTGAGTTGTAGTTTGAACTTAAATCCTCATAGAGAGTCAAATCGTTCATCACGACTAGGTATAGCTAAAGTCTGAGTTGTCATGATGAAACTTTACGTACTTGGTTTTGGATGTATTAGGTTGGTGCAAAAATAATTTCGTTTTCTCACATAGTAACATATGTTAGAAAACGAAATTATTTTTGCACCAACCTAATAGATAAATAGATATATAACAAATCAGGATAAGTAGAAAAATGTTGAAATGAAACTATTGAGTGTATATGTATAGAATTACTTACGTCGCTTGACGGCTTTACATTTGCAAGAGAAGGAACGAAGCAATTCGTGAGATATTTATTCTTTCAAAATACGTGAGCGTTACAATCCACAGAGAACAGAATATCAGTAACAATCTGTTTGACGAGGAGCAACAGACAGAAGAATAAACAACATATAAACATGATTTTAATCTATTATATTGGCTTTGTTCACTTGAAGAAACTAGAATATCGCCGTTTTGGAATCAATGCTGAGATAATACGTGCTGTGGGGGATGCTTCCGAGATCAAGGACTCCACTTTATTTTTGCACCAACCTAATATATAGCGTGATTTTATTTTTGAATACTCAGGCTTTGAATAGAATAAATGTAAGAGAAATATTCATTATTGATACACACAGTCGACACGTCATGTGAGGACCGCAATCACGCACGCCGATAGTATCCTAAGCGCGATATATTTACTGCCCACCACGGAAATAATTTTGCAGATCATAACTCAATAGGTTAGGTTTGAATTTAGTTCACAGGGCTTTATTTTAACTCAAGGCAGTACAGTTCGGTGTGCTTTTATTTGTCAACAATGACTATATGGAGAATTGCACTCTTTATCCAATATATGGGCCTGTAGTATACAGTAGCGTCCAAAACTAAGGGACAAAATTTTAAAACATAATATTTGTTAGAAATAACAACTGTGAAAAGCTGAAATTTTGACAACTGGTAGTCGTTATCATCCATAATAAAATACTAAAATTTGAATCATTTGCAAAGGATAGAAAAAGAATTATAGCAATTATTTATTTATTTTCAAATTTAGAACTTCCAAAAGTAAGGGAAAAATTAAGAAAAACAATGTAAACAGCAAAAAAAAAAAAAACAATAAAAATACATGCATAATCAATATTTAGTAAATGAGCTCTTGCTCTCAATGACAGCTGCACATCTTCGACTACAAGAACGAATCAGTTCTTGACAATCCTCGATACTAATTTTAGTCCATTCTTCTTGAAGCTTCACACACAAATCCGCCGTGTTAGTAGGATTTCTTTCCATAACTTTCACTCCTAAGGTCTTCCAAAGATTTTCTATTGGATTTAAGTCAGGACTTTGCGGTGGCCAATCCATAATTTCCAAATCTTGCTCCTCTAAGGTAACTCATTACCACCTTTGCCTTGTGACATGGGGCATTATCTTGCATAAAGGTAGCCCTTATCGAAACCTGAATTCTGTATGATTGGCACAACATGGTCTTGAACAATGTTTTTATAGATCTGCGCGTTTACACCAGTTTGTAACCGGACAAGAGGCGTTGTACCTTGGCTAGAAAACATTCGAAATACCATGACGCTTCCGCCCCCAAACTTGACAGTTTTCTTAGTACACTTTGCACTTAATCTTTCACAAATACGTCTCTTTACATTGTTTTTTCCACCATTTCCAAATAAATTGAACTTGCTTTCATCACGGAAAAATACTTTTGCCCAATTTTCATATGTCCAAATTACATACCTGTTTGCAAACTCTAATCTCTTCTTCTTATTCTTCGAACTAAGAAGTGGTTTCTTCCCTGGGGTTCGATTAAACAGCCCTATTTCTTGCAGTCGTCTACAAACAGTCTGTCTTGACACATTAGCACACGAGGTACTATTCATAACCCTTTTAATTTCTGTGCAAGACTTAAAACTGTCCTTTAATGACATACGCTGCATTATTCGATCTTCTCTTGCCGAAGTTTTTGCGGGGTCTGCCGGTTTTAAAAGGACTAACTATTTTGCCAGTATCATTGTAGGATTTAACAACCCTGCCTACAACACTCTTGGAACGTTTCACTTTCTCTGAAATCTCTCTAATGGTGTGCTTTTCCTTGTGTCGCTTCACAATAGCTTGTCTCACAGAGTAATCAAGTTTTTCGCGTTTCACCATAGTGCCGGCTGATACAACGTTTACAAATGACTAAGTAAGACTTATTTTTTAGAGGAAATCAAAAAATTTGAATATAGCATACTGTTTACTTTGTTTTTCTCAATTTTGTCCCTTACTTTTTGACGATCCTATTTTGAAAATAAATAAATAATTGTTATAATTCTTTTTCTATCGTTTGCAAATGATTCAAATTTTAGTATGTTATTATGGATGATAAAGACTAGCAGTTGTTAAAATTTCAGCTTTTCACAGTTGTTATTTCTAACAAATATTAGGTTTTAAAATGTTGTCCCTTAGTTTTGGACGCTACTGTATATAAAAAATTCTAACAATATGTTGAATATCAAAATCAATCTTCTAGGGAAAAAAATATACAGAGGCAGTGAATAACTTTGAATAAGAATCTAACATAATAATAAGTATATAAATAAATATTTGAAACTTGTCCTTTGACATGTTCCTCGGATAAAATGGCGTCAGAAAATCAATGGTCTTTTGCAAAAGAAAAAAATATTCATTAAAAACCTGATACAGGTAAAACGCTTGAAGGGTTAATTTGTTTGACATTTGGGCTAAACATATATATATCGAATCTGTAATCAATCATGAAACAAATAGATAAACGATAAATTAGTATATTACGAAAATATTATTGCAGGAAAATGTAGACAAACACTTGTACTAAATTGAAGATGCACAAAATAAAATATCCGCTTCTAGTTTTAAAGATTTTACAATTCTAAAGGAACACTAATGTGTTTAGAATTTCAAATTTGAAAGGGTTCGTTCATTTCGAAAGATTATAAATATGAAATCGGACCATCCTCTGAATAGATTTATCGAACATGTGGCCCTGATGAGTGTTTCAATACGAAACTACATAATCTGCTCATCAGATAAGTCACTTGAACTTTTCATAATTTACGGAACATATATATATATATATATATATATATATATATATATATATATATATATATATATATATATATATATATATATATTCAATTAAAAGGTGCAAGAGGGATCATATCATTCATATACAGGTTCGGGGTTGATGTATGTTATTTATATTGTTTGAGACGATGTATTCCCGCCATTTAAATCATTAACCTCTATATTTGTTTTTTGTATGAATGATTCATGAATTAATATATATATATATATATATATATATATATATATATATATATATATATATATATATATATATATATGGGGAAAAATTATGACAAAATGGAATAAGTTTTATATATATTTCTGGTAAAATATAATCCTTTCATGTAATTAAAACTTTTTTTTCATATTTTAGGACTTCATCGGAGTAAATTTGTTATTTTGACGAGACTTCACATGGGCACGAACGAGGGATGCTTGGAAGTTTTAATTTTAATTATTATTTCTCGAGGAGTATAAAGAAGTGATTATATGAACATTTTGCAAAACATTACATCAAATGCGTTGGTTGCCCAGCATAACGATAATGACCACAATATTGAAAGAAAATGCTATTCTGATCAAAGGAGAAAAAAAATTCACTATGACAAAAATATCTAGAGACTGCATTGATCACAAGGTTATCAACAACAAATTTTCGCCCGGGATCTTACAACATTTCACGAATCCTGGCAAATCTTCTATTATCACCGTGTGGGATATTTACTAAGAAAAGTAACGCAAAGAAAACATTGAGTCTAAATATAATCGAATAGATTAAAAATAATCTCAGCATCTTGCCTTTTTGCCATGTGTAGTGTATATTGTTCTTGATATATGAAAAATGTATCGTTATATGTCCATTTGATAATGTGTGACGTCATTTGTTTACATTTGTATAAGCATCGAGCAGATATGAATGTATGAGAGAAAATCATGGTGGTTTAAAAACAGTAAAATCGACCTTGCTAACAGAAACCCTCCTCTATGGCTCAATCGGTAAAAGCACGTCAGGTTATATGACGGTTCCGTATAGGATACAGGTTCGATTCCTGTCGGAGGACGCATATTTTCTACGAAAATTTCTCCGACATTCAAGACGGTAAATGTTGTTAATACAGTTTATTATAAACAGAGCATTTACTTAAATATTTATATTGATAAAATGAACGTATAAACATTAAAAAAAACTGTCTTAAAATAACTGTAGGACTTTGTCCATTTCATTATATATATTCAAATAAATTTATTGTTGAACAAAACCTTTTAATAGCAAGGAACAAGAGTAATTTCTCATTTAAATTACAAGGCATATTGGTGTAAATTTAATGACTAAAAACAACCGGTTTTGTCCTCGTCCCAGCTTATCAAGTTTATTCTGGGATTTAAGAAGACAAATGTAAATTAATTTGTCGGGTGATTAATGTGGGGAATATATTCAAGAAAAACTAGAGACCAATAATATTCAACCCAGCAAGTAATCCCTCTATTTACGAGATCTGATATATAGGAATTCTAGAACCTTGTGAAGATATAATTATTACATCATCTCAAGTTTAGAGTCTCATTAAGTTGTTTTAGTGAAGTGAATTCGCCATTAATCACATTAACATTGCTATTTAATTCTTTGTATAAATTGATTCTTCATTATAGAAAATATAAGCTACACACTCTAACATATATATATATATATATATGTTTTGCCAAATCTTTCTTTTTATTAGGTTACTGTAAAAATAATGTCGTTTTATCACATATGTTACTATGTGAGAAAACGACATTATTTTTTCACCAACCTAATATCATTACTCAAAAAAGTATCTCTGTATAAAAGCGTGTTTGTGTGATGCATGATTTGTAGTACATTCTCGGTTAAGAGGGAAAGCCTAACACCAAAATAATTGGCACTTTAGACACAATATTTCGCAAATTTGATTTCGTCCAATGCCGATTTTTCTCCCTTGATCGATGTCTTGAAGAATGTTACCATTCGTTCAAGTGACCTTAATTAGATTCTATTGGCAAGGAAATGAAGTCTCATAGGAAAATTAGATTCACACTCGTTTTTTTTTCTTTCTTCAAGAGGAAATAGTTACCGAAAACGGAAAGTTTTTCGCTTATTTCCACACTAATATCCGAACAAACAACTATTTACGTCTTTATAGTCCCTTTTTTTTTTTTTTTTTTTTGGCATGGTTTATTTTTCGACTGTCATCAAAAATACTTTTAATATTCTTTATATTGCACGTTCTTGTATTTTCAGTTCCATGTTTGGAATAGTTTGTAATGACGAATCCAAATTATTTATACAGTAGGAGATACGAAAGGAAGAACTTATAAGCATAAAAATTAAGCATTCGAAAAAAATATTCAAGTATATACGATATGGCGATGACTTAAATTCTGCAACTGAAACAAAAGTATAAATTTCACGCCCTGAAAAAAACATTAAGATGGCACGGATACTGCATGTGATGCAGCCATACCAGTAATTGATCTAGGACCATATAGCCTAAAAGAAACCAACCCAATTCAGGCTACTTTTAATTTAAATTACGGCTTTATTCGTAGTGTTCACGTACACACAAATAACCTTGGAAAAACAATTATTAATATATCTCTTTGAGATTATGGTCACGTCACATTCAAACATCGATTCCTGTACAATCACCGAAGTTAAGCAACGCTTAGACTGGTCCCAATTTAGATGGAAGACCGCTTGTGAATACCAGGTACTGTAAACTTAAAGGTAAGGGTAGTGTAATGGATAATAACTCGGGACTTTTTAATAAGAGAGCCGAGTTCCAGTTACAGTTTGGTTCATTATATACACTTTCGCGTAAATATCTGTTCGAAAGGAATAAATTCCTCTCTTCTCCCCCGGCTATGGGTTAATTATTAAGACTTGTATCACTAAAATCATTATCGCAAGAAAAAACATTGTATACAGAATATTTAGATGTCGACATAAAAAAAATCCATTGAAGTTGATACACCGCTAGAGAAAAACACAATTATATCTCTTATACTACCATCAGTGGATCAATGTGCAAATCAAAAATTGGCACTGTAGCCTTGGTTGACAACCAGTATAGGAAACAAACAACTCTAAAATCAAAAGCAGCTGACTGAAGTGTAAATATTTTTACGGAGTGCTGTGGATCCAATAAATATATTTACGAGAGCCAAATGCAGCAAAACCAAGCTTGGTTACGGTGTGGTCGAATGCACTACAATGAAATGAAATGGCAGTATGGTCATACTTTATCTGAGATTCCGTTTAGGTAAAACCTAGGTAGGATTGTCTGGTTCATTAGGTATATCTATCTATCTCTCTCTCTCTCTCTCTCTCTCTCTCTATATATATATATATATATATATATATATATATATATATATATATATATATATATATATATGGTTGCATGATCCTAAACGGATCGTCAGGGAGAGTATAGCCATACTTTCCCTGACGATCGGTTTAGGTGAAACCTTGGTAGGTTTGACTGGCTCACTAGGTGTGTGTATATATATATATATATATATATATGGTATGTTTATATATATATATATATATATATATATATATATATATATATATATATATATGTGTGTGTGTGTGTGTGTGGTTGCATGATTCTAAACAGATCGTCAGGGAAAGTATGGCCATACTTTCCCTGACGATCCGTTTAGGTGAAACCTAGGTAGGTTTGTCTGGCTCACTAGGTGTATCTATCTATCTATCTATCTATATATATATATATATATATATATATATATATATATATATATATATATATATATTTGTCTGGCTCACTAGGTGTATCTCTCTCTCTCTCTCTCTCTCTCTCTCTATGGTTGCATGATCCTAAACGGATCGTCAGGGAATGTATGGCCATTCTTTCCCTGATGACTTGATTAGGTAAAACCTAGGTAGGTTTGTCTCCCTTACTAGGTGTATCTATATCTATCTATCTATCTATCTATCTATCTATCTATATATATATATATATATATATATATATATATATGGTTGCATGATTCTAAACGGATCGTCAGGGAAAGTATGGCCATACGTTCCCTGACGATCCGTTTAGGTGAAACCTAGGTAGGTTTGTCTGGCTCACTAGGTGTATCTATATTATATATATATATATATATATATATATATATATATATATATATATATATATATATATGTATATATATATATATTGTTGAAACTTGTCTAATGCATGGAATAATAATGCAACACAAAATGTACTTAGAACAAAATGTATGGAAACAAGAAAGTGTACACAATATTTACATATAGTCTTTTGTATATTCCTGGGAAGTCCGTTCCTGGAATGTGTGTTGACTGAGTCGCAGTCGGGCAGAGTCTCTGGTTGTATCTCCTCATTCCTTCCCGGTACCAACCATATTTATATGGTCGGTACTCCACTATGCAAATTAGGTGGATCCTACCACAACACCCCACTCCCAAGCCTTGGAATCCCTTTTGGATTTCAAACTGGCTTCCTATATGGGTTGATGATTATGGCTATTTCTTTGTAGATCGATTTGCATACTTCATATGCATATGTCCATCCGCTTAATTTTAATATTTTTTCCGTTTTGGATTCACATCCAATGGTTCCGTGAACTTTCGTTTCCTACCGGATCTTCTCGGTTCAGGAATATTCTGCGGAGGTTCTACTTGAAACATATACATTACTGAGTCGCAGTCGGGCAGAGTCTCTGGTTGAATCTCTGTATTTATCTATCCACCCACGAGGATAAAATGTGACACAAGGCCGGTTTAATGTGGGTATCTCCGAGCCCGTAGGCCCGGCCAAAAATATAGCCTTTTTGAACCCGCCTAGACGGGTTCAAGGCCAGGCTACCTCCCCGGACGAAACCCTACCCTTCGGCAAAGCTTCGTCCGGGTTCCTTTCTGCTAATGCATAGAGTTCGACAGATTCTCTCTGGTTGTATCTCCTCATTCCTTCCCTGTACCAACCATATTTATATGGTCGGTACTCCACTATGCAAATTAGGTGGATCCTACCACAACATATATATATATATATATATATATATATATATATATATATATATATATATATATATGGTTGCATGATTCTAAACGTATCGTCAGGTAAAGTATGTCCATACTTTCCCTGACGATCCGTTTAGGTGAAACCTAGGTAGGTTTGTCTGGCTCACTAGGTGTATCTATCTATCTATCTATCTATCTATCTATATATATATATATATATATATATATATATATATATATATATATATATTTGTCTGGCTCACTATATATATATATATATATATATATATATATATATATATATATATATATATATATATATATATATATATATATATATATGTTTGCATGATCCTAAGCGGATCGTCAGGGAAAGTATGGCCATATTTCCCAGTCAATCCGTTTAGGTGAAACCTAGGTAGGTTTGTCTGGCTCACTAGGTGTATCTAAGTCTGCTCTACGATTGTATTGAGCTCTTTTGTTAGTTAGTTGTTTACTCGTATCGGGTTTTTTTTCTTTGGGCTTCAGACCTGCATCTGTGCCGATTTGTTCGGCAGAAGTTCATGTTTGTAGCTCTTTCTTTGTTTAAAACCTTTTTGTCCCACGAGATTCATTTGATTAATTGCAAATCAAAAATTCGAGGATTTTTCAAAACGAGTCTAGTTATCTATCTATCTATCTATCTATCTATCTATCTATCTATCTATCTATCTATATCTATATATATATATATATATATATATATATATATATATATATATATATATATATATTAAATTAGTTTTAAATATCTAAAATCATTCTGAAAATTTAAATATATTAGAAAAAATATATAAAATTTGGCGATTTCATTTGAAAGGGTTCGTTATCTTACTTATACTAGATTTCTTTGCAACATGCGTCAGTATTTCACAGTTAAACTTATCGCTACCATTTTTGTTAAGATTTACAATCTCTACGTTTCGTCCAATTTCGCAAACCAATCGATGAAATTTGAATAAAGCTGATTTGTATAGAAACATATTTTGACAAAAACCCTACTTCGCGGTTTAATAAATTCTTTAATCTAACTTAGTTTTATTGTTAAACAATATTGTAAAAGAATATGTTTCCTTTCTAACAGTGACTAATAAATTCTTACGATTTCTTACTCTTGAGCATGCAACATACAACTAACCATGCGTAAATATTTCTTACTGGAACCATATTCCAACATTTTCAAGCCCTTGGCCTTGTGATTTGTTTATAGTTCTCTCAAATTCAAGGCGAACTGCAAATAGAATTATTTATGTAGGAATTTAAAGAAAAACTAAGGAAAAAATAATAATACATCTTTATTAAATATGTATTTACTTTAATCATTAAATTATTTTAAAAATAGTAGAAATATTTTGTATGTTAAATAATAAAACCTTTATTTTTTTCCCCAAAATATAATTAAAATTTATTGTACGATGATACGTACCGTAGTAAATAAAACTCTTCTTTATACTTCCTTACCTGTTTGCACTTCACCCCAAAATTAGCTTTCGATGTATAGCTATTTTAGAGAGTGTGAGGGACGGACAAACGGAATTTACATAATTGTATATTTATTTACATTTTTAAATGCATTTTTCTTGAATAGGAATATATATGTATATGTATGTAGCGGCATCTATCGCCGCTAAATAATTTGACAGTGCGCTGTTATGGGTACTTACTACTCACATTTTCAAACACTGTATTCGATTGATTTGAGTTTCCGCTGATAAATGAGGTCTTCGACACAATTTACTGTAACTTAAACTTGTAAACCTCCTTGTTCAAATACAGCAGTTGTGATTTCCGTGGGAAGTAGCTTTTTGGGCGGTATAGATGCTAAGTCCGTTTTTGATTTCAAAGATTCTCCTGCTAGATTTGTTGCCAGGAAAAATTAGGGAACCAAGTCTTTCCTACAAGGGGCTATTAAATAGAAGAGGAACTATAGATTCATGCCATTTAAAGGAGTTTTTTTTTTATCAGCTACAATGCGAGTATCTCCATGTAGTTATTCGTTTCATAATAATAAACGACTTTTCTCGTAATTTTCTCGTATTTTCCTAATATAAGCCAAACAAATATTTTTCTGACATTATTACGTAAACATTTATATTTGAGATTTAAATAAAAACAACGGGCGTATTATTCTTTCTTAGAGAGGAAAAAAAAACACTTGAAAATACATTATCGCAAACACTCCATTTATTAAATAAAACCCTATGTCTAGCAAAGCACGTAGCCTAAATTAAGGTCCGGGAAGATTTTTTTTACGAATATTTCTTAAAATTGGATAATTAGGAAATGTATATTCCGGATGGATTACAAGCCGCACTTTTATTAAATATTCAAATAAAAACTTTTTTCTCGTTAAAGATCGAAGATCGAATTAAGAGTTGAGAGGAAAGTTCCTGAATAGTGGCTGGAACACAATTATTTCGAGCCAATTATGTGATTAAATATTCAAATGAAAGGCTTTTCTTGGACTGCTCATCGTGGAACATTAAACGCTGGGAGGAAATCTCTTGAACGCTTAATAAAAGGGTGGTTGCAATAAGGTTCTCCTGGTTGGATTACCCCCCCCCCAATCGTGCTGGCCGGTCTATTTCAAACAAATTGGACTGGAAATATTTGTAACTACTGGCTACGAGTGAAAGTGATACGAAAAGAAAAAATACGGTGGCCGGGGAGTGATATTCAGAGAATACACCGCGTGGGCAATCATTTATCTCACCTACAGGGTTGTTGTCTGAGTAGCGCTTTAAACACCACATGTCGTGTTATATAGCAAAATTACAAATAAAAATATTTCATTAAAGATTATTTCACAGTAAAACGATGGATAACAATATAATTCTCAATAACATACTGTATTGTAATACGTCTCATTTTGTCTCTGACAGGCTTATATCTGATGCCTCATAACCATTTGCATAGCTGCTCGACAGGCCTGGAAGACAGTCCATTTTGGAGAAGGAAAACCCTGATTTTAAACACAAGATACCTTGCGGCCATATCCAAACAGGGAAAAGACTATGGAAAGTAAATCCAGACAGAATACCCGGAGTGAAATCCCGAAGGCGGTTGGCTTTTTACATTGACAAATTTCCGGCATCTACTGCAGCCAAGCCGTTTCGAATATGTATACATTTGAATCTGTAGGGGCAATCGGGAGTAGGATGTATTCTGAGACACATCCGGCCTCTTATATACCATCGCTCTAGTGAGGTCACTCAAGTTTCACCACCAAAGGAGGGAATTTTGACCAAATATCGCCTTACATTTATCCTGCGAGAAAAATGGATGGCTTCTAGATACAATATATCCTAGTATTGATAATCTGCAAAAGCGGTTACGCGGCTTTGTGAGTGATAAATTATTTTCCACGCACTCCTTATGCCATAGAAGATACATTGTTACTTCACAATATTATATCGCTGTTGTTATTAACAAATGTTCGACGTGTTATGTTCCCTAGACCCACAACTATGATCCGTACCAAATCATACCCATTCACTTCGTTTTCCTTTGAAAATTAGTACGTTCAGCTGAGAGGGTTTCTTATTCGTTATTGTTATTGTGTGGATGACTCCCAGGATGATGCTTCTCAGTATAATCTTAACTTTTTAATGTTCAGAAGGAACCGTTATATATTCTACTATTGTCTTATAGTGTGCACATCTTCCACATACATTACAACAATTCCTTTCAGTAATTCTCTACATTGACCGGCTTCCTAGACTTTTATTGTGTGAATTAAAGTGAAAAGCAAAAATCTCAATGCATTTCACCCCATGCAAGGCAGTAAAGCCACTAAGACGCAAGGGGTTACTGAGAATCAGAAAAATGTGAAATATTATTAATGAGCAATATTGACATTGCATTCAATGCTCTGAATTCCAAATTTGACTGAAAAGCAAGAAAAGAAACTGTTAGCATAAAAGATACTGTTACATCTAGCTAATTCATCTAAATAAAAGAGACCTTCCAGCCTATCTAGTAATGCGCTGAAATTCGTGATGTCTAGGTACAACAGCGATGAATTCATCCGAAAAATTAGCATGAAAGTATATTTTAAGCGCTTCACCCCAAGCAAGGCAGGAAGCCACTAGCACGCAAGGGGTTACAGAGAGTTGGAGCGAGAGCAAATAGGAGTGATAGAGGAAAGGATGAAGAGAAGGATAGGGGATAGATCAAGGCATCTGGAGACGTCGATTTACATTATATTTGAATAGTTGGAGATTATAGCTATCAGGGAAACAGGGAAATAGGAGGGAGTGCCACAGGCGAGAGTTGCGAGACATGAAGCTGTTGAAGTAGAAGAGACGGCTACATTTAACAGTTTCGACAGTGAAATGGTGTATGCGGGGTACCAGCCTAATAGAACGCTTAAATTCATGAGGTTTGGGAACCAGCTAAAGCATTTTATCGGAGCAGTTCCCATTAAAGTATTTATACATAAAGTCACAGGAAAACTAAATTACTGAAAACAAGATTGATGCCAATGAGCAATATATGGGCCAATAACATTGCAGATTCTTCTTTGGATTGTATCAATGTTTAAATATACAACAGGAGCACCGAATCATATGTGACAGCAATATTCAAAGCATCGACAAATGGTAGGCTTGTAGATATGTATGATTCCGGAGAAAAATATTTTTAGCTAGACACAGTGAACCAATATTCTTAGTAATTATTTACATTTTTAAATGCATTTTTCTTGAATAGGAATATATTCTCCAAAAGCGAGAGTACAGAGCTGTTCGATAAAATCGACTCCCTGATTTTTTTTTTACTAAATGTTCTCTTCTCCGATGAAACGAATGTTAAGCTGAATTCAAAGGATAAGCCATCTAAAATCCGAAGAAGCTTTGAAAGCTCTTTGAATTTAGCAGTAAGTAAGTAAAATAGTATTTAGCAGTAAGTAGTAAAAAAAAAAAAATCAGGTGAGTTACTTTTATCGAACAGCGCTGTAGTTAGTCTATTTTAGTTTGTGTACGCGCATGTGGAACCAATTCTTTTGCAAACATGTCTTCACACTACAAAGTGTATTGTTACATGATTAATTCTTAAGGCAATGGCAGAGATTATATTAAATTTGAGTCAGAACTTTTATATTGCAACAATACTAAGAATATAAGAGACAAATAAAAAAGAAATTATATATAGAAATCTTAAAAGTATGTTTATACACGACCATAATTAAAGCAAGGTAGAGACATGTAGATTTATAAAGTTCAATAAAAATGTTCCTGGAGAAGTTTTTATTTCGAGTGCAAAATATTAAGATTTAATTTATGTTAATTATAATAGAGTTTGTAAGAACAGGATGTGACGAGTATTTTGTTGCATTTTATATTTTTAATTTCGCGCATGCGCGTTGTTTTTGATTTTGTCAACTTTAGAGTATAATAGGATCAACTGGACATCGTCTCTAAGAAAAAAGGCACCATGACACAATTCACTGTAGCCAAAAGCTCCAATATGAATATTTAAGAGTTTTTAAGTCTCAATCTTCAGACAATGCAGAGGATTCGGAAAGAGTTGCATGATATATCTAGTCAACACCATGGCGTTTGGAGGGATAGCAAATGATGGCGAAGTTATACCTCAATTATTCTTCATACATGTCATCAGACTCAATACAGAGGCGTATATCACTTGCGTTGAGGAGTTAGTTCTACCCTAGGTCAAAAGTTTGTCTGGTGGAAGAACTTATGTACACTGTGCCATGCCACACAAGCAGGAATACGGAATCATGACAGCCAGACAAATTCTGCGTCTACCATCTGACCATCTAACTCCCCAGACTGCAGGTCCCTTGATTCTTATATGTTAGGCGCAATTGAGCAAGAGTCCAAACAAAACTTCTCGTAACACCGAAGATAAAATGAAGGATATTATTACAGGGGTTGGACCAAATAATTGGAACAGTTGCAAAATCCATTCCTATATTTCAAAGATCTATTATATTAAGATCTTTAACTAAAACTTCGCAATTGCAGCTTATACCTATTGTAAATACGTTTATATATTTAATTTACTGTCTTTGGCCTATTTATTTTTAGAATTTAGTAAAATTTAAGCTAAATACGTGACCTCTCCGAGTTCGAAAAAGAGCAAATTGTTGGAGCTCGCATAGGAGTAGCCTCGATCACTAAGGTTACTGAACTGTTTGGTTTTTCAAGAGCTACCATATCAAGAACACTGATGCAATTCGAGAAACAGGGCAAAACCTCAAGCAACCGTAGCAATTCAGGCCGTACTTGCATACTTGCTGACAGGGACTGACGTGCATTGAAACGCAATGTGGCAAAAAATCATCGGACAAATGCGACCAAAGTGACTTGAATAACCATCTGAGAAGTTCAGTTTCTACTAAAACTTTTCACCGTGAGCTCCATAAGGCTGCATATAATGGAAGAGCCGCTGTAAGGAAACCTCTGCTCTCCACTCGCAAGATACAAAAGAGGTTGAAGTGGTGCAGAGATCACAATGCCTGACCTGCAGACCAATGGGAGCAAGTCATATTCTCAAACAAGTCCAGTTTTTCTCTTTTACCAACTTCAGGGCGAGTTTATGTGTGGAGGCAGCCCAAACAAGCTTACTGTCCTGACTGCCTTCTTTCACCAGTGAAGCATGGAGGTGGATCAGTGATAGTTTGGGCGGGCATATCATAGAAATGCCTCAGTCCAATAGTTGCCCTGCATGGTAGAATAAACAGCAAAGATTACCTGAACATTTTGGATATCATGTTCATCCAATGGCCAAGACTTTATTCCCTGATGGTGGCTGCATCTTCCAAGACGATAATGCTCCAATACATACTGCTCGAGTGGTTAAGAATTGGTATAAAGAGCATTAAAGTGAACTTGAACACACGGAGTGGTCCCCCAATCTCAAGATATCAATATTATTGAACATTTGTGGCGCATTTTGTAGAAACGAGTTAGGAACCGCTATCCTCCACCGTCGGGTCGTAAAGAGATGGAGAAGGTTTTAATGGAAAAATGACTGAGAATTCCGTATTAAAGCTGTCTGTGAGGCTAAAGGAGGACCAACCCCATAAGTGTTCCAATTATTTTGACCAACCCCTGTATACTGAATAAATCTATTTTTTACTATTTCAAGATTTTTTTGTGCAATTTTAGTAAATATAGCTGTTAAAAAGAGATGTCAGTGTTATTTTTATTTTGGGGGTAATTTAGACGATAATTTATCCATCAGACCTCATATGTATGCATGGCTAAAGGATACTATATACGGATAAGTATGAACTGAATTTTCCTTGTATTAGTAATCTAATGATACCTTTCCAAGTCGTGGGTGTGTTACCATCAGCTGCTATTTTCTGGAACGGATTCCCGCGTGTATACTTCTCTGAATATTCCAATATTAACTAAGTTCTAAGGTCCATCCATATCTATCCTCTCTATCGTTCTATTTTTCATTTCCTTCTACATACTTTTACACTTATTTCACATACTAAAATGTGTGGTCCTCAAATTGTGTATTTAGTAAAGCATTCTTCTGTTCTGTGTCTCTCATGTCGCCGCTGTACCAAGTTAGTACTTGGAGGCTTGTTAATTTTCTGCAAATTTATTCTTTGTAGTTACAGGCTAGTTTTGTTTTCTGCATAACTATGTCCTACGGGGATTACCGATTTTATAAAGTAAATAGAACCTTTTGATTGTTTATTCTATCTCAACAAGTTCTGTTACTTCTACGACGTTCATTGAAATAAAACTGAAACAATTTAATTCTGTTTATGGAAATCGAGTGTGATCGTTATATATAGAGGTCTCTAGTTGATTAGTTATTGATTTTGACGTTTTATGATTTTGTCCAGTTGTTGCCTCAACGTTTATATGTGTACATCTTGCAAATGATGTCTCTCCGATGTTCCTAATATTGTTTCGAAAATAGACGGAGTTTGTTGGATATTATGTTTCTCAAAAACTTTCTATCTGTGTAAGTCACATACTCTTTTAAGAAGTGTGCCGTTATTCAAATCGAAGTCGTGGTGGAATTTATTTCTATTTATTACTAATGCGTTTTATAAACTGTTGTTCATAAGATCCCTTTTGTGTTCATAGATACGTTATTTTTGTAAAAAAAAAAAATGAATGTCTCCCCAATGTATAGTGAGGAACAGTTCTGGCAGTTTATTTTATATATACCTACTTCAGAATTGTAATTATTAATGTACCTATCTATGGTCCTGGTGACATACATAATAGTTTATATATATATATATATATATATATATATATATATATATATATATATATATATATGTTTCGTAATTATATTTTGATCTTGTTCATACTGGAAAAATTGTTATGAATATATGTTTGGAAGTTAGTAGTTAGCATTACACACACGCGCACAGACACACACACACACACACACACACACACACACACACACACACACACATATATATATATATATATATATATATATATATATATAATACTAGCAGCATGGCCCGGCGTTGCCCGTGCTGGATTCAAAAATCGTACGACTCATACAGCAATCACTATCACTTGACTTAAAATATTTTTGCCCTTCCTTGCCTTTAAAGGAGTGCCCTTGGCCGTGCTGATGTTGCTACATGCCTTACTTCTTGCCTTACTTCTTGCCTATCTCACACTGACAATTTTTTTCAAAGCTCTATACTAAACATTAAATCTATTACGAAAAAAGAACTAAACAAAATGAACACAAGATGATCAGCTTTAATAAAGAACTCGTAACTGGAAAAACCGAATGAAAAAAGAATGTGAACAACAAATACTTTTTCACACCCAATCCAGTTTCCTGAAATATTGCGACTGGTCATACTATTTGGGCGGGAATATGTTGCCCTTATTTTTTTTAACCTGGTACTTTGGAAACCATACATTGATCTGATTTTAAGTTCCAATAAAAAGAGCTCAAAGTGTTTAACAACGCGAAGTCAACTGCATAGTCCAAAATGAGGTGAAAAGCTTAGATGTTTGGGGCGCGTAGTGCAGGCGAGGCATTCATCTTTAAAAAAAAAACAAATCCGTATCATCTGTGAGTTAATCGTTTCAATTTACAAAGTTTGAGTCCCAAGTAAAAAAAAAAATCGGACTCCGGCATGACACAATGACGTAAATTAAAAAAAATCGGATCTGGGACGCGGCCTGGGAGAAAGAACAACGTTTCAAGAAGTGGGAAATAGACTGCTGAGGGCATGGTCAACACGGAGGTTTGTATCGATTTTTGAGTCAGAGCGGGGTCGCACGGTATTCTATGCACGGCACTTCTAACTGGGCCGCGTAGGAATTTCTGGTTGAATTGTTAAGAACGTCCGTAATTTTAGAATTTAATCCGCCCAAATATCGGAGTACCAGCCGATTTACCAATTTTTTGAAAGTCTGAGTCCAAATTGAAAATTTGTCTCCGTTACAAAATGACGCCATAAATGTCGGAAGGTGAATCAACATTTGACGTTAATTGCAGCCTGGGCGTGAAAAGAACTAAAAAACTGGCAGCTGATGGCAGGGTCGAACCGGAGCTTTTTATCGATTTTTTGCTGCACGAAGGGGTCTCGCACGCATTTTTGAAAAGGCCCGTAATCTGGTTGGGGTTATTCATTTCTGTACATATGGTATGGTGTTGTGAGGAGAGATAATTGATGCTTGTAACTATACATTAGTTGGCGATGAGTTCAATGCTTCACAGTAATGTGGTAAAGGGGAGCAAGTGCTTATCCCAAGGATGCATTTGTATCCATCAGATGCCGATGTACCCTTCACTTTCAGAAGATCCCAATTCCGATTCGCACCTTGTTTTGCTATGTCAATTAATAAGGCCCAAGGAAAAACATTGTCTGTCAGTGGTGTACACTTAAAGGAGCAGTGCTTTTCATACGGTCAAATTTACGTATCCTGCTCTCGAGACGTCAGGCGCGATGATGTGTTCCTTTATTCACCCTCACAAAAAGCTGAAAATGTGGTCTACACTGAAGTCCTCAGCCAGTCCTCAGCAAACCACATTCCATTTTCCCTTTCTACGCAAGAAATGGAAGTCGGAACAGGGTGTGGGAATACTAACAATAATAATAAAACTTAATAAGAGCTAAAGGGACAGGAGGATGAGGAGGGCCATGATCGACTACGTCGTGAAGGGACTCAGCAGATAAAAGAATGGTAATTACGAAGCTATATTCTGGGTTGTGCATATGCGGTTGGTGCAATAATGCAAGATTAGCAAGTTGTTAAACAAACTCACATTAAAAAACTGGACATGTTAGAAAGAAAGATTGCACCTTTATTAATTCCAATCGTCTCTTTCTATTTGTAAATATAAGTGTCTTTTTTTGTATTCACTTTCCTTAAACTTTTTCGTTTCTTACGTATTTAGTTCATGACATCCTCAACACCATTTTGTAATCATTTCACCCCAAGCAAGGCAATAATAGCAATAAGATGGAAAGGGGTTACTGTGAGGGAAAGAGAACGAGAAAAATTTAGGGAGGAGAATGGACAATAAAAAAAAAACGACATTCAGGAAGATAGAACATTGTGATTGACGTTTCTTTAAAATGTTTGAAGATTGTACATGACAGACAAGCAAGAAGCTGAAACTGAGTTTCACAGGTGAAAAATAGGAGTAAAAAATCTTTTAGAATAGAACTTTTGGGTACATCTGTCAAATTCAACAGTAAAACGATGAGACGTGTAGCCAAAAGAATACACGCAGTGAGGTATCAATGAAGTAAGCTTATTAGAACCCCCATGAAAATACTTACAGAAAAGACTGAGGGAATCCACGTGACATCGGTCGGAAAGTGACTGAAGTCGAGATGCAAGTTCTTTAAAACAACACCTTCGTTGACTTCAGTATCGTCTTCATCCATAAAGAAATTTTCCATCATTCGCTGGCACATAGGTGGATCGATATTACGTTAGGGTTAAGGATTCTTTTCTGGTTTGTAATTAAATTTGCCTCTCTAAATATTTTGTTTGCTCTTGGATGACTTCGATCTTTAATTAAATACGCCTTCAGGTTTCTTTCCAACGCTTTCTGTTGTCTGTTATACTTGTTGGCATATAGCTGAACTTATGACGTCACCCTTTCGAAGATTTCCCTCTTGCTGACGATTATGCATTGTGTCTTCTTGTAATTAAAGCTTCCCTCTTTCTCCTTGCTTTCTTTAACTGTATTTTCGATGAAATACTGCAGTTTACTTTCTGCGTCTGCGATCAACACAGTGTCATTTGCGTATCTTATGTCGTTAAGTGTGTGTCCGCTGATAATAAATCTTGGCAGTTCTTCTAGCTCTTTTTGAATTATCTCACAGGATTTCTTGAATAAATGCGATGAGAAAACGTATTCATATCTCAGACCTGATGATGAAAAAGCATGTGGCTACCTGAGACTTATACTTCTAAGTTATAATATTGAACATGAAAGCAAAAGATTCGCTGGTTCATTCCTCCTCCTCGTTGTCGTCGTCGTCCTACTTACTCTTGTTTTTTTCTGTTTGCTGTGTGCTTTCAGGACGTCTGCGATCATGGCTCTTCACTATTTCTTATCTGTTGGAGATTTCAGTAATGTATGCCTTTTTCGATATAGCCTCAAGTCCCTCTTTTACAATTCTTGTTGCTCACCTCTTCAGAGACAAATTCGATATACCATCCCAATTGAACAACTACATTACCTTCATATTCTATTGGTGACATCGAAGTTTATTTTCTTAAAACTTCGTTTCTCACATGTTCAATAAAACCGATTCACAGAATTATTCGGCATATGCTTTCATTTACACATAATAGAGAATCTTTTTCTCACTGCTATCAGCATCGCTGATGCTAGACTCCCGGACAGCAATACGTAGCCTCACTTTTAACCACTGACTTGAAGTGGAGCGACTATTAAACCAATGTTCAAGGAAAGATAGATCGCTGTGTCGTGTCAAAAATCTTTTCACGTCAGAATCCATCTTGTACATTTAAAAATCTACCATTCGTCCCTGCATTACATATTGCTGCCATAACTGGTCTGGTGCTCCTGCTATGCATCTTGAGATTCTTGACAAAATCCAAAGAAGCATCTTTAATGCAAGTAATCCTGAACAAGCATCTCGATTTCAACATCTTCTCACCGACATGACGTGGCTTCCTTCTGTCTTTTCTATAAATATTCATGATAACCGCCCTGGCGTCATTTTCACCCGGGTGCTCCGACGACATGAATGTCAGCGTACGACTCGATGTGCATCTAGGTCCAGTACTTTTACTGATGAAATAGCTAAACGTAACCGCTAATTCTACGTAAATATTTTTCTCACACCTCCTTACTCAAGAGTTTTCCTTTCTCGCACTTTTCACCTGTGGAACTCCCGTCCGTTTACTTGTTCCACTGATAACTACAATCATAAAAAATAAATGCAACGTCAATCGCAATCTTCTGTTTTCTTTAATCCCCTTCATTTTTGTCTTTTCGTTAATCCTTTCTATTGTCACTCTAAATCTGCAACCCCCTACGTACAAGGCACATTCTCGCCTTGCTTGTGTTGAGATGATTAAAGAGAAGTAATTTACAACCGCATTTCTATTGCTAACTTTATTTTTCATCTGCGAAGAAAATCTCCAGCACTCAATGTTATATAGAGGGGACCAATAGTACACAGCAGAAGATGAATGTTTTATTTATTTTTTTTTTTTACCTGTTTCTTAATTTTGAAAGGCACCTTTCGCTATTACACTGTACCTTTGACACGGACTTAAATTCACAATGAAGAGAGAGCAGGTGAAAAGAAACAAGACTAAATGGATTACTTACTGATATACAAAAAAAAAACAAACAAACCAGGAACGATTCTGTATTTAAAAGTCTTAATGGAAAGTTGACTGTCACATATACTCTCTTGAGCGACGCTAACCATTTCTTTCATAAGAAAACTTCGTGAACTAATATCCTGTCAAGTTTACATAACTCTTCTTTTGCATCATTGATTTTATTTTCCCGAAGAATCACGCAAATGTTGTCGGCATTTGTCATCTATCTGGCTGGTTTTTCTAGATGCGGCAAAGCCAAGACATGCGATAATAGTTCTAAGAATTCCTTATAAAACCCTTTGAATGTCTGTCTGAGTTTTCACTATATAAAACGGAACGAAGATAAGACATTCTCGGCGAGTATTAATCACAAAGTTCTTTGAGAGTACTCGCGAGAAAAAAAAACATCAGCTGGAGTTCGGAAAATAATCACTTCTTAAAATATCATGGCAATGCATTTTTTAATTGGTATCCGCCCATGGAAGACCGTAAAGCCACTAAGACACAGGGTGGCGGGGTTACACGGCGTGGAAGAAGTAGGAACAGAAACATGGATAATGAGAAGGAAGTGGATACATTAATCCAGAGGACATTAGTCGGTATTTGTCATCTACCTCGCTGGGATTTCAAGTCGCGCAAAAGCCAAGATCGTTCTAAGAAATATTTATAAAACCCTTTGAGTTTCAGTCTGAGTTTTCACTATATGAAACGGAAAGTAGATAAGAAGTTCTCGGCGAGTAATAATCCTACAGAAAGATGCTGAGAATACTCTGAAGGAATCATTTGAAGAGTTAGAGAAAATAAGGAAAGAGGAGGTTGTCTGATTAGAAACAGAAAAAAGATAGTCGCGATTTTGCAGAAAAAGTGTATTCTGATAACTGGACACTCTTATGATATATTGAAGGCAATCAGTCAAAAGGAAAACATCGACTAACCTATCTGAAGGAATTATGTAAATAGATGGCAGGACATAGACTGTGAAGGATTGTAATGATATCGAACTCACGCTCTTTGGGTCCTGTCACTGGATCTAACCAACGCCTTTATCCACTGTGCCATGTGTCCTTGAAGACACATGTCATAGTGGATAAAGTTGCCATATTTATCACAGTGGATTTGTTGCCATATTTAGTACAACGTTTCAAGGACACATGGCAAAGTGGATAAAGGTGTTAGTTAGATCCATTCAATGGACGCAAAGAGTGTGAGTTCAATTCCTGGTTAAGGTTGTAGAGAACTTAGAGAGGGGAATGAACAGGAGATAACTGATAACTGACATACATTAAAAATGGCACGTGGAACTAGAACAGTCTACACCAGTGATCGAAATAAAGGGTTCAGTTCGACATTCCAACCACCTGAAGAAGGCCGGGGCGTACAACGGCCAAAACGTTGTAATAAATATGGCGACAAAATTAGGACAATATTCCGAATAATGTAAATAATGCTCAGCATTCGTCTGTAGAACTACAGCTCTGTCATCGTATGTCACTGCTTCATCTATAAGTACTTTTTCAGAATTCTGCACCATCTGCAATATTAAAATATAATCTTTCAGCAGTCTTTATATGAGTGTTTGTTTTGACATTTTTCTGTGTTTTAATATATTTAGCTAATCTGCCCGAAAATTATCATATGGAAGTGCAACGAGATGGCATTGAGCATAGCTCCACATGAGTAGGGACATAATTTGAAAAAATCCCGTAAACAAGAGGTTTGTTGCTCATTCGATGTAACGTCGTAAAGCAGAAATGCCAATTACTACTAATACTTATTTGAGGAAGAAAGAAAAGATTGCATAAACTGCTACTACACTGATAAGATAAATGAAACTGTCAGCATGTCGACCTTCGACCGGGTCAAATGCAACGCAAATTGCTTTATATTGATGGAAATATCTTCTTCTTTTTTTTAAATGGATATTATAATTAATATTTTTAAATCTTTCTTACAAATTTGTCACACAAGAAGTATAAGTCATATTGTCTATATTATTTTAAAGCATGTGGGTGAGAAAATGTCGATCTTTCGTATGAACCTGAAAATTTCCTCACAGAAAAAGAGGAGATATGAAGCAATATAGATTCTGGTCAACAGAAGAATTTTGAGAATACAACAGACAGAATGTTTGATTTATGAGGACGAATTTATGTAGCATCGTAAAACGGAAATGAAAATTCGTACTAATTCCTATCTACGGAAGAAAGAGGAAATTGCTCTTACGAAGATTTAATGGAATTAATACGAATTAAGGCAATTGTACGTAAAGTCAGATAGGGGCATTTGAAATTTGTTGGAGGCATAATAAGGAAAATGGACTCGGAGAATTTAAAATTGAAAGGACATATTGAAAGCAAGAAGGAAACAATTATTAAAAGTTGTGGACACTAATACTGAAAGAATAACATGCACAAACTTTAAGAAGAACAACGTTCCTTAGAATTAATACAAATATAAAATTTTGGAGAGCAGTGATCGCTTACGCTGTGAAGGTTACCAAGAAAGAAGTTCAAGAAGACTTTCTAGATTATCATCATTTCTATCTTCCTGTTTGCACCAAATCCTGTCACTGGATATGACCATGGTTCTCCACAACTTCCTCTCAACAAATCTTTATTTTCTCTTTTTGTTCCTGCTCTTGTCATCCACTCTGAAAAGCGCGTTAAATAAATTTGTCGCTATTTATGCTTATTTCACTCTGCGTTGTAAGAATTCGCTTCTAAAATCCAACTTTCTCGTTATATGATCGAGATATTCCAACTTTCTTATTCCTTTTAGGAAACAAAAACCTTCCATATTCTTGTAACACACGGTATTCGTGACATTTTTCTGTAGAATCACATCTGGCCGCTTCTCCTTTCTTCTACATCTGTGTAGATATTGTCTAGAATTCTCTATCTCTCGAATCGATATTATATAGGCATTCAACATTTATTTTTGGATGTTTCAACTGATAATTTCCTGCGTTATAATACATTGATTAGATTCTTAGGGACATATTTTGCTGTTCCTATGCGTAATCATTTTTTATGCGTGCCAATGATTCATTTTTCAATCAAACCACTTTATCGCTATGTTCGGTTATGGCGTTCAAAACATGGCTATTCACATGGCCAAGAATATGTTATTTAGTTTTCGTGTATAATATTGATCCCTAATGTTTTAGGAAGAAAAAGTTGGATAGAAATATTCGCAGATTATAAATCCAGAGATATATTAAAAGTAAATTCACACAACCAACTTTGGAAATCCAGGATTACCAGTATTTGGGGAAGTTTTGTTAATTAAATGAGTGAATGAGTGAATCAATTAATACTTAGTAAACGATCCTGTAGTGTCGTTGAGGGCTTTCAATCTATAAGGCATAAAGGTGACAATTTCTGCCAAGTGAGAATTCAGAAGTTGGGGCAATCGTGTCACTGATAACTGGTTTCAACAAGTCTTTTATGCAGCGATCTGTATAAAAAGGACCAGGTATGTCCAATAGGGCTCATTCTGGTGACTGATTTTCGCATGTCATAAATCAAACCCCGTTTTACTCCAGTCATTTTCCTGTTACTTTTACAGCATTGAATAGATCACTGTCTTCCATGGAATATGTCGTGCCCTTGACCATCTGATGACTGGAAAGGAGGGAGAAAAGCATAGAGATATATGTTGCAGCATTAATCCTGCTAGTACATTCTATCTAGCTGTAACGACCACTGCTCCAAATCGTTCTCCAGACCAACTCTAAAAAACGACAGCGTTTGTCAAATTTCATAGCATAACATTTCTAAATCCAGATATGTCCACATGTAGTGAATTTTGTAAAGGATGATTCGTCAGCGAAGAATTTGCCCTGTTAAAATTCCTGAATCTTTTTTGTAGAGGTTATTAGCTTATTCAGATGTTTCATGTTGGCTCAGATGATCAAAGGATTGCGTCTAGCAGCCTTCCTAGATTACAAATATTATGAAGATGCCTCAGTAACTGATGTCGATAGCCGCAGAGATGACGGAAGCTTTTCTCTTCCATTTTCACTCGCCAGACCAATAAATAGCTGGGTGACACTTATCTGAGCGTCCAGGCTGTTCGGAATGTGGTAATACGATTTCATTTCCCTATTCATTGTAATAAAGGGGTATAACAATTTTTTGTTTGTTTTTTTTTTTTTCACAATTCAGTTCTGAGTTCTTCTGACGCTTGACGCTTCAACAACAATTCAGTCCTGAGTTCTTCTGACGCTTGACGCTTCAACAACAATTCAGTCCTGAGTTCTTCTGACGCTTGACGCTTCAACAAAGTCCCTCAAAAAACCATGAAAATTCAACTGATTCTCTTGCACTGCTATATAGAGTAAGCTCATCTGTTCCGAGAAGAATTTATAGAGTATGACACTATGGGGTATTGAACCATGTTGGTACGAATAGGTGAGAATGTATTGGAAATATCATGTTAGATTTATTTGTTCTTTCAATTTCTCACTTGTTTTATTCTTGAGCACACAGACTCACATAGAAACATGTATGAGTATAATTTGCTTTTTGTCTTCTGTCATATAGGTTTCGTAATTATGGCCAATCTTTTCACATATGATATCCTTGTAGTTTCGTCGTAAAACGTAGACACCTCACTAGATGTACCAAACATGAGTGACATTTGAATAGAGTCAATTCTTGAGTACGGTGTCCATAAGATTTTTAACCGCTTACGACCAAATGACGTTGAAACACCGATTCTCGTCCAATCACCGAAGAAATAACGACTTTGACCCTGATCAATGCCTAGATTGATGACTGTTCGGGAATACCAGATGGGTTAACCCTTTATGTGTGTGTGGTGAAATGGTAAAAGCCTGGAATATAGAAATCTGATAACGGAGTTCGAATTCCTGTCGGGCTCTTTAGATACAAATACCCTTAGGGAATGTAAGAATGCCCTTCTTCTCTCAGATATGGGTTAAAGATAAAGACTTGTATCAGAAAGGTATCATTATCCCCCCACAATTGTTACAATCAAAAAATAAGTTTCGGCTTTAAATAACCTAAAAATAGGATGAACTGTAAAAAAAAGAAGAAGAAAAACACATGTATCGATCATTATATTTTAACCAAATCACTAAATCTAATCTGACAATATCGATTTATTCATGTAAGAATGATCCCTATCACAAATTCAATCTAACATCATCAAACATCTTTCAGGCTCAATTATTGATAAAATGAGAAAATTACCGTTAGATAAAGCCATGAGTTAGTGCTATAAAGAATCCATCATTTGAACAGCCAATTTCAATCTGGAAACTAGGAAGATTGCTCTAATGCCAGTAACATCCGCATTTGTTTCACTTTCACTATCACTTTTAATTTCTCCCCTCAATTATTGTCAATGGGAAATTTTTCCTGTCTTTTTTATGATTATTCTCCGAACGTTTCCCTTCATTCTAGCAGATAGTATTTTTGCTGTACACGGTCAAGCTAACCTTCGTCCAGTAATCCTATATTCTTTTTATCTTCTTTTTTCTCTCTTCTCCTGCTCAGTTCGATAGTTTATATCGGAGGCTTTTTGTTTCAAAAAATAATAGCATGGCTGAATATAGTGATAACCAGATATTAGCTTAAAAATTAGCCATTTATGCATAATGTCAAGTCCAACTTACCGAAAGAAAGGGGGTCATATTTGGATAATATTAATAAACACGTAGACTGGCTTACAACCGAGATTAAAGCAATGTAGTCTAAACGCAAGAGACAAGGTCATAATTTGGATTACAGAAGAATGCAGCGGAGGGAACATGTAAGCAACGAGGTAGTTTAAAAAAACATGGGAATGAACGTACATTTCGCAATTCTGGGCACATAATCGGGAAAATGCTTGGACAATTTGACAGTCAAAATCATATTAATGGCAAGAGGAAAAAACTGTAAGTAGTCTACTTAAAGAACTAGTGGAAATGCGTGATAGACCGGAATGGATATTAAGGATTCAAGATATGAAGAATAGCCATGATCATCTAAGTCTTAAATGGATACAGCATCTAGGAGTATATTTATAGAACTGTTCTCTCAATACACGCCGAGAACGTAATATGATGATAGGTAGGATAGATAACGGTTGACGCTAGACTTGAAGTGGAACGAACAATAAAAAACTGCACAGGAACAAAATAACTATATCCCGTAGCAGAAATCTATAGTCACCTGAGTATGGCCGGGTACCTGGCGTTGTGCCTATCATAACATCTATATTAACCAAGATGAGAACAATAGTTCGGAATAATAAAAACATGAACTGGTTAGGATACCCAAGGAACAATCATCTCGGGAGTCAGTTCCATAGTTTTGGGAAGAAGCCGTCTAAGCGGAACTATCCTGAATATCATTTGTCATTCCCTATAAACCCCTGCGCCATTATCACATTCCTTGGGGTAAAATTATATTTTTAAGAAGTAGTAGGCTTTTACGGAATGGAGATGTTGTCCCACGCCCAAACGATTTTGCATTTCTCCTCGAGTGATTGCCAACCACAGCTAAACAGCACTGTCTACTATTAAACCCATAACTGAGAAGAAAAAGAGATGGCTTCATATTATTGGAAGTATTTTTCTCTCGAGAATCTACATATCTATATGTTTACCGTTCACTCATGCTTAGAATATTGCTGATACATTTGGTCCGATGCCCTTGCTATTTATTTTGAGCCCCTTGACAAAATCCAAACAGAATAAACAATATTACTGGCCTTGATATGGTGTCTCGATTTCAGTCACTTTCCAACCGCCGTAGGATTGTCTTTTCGTGCCTTTTCTCTATAGGACTTTCCTGGTAATAATTGGATGAGCTTTGCGCTATGGTGCATAGACTTTTGGAATTTAACCGGAGCATTAGACTGGCATTGAGATTTCATCAATTTACAGTTGACCTGGCTAGATGTAACTTAAGTGCTATGCTAATAATTTCTTTTTCCGCATTGCTCCCTTGTGGAAATGTTTTCCGGCTCCATGCTTAGCAGCAACTTTAATCTCCCAAAAATTTAAATGCAAAATAAATCGCTATCTGCTGTCCTCATGATTATTCTTTCGTCTTCTCGGTCATTAATAATTCTGTCACATTCTGTGTCGTATTGTCTTTAATGTCTTACATCGGATGATACCGATTTAAAAAAAAAAAAAAAAAGAAGTGTACTGGCGCGGTAGTGAATTTGGACAGGGCTGTCTGCTTCTTCATTAAAAACCTATATCCATACCATAGCCAACACAACCATCTCACAAGTCGTAAAGTTTGTGTAACATATTCAGGCATTTCGTCCTCGTTATGATTAAAAATTAAACTCTAATCTCTGAAGCTTCCTATCAAATATATATATATATATATATATATATATATATATATATATATATATATATATATATATATATATATATATATATATATATATTCTTTTCTTATGTTATCAAGTCACATATATGCATTCTTTAACTTGGTGTTCATGTAAAACAAATTAAGATACTTAATGTTGGAGAACCGACAAAAATCCAAGATGCTTTGTTTCAGATTCTGGCTTCCTGCTACGTTTAAGGAGATGCTGTATACAGACTTTAAACATCTCCATGTTTGTAGAAATTTGTGCTATCCATTCGAAGAAAATATTTAGTGGTGAGGAAACAACTCTGGCTTGATCAATGGAACGCAGTTATTTCAATATACTCGATATCTTATCACCAAGGGTATTTTCTATACTAGACGCAGTAATATTGGTTCTTATCTATTGGGAATAAGCGAATGTAATACATTTAGTATACAACTTCCAATACGGAAAGAAATGAACACATCATATAACAATTGTGTTTTGCTTATAAACTTGATAAGAATTTCGGACAAATGATTAACTTCAATCAATATGGAGTTAACAATTCGTGTATATATATATATATATATATATATATATATATATATATATATATATATATATATATATATATATATATATATATAAGCATGTTACACTAAAAACAACAGACAAGGTACAACGCTTAAGCTTTTTTATTTAATTTTTCTTGTGTTCTAACAAGAACTTTCTTTTCTGGACAAAGAGTGTAAAAACTTTCCAAATATATTATAGTTCCGAGCGCTTTCGGCTATACCTTTAGCCATTATCAAGGATGATTCAGTTTTTCAGCTTAAATGGTTGTGCGCATTATGTGGATGTTTTAATGTGTTACAGAGATGTTTTATTTATAAACTTGATAAGAATTTCAGGCAAAAGATTAACTTCAATCAATATGGAATTAACACTTCGTATATACATATAATCTGGTACAAATATATATATATATATATATATATATATATATATATATATATATATATATGTGTGTGTGTGTGTGTGTGTTTGTGTGTGTGTATGTCTTCTAGTTTTTAACAAAATCCGACCATATTCACGAATAACCTTCTGAGTATTGATGTTAAATGATTAGAGAAATGTGCTGTTTAAATTTATTTTCTTTTCATTTCCCAAGTACTTTCGATCTTCTTCGAAGATCATCTTCAGGTGTGCAAGAAATACAAAACTATTTGTTATTCAATAATATAAGTATTTATACAAAGTTGTGCGTTGTTATCCATTACCGTAATTTAAATGCAAAACGGTTGACAATGTGCTGAGCGTTAATTAGAATGTGAAAAAAATTATCCATTATGGAATTTTTCTCTGGGTTATAATGTCATCTTTACGCGCGCCTTAAAGCGGGCAAAAACTGTTCCTTTAGTACAGGCATTTCAGAATATTATCGCATTATTCATCGCTGATTCTGTCAAGTACCGGTTTAATTTTTAATATCAATTGCTTTAGTATCTGTAATCTAAATTTGTTATTTTCAAGGTGTAGTATAGTTGTGTTGTCGGTTAGTAATTTTTTATATTGTGAATGTGGACAGGAATGTTATTGTAGATGTCTCGCAATGGACGAATGGTCAGACATGTTTAGTGTAACCCTTCTCGTTAGTGTATTTGTTGTATATCCTATATATATTTGTTTTTTGTCGGAGACATTCTCTGAAGAGACATTTAATTGGTATATAATGTTGGTTTTACGTAATATATCAGTTAGTGGGGAGGAGTTATTGCGAATAATTAAATTGGTTGTATTGTATTTTTTTATAGTATATGATTAATTTTATGATTTTTATTAGAATCCATAGAAGATATATTAGTATAAATGAGATATTTTATGATTTTTTCATCCTGTTTCAGTGAACATTAATCTGGTTACAATATAGTAGTTTTATATATTTAGTGTCCTTTGTGGAAGTACTATATTCTATTTGACGTGTGTTGTGATTTATTACATATCGTTTTATCTGTACAATGTGGTTTGGTCATTAATATTGAGAGTCTGCTTAATATTTTTAGTGCATTGTAGAAAAACTTTTTGTGTCGATGAATTAATTTGTGATCGGTTAATTAAATTCTGTAAAGTGCTGTTTTGTAGTAATCTGGACATTCACTCTTATAGTTGAGATTGCAAGTGTTTTGTTCGTTGTTTTATATATATATATATATATATATATATATATATATATATATATATATATATATATATATACAGAGTGGTAGTAGATGTGTTGTTATTTGCGTCTATCAAAATGTCAAGGAAAGGATTTTGATAGGTTTGTATGTGAACTTTAGGATGGAGTTTATTTTGAAAAAAAAAATTCAGTTCCATTATTTCTTCTATGTTTTAAACTAAACTAAGGATATCATCTTCATATCCTAAGTAGATGGAGCGATTCTTGGTAGTGCTAAATATATTATTTTCCAGGTTGGCCATGTAGAAGTTACTGAAGGTTGGACTCAAAGGTGAACCCATTGAAACGCCATAACGTTACACATATACGTTATTTCTGTGATCATAAAATGGAACATCAGTTGTACAGGTTAAAATTAATTTTCTTAATATTTTAGGTTTAATTTTTAATTGCGGTAGAGATGTCAGTAGATGTAAGTTTCGAATTGTACATGCAAGTTTGCAATTTATGGTTATTTGTAAATTTGTGTATATATATACATATATATATATATATATATATATATATATATATATATATATATATATATACACACACATATATATATATATATATATATATATATAGAGAGAGAGAGAGAGAGAATGAGAGAGAGAGTGTGTGCGATGGATAAATTTTCATCTAAATTACACAAAAATGAAAATAGCACTGACATCGCATTTTAACACATATATTTACCAAAAGTACATCTTATATCTTGAAATGCTGAATATTAAATTTATTCTATATGATTGTCGTTGGCTTCAACAACGACAACCAGATGGCTTCGGAGACTCTGTAACTCTTTTGGGACGTTCACCTTGTTTAGGTTGGTGAATTCTGCCATAATGCTTGCTTTCAGTTCATCTTTGGTGTTAAAAGGAGTTTTATTAGTCTCTAGTTCAACTGCGGCCCACACATACTAATGAAGAGTGTTGCAGTCTGGGGAATTATGTGGCCTGATATAAATGGTGATGTGGTCGCAGAAATTGCCTGACAATCATGACTGGTTTATCCTCTATGTGTGGCATAGTGCGGAGGCATTTTGCGAGACACAGGGTCTTCCAGCAGCAATCCTCTTAAGTCATGGTAGCACTACCTGCTCAAGGTACTAGATGTAGGTCTCCGTGTTTTGGTATGAGGCCCCGTGGAAAGATGAATGGAGGCATAACGTCGCTATAGAATTATCCGACTTATTCCGAATGCTCTGCACTGCTCTCAGATTGACACCCCAAAACACGGAACCTATCGTATTATAACTTCTGGCGCGAATGTCAAACAGTACAGAATTTCTGGCGGAGTGAATTGCGTCATTGTGTTCTTTTTCTTCTAGATGGTGCCCAACTGACGCTACTATTAAGTACAGATGACAAATGAATAGCAAACAACCCACATGCCCATCGAAATTAAAACTATAAAATGGTGACACTATATATATATATATATATATATATATATATATATATATATATGTGTGTGTGTGTGTGTGTGTGTGTGTGTGTGTGTGTGAACATTTAATATAAGTAAACCAAAAAGCCCTAGACGTTTTCAAAATCGTGTGAGATTAAGTGAAGTCTGATATAGAAATGAATGATGACACACGTGCTGATAAAGCGGTAGTGGTATAGTAATATATATATATATATATATATATATATATATATATATATATATATATATATATATATATGATCGGATAAAGAATAAATAGGAAACAGATCTTAATCTTAGATGTTTCTCTTTATTTAAGTTTCGTCAGAGGTCAAGGCAGAAATGATAAAAAAGCAAACAGACGCTGATTAATACGTTATGCTTGTTTATTTGTTATTGGTTAGATACGTGTCACGTGCAATGAATTAACTGATAACATTAGTTTATTAGTTAGATACATGCCACATGTGATGAAATAAGACATAAGATTCAGAAATGTGTAAGAAAACATTGTCGATGCTAAAATGTGTAAAAGTTAGTGTGATGATGCAGGATGTTCGGAAAATTTATTTTCGTTTGATTTTTTATTGAAGTCTCTCTCTCTCTCTCTCTCTCTCTCTCTCTATATATATATATATATATATATATATATATATATATATATATATATCCAAGTATACGATGTATACGGAATAAATTCCAATAACCAACAAATACTATTCTTAAAAGAGTGTTTAATTCCGAGTAGAGCAATTATAATGATTTATTCGAAAATTATAATATAAATGTTATAAAATCACTACAAAAAGAGCCATTTTGTTTCAACAATTCTGGCGTCTTATCAACTGTTGGTGTTGAATGTATAATAACAGGTTTTAAAAGGTTCTAATCAATCAAACACCCCTCGCTAAGACACCAGAAGTGTTGAAAGAAAATGGCTATTTTGGAGTGATTTTATAACATATGGTATAATTTTCGAATAAATAATTGCATATATATATATATATATATATATATATATATATATATATATATATATATATATATATATATATATATATATATAAACTAATATTTAATTGCTGCGGTAAATTTTGTCAACCAGTAAATGTTATTGTAAATATTTTTTTTAGTTAGAATAATCTTGAGGTCGGTTTCGAAACCAGTATAATAGATTTAATCCCTTTCTAAACCCGCTTTCATGCAATTAGCGTAAACGTTAATTCCCGGTGCCATATCTATCTATCCATCGATATATCTATCTGTCTATCTATCTAAATGCCGAGTAAACTTTTAACCTGGCAAATATTCTTACAAGTCAGTGCCATTTTTATATTCGCTAAAATTCAATTTTTCCGATATATAAATAACACTTAGCTTAAAGGCCTTTCCTCCTGTATTCTCTTCCTCAAACAACTACATCTTTTCAAAATATAGATTATTTCTTTCATGAATCTCCTGGGATAAACATTATTCTTTTTTAGCAAGTTAGTGCTCCAAATCAATGTTCTTAAATTTAAAAAAAAAATTCATTGTGGAGCTTTCGAAGTCGAAAGTGTTTACTTATTGTAGTGGACAACTATGAAGATAAAGGCCAATAGAATATTAACACCTTTTTCTTTAAGCTGATTACTGATAGTCGTGACGACTATGGCTTTCATTATGATGACTTTCGAGTTTCATAATTGCTTACTTTCCTGTCTGCTATTAAACTGAGAATGAATTGCTGGAGATATTGTACTAAGCACATCTCAAAAAAAAAAAAATATCAATGCCACGAAATAGCCTGAAAAATAAAAAAGAAGAATTTATCATCTTTTATTTTTTACTTAAATATTATAAAAGGATAAAATGTACAATATAGTAATTAATAATTATCGGAAATAAGTTATGTAAGACCCTCTACATATGAGTTTTAAGTGAAAAAAATAAAAAACTGTAATAAATTTCTATATTAGAATATAAAAAGATTTCTTTGTTTGTTTGTTTGTTTGTGTTTTATGTCATATCAACCACTGTGGGTTATTTAATGCCAAATCCAGTTTATATGAATTTTAAATGCTTATTTTGTATGGAATAAAAAACGTATAGCTGGCAACATTATTGGTTCCAAAAACTTATAGCTGGCGACATTATTGTTTACAAAAAACGTATAGCTGGTAACATTATTTCTTTCAAAAAAGAACTTATAGCTGGATACATTATTGGTTCCAAAAACGTATAGCTGGCAACATTATTTTTAACAAAAAACGTATAGCTGGCAACATTTTTCCGAAAACATTATCCGAGGCCTTGCTGTTGGATGTAGTTTATCGCCATACCCAGGACGCGGATGTAGTTTATCTTCATACCCAGGACGTGGATGTAGTTTATCGTCATACCCAGGACGCGCATGTAGTTTATCGTCATACCCAGGACGTAATATATAAAGAGAATAAATATTTTATCAATTTAACTTGACAAAAAAACAAATGCAAAAGGTGAATGTCATTAATCTATAAGAAAATAATCAATAAATTTAAACACTCTCCTTTGTCAGTCGAATACCAACAAAGGAGCGGGAGAACGAAACCAGCTCTTCCCTTCCGAGGCCAGTGTACTGATGATATGGGCATTTATGCTGATAACATTGGCATTAAAAGTTCGGTGAGGAATGATCTGAAATAGAATAAATGTTCCAAGTAAAAAGAAAATATAATCTGGTTTCGTGATGAAAGTATTGATGGCACGCACGTCGAATATATCATAATATCCAGGTTTTGGAATTAGTAAATAATAAACACTTCAAGTACCTCGGCGTATGTATCAGTTATAAGAAATTCCGAATAAGAGAAAAAAAAACTTAACAAAGAATAGCCAGCGTCAGAGTTAGTTTTGCCGAAAACCGTAAATTGTTCAAAACCATAACTTCAACCTGGAAATTAAAGGCTTATTTATCCTTATAAAGAATTTCAGTTCAAGACTTCCATATAGATGTCCTGCATAGCGCCAGGCCCGTTCAGAATAGCTAAACAGTCAGCTGTATAGAAACACTTTCTAATAATAATCTTTAAAAATGGTTTTGAAGCCCGAAAGAAATGGCAAAGATATTCCTTTTTTTTAATATGGTGGACTGGCGATACATAATCGATATAATAGAAGCCATATACCATTATTAATGATTACCAAAAGCAGTAACAAATAAAATGGATCACACGTGTAACTCGAAGAGTAAATAGTGACACAATCAAAATGTTGAAATTTTACACTAGTTCAAATATAAGGTTAGGGAGGATTCCCCACCCATTGATAGTGGAAAGAGTTAGAACAGATACCGGACTTGTAAAATCAATTTACCTGAAAAATCGTTTTAAAAGAAAGATCTTATAATTTCAACCAAAGGTTCCCCGTTCAGTGAATGTAAAATGTTTCTTTATAGGGAAAAGGGTTATGTGATTATTATTACCATATCTAGAGTGTCCCACGTGCCTTGCATTGGGTGAAAATTAGTGCAAATATCTGTTTACATCAAGGCTATATATTATTGTGTTCGAAATGCAATTATGTATTTCACTGCTATGAATGAAAGGCGGGTGTGCAGTTGAATGGTACGGAAAATGTTTTTGTCAAGAAATCTATAGAACCAAAGAAAGCTTATTTTTGCTTTCTGACGTGTCTTTTTTAACAGGGATGATGTCCTTTCTATTCTGCGTCAAAGTGTTTCAAATTCAAAGGAATTCTCCTCTAACAAATAGTCAAGGGTAAGAAGTTCAGTCTATACATTTGTTCAAAAATGTAGTAATAGGAGAGTATATGAATTGCTTTCTTGTCAATGTGAAGGCAGAAGACTAGAGCGGAATTCGAACTCGGCTCACTTTCTGTCCCGGTAACTATTACATCATCCTTACAACTCATTTTGTGATTTAGACTCTTTTTTATATGCTTTTCTTATTCTCTGTAGCAAATGTGATTTTAATCTTTAACCCGTAAATAAACGTAATGGAATACTCGGTTTTCATATATACCGTGTACTCGGATAGCACATTATTATTTAAACATATATTCGTAAATATAACATACAATGAATGTCTATTATGTTTCGTCATGAGCCGTTCTAATGTTCGAATATTTGCTTTAATTTCGGGTGAAAATAAATGTGAATGAAAGTAATGTGCTCTGAATAGTTTGAAAGGTAATTTTGTGGAGTGTGGGTTGCATTGTTTTAATGGAGATGGCCTCCAGTATCTGAAGGATTTTTTTACTGTGTATATGTGTGAATATTTTTGTGTCATCAACTAATATCTTTCTAACACATATATATATATATATATATGTCTATATATATATATATATATATATATATATATATATATATATATATATATATATATATATATATGTGTGTGTGTGTGTGTGTGTATATATATATATATATATATATATCAAGTATGGGGTGCAGATCAATTTACATTACATGAATGATTCATACAAAAAATCATTAACTTCTATATCTGTTTTTGTATGAATAATTCATGTAATATATATATATATATATATATATATATATATATATATATATATATATATATATATATATGAAAATTATATTTCTTTATAGAAACTATATCCGTCAAAAATACTATGCAAATTAAATATAAGGCAATATGCACCCAAAAATTTAAATGAAAAGTAAGAAATTATCCTAAATGTTATGGGACATAATGACTTAAAAATGGGCTTGGCGCTTATTATCTGATTCTAGAAATTCTGGGGAAATGCTAAGAAATGTCCCGAATGTTTTCGGTCCGTATATGGCATCTCGTATTCTGTCATTTTCTCACTGCCATAACGAGGCTAATTTGTGCCTTGTCTATAAATATTCTCTCGGTAATTGTTCAGCTGAATTTTCACTTGTGCCTTGATCTGATGAATTTAAACGCAGTATTATATTGAACGCAAGCTCATACCCCTTTACAGTTGAAAGTGCTAGCTGTAATCGCGCGTCCTATTCTATTAGTAACTTTTATCGGACTACTTGCTTGTGGGACATGAATTATCAACTTCTATCCACTTGAACACAGTTCTTTTATTGTATTGTTTACTCAGCATTTTCTCTGATTCATTCTAAGTCAACACCTTAGTGTCTTTATCAACTTGTTTTCGGTGAAATGATGACAAAATACAATACGTGCCAATTAAATGATGTAATAATTATTACCATTTACAAATTGCTGCTGAGAAACGACATTTTTTAATGTGACCAAAATTAGCAGAATTTAAGGAAGTGTTTCCTCTTTCTTTGCCAGCGGAAATTATAATTTTCATGAATGCACGGAATGTTATAGTATAAAACCAATATTTGCCCTAGATGATTGACGATATTCTAAAGTATTTTAAACATCACACTCCTCTTATTCATCTTACGTCGAAGTTGACCGCCATCATTGAAACAATCCTTCGTTGCAATTATCTCTATACTGATCCTTGTTCTATAAAAAGTTAGAAACTTTCCACCCACTTACCTTGCAGCTTCTTGTACAGATCTGTATTTATAGCTTAGGCGGGTAGCTCATGCAGAGTTGATTATCTTCCAGCGATACACTTCAAAACAGAAACCCAGTAAAAAAGGTTTCATTTAAAACCATGTTGTAACCTAGGGAAGGTTACTGAATAGAATAATCAAACGAAGGTTGGTAATCAACGATATTATTTAGGAGAACAACGCGTAGAAGAAGTAGTCAACTGCTAGAAGTGAATCAAGTGAATTCCACAATGAATCTCCAACTAAAAGTGAACTAACTAAAATAAGTATATATATATATATATATATATATATATATATATATATATATATGTATGTATGCATGTATATATAGGATAATTTCCAACAAGGTCACGCGGTCAGATGTGGAACAAGGTCAAACTTAATGGGGGGTGTCTGAGCCTGTCGGCTCAGCCCAAAATTCCCCGTAGACCTCGTATAAAATGTGGTCGGGTAGCTGTTTCCCAAAACGAGTCTCTGCCCTTCGACAAAGCCTCGTCTGTTGATCTTCTCTGCCCGGAGGCAGAGAGTTTAACAAGCACAGCTGGAGTCGAATCTCCAATTCTAATTTATCTACCAACCGCCCCACACTGTCACATGTGGCACGACAAGCATTAATTTAATGTGGGGTATTTGATCCCGTAGTCTCGGTCAAAATTTCCCAGTAGACCACATATAAAACGGGGTCGGGTAGCTGTTTCCGAAAACGAGACTCTGCCCTTTGACATTGCCTCGTCTGGGGATCCTCTCTACCCTGAGACAGAGTTTGACAAGCACAGTTGAAGACAAAACTCCATCTCTAAACAAACATAAATTATTTACTACTGCATTTATGTGAATAGGAGCATACACATTATCGTCCCTCGGTATGCTACAAAAAAACTCTCATCGAACAACTCCCTATATAAGGTAATGTTTGAGTTGTATTTACTTAAGATTAAGGTGAGTTATCTACGCAAGAACTTACGATATTGAATATCGGGAATTTATTTTTATAGAAAATGCAAATATTTGATAAAACCATGAATTTAGTTTAGAGAGATACAAAATATGTAAAGGAGATAACTGCACCGGACAAGTATTTCACTAAGAAGATTCTTTAAATATCTTTCACGTAATATGATTAATAAATGAACGTTAAAAAAATATTTATTTAAATCGGATAATTCTCTGATTATTTCATCGATCTTTAAAAACATAAAACTTGGTTTTGTAGATTCAATGTTCTCAAAAAGTGCACTTGATTCTGTACAAATATTTCATATCAATATCTGATCATATAAAATAAGAATAAATATGATTGTGATATATATTTATTTAGTAAAGACGGTGCCATTATATAAATCGCTTCATTTCGGTTCCTCTCCTTTATGATACACGCGGGATGGGGAGTAATCGCCGAAAGTGTTTATAAATTCGGTCATACAGGATTAAAGAAAAATCTGCCTTTACTTGGATTAACTTCTGACATTGATCCAATAACAATTTTAGTATTTCTCGTTTTCTCCAATTAAACGCTTTACGATTTCTTTCTGATTTCCCAGTGTTTTCCATTTATTTCCAAAACAAGAGAAAATAATAACATAATCAATATGTTGAAGTTTTACATGAATTTAAAAGTTTAACAAGAAAACCTCCATCAACATTAGAAAGAATGATAGCAGCTATTGGTATCTGTCTATATTTCTGAGATGAAGTATTTTACCTATTTACAATCGAGGGCACAGCGACTAAAAGCGTCCGTTGGATCCAGTGATTTCACGAAAAGAGTTGTGAGATCCGGACCTGCCTATGGCAGTGATGAACAGGTGAACAAGACCACGCGGACTTGATTAAAAGCAGATAACTGAGACATCTGCAAGGGGCATGGCACGTGAAACTAGAACAAAGTACCCCGGTTGACGAAATACAGAGTTTAGTTCGAAATTCAAATCAACTAAAGAAGGTTGGAGAGTACAACGGCCAAAACGCCGTAAACATGACAATAAAGACAAGGACGACAGTCGGAATAATGTAAAAAAATATAAATAACAGCTATTAGAATTTCAAAACCTATTTTCATGCCAAAAATTACTTTAAGAGAAATATTTTTAAAAAATTTTAACTGAAATATTTTTTAAATTTCGATCGAAAGCAGTTGCTAAACCAAGTGCTTCCTTACATTTTATCATTAACATAACTTGAGTACTTCTCGGTTCGTGTGTTGTCTGATGATTAGTGTAAAATTATGCTTACATCAAGGCGATATAATATTGTGTTTTAGCTTCAAGAAATATTGCTTTGCTTTTTTTTATGATTACACTCCAAGGAAGACGACAATGTCAGTAAAACATAAAGTGTTACTGTGATTAGCACAGAGCAAGAAACCTCATTCATAAGGAAGGACAGTAAAAGAACATATTTCAGGTAGACAGAAGTTGACGATAGGCATAATATTTAATGTTTTCAAGATCGTATATAACATGAAAGAAATAAATAGGAATAGAATTCCTCAGTCGAGATGTGCGAAGAAAGAAACTATTGAAATAGTACATACTGTTGCATCTAGTTAGTTTCTTCAATAAAACGTTGAGAACTAGTTGACAATAATCAATACTCTGAAATTCATGCAGTCGGGACACCAAGCTCATCTAAACAATTCCCATGAAAATATTTGGAGGAATGACAGAGGGAAGACACGTCCCGGAGCCTGTGAAAGTGCCTAATATTGAGATGCAAGTTGTTTTTTTATCCCCTGATCCGTAGTGTCGTAGGGGCATCATGTGTACTGCATCCACAGTAGAAATCGTGTTTCTTGGGTAAGAGCCCAACCCTATCTAAGCCGATTTTGAATTCTGTGTTTTTCTTTCTCCTTGACCGGTTGACATCAAAGGTTATAGAAGCCGGTCTGACCTGCTATTTATCCATAGCTGCAGGGGAAGAAGAGGATTCATACCATTCCCTAAGGTATTAGCACGTAATTGAACGTAATGGATCTGACTGGTATTTGAACACGGGTAACTCGGATGCAAGTTTATGATTGATAATATTGCAGATGCTTTTTTGGATTTTGTAAATAATCTAAAAATATACATTAGGAGAATCAGACCAGATATGACAACGATATAAAATGCACAGAGAATAGCAGCTTATAATATTGAATATGGATTCTGACAAGAATAATTATCTGGCACGACACATTAAACTAACAATTCTATGAGTAAACCCAACAATTGATTCAATATAATTACTGATAACAGTAGATTCCTTGACCGTAAGTAATATACAATTTTCATCAAATTAAAATTGAAAATTATACAGGGTGGTTGGCGCACTAAAATGTTCTACGCTTGATACACAACTAGAAATCGTTATTTAAATTGACCGACTGTAATGTTTATTGTCAAATCCCTGCGTGATAAAATTACTTCCCTGGAATTTGAAATTCACCCCCTGTAAGCCAACTGTTTTCACTTTGAGAATTACTGTCTTAATCAACCTAGCAAGGTAGACGCCATAAAATATTTATTGTAATGGAACTTATGAAAAAATGTCATGCACAAAGAAACAGGCTAGATAAGTAAAAGTGTTTTTTCTTGTCCTTGTTCGTTTTACGTCAAACATTCTTCTGCAGCTAATAAAAAAACATTGAAACCTAAAATTGTTTTTATTGTTTCCTATACACTCTTTCTTTTGCTCACACATGCACACATATTTATTTATTTATATGTACAATCATACACACACACAGATACACACAGATATATATATATATATATATATATATTATTAAGAAAAAACATCAAGATTTATTTCATGGTCAAAATAAAATGTTCTAACACTGAAAGAATTGTTTTCAGCCGAGAATATATATTTACTACCAGTATATGAGCATCATATTATTATTATTATTATTATTATTATTATTATTATTATTATTAGTATTAGTATTTCCTTTGATTTCTGGCCTTTACACATTACTTTCCGGGTCCTGCTCAGGGACCTAAGGTTAGAAATGGCATCATGACACTTTCCATTGACAAAAAAAAAAAAATAGATAAAGCCCTTTCGTAAAATGTGGGCTGCACTTGTCAGAACAATTTTTTGTATATCTTTGAGGCATGAACTTCCAGTAATCCCTTCAATTAGTCTACTGGAATCTTTTCCAACCAGTCCTAGGGCTCCAATTACAACAGAGATTGTTGATGTTCCCATATGCCATATTTTCGAGATTTCTATTTCAAGGTACTTGAATAAATTAAAAGATACATTGCAGTCAGCAGGGACTGCCATATCAATAAGGAGGACCGTTTTTTTTTTGTTTGTGGTATTTAATAACATTGTCTGGGCGGTTGGCTTTCATTGTTCTGTCAGTGTGTATTTTGTAGTCCCAGAGTATTGTAACAGGTCCTATCTCCGTAACCGGATCTGGGTGGTGTTCATATCAATTTCTTTCAGTCTCCTTCACGTAGAAGTTGCAGATTTTCCAGTGCAGATATTGGCCAACTCTGTCATGCCGGATTTTATATTCAGTATGTGCAACACAAGATGAATAATCACAGATTTTTATTATTGTTATTATTATTATTAACTGTTATTATTATTACAACTACTACTACAAATATAGCAACAACATATATATATATATATATATATATATATATATATATATATATATATATATATATATATATATATATATATATGTGTATTTCCATAAGAAGATAGCGGCCCAAATGTGAGCCGAGTTCCAATTCCAGTCGGATCCATTACATTCACTTAAGGTAAAAAATCGTATGAATAACCTAGACAGTAGACAGAGAGACTGAGTTCTATAGCTATATCTTGGCTGCCAAAAGGTCTAGGAAAAATTAACTCCAAATTGAAAACTGTAAGTAGAACATATTATCCAGCTAAAACTTCGGAATTGGCTCTGGTGCGAAACTGTAATGGATTCTTTGAATCCATCAGCGATGTAGAGAATACATGTTGCATGGGCAACATCTAGTCCTCTATAACATCCTGCTCACAATCAAACATACAAATCAAATTTTAATCCGTGGTGATCTTTCAATCAAACATGAGAACGCTGACAAGAAAGCCCCGAGAAACAGTTTGTCACTCGTTGTTTGTTTGCAGTGCAAGTGAAATCTATCTGTTTCGTCCGCTTTCGTCAAGCTCGCTCCAGGTTTCGATGTTGCTGTTCTCTATGTTCGCTAGCTGGGACGCATAACGCATGAACTGTGTCTTGCCAATGCGGGGTTCATCACGAAGGGACAGATCTCCTGACTTGAACCAATGTATGTTCACGTACAGATCGAGTGACATATACGGCCCCTTTAAGTTGGATTGCGAACAAGCCCAACCTAAGGTCATAAAGAAGACAATCCTGAACGAGCCGCTTCGACACAGCTATGTTTCCTTATCGATGCTCGAGCTATGACTGACGGGTGTACACAACGCCCTGTGCAATGACTATTTACAATGCACCCACCGCTTCCCAGAACGTGAGTCATTCATTTTTATATCAGTCTTAAAGTATTCTCACACGATTTAAAAAAACGTTAAGCGCTTTTTGGTTAACTTAAATGTTCATATATATATATATATATATATATATATATATATGAATTACCCTTCCTTGTCCTTTCTTTTATTCTTTACAAACCCTCTATTCCCCTTTCTTTCTCAAGCCCTACTTCCACTTCTGCTTTCTTTTATCTATACTTCTCCTTTCTCTTTTGACTTGTTTCTTGTGAGATGACTTATTAAATAGTCGAATGTCTGGTCTTTACCTCCCTCAATTATTCTTAAATATCTTAATAAAAATAGATTAAACTTATTTCTATCTCTCCCTTTCCTCTCTAATTTCGCCCATGACTGTTACAGTCCTTCTCCTCCTCTCCCTATACAACATTACATCAACTTAAAACTACCCCTCAAAAGTGTGTAAGAACGACATATAAATTAAAAACATTTTATTCTTTCTCGTAAGTGTGGTCTGATGAACCAGGTAAAAATCATATACCTGGTGAAATAAATTATATCCACTGGACCCTTAAGGTTGTTTTCTATTTAAATTGATTATATATATATATATATATATATATATATATATATATATATATATATATATATATATATATATATATGTTTGAATAAATAATATATTCGTAGATTAATAAATAAAGATTTAACAATGTAGAATACCAAGATTGTCTCAGAAATGAAGTTATGTATATGATGGTGAGGCTTTACACTATGTACGTTGTTCAGACTATTTTCTTCATCTTTATTGTCATATTCACTGTAGTTTGGCTGTTGGATTCTTCTTTAAGTGATATACGTTGGGATTTCTAATCAAACTCTTTATTTCGTTCACCGTGGTAGATTGTTCTAGTTCTAGGTACTATGCCTTTTCTGGATAACACAGTTTCAGTTAATCCACTTTAACAGCTCAACTCACCAAGGACACATGGCTCAGTGGATAAAAGCGTTGATTGACGCGATCGAAAGAGATCTGAATTCAATACTTGACTGCAGCAGGAGAGAGAATACTACAAAAGATAAAATGTAACGATTGATATTACACGTAAATTTTTGAAGATCAATGTTGACTGGGAATCAAGAGGCGGGAAAAGAGTTACATAAAAGGGAAATGCGATAGAAGTAAATATTAGCATAGAACAAACGGTTACAACTAGTCATTTAAACTGTAAAGTGGTGAGACCTTACCGCCAATCTAGTACTGCACTTGAATTCATACTGTCTAGGTAGCATAGAGGCAAGTTAATCCGGACAATTACAATGAACGTATTTAAAGAAAAGGCATACAGAAACTGTGTTACGGAAAATGACTGAAAACCGAGATGCAAGGTCAAGACCAATAACATTGCAGATTCTACTATTAGATTCAGATATCAAAAAAAAGCGTTGGATTTATAATCCATCTGCATCTGGGCATGCAGAAGTTGTCAGTCATGCGAGTACCAAATTTTAATGCTGACTAGATGCTGGCTAGATATGACATCAGTGAACTACTAAAACTTGAATTTTTAGCAGTGATTGATTTTCTTTTTTTTTTTTTTTGAACGGTTCTTTCTGAAATATTATTTTAAAAATTGATCCTCCGATCGGACAAGTGCGTATTTAATGATATGATTTGTGATCTGCGTAAACGAATGTATTAAAAATACCATAGGGGATAAATAGTTATTTGCATTTTGAAAGGTGATTATTGATAGATATGTCAGTTAAAGCATCCTATCACGCCAAAATTCTGTGTCGATTAAAGTGAGCGTTGACAAAAATAAAAGCATTGGAATCTGCTGTAAGGCATTCCCTTAACTCCGGACAATGCAGCTGCTCATACATCTGGCAAGACAATGGACGGACAGTTTGACTAATCGATATTTCATTCTATCGATCATTCACCTGACTATTATTCGATTCATTTCCTATTGTCGAGTTTGATAGAGATAATCTATGAATGATTCAAGTTATCATCTACAGCAGCGAAATAATTCGATGCAATAAATGAATGGAATTATTTTCTAAGCAGTTAAGTAACTTTAAAAGCAATTTGCCAAGTGCGACAATCTGCGTTCTGACTAATTTGGATGTATGTTTAACAGTTCTGAAAACTTTCCTTCTGAGTCGGACCGAGAACATTTCTGTATACACTCCAATAATTATAATGAAATACATAAATACCAAATGCTGAGATGAAATACAAAAATTATTCTAAAAAGTTTTTAAGGTAATTAGAGAGCGCGCGCGCACACACACACACACACACACACACACACACACACATATATATATATATATATATATATATATATATATATATATATATATATATATATATATATCAGATTTAAGAAAAATCAGATCTTTTTATATATAGTGGTCAATACTAAAAAAATAATTTGATTTCGAAGAAAACATTTACAACTGGAAGAAGGGCACATGGCACAGTGGATAAAGGTGACAGGATCCAAAGAGTGTGAGTTCAATACCAGGTTAAAGCAGTGGAGAACTTTCAGAGGGCAATAAACAGGGGATAACTGATAACTGGCATCCATTAATCATCACACGTGGAACTAGAACAGTCTAAAGGGTTCAGTTCGACATTCCAACCACCTGAAAAAAGGCCGGAGTGTAAACGTTGTAATAAATATGGCGACAAAGATGAGGACAATAGTCCGAATAATGGGAATAATGAGCTGGAAGATAAATTTTAACTGAAAAAAAGAAATGAAAGACGTAGAGAAAATCAAAATATAATGAACGTGCGCATGTAAAAGAAATCTGAAATTCATGAATATGCTCGTGTAATAAGCGGATTATAAAATCGGATTTCAAAAGATGCGGAACAAATTGGAAAAAAAAAAAAATGGAAATACTGTTTAAAAGTACAACCCCTGAAAACTGAAAATTTTATCAAGAAACTTAGAAGTCGGGATAAATTTGAGAAAAAAGTAAAGTAATCTTTTCCTATAATATATATATATATATATATATATATATATATATATATAGTGTAACCCGGATATAAGAGAGTTGTCGGGGCCGGATAAGAAGTATCTTATATCCGGGTTTCTCTTATATCAGGGTTTCTCTTATATCCGGGTTTGGTATATTTTATATACATTAACACAGGCTCTTATTTGTATGTATGTATGTATGTATATGTGTGTGTATATATATATATATATATATATATATATATATATATATATATATATATATATATATATATATTAGCCATAGCTTTATATAATCAACCTAGCGATCTATTAAACTTTAAAACCGATATTCTTAACATATGTAGGCATAGAAAATCTTCGTTATTGAATTAGGTCTAATCTCCTCCTTTGTATTGTCATTCCACCTTTATTGTTCATGTTTTAATTATCCCCTCCCCTTTTAGTCGTTTGAATATATCTTTACCCCCCGCCACGGTGTTGTTTTTCTTCTTTTTCTTTGGTCACATGGTATGATTTTGATTATCGTCTATAAATATGCTGTTTCTCTTTTGCCTCTTTAGCCAGCTTTCCCTGACCTTCCGCTTAGGTGAAACCTGGGTAGGTTTGTCTGGCTCACTAGGCTTATATATATATATATATATATATATATATATATATATATATATATATATAGATAGATAGATAGATAGAGATGATGAAAATGTTTCTGTCCATATTTCTGAGATGAAGTATTGTAATTATCTACATTATTTCTATTGTGCTGCTGTCGTCCCTTTCTTTATTGCCATATTAATAATGCTTCGGCCGTTATACACTCCGGCCGTATTCAGGTGAATGGCATTTCGAAATGAACACTTTATTTAGTCCACCGGGATAGATTCTGCTCGTTCATTGTGACATGCCTCTTCCGGATTTTTGTTCACCATTGCAGTGGCCAGTTACTGAACTCACAACCCTTTGCATCAAGTCACTGGATCCAACCAACGCTTTTATCCACTGGTCTATGTTTCCTTGAGAAGGAAGCCAGAGAGTAAACCGGTACGTGAATATTACAAAAAAGGCGAGGGCAACCATCCGAACAACGTATATAACTTAAATAATAAAAATGTAGGTTTAATGTGTAAAATGTCTCAATATTAGGGATAGTGCTTATGCAAATAAAAATATAAAAGAGCGTATGTAAATACGAATAGAATTATATAAAAAAATGTATATACAGTGCTGTTCGATAAAAGGGACTCACCTGATTTTTTTTTTACTAAATGTTCTCTTCTCCGATGAAACAAAAGTTGAGTTAAATTCAAAGGATAAGCGATCTAAAATCCGAAGAAGCTTTGAAAGGTCTTTGAATTTAGCAGTAAATACTGTCAAGCATCCGTTCAGTATAATGTTCTGGGGATGCTTTGTTTTCTTAGAACTGGTTTCTTAAAACCTATTGAAAAGACCCTCAGGAGCGAGCAGTACAAGAGAATTTTAGTGTCTTGTCTGCTCCCTTCTGCTGACAGGGGGCAAATCGACCCCACGAAGCTCAGTTTTATGCAGGATAATGCTCCCTGTCACAAATCATAATTGATGAAGGAATATTTTGATGAGAAGCAGGTGAGTGTTATGATATGGCCGCCCCAATCTTCTGACCTCAACCCCATAGAAAACTTATGGAGCATGTTGCTCAACTGCTTTCTCCAGAGCCTGTACTTTATAATTGAAAACATGTCAAAATCGTTAAACATTGGCAGACGTGTTTCGATGCGTGTCGATTGCATCCCATCAGGCGATTGTAAAATACTGGCGAGTGAAAACGATTACTGCAGTTGTGCAGCGATTTTGACAGGTTTTCGATGTAGTGTCTACAGACACACACACACACACGCATATATATATATATATATATATAAGATTTGAAAAAAAATCTACTCAACACTACTCGGGTTTCAAACTTACAGCCTCATCAGGTGGTTACTGGTAAATAATTAAAATTGCTCGTGCAGCACTCTCGATTGTATTATAAATAAATATAAAGCGAGGAAGTTCATGACGGCCGCACATAGCAACAACACTGACACTATCCTCTGCAAAGACATTTTTTATATCAATAAAAAGAACATTAAACATAAAAATGTCTTTAATAAATAAATTGTCGGACTTTCTCCATTTCTTAATGCATGAGGTCATTTGTTTACATTTGATACGCCATGAGCAGTTATGAATGTACGAGGGAAGTTTATAAGCAGTAAATTCGACCTTGCCAACCGAACGATCCTTTGCGGCAAAGCGAAAAGGCACGTCAGACTAAATGACGGTTCTGTATAGGATGCAGGTTCGAATCCTGTCAAAGGACGGATATTTTCTATGAAAATTTCTCGGACATTCAGGCCGGTAAATGTTATTTAATACTGTTTATTATAAATAGAGCATTTACTTAAATACTTGTATCCATAAAAAGAACGTTAAACATAAAAATGTCTTTAATACATACATCTATATATATATATATATATATATATATATAATGGACTCGTCCGTCGGTCTCGACGTATGAGGATCTGACAACTTAATTGATTCAGTTATGAAATTGTGTGCGATAAACCCGCTAGTGATTTACAAAGGAGTCTGCATATGCAGCAAGAGTAAGTGTGGGCTGTGATCACAGTTAGATTGGCTGACATTTTAGATTTTGCTCTCGCTTCTTGAAGACGATTCAGACAAGCTCATCGAAAACTGCTGAATCCACTAAAAGACGTTGATCTCCATTCTACCCGCCCGAAGACTACGCGCACGACGGTGTTATGAGGTATATTGACAGCTGACAAGGCGTTTTTCAACTTGTCTCTGTATCTTAGTAATGGGCGTCAGACATTTCTGTGGGTCTGGTCTAACTGGCTGTACATTAGGATATTGGGTATCCTGTCATCAGAGATTCTCATGACATGAACAGTCCACGTAACTGAGATAGTATGAGAAATGTCTTGATTCCTCCAATATTACACATGTAAAAAAGTTCTACATTAGATGTCGTATCTTGAAGGTTCGCTCTACAGATGGCACGCAGACAGTTTTTATGAAAAAATTCCAGCTGGCGCATATGGTACCTGCATGGAATCCACGACGCTGAGCCGTACAAAAGGATGACAAGGACAACAGCTCTTTAAACCCGAATTTTCGCATCCAATCGAATATATATATATATATATATATATATATATATATATATATATATATATATATATATATATATATATATATATACGATTGGATGCGAAAATACATACATATATATATATATATATATATATATATATGTATATATAAATAAAAAGAAAGAACAGTAAGATATATAATTCGGACCTTCCATTTTTGAAACTTGGGGTTAGAACTGTGTAGCGGACAAAAAACATATTTTAAATCAATTAATTTATAATATATATATATATATATATATATATATATATATATATATATATATATATATATACATACATACATATATATATATATATATATATATATATATAAATATATATATATATATATATATATATGTGTGTGTGTGTGTGTGTGTGTCTGCTTAAAAGCGGCGAAAGTCTGATTCATGCTTAAAAGAAATATTCCGTTTAAGCATATATCAGACTGTCGCCGCTGGATGTTGATCTCAGTGTTCAAATGTCCACTTTTATATTTAAATATACTATATCCTTGATATCACATTAACTCATAAATATAACATACCTTAAATCCATATTTTTACCATATATAAATATATATATATATATATATATATATATATATATATATATATATATATATATATTTCTGTGCGTGCACCGGCTTGTGTATTCATACCTCACGTCGATTTTTAAAGTGTCACGTCTTCACGTGTTAATTTCTTTTGCTGTTATCGCTTCCCCACGCATCGTGTCTGTTTTCTTTTTATAGTATCGCCTCTGGCCGTCCATGTTATTATTTCGTTCTCTGTAAATCTTGTTCAGTATTTTTGTTCTTAGATTTGATGACATTTTTGTTGCTGTTGGGTTGTTTTGATACTTAATGCTCCTAGTATTGGGCGGTTGTTTATCATGTGATATATTATATTGTTGTTATTTACTCCTTAGCAGGCGTAGCATTGACATACATACAATACGGCATCCGTTAACAAGGAAATAAAGGCCAAATCATAACATGTCTTCAACATCGGCAGCAGTCAACTCGTGAATGGTGACTGAGGCAGTGGCAGTAACCGCAATAATCAGTCGTCTTATAAGGTTTAAGACTCCAGGTTCACTAAGAGTTCAATGAGATTTGTCTTACGAGAAAATAGATTGGTGGATTAAAACGGTGGTTCATGACAGTCAATATGCATTGGATTCCGGGATAACAGCCGAGCAATAACTGAGCAGTTCGAAAAATAAGAACTAAATGGTCAGCCTACCCTCGCAGATTAAATGAAGATTTCATTTCAGAATTCTATATGGCATACCTAGATCGAAATACATCTGATGGACTCCAGTGATAACAATAGTAGATCGAATGTAAATTGTGTAAATAATGATATCCACTCATCCCAGAAATTCAGTCATAAAATATTTCGGTAAATATCTCTTTTGTTTCGCGAGCGCTAATATCCCATCAAATATTTCCAAAATTGTCATAATCCCGTGCAAATGTACATGCTGAAATCGAATTAACAATTAAATTATGAAGAAACCATACCGTTTCGGAGTTATCGACAAAGAAAACATCGGACATCTTGTTGGTCATTCGTCCTCCATTACTGCCATCATGAATCCTCATTCACTGCCGAAAGATTTTTGGCCTATTTACTTATTTTACAGATTTCCCTTGCAGAAAATCACTACGAACTACCGTAAAGAAGTGTAATTTGTTTTGTTTTTTTGGTAAATTTAGTTTTATTTATAACAAAAACAAATTAAATAATACAATAGAACATTTTTTCCGTTTCGAATAGCAATGACAAATTAAAAGAACAAATTAAATAATAAAATAAAGCATTTTTTATATTTTAAAATTGAAAATGATAAATAAAATAATTAAAACATTTATCCTAATTGATACAGCAAGAAAAATACAAGATGAAATCCCACGAAACCTCACTAATAATAAATAAGGGTAAACGTTTTAATTGGATTATAAGTCAATCAACGAGTTAATGGATTGTTTCTGTGATCAAAGTAAATGGTGTTTGAACTATTATTATGAAAGTTATATTGAGCAACTCTTCTTACTAAACTCTCTGTATTCACCTAATAATACACCTACGCATATAATTTATTGCGATCTCTACAAATTTTTCTCAACGGCAAGGATTTCAATTCTATAAGTACCTGTGAATCTTTTTAATTTGTTCATGGAGCCGGCCTGATTCTAAAAGGGTATCATATGTCGGGCTAGAGAGTCTAGGAATGAACATGAAAAAGTGTGACACACTGACATTCATATTTATTATATAGATATAATGATTGTAGGAATAACTTATAACAAACAATAGATACTATCAAGGTGAACATGTTATTAACTTATATTAGTAGTATAATAGACTATAAATAATGTGCGTCAGTAAGAACTGAAATCGTTATAAAGTAGAAATTAGCTATTGCGATGAAACCTAATCAAGACCCCCCCCCCGCAGAATCTAGCTTAAATTTCGCCAGATAGGGCTGCTTTTTACTTTGATTTCTTTAAAGTTATCGGACAAAAGTTACAACGCTCAGCGCGAGGGAAACTTTCCACACTCTCAATAGTGAGTAGTACTTGTCTAAGTAATCTCTGTTCAAAATCTCGTATTTTCCCCTTTGGTCTATTTCCCGCGAGAATTACATGAACAGCTAGGTCACAAGGCAAGCGATACACCGAATGTTTATGGTTAGATAATAACACAGCTAAAAGGACGCAAGAAAGGGAAATATAAAACCGTTAATTTACTAAGTGCTTGAAAAGTATTTATTTTAAGTGGCTGTATGTAAATTAAATCGACGGCACAATTACATCTGAGCTGCTGACTCACAATGTTTTGAAAAAAAATAACAACATTATTTAAAGGTAGAGTTGCTGAGGATTTCTCTGTTAAATTTCAGTAGTCGACAACGTAAGATTGTTAGCAAAATAAATATGACAGCTATTAAGTGATTTGTCGGATAATTTTAAATTGGCCAGATGTACATTTCCATAAAGAATCCGCTTTGAATCGATTTATTATTAACGGCTTAAAAGTTAAGCTTGCTAACCATCGCTTTTCCATATATGCTTACGTACTATTAAATGAAAAACTTGTTACAGGACACAACATCGAACGTAAAAATTTAATGTTCAAAACATTCACTATCTTTAATACGAAATCTCACCGACTCACTTAAAGTAGGCGGTTACATAATATGTTATATGACTGTAACAGTGAGGTGGTGAAAGAAAGAGAAAATTATAATAATAAGGAGATTTGACCCTTGAACTGTAAGGGTTAGGGTTCAACCTGGAGTGGTCAGAAAAAGCATAATTGCAAGAGTCCGTTCATCCGAAGTATCAGTTATTCGAACAAAACTGTTTGAGTGGAATTTTTGCCTAACTCTTGGAATAGGGAGGAAATGTTCTAGATGTAAATATCTAAAGAAGTAGGAATTAAAATGGAGGGAGGTCATCTAATCATTTGCTATGGAAGATGGCAATAATCTTGCAATCTTTCATCTGTCAGGGTAAAAGCAGCAAAGTGTAGTATAATTATTTTCTAGCCGATCCACACAAATTATTTTGAAGTTAGAAAGCTGGAAAATGAGGATAGTGTAGCTCCAGTCCAGACATGACAGCTATATTCTGTTCTTACTCGCGTCAGATACTTGAAAAAATAATGCACAATAGAATTAGTCAGGTACATCCTGGAGTGATAACTTTTTATTTTCAAAGGGGTTATGGTGAGCGAGGTGTGTGATTGATTGCAGGTTATTTAAAGACAGAAAATATTTTTAGATAATATTTTTTTAAAAGTTAATAATGAAAATTTTACTTAACATGTTTACTTCTTTGGATGTTGATAGTGTTATGTTCCAACATTTATATACTCCTTTTTATTCATTTCACCCAAAGCAAGGGAATAAAGCCACTAAGACACCAGGGATTAATGGTTGTTAGAGAATTTGATAAAAAAAGCATTATTACGGAATGCGAACGTTAAAACACAAGAATTAAAAAGACAAAGTAGCAATTGATATTTTATTTAAATTTTTAAGGATCAAAGTTGGCTAGAAAGCAAGAAACCGGAAGTGAGATAAACAAGCGAAATGTGCGGCAGAAGAAACTGTTGACGTCCCCTCAGACACAAAAATAATGTTCCTTACTCTTCAACCACAGGATGCTGTATTGACAAGGCGTGTCCCCTTTACTCTCTGGGGAATTTAATCCTCAGATATGCTGTATCTATCATGGCGATTGACCTTACACCATCATCTTGAATGTGAAATTCATAGAGGTGATGGGTATTTGGGAAGAACTCACAAATAATGCGATAAACTATGTCTTTGTACTGGAAATATGAATCCAAAGATTAATGCGAGTCCTGAAATTAAGACATTTATAAAAATGAGCCGGTAAGCACATCATTCTACACGATTTTTAATCATTTACCCCCAAAACAAGGCAATGAAGCCACTCAGACACAAGGATTTAGTGAGTATTAGAGAATATGAGAAACAAAAAACACTATTAAGGAGAGAGAACGTTAAAAAAACAGGACTTAAGAAGATAGAAGATAACGCTTGACACTGTATTTCAATGTTTAAAGTTCAAATTTGACTGGAAAGCTAGAATCTGGAAGAGTGTTCTTCCACAAGCGAGAAGTGCAACAGAAGAAACTCTTGATGTCCACTCAAACACAAAAATATGTTCCTTACTCTTCAACCGCAGGATGTCGTATTGACCAGACTCTAGGGATCTTAATCATGACGGTTTACGGGTTTCGGAACAATCACTTTATATATATATATATATATATATATATATATATATATATATATATATATATATATATATATATATATATATAAAACATTGAATGCGCTTTGAATTCAATTATTTTCATAGTATTAAGACATTCAAACGAATGTGGATACAATTCGTGACCACTTGCCCTTACGCCATCAATTGCAAAGTGTAATTGAAAGGGAATATTTTGTGAAGAGCTCACGGATAATGCGATAAATTATTGCTTTTTTTTCTATTGAAAATATGAATTCGAACATTAATGCAAATTATTGAATTAAGAGAGGTAAACACGTCATAATACATTTTTTAATAATTTCAACCCCAGCACCCAATAATTACACGAAGACACCTAATTATTATTACTTAGTTAATCAGATAATGCGAGAAAAATACTATTAACCCATTACCTGTCATTTGGGGATCTGTTAAAATTAAACTCAATACATGTTATTCCTTGTATTTAATTGAATTACTTACATGCAGTGCATTTGCAGAGGTATATTTTACAACACTTAGCCTTTAAAGTTTTTATTATTAGCCGTAAGAAGAAACTTTGTCGTAATTTTACATTTCACGAGTAGAAAAATAATGACTATTTTGAAAAGTATTTTTTATTATTTCTAGTCAATATTATTGTTTGATGTTTTATACATATATATATATATATATTCGATGTTCTAGTTTCTATAAAAATGATAATGGTAACTACTGAAATTAAACATAAGGAATACATAAATTCTTAAGACAACTATCTGGGGAAAAAATGGCAGTTAATTTGTTAAAGGGTGACAACAATAAAAGAACAAGAATTAAGTAGTCAGTACATTACAATTGACATTGCATTTGAAATTTTCAATTCATTTATGGGGTTATGTGGGCATGATAACGGTTAAACCTAGACTTGAACAAGTTAAGATATTAGTGGTCGGGAAAACATCATCTTAAGAGTCATCTCCAAAGTGTTTTGTCGGAAGATGCTGATCGAATGGTACTTACATCTCACTACAATGTGCGTGGTATGTCAGGTCATAGCCGCGAAGTTAGGAACTTGTGGAACTGAACAATGAAGTTGGTCTGAAGACATTCCATGAAAATATCAATAGAACTGCGAGAGCTTTGTTACATTTTGCCTAAGAGTACAAGTTCCACGAGGTTTGATTGAATTTAAGTCCCAAGAGTTTCTTTAGGCAAGATGCCTTCCTGATGTAATCTCTGTTCATAACGACTGGTGACATATTCGAGTCTGATCGGCGATCATAGAATGTTACTATTGTGGTTGTTTATCGAATGCGGAATAATAATATCACCAAAAATGTCCTAAATTAAGCAGGCTAAGTTGAAAATATAAAGAAAATGATATAATCATGAAGGAAATACTACAGAAACCGAGCGAAAATTGATGAGATTCTTCAAGTTTTATGTCAACTTGCTGTCTCTTGCTGTCTCTTGCTGCCTCAAAAAAGACGAGAATCGACAAGTAGAATTTACGAATTTTTTATTACCTACGTTCTTCTACAGCTGTCAGTTCAACGACATTTTTGCGACTTCACGATGTTTACAAACAGGAAAATAAAGAAAATCACTCGTAGAAATGACAAGCGAGGACAAATATTTCATAATTCTTTTTTTTTTCGTGTTCCTTGCTATTTAGACATGAAATTTATTTATTTCCCATAAAGTGTATTCTTTTCGTTTTGACTTTTGCCTTTTATTTGATTTTAAACATTCTTTCGTTACTTTTTGTGAGATTTTGTTCTGTTTTTATTTTGGTTATTGTCGTTTACTTCATTTGGTAACACGTCTTTTTTTTTTTTTTTCTTTCGCTTAATTTCCCTTTATTTGAAGCTCTTTTAAATTAGCATCATTTCTTTTTTGATAATTCGGTTCATAGATTTATTTTCTCCTTTCGTTTCTCTTTCGGCTTTTAACGTTCCTTGATTTTAATTGGTTTCTCTTTCTTTTATTTCAATTGCTTCTTTCATTTGTTCTTTGTTTCTTTCTTTTCTCGTACCTTCTTTCTTTATATTCCTTTTTCTAACCTTATTTTCTCTTTCCTTTCCATGGTTAGTACACTTTCGTTACTGCCATTTATTGTTTTAATTTTATCTTGATATATTAATTCTCTCGTGATCCTTATATCTTCATATTACTTTTTTTTTAGATTTATTTTGATCTTTTTCATTCTTTTTCTAGCTTTTCTCTTTCCAAACTGCTTTATTCCCTTTTTTATTGTTTTGTTTGATTCTTTCTTTCTAGAATTCTTCTTCATTTATTTCTTTAAATTTATTTTTCTATTTTTTTTTTTTTCTCTTTTCTATTCTCTTTCCCTCTTCATCCGCCATTTTAATGTTCTTTATTCTTCTTTGGTTATTTATTTATTCTCTTGTTCATTCAATCTTTATTTCATATTTTTCATGTATCGCTCCCTCCATTCGTTCTTTCTTTAGATATCGTCATCCGTTTCTTCTTTTTCATATCTCTATATCCGTTTTATTATTCCTTTACATTTCTTTAACCGTTCCTTCTTTCTTTAAATTTCTTTATATGTTTCTTCATCGTTTCATTTCTTTCTTCGTTATTTCTGTCTTTAGTTTTCGTTATCAGTTCTTTCTATCTTTGATCACTTTATGGTTCATTCTTTCTTTAAATTTCATTATAATTTCCTTCTTCCTTTGCATTTTGTTATCCATTCCTTCTTTCTTTAAATTAATGAATCCATTCTTTCTCTCATTATGTCTCTTTTACTCTACGGTATTATTTTGTATTTCTTCATTTTTTTAAAATTTCATCTTTTGATAAATTTCTGTAATATTTCTTTCTTTAATTTTCTTTAAATTTAATTTTTCTTTTGTATTTTCTTTCTTTTCTAGAATTTCGTTTCGTTTGCTTTTTCGTTTCGTTTTCTTGATATTTTTTTATAATTCCTTCTTTTTTGTAGTTCTACATTTTTTTGTACTTTTTTCTTTTGTTTAAATTTCATTCGTTTTTCCTCTTCCATCTCTCACTGTTTTACTTTTTCTTTTTTCTTCTTCTCTACTTCTGTTTTCCTCTTTCCTTTACATACTACTTATGTCCATAGTCTTTATTTATTTATTTATCTTTCTTTTTTTTATTTTTCTTCTTTCATTCTTGTGTTTTTCTTTCTTTTTTTTTATTGGTTCTTTTTCCAGTCTTTCATTAGCTTGAGTTTGTATTTTTTTTCTGTGACATTTTCTTCTCATTCTCCAGATCACTGAGTTCTCCTATTTACCCAGAATAAACATCTCGCAATTTTCTGCCATTTCATTCGACAAGAAAGAAATTCTTATCTCAACCACGAAAGTATTTTTACATTAGAAATGGCTGAAGAATGAGTTCTATAGAATCGCATCCACTTCTAGAATCCTCGTTTATGGCTAAATCATTTCACAGTCCCTTTTTTTTAATGCAAATATTTCACTTTGCAGCACGTGTCGTGGATTCGGCGCACTTAAAAGATGCATAACATCAAAATGTGAATCCCAATGCAGTTTAATATAGCTCGGAATATTTTTAGTTTATACTCTAGCTAAAAAATATTAAGGTTAATTGTCAAGCATAAGGGATTCAAGAATATTTCTAGCTGTTTAAAGTTTTTAAAATAATTACCTTAAGTTTCCGCGTATATGGCGACCTTTAGATAATACGAGATAAAGATATAGCAAATTTTCATGAATTTATCCTATACCTGTAGCATAAGACGACATTTTATAAATTATATAAAGATGATTTTATTGGAAATGTCACTTACTATGTCGTTAGTATTAGGTTTGTGCAAAAAAAATGTCGTTTTTCCACATATGTTACTATGTGAGAAAACGACATTATTTTGCACCAACCTAATAATTTAAAATAAACAATAAAACCGATTCTATATAATGTTTTCATACTCATGTCCCCTAAAAAGGAATCCATTGTTTTGTTTACGTTTCATCATGTGATCTCTTGCGAATTCTGGTTCTTCTTTATTTTATTGCTTTAAAAATCTTTAAATGCTACTAGCGAAAAATGAGTTTTACTTGAAAAATAAAAAGTTGTATGTAATAATAACTTGTGCTATTATTTAACACTAAGATGATAATAAATTTGTTATGAGAAATAATTATTATATTACCCTAAAAGTTATTACTGCCATAGTAATGATTATTGAAGGTTTAGCGAAAAGAAGATAAAGATTACAATGAATGCAATCATAACAACATGCTTACATTTTCTCAGCTGAGCTTCGACGGATACACGCTGAATTCATTGAAATAGAATTATTCTTCAAATACAAAATTTATTATTAAGTTATGGCAGTAATATTGTGATAGTGTAATGGATATGTTCCCATTCACATAAATACAGTAGTAAATACTGTATATTGGTCCGCATTTAGAGATACGTTTTATACGGGATCTACGTGGAATTTTTGGCCGAGCCTACAGGTCCTGATACCCCACATTAAATTCAGCCTTTTGCCACATTTGACCGCGTGAGCGGTTGGTAGATATCTTGCAGTTGGTGATTTGGCTCAAGCTGTGCTGGTAAAACTCTCTGCCTCCGGGCAGAGAGGATCCACAGACCAGGCTATGTCGGAGGACAGACTCTAATCTCGGGAAGCAGCTACCCGATCGCGTTTTATACGATATCAACGACGAATTTTTGGCCGTGTCTACGGGCTCGGATAACTCACATTAAATTAGGTCTTGTGTCACATCCGACTGTGTGGGACGGTTGGTAGATGTCTTGCAGTTGGACATTTTTTTGTGGAATTTACTTGATTAACTTCTAGCAGTTGACTACTACTACGCGCCGATGGAGTATCTTATATCTTTTGTTCGCGTCTTAAGTATTACCGTTCATTACCAGCCTTCCTTTTTTTTAATTGTATTCAGTAAGTGTTATGGGGTCCACCCTTTTCTGATATAAATGGACTCGTCCTGCTGCCATAAAATAGCCACAGTCTGTCAGAGATGGAGGAGAGAAACGAGTAGAGGAACAGGGTGGAGAAACAGAGTGGAAAGTACATAGACACTGTGACTGAGTTGACGTTAGAAGTCAGTTACAAGGACGCCCGATTTTAAGGAAGTTTCCTTCGAGACTGTATATAGCGATCTTTGATTAATACTAACCGGCGTTCATGGATTTTACTAACAGCATTACCTTTTGTATCTTGTGTAAATACATTTAATTTCTTAGCTTAAATACTTGCGTTTGTCATTTATTGGAGACCGATTTTTCACGCGGAATCCACAACAGTAACCTTCCCTCGGTTACAACAAATATATTAGGTAAAAAAATAATTTATTACTTTCTTTGTCACTTTATTTGATAACGTGAATCTTTTCAAGTATGATATGAGTTATCTCACCCAAACTGAGATTAGCCTACCAACAAATATCAGTTAATATATAAGGTTTCTTTTCTTAAAATTGTAGTATATGACGACACCCACTTTTTAATGGTGTTGTTGAGGATTTAAAGTTCTTCTTATACGCTGAAATATACAGTACTTTTTTTTTTAAATAAAGTTTATCTTAGACTCGGAATTGAAGACTCGGAAATCTTCCATTTCTAAATTAACTAAAGGAAAAGGATTCTTGAAACTCAGGTTGATTTCCTGTTTCTCATAAACTTCCAAATTTTTAGTTGCCATATTATGTATTGATTCGACATGTGAGAATTCTATTAAATTTACAACACAGATTAAATACATACAGTGATGTACTCGAAGAATTTCTTATCGACAGTTTTAAACTTTCTGTTTCGATAGAGTTTTATCAGGGAAATTATTAATGCAATTAGACTTTACTGCAGAATTTCATATCTCTGACTAAATAGCGACCTCCATTTACATCTTAGAAAGCATTTGCCCTCTTCAAGCAGCTGTCTTCAGCTTTAAGAAGATTTTAACATATCCTAAGAGAACCAACACTAATAGCATTATTATTAATTGCAGACAAAATTTTAGTAACGTTGTAGAGGATATTTACTTCATCGCATATATGCACAAAAAGAAGGCGACTAAAAACTGCTATAAACGCAAGTAGAAAGGACTAGACGTTAACTGAAAACGATATAATATATTATCGTTAGCTAGACACGGACAGATATCTGAGAATTTGGGAAATCAGAATTACGTAATTCCTGACATTTTATTAAGTGAGGAGTTATATAGCGGTTGATGGAAATGATTACACTGAAATCAGAAGTACCATACAGAAAGCGTATGATGCTTTCGAAAAGTTAAAATTATCTATTTTAAGCGAAGGCAGCAACACTTACAATCCTGCAGCAAAGGTGTCATTTGTACAGGAACGCCACCAACGATTGATCTCTAACAACGGTTTGTCCGAAAGGATCATTATACATACATACATACATACATGCATACATAAATACATACATATGGGGAAGATCAAAATGATGCAAACGTTAGTTTGCTTGTAACCCAAGAAAAATTACGACTGTGTAGTGAGTTCAATCCTCACTAAAAGCCCTCTACTTGTGTCTCATCTGAGTTACGCTTAGAAATTTAGCACACATATATTGTGAATTTGGAAAGTAATCCTTCTTTTGTATGTATTTGAAGTGCCCAAATAGATGATAGTCTACAGAAGCCATACAGTTTCATGTAGTTGATGAGCCAAATCATTGCAATCATATCGCCAGAGCGAGGTTTTATGGTCTTTCCCTCACGTAAAAACTGAATAATTTTGAATGCCGACATGGTTAGCTTTTTAGTGCTAATAACATAAGTCAATATTATATATTTATCATAATAAAGAACATCTTGGGCAGCGTATTAAATGAAAGCGATATAAAAATGACTAACATCATATTCATGAAGACAGATTGTATAGTCATCGATAGAAGGAAAAAAAACAAATTAGATGTTATGAATTGGTGAAGCCAACATGAAACTAGCAGAGAAATTTAAATATGTTAGTAATATTTGTAATAGATACTTGGGAACGAGACACCGACATGCGAAAGATATATTCCAAAATGAAAATTGATGAGAAAAAAAAATCACAAATGAAGAGGAAACTACAGGCCAGAGAAATAAGGTTCGACAGGAGGATAATTGCAGTTCAGTAGATGGAGAAAGGCTTAATGTAAATGACCCATATATATTTATATCTATATATCTATCTATCTATCTATCTATCTATCTATCTATCTATATATATATATATATATATATATATATATATATATATAGATAGATAGATAGATATAGACACACAACCACACACACATATATAGACATATATATATATATAGACACATATATATGAATATATATACACATATATATATATATGAATATATATATATATAAATATGAATATATATATGCATATATATACATATATATATATTAATATATATGAATATATATGAATATATATATGTATATATATACATATATAAATATGAATATATATATATATATATATATATATATATATATATATATATATATATATATATATATATATACACACTGCGTGCCAAATTATTATCGAGATAACTTTTTTTATATTTCAAAAACCGTCCCATCAATTCACAGAAAATTTTCGCACGATGTTGGCAAGACTGACTTACGCAATCCCTGAAATTTTCGACCTGATCTGCTCCGGGTAAACAAACTGGCGTCATATTTGTATTCAGCACGGGGATTTGAGCGTGCCAAATTATTAGAAAAGTCTAAGAATTTAGGAAAAAGATGGGTCATAAAAGCAGTTTAAGTAATGCTAAAAAGAAAACTATCACCCCAGAACTCTCAAAAGGTAAATCTACCCTAGAAATTTCTAAAATGATAGGGAGGTGTCATCAAACGGCGAAAAAGTTCACCGCCGACCCTACAGAAGTATGCAAAAGGGCAGATAAAGACAAGCCAACGGTTATTTCATGTCGTCTCATGCCACGACTTAAACGAGGTGTCACAAAGAACCCTGGACTTACCAGCGAAGAGCTTTTCAGTCGCATTAGGGATCCTATTGTGTCTAAAATTACTCGGTGTCGGTATCTGAAGGAAATAACAACAACAGTCAAACCTGTATCGAAGCCTCGGTTGACAAGAAATTACATTCAAAATCGATTGAAATGTGCCGAGGACAATAGGAAGATTGACTTCTCTAAAAGTTTTGTTCACAGACGAAACTCTAGCAACAGTTGATCGGCCAAGTAGATGGTGCAAAGGCTGGGTAATGAACGGACAGAATCGCCATCAGCGTTCGAGACGCCAACAAGGCGATGGAGGCATAATGATCTGTGGTGGTATTATTGGACAAACATTAGTGGTCCCATGGATAGTACCAGATGGCGTCAAAATGACTGCTGACGCATACATAGTGTTTATGAAGGATCATCTTGAACCGTGGATGAAAAGCAAAAAGGATGCCTTCAGAAGGGCCATTGTTTTTTATGCAAGATAATGCTCCCTCACAAGACTACTGAATAGTTGAAACAGTTAGGCTTCGATGGACCTCGAAAAATGAAGTGGCCAGCAAAATCTCCGGATTTGAACCCAATCGAAAACTTTTGGAGCATCATGAAGGGAAGACTGTACGCCAACGGACGACAATTCAGAAGCAACGCTGAGTTGTGGAAAGCAATTCTTGATATATCTCGTGGCATTACAGCAGATGACATCCTACAATTAACAAATTCTATGGATCGTCGACTTCTTCAAGTAATTTCAAAACAGGGAAAGCAGATTCCCTATTAATCTGTTTAAAACTGTGCCTTTGTTTGTATCTGTTATTATTTGTTTGATTATCTTACTTATTAGCTTCTTTTGATCATAAACATTCATGTGCAACATTAATAAACGTTTTGTTTGCTCAATTCTGAGATTTTTACTAAACCTTTCTAATAATTTGGCACGGTCAAATCACCATACTGATAACAAATGTGGCGCCGGTTTGTTTAGATTGCGCAGATCAGTTCGAAAATTTCAGTGATTGCGCAGGTTAGTGTTGCCAACATTCTGTAAAAATTTGTGTGAATTGATTGGACGTTTTTTGAAATATTATAAAAAAGTTATCTCGATAATAATTTGGCACGCAGTGTATATATATGCAATATGCGCATATGTGTGTATGTATGTATTTTAGTATTTTGTTTCAGAGATGAGTAAGGGATCCTCTTATTTTCAAAGTAGCACTGTATCTAATGTGGGTCATTTCGATGTCCCGCGGAATTTCTGGCAAAATGACACTTCTTAGAATGCAGTATCATTTTTGTTTCATCGCTGAATGTGACCTCAAATATCTGCATTTGCACGCGTCTTCCCACTCCGTCAAATGTTGTCCTCAAATTATTTTTCTTTGAACCTCGTTTCTTTGTTGAAATGAATTTCTTAGGCTCATCTCTTTGAAGGATGCACTTAGCGTTATCTTCTGACACCACATTGAACACATTACATTCACCCATCACTTATCTATTAGAGGACGTCTTTCACTGATCTTTTTGTTATCCTCATCGGCTTCCGTATTATCCTATGCTGCAGCTTTCTAAAACGACAGCAGTGAGGTCGATTTAAAATACCTCCAATGCGTTGTGTCTTCGAGAATATTCTGAAATGTCATTTCTTGACATTCAAAGTTCCTTACAGTTACACACTGGTTTATTTACTTTGCTATCTTCATCCAGATTTCTTTTCTTTTTTTTTTTTTTTTAATTTTCGCCATCAATTCACCTTATGAAATAATGCAAGAATTTAATGTCAGAATTTATCCTACATGTAGGAAAAATTTGGTTACTTTTAAAAAATATTTGCTTTTAGGAAGGAAACGAAGAAAAAAAGTTTTGATGGAGGAAGAACTGCGCAAGGATTTGTTTGGACATATGGTTACATGTAGATTTTACTTTATTTTAGTCTCAGGATGTCGCCCCAAATCTTGTAAAGTATTTTTAAATTGCAGAAGGAGTGGTAATATATATATATATATATATATATATATATATATATATATATATATATATATATTTAAATACGTTTTTGTGGTACAGAATTTAATAATAGCTCGGAAAAGGCAAAATTTATAAGGCATTTTTTAAAAAGGTAATAAATATAAAAGCGTGTAAATTAAATTAACGAATGGAATGGAATGAAAAAAATGGATTTCAAAAAAATTGAAGTTCAATAAAAATATTATTTTATTTATATTATTATTCCCATTTCTCCAGTCAAAAGTCTATCCAAAAAAGGTGAAACAAGTTGGTGAGAATAAAGAGAACAGATGTCAACTCGGGATTTGAGGCTGTTTTCAGACAATTAATGAGGCACCCATTTTCCAAGTTTAGGAACTTTTCCAAGTTGTTGAAGATGACGATGATCAGTTGTATGGTTTGAACTGAGAACCACTGCCAATTCCTCAACTGATAAAGCAGGATTTTCTTCAAGGGCTGCTTCAAGAAGCTTTTCATCAAACTCAACTGGACGTCCGGTTCGATCATCATCTTCAAGGGTGAAATCTCCACCTCTGAATTTTGGAAACCATTTTCTGAAGGTTCTTTCATTAACACAATCCTCTCCATAAACTGGGTGAATAATTCTGGTCGCTTCGGCTGCTGAGTTTCCTTTCTTGAACACAGAAAGGATTATGCGCCTCAAATGATTCTTGGGCACTTCCATGTTAGTAGGGTTCTAATCAAACAAAATTTAATTTTATTGTTCTCTGAAATAAAATTTGATCAGTTTAAATGCATCTAAACATAAAAAAAAATGTTAATCTCCATTAGATATAATAAAATACTCTTTAAATTTCGTTTATTTTAAAAAAAAAGTAAAATTCGGACAGAACTTATGGGAAGACCTGATATATACATATATATATATATATATATATATATATATATATATATATATATATATATATATATATATATATATATATATATTAGAAATGAAAATTACTCCAAATTCCCAATATTTCAACTATTGAAATTATAATAAAATACATCTACTTATAAGATGTCAATTATTAGGATTTGTGTTTGGTGCATAATTGTCTATATTTCTGAGATGAGGTATTATGTACACTATTTACATTATTCCGACTATTGTCCTCGTCTTTGTCGCCATATTTATTACAACGTCTCGGCCTTTCAGTATATGTCTATATTTCTGAGATGAATTATTATGTAAACTATTTACACTATTCGGACTTTTGTCCTCATCTTTGTCGCCATATTTATTACAACGATTCGGCCTTTCAATATCTGTCTATATTTCTGAGATGAGGTATTATGTACACTATTTACATTATTCGGACTATTGTCCTCATCTTTATCGCCATATTTATTACAACGTTTCGGCCTTTTCAGTATCTTTCTATATTTCTGAGATAGGTATTATGTACACTATTTACATTATTTTCACTATTGTCCTCATCTTTGTCGCCGTATTTATTACAACGTTTCGCTCCTTCAGTATCTGTCTATATTTTTGAGATGAAGTATTATGTACACTATTTACACTATTCGGACTATTGTCCTCATCTTCGTCGTCATATTTATTACAACGTTTCTGCCTTTTCAGTATCTGTCTATATTTATGAGATGAGGTATTATGTACACTATTTATATTATTCGGACTATTGTCCTCATCTTTGTTTCCATAATTATCACAACATTTCAAGGACACATGGCCCAGTGGAAAAAGGCTTTAGTTAGATCCATTGACTGAACCCAAAGAGTGTGAGTTCAACATCTGTTTAAGGCGGTAGAGGACTTGGACATTAACAGGAGATAACTGATAACTGACAACCATTTACCCCCACCCTTTTTTTTTCATGACAGACGGTGGAGATGTTCTCTGTCTTGTCCCTTTTTTGTGTGTGTATATGTCTTGGTGCTTATGTATTAGAATCTGACTGCGTTTGTTTTACGCGTGAGTTTAGGACCCCATTTACACGCCATGAGGATTAAAATGTATACATTGTAAAACGACCGGATATTAAATATAGCTAAAGTAACTTCAATGAAAAAATAAATTGAATAACATATATATTTCTTCTTTTCTCCTCAGTAATTTTATAGTTATAAACTTGATAGCGAATAAATGTTAAATTTTGATTTTGTAATTAGCAGTTTTAAATTTTAATATTAAATTTTATCATATAATTTAGTAATTATTCGTTGGAATAAATTATTTTTAATACTAAACATCTGAATAGATATTATAACATAACTTCCTTATCGAGCTTTTTGAATTTTCCTGTACTTGTGTTCTGATTGGTCCATCTAGCCTTTGTAACAACGTTTTCCCCTTGCGTAGAATATTAATTAATTTGAACCTTTTAAAACCATTTATTTTACATTCAACGTCATCACTTGATAAGACACCGAGGGTGTTGAAACAAAATGGCTATTTTTGTAGTGATTTTATAACATATTTATGTTATAATTTTTTTTTCTTTAAAAATAAATAATTATATCTGCTCTACTTTGTATTGAGCACTCTTTTAAGAATAGTAATTGTTGGTTATTGGAATTCATTCCATATACACCAATCATATACTTGGATATTAGCTCCTATTACTGTCGAGCACTCTCTATTCTATTCTTATACTATGGATAGAATCAATTTCGGAGTATAACTTAAGAATATTCCCACCACGAACAAAAGGGATTATTTCGTCCATCTAACACAGCAAACGGAAAACCTTATCAGAAGAATGAGATGGAAAGCTTACTTCTTTCTTCTAAACAAAAAAACATTGTATGAACGCGAAATTTATGGTTTTAAAAGCATCAAAACTGCACCAATTATTAAGCAATTGTCTGCTTTTGAAAATGAACTATTGGATATCATCAAAGGATTAACCTTCTATAAATACAAAAATGCCTTCCAAAAAAATCTTGATAGTATCGTCAAAGACATTAATAAATCTGGTGATATATATGTAAAATCCGATAAAACGGATAATTTTTATAAGTTATCTCCTAAGGACTATGATACATTAGTTAGGGATAGTCTAACCAGAAACTACAAAAAAATTGATACAAATAACTTCAACCAAATAGATAGCATTAACAGTATCAGTAAATCAATAACTGATAAACTATTGATCAGTGATCGGGTCGGAAAACTACAAACTAAGGAAGACTATGTCTTGTTAAAAGACCAAAAACCTGAATTCAAAACTAAGCCATCTACTAGGCTTATAAACCCTACCAGACCGGAAATCGGTAGAATTAGTAAGACCATCTTAGAAAGAACCAACAAATCCATAAAAAACACCCTTGGACTACTACAGTGGGTTAACACAGCTGATGTTATCAACTGGTTTAATAACATCCGATATAAGGGCAACTGTACTTTTATACAGTTCGATATTGTCGATTATTATCCCTCTATATCGAAGGATGTTTTTACTTTGGCCTTGGATTTCGCCCGGGAATACTCTAATATTTCTGAGAGTGAGGTGGACATCATCATGAAATGCCGAAATTCTGTTCTAATCTACAAGGATGAACAGTGGACCAAAAACTCTTACAACAACAATTTTGACATTTCGATGGGTTCTCTGGATTCTGCTGAAGCTTCTGACCTGGTTGGATTATTTCTGTTGTATAATTTAAGTGCCTTTGACTGTTTGGATTCCGATAGTATAGGATTGTATAGAGATGATGGTTTATTAGTTGTTAAAAACTCCACTAAAACTAAGTTAGACCGTATTAGGAAAATGATTCATAGGGTATTTAAGGATTTAGGTCTTAGGACAATAATCACTACTAATGTTAAACAAGTAGATTTTCTAGACGTCACCCTAAACCTTGCTAACAACTCTTTCCAACCATATGTGAAGGTTAATTCCAATTCGATATACGTTCATCCAAATTCCAACCATCCCCCTTCAGTTATCAAACATATACCCTCTTCCATTGGATTTAGAATTAGCACTAACTCTTCTAACAAAGATGTTTTTAATAAACATAGTGACTTTTATAATTCTGCACTTCAAAATAGTGGATACAAAGATATCAATATTCAGTATAAAAACCCTGTTAACTACAACCATAATAAGAATAGATCTAGAAAGACCATCTGGTTCACTCCCCCTTTCAATTTAATGATTAAATCTAAATTAGGACGTATGTTTCTAAACCTCATCAAGAAACATTTCCCTAACACTGAAACTAACCCACTTAGTAAAATATTTAATCCTAATACCCTTAAATTAAGCTATAGTTGTGCAGATAATCTAGAGAAAATCATTAAAAACATAACAACATAGTCTTTAATAAGTATAGGGATTCAAAAAGCTCGATTACTCAAAAGGTTACTGACAGTAATACTAAATATAATGACACAAATAATAATTCATGTAATTGTAGATATCCTAATAATTGTCCACTACAAAATAACTGTGGAATTCGTTCTGTAGTCTATCTTAGTACTATCTCAACTATTGAGAATCCAAATATAAAGAAGTTTTACATTGGTAGCACAATGAATACATTCAAAGAACGCTGGCGGGGGCATATGCAATCTTTCAATAACTGTGACTATAGGTACATGACTTCATTGTCCAAGTACTTTTGGAACCTAAAAGAAAAGAACAAAACACCTACGGTTAATTGGACATTGATTAAGAAAACCCGGACATGTAAATCCCTATATTCCCCGTGTTACCTGTGTCTTAACAAAAAGTTTGAAATTATTAGATTTAAAAACAAGGCTGATCTCTTAAATCAGAGATATGAACTAACGGTTAATTGTAAACACCGTTATAAATTTAACTTATTATAGGGGTCGTATACTTTAAATGATAATGATACGTAGCTGTAAGTTGAATAGATTATAACTTTTATTACCTGATGGTCAATTTGACGGCATGAATGTGTATAGTATAACTACATAATGTTATTCATTTTTCTGTATGTGTATGTATATATATATGTATATATTTATGTGTAGTTAGTGTGTTTGTACTGCGAAATATGTATGTTTGTATTTTAATGTATTAATATGTTGCTAAGTTTTGTATATATATATATATATGTATATATGTATGTGTGTGTATTTGTTTGTGTGTTTATAGATATATGTGTGTATGTGCGTGTATGTATGTATATATATATATATGTATGTGTGTATATATATATATATATATATATATATATATATATATATATATATATATATATATAAAGTAAGAAGGTGAAAAGGAGGAGAAGAAGAAAAGAGGTTAAAAATATTGGTGTATATGAGTATGTATATGTATTTGTAGATGTGGTTATGTGTGTGTATATATATGTGATTATGTATCCTTATATGCATGTATATATATTTTTTTAATTTTTTTTTTATGTGTGTATATATGTAAGTGTCTGCATGTTTATGTAGTTGTGTATATATATATGTATGTGTGTATGTATATATATATATATATATATATATATATATATATATATATATATATATGTGTGTGTAGGTGTATGTGTATGTATGTGTATATATATATATATATATACATATATATATATATATATATATATATGTATGTGTGCATGTATGTGTATGTGTGCATGTATGTGTAGGTATATATATATATATATATATATATATATGTATATGTACGTATATATATATATATATATGTAGATGTATGTGTATGTGTATATATACATATATGTGTGTATATGTTTGTATGTGTATTGTTATATTGTGTACCTAATTTTATTTACGTATATTTATGTTGGTATGGATGTTTTTTTTTTTTATATATGTATGTTAGGATACGTGTATTTTTGTGTTTGCATGTATATCGAAGTATGTCTATGCCTATGTATGTGTATGTATGTCTGTATATTTATATAAGTTTTTGGTCAAATGTCGTTGCATTTATGTGTATGTACGTATATATGTGTATTTATTACTATAGATAAGTATTTTTATGTAGGTATTCATGTGTATGTATATTTCTGTATGTGTGTATGCATATATGTATGTGTATATATATATATATATATATATATATATATATATATATATATATGTATATATATGTGTGTGTGTATATGTTTGTATGTATGTGTGTGTATATATATGTATATATGTGTGTGTGTGTCTTCTTATGTAGGTTTGCAGTTGTATATATGTATGTTGACACCTACTATATATGAAATTGTTTATGTGTACGTGTAGGTAGGGAAACTTGGGTATGTCATTACGGCCACATGAGTTAGTATATATGTGTGTATATATATTTATTTTTGTGTATTGCTGTGTATATATGTATTTATTTGTAAGTATGTGTACACATATTTGTGTGTATATTTGTGGGTACATATATATATATATATATATATGTGTATGTATGTGTATGTGTACTTGATACCATGGAAATGTATACGTATGTATATGTTTATGTATGTATGTGTAGATATTTCGGTGTGTATGTATGTATGTATATTTATGTATATGTGTGAGTATGTGTGTATGTGTATGTATATATGTATATGTATGTGTATATGTATATATATGTATATATGTGTGTATATGTATGTATATATGTATATATATATATATATATGTTTGTATGCGTATATATATGTGTGTGTGTGTGTCTGTGTGTGTATACTTATATGTATATGAGGTGGACATCGTACTTACCGATGGGAGTTGACTTTAATGTCCGTTTTTTTTTGTTTTTTTTTTTTTTACATACACTATTTTAATAGATTAAATAATATTCATTTTAATCATTTTTATCTTTGTATATTTACTCGCTTAAGTTAGATTTCAATAGGTTGTTAACATTCATGCAATGACATTTTCTGTCTTAAATATTTATCGGTTGGGGTATCCAACTGTCTGGGTCAATGTCTGTGGATGTGTGTGCATGTATTTATATGTATCTATGTGTATGGAAAGTGCATCCACTTTTAACTATGTATGTATGTACGTGTGTGTTGGTTTCCCTTCTCCCATTTACCCCCCCCCTTTTTTTTTCATGACAGACGGTGGAGATGTTCTCTGTCTTGTCCCTTTTTTGTGTGTGTATATGTCTTGGTGCTTATGTATTAGAATCTGACTGCGTTTGTTTTACGCGTGAGTATAGGACCCCATTTACACACCATGAGGATTAAAATGTATACATTGTAAATAGACCGGATATTAAATATAGCTAAAGTAACTTCAATGAAAAAATAAATTGAATAACATATATATTTCTTCTTTTCTCCTCAGTAATTTTATAGTTGTAAACTTAATAGCGAATAAATGTTAAATTTTGATTTTGTAATTAGCAGTTTTAAATTTTAATATTAAATTTTATCATATAATTTAGTAATTATTCGTTGGAATAAATTATTTTTTAATACTAAACATCTGAATAGATATTATAACATAACTTCCTTTCCCCTTGCGTAGAATATTAATTAATTTGAAACTTTTAAAACCATTTATTTTACATTCAACGTCATCACTTGATAAGACACCGAGGGTGTTGAAACAAAATGGCTATTTTTGTAGTGATTTTATAACATATTTATGTTATAAATTTTTTTTCTTTAAAAATAAGTAATTATATATATTTATATAATATATATATATATATATATATATATATATATATATATATATATATATATATATATATATATTAGAGCGTGAAGCTTATATTTTACATAATAAAGAAACAATTCATACAAAAAAAATAAATTGCAATGTCTATGTGATTTATGGCCAAATCACTTCGCTAACGGGTCTAAATGTGAGATTAACTTACTATGAATTCCTTAAATAATTGTCACTTGATCTATTTGAACAAGACTTCTTGCCTTGCGGTATTGCATCTTCCAGAATATAGATTCAACTATAAATAAATTAGCCTGATTTAAAAATAAAAGTGTTTCGGTCTACACATATTCCCTCTTAGTCTCTGACTGTTTATGCCAAAATTGCCTCCTGAAGATGACAATTTCAAATATTCGAAAGTACATAGCATGTGCTCTCCATTTGACAACACATTATAAGGAATTGAAAGTAAGTTAATGTCTAAATGATTTCGCCTTTAATCACTTTAACATTGCTATTTAATTCTTCCTATAACTTGTTCCTTTAATGTATATATATATATATATATATATATATATATATATATATATATATATATATATATATATATATATATATATATTGCACAACAAAACAGTTTTTTGCCAACATTACTACATGAACTAGTACAAATTCCTCCTCAGACTGACAACAATTTCTGGTTTCCATCTCAAGAAAATGCAAGGTGGAAAATATCCGAACTAGACTGAGTATTTTTTAATCCAGGCTCATTAACCCAGCGAAATACTTTGGTTAGTCCGGTAATAAAATTGGCGCATCACATTCATATCGTTTCAACGTAGTGCAAATGTTTAAAAAGTGAAAATTGCATACCATTTTAATTCGATCCCCAACTGGTGCTTTTTACGTATAGCATCCATCTAAATAGGTAAATAAAAATACATACGGTTATATCTTTGAGTCAAATTCTTCTTGTTTTTATTATCTCACCCCAATCAAACGATAAAGTCACCAAGGCGCAAGGGGGTTACTTAGAGTGAAAGAAATTGAGAAAACTTAAGTGAGGAGAAAGGACAATAAAAGAACAGGTTTTTAAAATGACAAAGAATGTCGATTGACGTTATATATTTTGAAAATAGTAATTGATATGATAGAAAGGATCCAGAACAAAGTTTAAGAATTGAGAAGTGCGAAAGAGAAAAAAAATGTAGTATAGATGTTGTTACAAAAAAAAATAGTTCCTGAAATATGTTCACTTTCTAAAATTAAAGTTTTTAATTATATATAAGATATCTGGAGAAAAACAAACGTAGGGGTCTATTTAGATTGTCTCCAGGAGAAAATGAGTTTCGTAATGACATATACTTTTATTAGGTTGAGCCAAGTTGAGATTCCCAACATTCTCAGTTTCTTTTTAACCCCTTTTCATTTCGATTGGTTCAGTCTTTGATTTCCCCACGCCTGCATTTATTTTATCTTTTTCATTCTGTTTGAGAGTTAGATTGTTGATTCTGTCTGATGACAGAATATAGTGGCAACTCTTATTACTTTTTTTTGTTGTTGTTGTTGGGAGGACGGTCCCTACTAGCAGCTGTCATTTTCTGTCATTTCTTGTTTTTTATATATATATATAATTAGGTTGGTGCAAAAATAATGACGTAAAAATGTCGTTTTCTGCGTATTTTTAACGTCAAAAATGAAATTATTACGTCATTATTTTTGCACCAACCTAATATATATATATATATATATATATATATATATATATATATATATATATATATATTGCGAATGTTTGTACATAGCAAATTTGTACATAAGAAATGTTTAAATCATGCGGTTTAATTTTTAGCTTCTCTTTGTGTATATGGTATTCTGGTATATGTAGGAGTAAAAGGTGAATGATGTCATCTTTTGGTGTATGTCTTATTTGTATTAAATGAATGGGTTGTGAATCTGATTAATAGTCAATGATGACCAGTCTCAACCCACTCCCCTCTTTTTGGCCATGTGTTGCAATTATTGTATTTTGCAATAATAAATATGTACTTTTATTAGGTTATGTAAGCGTTAAATTTAATAAATTTTACCAATATTCAAAAGACAAAAAACATAATGTGTGGTGTAGTTTTCTGGATATCGGCTCAGAATGAGAAATCGGTGAGCCAAGTTTGAATTTCAGTCAGGTCCGGGACATACACTTAAGCTCAAATACACTTGGGAAAGATATGGACGCATCTCTGCTCCCCTCAGTTATGTTTTCAATAGCAAGATTGATCTTAGAGTCTTGAAATGCAATCAGTTTAGTGCAGAAATAAACAGGAACCCACTTCGGGTAAATATATGGTTAGTAGGTGATGAATCGAAAGAGACATTATTCACCAAGTGTGAATCATGTGTGGCATTTAACTTACTGAACATCTATAATTTCTTTCTTAATTTGTGCTATGAGGAATTCACATTATTTGCAATCTTTCTAATTTCACTGATGATAGTAGGTATATTTTTCCGTATGTAGATAATGTAAATAAAACAATAGTACAACGGTGAAAGCTATTAGGTTGGTGCAAAAATAATGACGTAATACTGTCTTTTTTGACGTATTTTTAACGTCAAAAACGACATTATTACGTCATTATTTTTGCACAAACCTAATGTTTGACAATCTAATACTGCTTAAGTATCCCTACGTATCAATGTTCAAATTCTTTGATACGACAATTATTTATACTCTTTTTTCATTAGCCATTGCTGATGTATTGAGTTATATTATCAATGAAAGTCTTTGGCCCTGAGACTGATAAATGGAATATTAATAATATACTGCAAACAATGAGTTCATGCCTCAGCAGATAAAGGTAATTTGCTCTAAAAAAGATAGTAAGACTACTCATAGTCTCATTATCGTGGCGTAAATCCTCACCTCATTGGATAACTTTTATCATTGTCTCTGTTATTAAGTATATGCCACAACGGTTATTACCAAATCGATTATATACGATGCAACTTCCTGTATATACTTACATTTGTCGAATTGTACTTCATAAAGTAAAGATAAGGGGTAATTAATCACAATTACTACTAATAAAATTATACAATTATATTAAATTAAGGTTTATGGTACCCTATGTTTTGAGCGTCGACTGGGCTTTACATTCAATAAATACCTTACATATAAATGGTATATACAATCCATAGGTAATGATATTGGAAAAATATGTCTGACTCATTATGTGATTCTTAGCAACAAGCTTTATCTTTAAAAAAGTCAAATTAAACCAAAAATAGAATACTGCTGACATATATGGAGCTACTCAATCTTCATTTTTCAACCTTGATAGCGTTCAGCCTCTCGTCTTCTCTGTGAAAACAGGATCAAAATCTGACTTCTTTTTCGCTTGTAAATGTGAAGATATATTCCATTTGTTCCAAACCTCAAAATTGCAAAACCCTTCTACGAGATAGAATCCTTCCGATTCCTTCCGTATTACAACTGTAAGGCGAGAGTTCTATTTAGCCAGCATTTCTTCAAGAACCACTACATAACTTAAGAAACTCCCAGGTGAAACTTAACCTTAACTCCCACCAGAATTTTAACCTGTTTAAATGATGTACCAGTCTTTATCTACCATCCTTTCATTCCGTACGACCTCCTCTTATACGAAATTTATCATGTTCACTTGGCACTTTATTTATCATGTCCATTTTCTGATGAAATCGTTAAATTGAATGGCTCTCGGGCCTTATACTGTGCCAACTTTATTAAGTAAAAAAATAAAACTTGAAGATAATTTTCACTCCTAAGGTAGATCTTAGGAAATATTCAGCAGCCGTATTTGTTTTTTTTTCTTTCTTTATAAAATTAGCAAATATCTCGTATGTGATGAAAGCAAGGGATTTAAACCTTCTCTTTAGCATATCATTCATTTCTTCTCCTCCCATGTATAGGTTAAATAATAGAACTTCTATCATTGTTATCTGCAAGTATCATCTCCATAAAACTGTTATTGCAATGTTCACCCGCAAAAAAAAAGAAAAGAAAAATAATAGTAATTATTTCATATGTTTTCTGCTCTAAATAATCCACAAAGGGTTGACAACTGAATCTATCAATCTTTATCATACCCGAATTGCTGTGATCACTAAAACGGGGTTGTTTATTATTAGGTGACATTTATAGATTGTTTGTGTGGTGATGGTGGGGGGGGAAACTTCACGGATACGTGTAAAGGCAGATAATGAATTTGAACACATGACATTGAATCATATTCTTCGTAAGTGAAAATGCTATACAGTAATAACTCTACACGGTCGCATTCACTGCATACTGTAAAAGACGTTCAATAAAATATTACTTCTCATCTTTTCCTATAGATGGGGAGACAAGAAAACTGATACGATGTTTAATCATTCCTGGCAGTATATTAAATCCAATCCTTTTAAGCATATCTGGATACATTTCTTGTAAAACTCCAGAGAACTGGATTGCATTTAAGACGAAGCGTGATTAATCGCAATGCCCTTACCCTGGAAGTCTCTAAATTTCAAATAGATCACCATGAAATGTATCGGAGAAAACTAGATGGTGCCTTGTCAGGGAATTATGTAGATCGATTGATTCATTTGTTATTCATGCTTATCAACCTTATACAAAAGGAGAAAATATTCTTGATTGTAAGAGACTTTTTGGAGCTAATAAAGATTTAGTGACAGAAGTCCTACCAATTAACCCATAGTTTGTGAGTGAGAAGTACTGCATTCATACCTTTCTCAACTGTATTTGCGCGTACTTGATTATAACAAACACGACTGGAATTCGAACACAGGTCTCTGATTTACAACTCTGAGCCGTTATACATTACACCAACCAACTCGCAAGCTTTCAGTACCTGGTATTCCCATCTAGGTACTGAACATGCTCAACCTTGCTTAAATTTGTTGTGCTTACGAGAACCGGTGTTTCAGCGTGATATGAACGTAAGGCTAATATTGATTGAGAAAAATGTCCTACCCACAAAGGCGTAACTTCATATACACCAGCAAGATGTCGAAGTATTTGCTAATTATGTGCCATGATGATTTAAATATTTGTATATTACTTTATTCAACTTAATAAAGTACATTTTCCCATAAAGACCACACGATTTCGACATGTGTCTCTATATTTTAAACGAGGAGTAAGGATATCGTCATACTTTTTTGTCTAGGTCAGTGTTTGCTAAAAAATAAAATAATTAGCTAATAAATTCATGTTGTAGATGAGAGTGACCTATGAACATTTTCTTTCTTTTTTAATCACTTACACCAAGCAGTGCAATAAAGCCACTAAGACGCAAAGAGTTACTGAGTACGAGAGAATAAAAAAAATCACTATTAAGGAGGGTTTGGTTTGGTTTGGTTTGGTTTGGTTTATCTTACGTCATATCAACCTCAATTGGCTATTTACTGCCGAAATATTTTTTTCCTTCGTAATATTATATTTTTTTCCTCAAAAATGTATAGCTGGTAATATTATTTTCAAAAACGTATAGATGGTAATATTATTTTTCCAAAAACGTATATCTGGTAATATTGGTTTTCAAAAATGCATAGCTGGTAATATTACTTCTTCAAAAAACGTATAGCTGAAAATTTATCTGTAGTAATAACTTTTACAAAGTATGTCTGGTATTAAAACCTATTTTTACACTTTTATAATACGTTTTTTTACCTCAGTTTCGGGGTTAAATATTTGCCCATAGCTGGGAACCTAACAGGTGCTACCACCCCGGGTCAGGGTGGACCTGGGAACACCAGCAATTAAGAGGTGGTTTCTACGCACCTCATAACCTTCTGATCAGAGGCCTTCCTGTTGGATATAATTTATCGTCTTACCCAGGGCGTGGATGCAGTTTAACAAGGCGGACTATATAGGAGGGGAAAAAACGTTTTAAAAATAAGGCGGCAGACGATAACGATTGACATTACATTTAAATGCTTGAGGATTAAACTTGACTGAAAAGAAAAAAAGTCGGAAGAGATTTGCACAATCAAGTGGTGAGGAGAGGAAACAGAAAGTGTAGATGTTGCGGTTACAACTAGATATGTCAACTGTAAAACGATGAAACCTCGCCGCTAATCTCAAATTGCGGTTAAAATCATAAAATGTTGATGCCAAAGAAGAAATCTCCTCAGAACAATAACCATGAAAATATTTATAGAAAAGCCACAGGAAATCTATGTCACGGCCGTGGGAAAGTGATTGAGACCGAGATGTCAGGTTAGGACAAATAACATTGCAGGTTCTTCTTTGTATTTCATTAAGAATATCTAAATAGAGATCAAAAGCAACTGATCAGCTCTGACTTTAAATGCCAATGCTTGTACGAATAGTAGATTTATAAATCTGTAAGATAATTTCTGGCGAGAAAAATTATTTAGCATGACACTCTGAACCAACCTTCTTCGTAGCCGATCTAGCAATTGATTCAATATATTCTTTGTACTGCATTTCAGCGATAAAGATTAGACTGAGATGGTTCAGTTATTTACTCTTCTTAGGTCGAGGTTAGCTTCATCTATGCTGAAGGAATGCAAAACTGTTTATTTCTATCGATTAAAGAGAAGCGGTTTTGTTTTGGGGGCGTTACAATTACCAGGCCCTGGCTGGGTTCGTCGGAAACTAAATTGGTCGATATAAAAAAAAAGACAAACTGAATGACATTTTTTTTTGTATAGATTATTAAAATAACTAAGGGAGGTAACAAGCATTAATTCCCTTAAAATATTATTTACCTCCCTTAGAACTGCAATTTTACAGTGAAATAAATGTTAAACCTCTTTATGGAAATGACTTCTTTCACCACGTATATGATATTTCACGACCCTCAGACCAAGGGCAAATTTATGTAGCTTACCTAGGCCACTTGTAAATTGTGTCACTGAAATCGGAAGGTGCATTTGGATAGTGAAAGATGCTTTCCTTCTACGAAAAGTAATAATAAATCGAAAAGAGTTCTGAACTGCTGTGTAATATCCTCGTTTATGGCAATTATTGCTGGGCAATCTTCTCACAAACGTAGAAAAGATCTGAAACAGCAAAGAATGTGGATCTACAGAAGGCAACTGGAAATATCATGGTGTGAACATGTAAACAACGACGAGGAAGTAAAATAAAAGAGATACATATACATAAGACCAGAAAGAGACAACTGAAATTTATAATGAACATAACTGAGGAAAGAGATTATAGAAAATTTGATTCTCACAGCATAGATTGAATGTAATATGGACAGAGAAAAACAACAGATAACCAACCTAGCGTGCTTGAGTAACTGGATGGTGGAACAGGTAGGACACGAAATTTGTGGAGAGCCAATGTCGCTAACGTTCTGAAGGGACGCGGTACAAAGAAGAAGAAGAAGAAGAAGAAGAAGAAGAAGAAGAAGAAGAAGAAGATCTGAGCCCTAGCTTATGCATTTAATCTGGGGAGACACATGTCCGCCGAGGAATTCATTTCCGTAAACACGGATTTAGTTCTATAATCTTTAGGTCATTGTGACGAATCTAAGATTCGGCCTGTGAAATTAACTGCGTTAAATTTTCCCCTTCATTTACCTTATATATGTTCAAATATTTACTGAAGTAATTGACATCTGAGACCATTCTGGAAACATCTGATTAAACAAGATAGCTACTGCCCTTAAACTTCACGCATATCCAGATGTTCACTGATTTTCCCACAGATGTAGTTACGCGATCATTTCAGCAATTTATCGAATAATATTAATTGAACGGGCTTCTCTTCTTCGATATTATGACCGTCATTGGATGAATCGTAGTTAAAAGTACTTTTCGTCGACATCTGTCCATATTTCAAATAGAGGTAACTGTATTTTAGGTAGGCCATAATATAGCCATCTAGTCCCTAAAATTTCATCACATTCTCCGTAATAATTATTGGAGTGTTGCTTTTCAAAAGCAATGACCTGATTACAACGGTGTATTTCGCTATTTTTACGCCGATTCTTTTTAAAACAGAAATTATTACAGGCTTGAAAATTGAATTATACAACATGTAGGGATGCATAATTTTTCAGCTAAAACGGCTTATTTGAAATGGACCCTGAGAAATCTTTAATAAACCCTATCAAAAGATCTGCTGTAAATTTAAGTCCCAAACTTTGGTTACTTTATTCTTTTTTGAGCGCTGAAATACTTTCACCGTCAGCCAGACTAAGTTAAATCACATCTCTGATTTGAATGAACGAGATAAACTTAAATATTTATTAGTTTGATAAATCTTAGTTTCTTCTGATAACGTATATTGTACATATGGCATTCACAAAGAAAAATATATTCATGCTAGAAGTTTTAATGAGTTTCAAAGTTTTAATCAAATTTTTCAGACTTTTACAAAAAAAAAATATCTTTTCAAAATTAATATTTCGTTCTTATCGTCCTTGATGGCGCATAAAATATTATTTGATAATAAGATTGTTTTAATATGAGAGAATACATTCATAATCATTATCTACTCTTCTGTGAAGTGTTGTTTGGGTGTCTTTTTCTAAAAAGGCGGCTGGAAAGTGACTGAAGCTAGGATACGCGGTCATGATCAATAACCTTTCAGAGTCTTCTTTGGATTGTATCAAGAACCATTAACTATAGAGATGGAGCAACAGATTTAATTAACAAAGAACAGAAAGAGTAACCAGCCTGTAAAAACATCCCTCATTTAAAATAAGAAGGGATCTTTCTTTGAAAGCATGAAGTAAACATGTAATATATTAAAGTTCTAAAGCCCATTCATTATATGTAAAAGAAAACCTTTATAATTTAAAATGCAATTATAAGGTTGTTCAGAAAATAATGTCTAATTTTGAAATGAACCTTTTAGTTTTGTTCCGATAAGTATGCTATGTCAGTACATATTATAATAGTTGCAGAAAAGTGTATTACTCATTCCTGATGATCAAAGTCTCATGTTTGTTAAACTTACATAATTCTCTTTAGTAATTAAAAATTTCGAAAAGTAATAATCAGTTGAAAAGAGTAATGAACTGCTGCGTAATATCCTTTTTTATGGCAGTGATTGTTGTGCAATCTCACCCCAAATGTAGATGAGATGTGAAGCAACAAAGAATGTGGATCTACAGAAGGCCACTGGAAATATCATGGTGTGAACATGTGAACAACGACGAGGAAGTATAAATAAAAGAGATACATATACATAACACCAGAAAGAGACAACTGAAATTTATAATGAACATAACTGAGGAAAGAGATTATAGAAAATTTGATTCTCACAGCATAGATTGATTGTAATATGGGCAGAGAAAAACAACAGATAACCAACCTAGCAAGCTTGAGTAACTGGATGGCGGAACAGGTTTTAAGTAAATAAATTTGTGGAGAGCCATTGTCGCTAACATTCTGAAGAAGAAGAAGAAGAAGAAGAAGAAGTCTTCTTCTTATTCGAATACATTAAAGTTCTTAAGCCCATTCATCATATATAAAAATAAAAACTTTATAATTTAAAATGTAATTATTAGCTTGTTCTGAAAATAATAGTCAAACTATATCTCCTGTCAGAGATACACCTACACAATAAGAGCCAACATTTCAACAATATAGAGAGATCGCAAGAGCAAAGGGGAGACACTCAATTAAAGAATGCCGCATGAACTCGAAGTTCATATATTAACTTGAGATAAACAAGAGATCCTTATTTACAGATATTATGTACACTATTTACTTTATTCGAACTATTGTCATCATCTTTATCGCCATATTTATTACAACGATTTAGCCGTTGTACGCTCCGGCCTTCTTCAGGTTGTTGGAATGTCGAACTGAACCTTTTATTTCGCTCACCGGTGTAGACTCTTCTAGTTCCACGTGCCATGTTTAATGGATGTCAGTTATCAGTTATCTACAGTTAATTCCCTTCTCCAAATTCTTCACTGCCTTCATCGGGTATTGAACTCACACTTTTTGGGTCCTGTCACTGGATCTAACCAATGCCTTTATCCACGTGCCGAAGATAGCACGTGGAACTAGAACAGTCAACCCCAGTGAGCGAAATAAATGGTTCAGTCCAACCACCTGAAGAAGGCCGGAGCGTACAACGGCGGAAACGTTGTAATAAATATGGTGACAAAGATGAGGGCAATATTCCGAATAATGTAAATAGTGTACATAATACCTCATCTCAGAAATATAGACAGATACTGAAGTGATCATTTATGACAATTTTAAATAATCGACATATTGGCTTCACCACGGCGAAGTATCCAAACACTTTCCAAAACCGAAGTTGCAAAAACAGAAATGCATGGTGACTGCCTGTGGTTTCCAATTGGTTTCATCCTTTACAGCTTTTTTAAAAAAATTTAACTAGAACAATGGTGGTGAAATTTATTATCAGCAACTGGGTGAGATGCCTATTCAGTTCAGCCAAACGCTACCAGTACTGTTTAAACGACCAGGTCTAATTATGCTTCACAGAATTGCTCGACTACATGTTTTCAGAATGACACTGTAGAAGCTCATCGAATTGGAATACGAGACATCACCACATCCACCATATTCCCTTAAATTTTCCCCAACTGATTATCAATTTTTCAAACACCTTGACAATTGTTTAAAGCAAAATACGATCTACTTCTTTGGTGACTTTTTTTTCGTAAAGTCAACAACAAACTTGTAAGTCTATGGCAGAAATGCATAGATCATAAGACTTCCTTTATTGACTGATTTAAACATTAATTCAGGAAAACTTGATTCTAAAATCAGACATTATCTTTCGAACATCCAAATAATAATTCTTTAAATATATGTTTCTTTTTTAAAGTGATGCATTGATGTTGAACAAACAATTCGTCGAAGGTATTATCTACCTCAAAAAAATCCTAAAATCTTACACTAAATGCTCCAAAACTTTTTTTACCCGTATATTCCACGAGCTAAATGATGGCGTATTGGTATGCCACCTATCTAATACCTTCATATTGGCTGTTCGAAACAAGGCAGAGTTAACTTAATTTTATGTATCTATTTGCTGGGTTGTCAGAAAACGAATATAAAGACAAAAATATTACGACGGTTTTATATAAGATAGGCTTTGTTCGACACCCACAGAAAAAAATCATATTTAGTCAGTCCTTCCATGATAACCGAAGTCATGCTATTCTCTAATGTATCTTACTAAGAATTCATCCTGTTTTATCTATCTTCTGCCTTTTCCTATACTATGTTTACAAAGCAGGATCAAAACTAAAATGCCGTTTTGATATAATTTATCATCCGAAAAGAAAAAGAAAATTTAGATCTTATGAGAAATTGTATAAAAAATTAAATAAAAGCAAATTGTCTGTCGTTTTCAATGAAATGTGCATGAAAGAAGGATTGCTGCTTAAACACACAAATTTTAAATTGCAAGACATGGCAGCCAACAAGGAAAGCGACGCTATAAGTTTTTCTACTACAAATAACGAAAGCTAAGAACGAAACCCAACATATAAATAATGAAATCCAAAAAGAAATTGCAGTACTAAAAAACACTTTAATCGAAACTGAATATAATGATGCACAATACCACAACTACATAAGTATTAATAATGATGAATATGACCAGCGACAAATAATTACAAAAAGCTGTGTAACTTATACCAAGGAAATATTCTACTTCCCCACAACCATGATAAATACATAAACCTATCAACTCACATATTAACGGCTGATCAACAGGAATTTTTAAGTCTAGGTCTAAATTTCCATCCCCAACCTAAATTCGACCTTCTCACAAAGAAGACTGAATTTGAAATCTTACATCAATCATTATGTCAACTGGAAAAGTACAAATTGATAATACTCCATCCAAACCTCAAAGATCTTCTCAAGGCAGAAGGTCTAAAAGGTTATCTTCCACATAATAGAAACAAGAACATTCCAACAAAACTCAAAAATGCTGCTAAAGAATTAAAAAAAAAACAGCTCTAATATAGTCATCAGAAAAGCTGATAAATCGAATATTTACGTAATGTTGGATAAAAAACTTCAGCATCTTATGCAAGTTATTGATAATCGTTCTAAATTTACTAAATTTAATAAGAACACCACTGAATCTCTAAAGAAATATGTTAATAAACTTATAACATCCATCAATGCTATTGCAGGATACTTAAAAATAAAGAAAATTATTGGAGGTTACTGGCCTGGCTACTTTACGTTAATGTTAGAATACACAAACCGGGATATCCATTACAGCCTATTATTTCTCAGATTCCAACATGCATATACTAACTATGAAAATTTCTCAATGATATTATTACCCCATTTTCCCTATTAACTATAGCATTAAATCTACCCATGAATTCCTCTAAATATTTAAAGCACAAAATTAAAAACAAATCGCGGCATTCTTGCGTCACTTGACGCATAGAATTTAATTTTAAGAAAACTATTGCTCGCTTGCACCACTAGAGTTACTTTTTATAGCCAGAATGGTACTATTCACACACAAACTGATGGAGTAAGTATGGGAAACCCTCTCGGGCCGTGCTTCTCCAATTAATATTTGTTCGTTATGTAGACGATATTTTTATTTTGTCTGAAGACAAGAAAGAAATAGAAAATCTGAAAGCTACATTTCAACAATATTCCGCCCAAAATTTTACTCATGAAATTAGTGAAAAAATAAACTTCCTTTCTTACATGTTCTCCTCGATTTTAATAATAATACTTTTAAAACTTCTGTTTAAAAAAACAAAGATTCTTGCCATCTTAACTTCTCTAGTGAATATCCTCTTAGATATAAAACAGGTGTTATTAAAAATTTCCTCGCGAGAGTGCACGAGAACTGATCCTCTCACACGCTTTTCTTTAAAAAAAATAAAGAAATGTAAAACAAACGCTGATTAATCACAGATTTCGTAATCAATTGTTGGATTTCCACTTTAGGCGCTTCTTGTCTAAGGTAACTAATAGCAACGGCGAGAATAGAAACATAAACAATAACATTAATATATTTTATAAAAATCAGATGAACGAAAATTATAAACAGGATGAATGCAGAATTAAGAACATTATATAAAAATGCATAACACCAGTTGACAATAGCAAAAAGATTAGATTAATTATTTATTATGAAAAATTTAAAACCTCTAGCCTTATAGTTAAAAATAATAATTCACCTACTAGAAGAAAATAAAATAGGGCTAATAATATTTACGAATTTATATGCCCATTAAGGAATTGTATTCCTGATCAATCAAAATTCGTAAATAATTATATAGGCCAAACTACAACATCTTTGACACGCAAACCCACTCTACATCTTTCTGACCATTGCTCAATGAGATCTCATTTAATTATTCATGGAGACCGACACTATTCGTAACATACTTGTTGACAACACAAATATAATAGTATCATCTACATATAAAAAAAGACTAAAATAGTGGAAGCCTTATTAGTAAAAGCAAACAAATCAACACTTAATAATATCAACTTTGAAAATCGACATAATATCGTGCTTTGAAACAAACAAACAAAAAAAAGAAAACATTTTATAAAACATACATATAAGAAACTATTTCTAATTTTCACAGTTAAAATATAATCCTTGAAAATGTCTAAATGTATAGCCGAAAACGATCGGGTAAAAAGAACATTCAGACAGTTTTTATATAATTTATCATCCGAAAAGAAAAAAAAATGTTAGATCGTATAAGAAATTCCATAAAAAACTAAATAAAAGCACATTGACTCTCGTTTTCAATGAAATGTGCATGAAAGAAGGATTGCTGCCTAAATACACAACTATATATATATATATATATATATATATATATATATATATATATATATATATATATATGTATGTGTGTGTGTCTGTGTGTGTGCGGATAAAATGCATATAAAAAGAAACAGAGATACAAGGACAGTAAGAGCGAAATGCACTCTCAATTCTTGCAGAGTCCGTAACAAATTTCTTTTATTGGAGATTTCATAGCACACACATTGCGAATGTGCAATGGTGAGACTTGAAGAAATCTTGGAGTGGCAAAAAATGCATCATAAAAATGCTGCAATTATTAAGAGACAGAAAAATTACGTTGAAAAAAATACTGGAGTCTTTTGCTTTAAAGGCGGCAACCAGTCTAGTAGAAGGAAATATTTAATACAAGGCCAGCCTGAAGTTCGCTGGAATGAATCATGTTCTAGACAGACAACTCTTTCTGTGGCTGGAGTATCTCTAAAGAATATACAACCGTAATTGATTACGGGACAAACATACATACACACCTAAAACGTTCTATTATTATTATTATTATTATTATTATTATTATTATTATTATTAGAGTTTCAAGATGCCGAGTCTAATCCTCATCATAATCTATTTCATTTTCCTTAGGTTACCTTTTTGAGTGAAAGCATGTTTACGGAAACGTAGAAGTGACATAGCCATGTTCTTAGTTATATGGTAAATGCATCTTTTTTATCACCGTTAAGAAAGGACATCACCCCATTTTATCTGTGCTATCCACATAAAGCACCATCAGAAGGTCATGAACAGCATTCTGGAAACGTGATTTCATACAAGAGCCCGGATGTTTGACACTAAACTGATCATTTTTATTGATTTGCACATTCGTAAGCTGTCATGTTTTGCTACATAGTCATTCACAATAGCAGTGGACCTGCCACAGTTTACACTGTAATGGGTTTATTTGTATGTAGGATTAACTAATTCTAATAATTCATCTCCTTAACGTTTATAACTCAATTAAAAATATCCAGTAAACTTCCTCCTATAACAGAATTTCTTTGGGTGGTGTTTGCGTTTTGCCTGTTTAGAGTAGCATCTATTTTGAAAGCGGAATTATGGGTAAAAAATTTTCTCCGTAAATCTGCATCTTTGCGAGAGTATATATATATATATATATATATATATATATATATATATATATATATATATATATATACATATACTCGAGTATAGTGCGAGTTTTATTATACGTATTTATTATAGGGCTTCGCCCTATACACAGGTAATATTTTTACAGATGTTACATTTTTTTTTGACCGGATGCACTGTACACAGGTACATTTTTAACTAGAAGGGTTAAAATTCTGGGAAAAATTAGCGGATCGCCTTAAACATTAAGTCGGCTTATACACGAGTATATAGTGTCAAAGAAATTTTGCTGTTGGCCTCAACAAACATTTTCGATGTTTTCTCTTTGAATCTTTCGATATATTATTGAAAAAGTTTTCATTTTTGATAAAAATGTACTTTCGTGTCCGAACAAACAAACGGGGTGATAATATGACGTATTTTCCTGGAATTAGTCTTTTATTAGGTTGGTGCAAAAATAATGACGTAATAATGTCGTTTTCTGACTTTAAAAATACGTCAAAAAACGACATTATTACGTCATTATTTTTGCACCAACCTAATATTTTTAATTACCTGTACTTTCGGGAATGTTTATTATTAATAAGCGATTATTAGTATCAAGTTATTTAAAGCTGAAACATATATATATATATATATATATATATATATATATATATATATATATATATATATATATCGGACCAGCTTAAAAGCCGCCCTATTGTGTGGTATTTAAGCTAGTTCCTACGTAGGGAACTTTATTGGGCCTTTGGATTGTTCAGGAGTTTTAGAGTCCCTAAGTCTTTCCATATTGTGAGTATTGGAAGCTACCATTGCTGCCGTTTTATCTGGGTTTTACACGGGACTTTCTGTTTCTGGCCGCAGCTTTGGTTCTCTTGATTGCAATCTAGTCCTCTGGTAGGGGATATTTCTACTCCCGTATGCGATAGGCAACAGTAAACTACAGAATAACTCAAAACTGATCGCTGCATTTAAGTATTACAGTAATATTTAATCTTACATTTTAAAAGTTCAACGGTAAATCTTCTGCCGCTACTTAATTTAAAGACGATTTTATGTACGTTGGTCCTTACTTTCTGCACAGACAATTATTTCTATTTCATTGGAGACTTTCGCTGGATGTCGCTATTAATTTACATTATTCCCAAATTTATTTCCAAAATAAAAAAAAAAATTAACGTACAAAAAAAAATATGTTGCATAAATTCACGTTAAAAAAAATGACCAAAAACAATCGCAGTAAAGAAATATTGTGAATCCAGAATTTCTGTAACATGAGCAATTGAAAGTTAGAGAGTTGTGTCCCTTTAACTGAAAAACTGTGACACAGTGACACACTGACAATGACATTTATTATAAAGATGAGCTATTGAAAGTTGTGTAATTGAAAGAGAGTGAAAGAGATACACTGACACAGACATTTATTATATATATTGTAAGAATAATTATTTATTTGCGAATGAATATTGCGAGAAAAAATGTATTAACAAGTTTTCGAAAATAAGAAGGATTTTTAAATATATATCTCTTACTATCTAGCCCATAGAGGGAGGAATGGATCAGTATATAAGTGAATATAAGGAAGCTGACTTTCCGATATATCATCCCAAGCCCCTATCTGTTACGCTAACCGCACATCCAGTTTTCGTAAAATTTCTAAAGTTTTCTTTCTGCTTTTTATTATTCTATCATAGTTGTAAATTTATCTGTATTCTTCCCACAGATAGAGTGTTGACTTTAGTTTGGTTTGACATTGATTTTCTTTGGCAAAGTATTACCTGAAATGTTTCGTTTACATTTGGTTTAGAAAGGATTAATCTTACCAGGCGATTTGCACATAATACCTAAACAGAATCATTTTCATTTACCTTAGGAAGAAATTCCCGGTTTTTATTTACATTTCGCATTTCTGAAACGTATTTTTAATTTTTAAATTTGTGTACGTAAGCGTTCGATGAACACAGCAAGGTGATGAAATTTTCCCTTATATATATATATATATATATATATATGATATCACAAAGCAAAGCGTAGGATATATCAATACACACATGCATACATATATATTATATAATATTCTCTCTCTCATATATATATATATATATATATATATATATATATATATATATATATAAAAGTGATTGTTGAAAACATTCTCAAATCGGACAACTTCATCAAATAAATATCAAGTGTTAAGTAAACGGCTCCATGTACTGAATAAGATAATCTCTCTCGCTCACACACGCAGACACACACACATATACACACACACACAGACAAACATATATATATATATATATATATATATATATATATATATGTATGTATATATATGAATCTGGAAGTAATCCCTCCTTTATATATGTTTATTTGAGGATAAATGACAAGGCAGTACAATGAAGCGTTTTATTTAATTTTTCCTGAATTTTTACGATTTTCTTTTGTTTTTTTTTCTGGATATAATGTCTGTAAAATCTCTTCAAATATTTCAATGAATCTTCAAATATTTTATTAATCCGACTTCTATCGGCTAACGCCTTATCAAGGATTTTATTTTTTAGACTGAAATTATATATATATATATATATATATATATATATATATATATATATATATATATATATATATATATTGGGATGGAGACGATTTTTGTCTTTTATTTCTGGAGACGTTATTGTCGTTTTTTATAGTTCACATTGTTATACTAAAGATAAATAGAAACCGGCAAAGAAAACGTAAGAAAAATTTTAATCGGACTGCCTCTTTAGTTGCTTTCATTGAAACATGTACACACACCCAAACACACGCACGCCCAGAGGCAAACACAAACACACATATACACGTACACCGACAAGCTAACATAAACACACACACATATTTATAGATATATATGAAATAAAATATAACACCAATATTATATATCGGTTGTTATAACACACGGCTGGCCTCCTCTATCCTGCCCCAAATTTCCGCGTACCCGGGCCAGATCATACTACAATTAATACATTTTAACGTGTTTAAAATTTTGAGGAACTTCAATATCCTTTTCATTGATTTTTTGGACATTCCACAAAACCTTTAAGTTCTTTGGGTTTCGTGTATGTCCAAAAACCCTTTGCGACTGTTCCCGGGTTACATGGCAGACGTCATCCACAGGTAAGTATGGAAGGTAATATTTTTTTTAAATTTTTTTCTGATATGACCAGTGCTTCTGGACTTCTGTCACGTTTCTTTAGGGATTATTGTGAAAGAGTTGGGGTAGTTGTGTTTTTCGGATGTGGATATGGGTGCATGGCCAGGGGTGTTTTTAGAACTGATAAATTGGGCTGTAGGTGCCATTGTTCTTGGGGTTATGCTGGGACTGAGGCTCCACTTTTCGGCTCTTTCCTCTGCCCCTACCAACGACAAGCCATTCCCCTTCTTCCTTCTACTTTATATGACGTAATTCATATGAGGATACTCTATACACAATACTTCGGATACTCGACGATATGCCTGTTTCAAATGAGAAGAGATGTGACACAAGGTCTGAAATTCTGTGGGGAACCCGAGTGTTTCCATTCTGGTCATGGGGCAAATTTTACAAAGCCCCTGCATTCCCGTGTTCCTGTAAAATTACTGTTCGTATTTCTCCGTCCGTTAGACAGAGCGTCGAATGTGTCACACCCTGCCTGAAGAACGAGGACTTGTCAGTCACAAGCCAGACAGCGAACTGTCTGACTCAAAACAGCTAGGTATTTACCCAGTCCTTCCAATTTAAAAGAGGTACGACACAAGGTCAATTTTATCGTGAGGGGGCGAGCCATTGATACAAAATTTACCCATACCCACAACTGTGGGGAATGGGTAAATTCCCACTGGAACAGACTATCCTTGAGATCCTTCACCTTTTGAGCCTTATCTAGTGTGAACCGGTGGCTATATTCGGGGGTTAAGGACATAATGATATAGATAAGCCCCTCCCACCACCTATTCCCAAAAACCGCCCCATTAGTTCCTGCTCCTCTATTCTAATTAGCAGTTCGAAGTCCCACCTTTCCAATAAAGACAGATTGAACTTCCAGTGTCCTGCCATTCTATGTCTAGCATCTAACGCTATCCGGGCATAGACGAATCTTTGTCCGAATTGACTAAGTCTATATCGGCCATTCCCACTAAAATTCTATGCAGGTACCTGACTACTCGGGTAGAGGGCCACCTACATGACCACGTTCGCATCTCCCACCTTAATCGACCGGGCATCTATCGACGAGACTAATCTCTTCAATCAGATCAACCAGGCTACGATCAACCAATGGCTTATCGCTAGCTCCCCACCTCCAAAATGGAATTCCTCCAACTAAGACTAATCGATACAAATTCACCTGAAACGTCCCTAAGTGACGGAAAAACAAGACGCCTTCTGCTTGGTCGATTGGCGCGTAAACCACAACTACTCGAAACAAGATATTGTTAATGGCAATATCGGACACGATCAACCGCCCCACCCCTGAATCGACATGGACAAGGTCCACCATCTCCCCCAGGATACGTTTAATCAGCAAGGAAAAACTTCTAGCCTGCTAGTAGCCCTATGCTGAATAAACGAGCATCAACATCTGAAACAATTCGTGTTTCCTGGATCGCAGCTACATCTTCGCCGAAGGACAGGAGATCAAGAAAGGCGGACAGCCTTATTCCAATCCCTCATGCCCTCACATTGAATCGAACTACTCTGAGAAACATTCTTCAAGTTTGGTTCCCTAATCATTGACTGGACGGAAATCTGCATCAGTAAGAACACCGACGGTTTATCCTAGGCTCCCTGACCCCATCTCGGTCTTCATTTAACCAACCAGAACAATATCGGTGACGTCCATGGGATACGTTAATTTAAAAGGCCTGTATTATGCAGGAGGAAGAATAACAGGGTTCCTGTTGGCACAATATTATTCTAATATTTTTAAGTCCTGTGTTCTCATTCGACCATTCTTAAGGTCGAAAAGTCGTCTTTTGCCTCAGAGATGTAATCCCACACCTTTACGAACCTCCCTGTATTTCTAATCCAGGTGAATACCCCTGAGGGACTTCGCAAACGTAACCAAAACAACGAAGACAAATTTATGTATGTAGAACAAAAATATGCATGGATCATTAATAACGCCGAACATTGACAAAATAAGACACTTTCGTTTAGAAATATGTCTCAAAATCAACCGACGTGAAGACAGATAGTTAACAGTAAACTCAGACGAAAATTAAAAAATCTCATCAGAGGTGTACTATTTACTTTAATCTTTTTTTAAGATGAATACTTTTAGATATATTTAATTTTTTATAGTGTCAGTATTTCTACCTCTTCTTTCTGGAGATCTCGCCAACGTACTAGACTCTAAAATGTCTTGGGTGTACTTAGGGTTATTCAGTACGCTTCCCTTTTATGGAACTTACCCTGGTAAGTGCCACAACATGTTGTGGGCGTAGCACATCGAGGACATCATATGTTATCTTTATCGCTTCTTTTATTTTTTTTAGGTCTTTCATCACTGAAACATTCTTTAGTTGATAATGTCGCCTTTTATGTTGAAGATATTTCACATTTACCATGTAAATCAACATTCTGATTCTTGCTGATATTCTTCTGTCATTCCCAAGTCTCTTTGCTATCATTGTACTCTCTTAAAAACACACACTTTATTGCCGGCCTTGAAACGTTTGGTGTCGTTTTTATTTTTGGTTCATGTTTTTCGACTTGATACTAAAGCTTTCCTTCTTATGAAGTGTTCGTTGCAAGAATCCTAAAGGAAAAAAAATGAAAATGACAGAATGGGTAAAAACAGTTTAGAATACGAGCGAGGGATCGTATAAAAATGCATATAAATATTAGGTTGGTGCAAAAATAATGACGTAATGAATTCGTTTTTTGACGTAAAAAAATACGTCAAGAAACGACATTATTACGTCATTATTTTTGCACCAACCTAATACTTTATAGTGTAGATAAAATATTGCTCAATGTTAAATATTAGAGATATTTTATATATATATATATATATATATATATATATGTACATATATACATATTTTCTTACATTGATTGCACAATTCGAGATTCATACCAAATAATTTCCAATAATTTTTATTTATGTTTGCGGTTTGTTATTTATCTGGTTTAAGAGACATGTATTACTGGTAGGGTGAAATATTAAGTTAATTGTAGTTTTTAATTTGAATTTAAGTTCAGATTAACATTTAAGAATATAAATACTAAATTAGGGAGACGCTGGTTTTCTAAAGTTTAAGTCCAAAAATATGGCGCGTTGGGATTTCAGCACTTCGGCATGAAACACTGTGTTGTGGAATTAATTTAAGATACCATGTATATTTATTAATATATATATATATATATAAATATATATATAAATATATATATATACATATATATATATATATATATATATATATATATATGTGTGGGTGGTAATTTTTTTTTTCATGATAGCAGGATCAAGTCATGTTGGGAATGTTTATTTGGCAACGCTTAAAGAAATTTACCACACTTGTCTTTGGAAGGTTTCTAAAGAAACAACATGCCTTCCGATTAAAATGTTTTATTATCATTTGTTTTATTAATATTCTCTTTACATACATATTTTATCCCTATCTGAATTATTGCCAACGTAAGCACGCACACACGTGTATATATATATATATATATATATATATATATATATATATATATATATATATACACGTGTGTGCGTACTTACATGTATATATATATATATATATATATATATATATATATATATATATATATATATATAATTATTTATTTAAAAATATAATTTCAACAGGCTACGTAAGAGTTCTCATGTTTCAAAACAAGTGCCGAAAACTTCAATATAATTATTTGAATTAAATTGAATTAAAGTAAGCTCTGTTCCATCTTCATGCGAAATTCTTTGGGGAATAACTTATTTCTGAATATATTTCTTTATATATATATATATATATATTTATATATATATACTGAATAATTCTGAAAATATATACTGGATAATTATGAATATATTTCTTTATATATATATATATATATATATATATATATATATATATATATATATATATATATATACTGGATACTAGTTGTGAAAGAAAGTGGAAAAGACTTTGGAATAAACCAGGAACTCAATTCAAATCCAGAAACACGGTTTGAGATATTACTTCTTTTCAAAAAACAGGTGTTGTGTCTTATCTCTTGTTTCCTGTCTATATGCGTATGTGGGTGAGAAAGAGAAAGAGTATTTGCGCGTTTTTTTTATGTTTCTGTGACTGTTTATCTGCTCTATGTATGTGTTTGACACCCTAACACAATTTAGATCATAATTTTTTATATAAATCTTCCGGTTGTCATTTTGAAATAGGATTTTATCCTACGCCTATCTTCTTAAATAAAACTCTGCTGTAATGAACTCGTGAATAGTCTATTATTTTTCATGAAAATAAAAACTGGTTTTGACCCTAGGAAATATTCTTTTCTTCAGATTATTAGTAAATTCAAATGGTAAAATGATTTAGATTATTTATTCTGTTCTGTCGATATATAAGTAATATATAAGTACTGCAGTTGTTTATATTTCAAGATGGCGTTCGTTAGAAGGAGTGTTCTGGACCCAATTATTCCACATTTCTTTAATCTCTCATAAGTTATAAAATGAAATTTCAGGATAATATCATTCAAAGTTTTTAATTCATAATTTTTTTTCTCCTACACTGATTGCCACCCAGTCTGTCCTGCTATTTACTCATAGTTTGGGAGATAAACATCCAAATATCGCACACTTAATGCTGATGTGCGTAATTTATAATTTGTTTGTAAATATGGTAGTATCCATACATATTCCATATATATCAATATAATTTTATATGAAGATATCTCATAATATTTGTGTATAAATTTGCATTATTTTTTATAGTTTCTTAGATGTTTGTTGTTTGTTTGGGTTTATGGCATATCAACCACTGTGCGTTATTTAATGCCAAATCCAGTTTATATGAATTCTAAATGCCTATTTTGTCCTGGGAACATTATTGTTTCAAAAAAAAAAAAAACGTATTGCTGGCAACATTATTTTTTCAAAAAAACTTATAACTGGCAACATTATTGTTTCCAAAAAAACGTATAGCTGGCAACATTATTGTTATCAATAAAACGTATAGCTGGCAACATTATTGTTTCCAAAAAAACGTATAGCTGGCAACATTATTGTTTCCAAAACAAAACGTATAGCTGGCAACATCACTGCTCCCAAAAAAACGTATAGCTGACAACACCATTGCCTCCAAAAAAACGTATAGCTGGCAACATTATTTTTTCCAAAAAAACGTATAGCTGGCAACATTATTCTTCTGAAAACACTATCTGAGGCCTTCCTTGCTGTTGGACGTAGTTTATCGCCATACCCAGGACGGGGGTGTAGTTTAACATTATACCCAGGACGCGGGTGTAATTTAACGTCATACCGAGGACGTTTCTTAGATGTGTATAGTTGGATGTATATAAGTTGTGTGGATATATGTTTTTGCATATTAGGAGTGTGCTATAGGGGCAAAATTTAAAAAAAAAATGTATTTTATTCCAGTCATTTGTGACCAAATATATGGAAATGTGCCAACATTTTGAAATTATTTGAAAATTGGAATAGAGCCGATTCGAAACGTGCCCGGGTCTGCCCGAAGCCCCAAAAAATCATTATGAATGAGAGCGTGTCCCACAACACTTTAAAAATGAACCACAGACTTTGCTTATTTTGATTCGAAAGAAGGAATATATGGTTATCTTTTCTTTCTACAAAGCTTACACCGGAAGTAGAAAAATATTTTGATCGTTTAATAAAAATAGTAAATGGTAAATTAAAAGCCCTCATGACAAATTAAGTTTACAAGAATTTGGAATTGAAACCTTCCTGTCACAACACATACACCTATATATTCTTTGCATGAGCCACACTTGTTAGGTGCTTGACAGAGTGAGCCTATCACCTCTGAAGTATGTAGAGAGTAAATTTTAACTAATGGAAAATAAATCAAAACAATGCCATCTTTGAAATTGATGGATTTTTTAAACTTGGATCAAATGATGGTCATAAAACAACAATCAATGAGAAATTTGATGATGTATGGAATAAAGCTGGTAAAAAGTAAAATGTTGGATTATATAAAGAAAGATATTTTGGTCTTCATGTATATAGTGCTGGTGCCTTGCTTTACCATTTTGATGATCTAAGGAATACTGTTTCTGATATACCATCAAATAATCAATTTGTACAGGCATATAAATTGTACCTTCAAGCGGAATGTATTGATTGAATGCGCTTTAAGATGTGTGGTATGGCTTACTTTCAAAGACACGATGCCATTTTTAAACATGTGTGAGTTGAAATCCACACAGATTCTCTTGACCATCTTCCTGCCCTTTATAATGGCCTGAGATATTAAAATATGGATACTTTTGCCCGATAGCCTGTCTCGATAGAATGTTGAAGTATTCAGTGAGTTCAATTCAAAATAGTCAATTTTGTCCCAGTTTTTTTTTTCTCCTTGAAATTTGGTCTATTTCAACTCCTAAATACGCTATTGTTTTGGAAATGAATGTGTAGACTCGACATTGTGTAAGTAGAACCATGATTTTAAACATCTGAATCATTTTCGTGAAGATTTGGTGAGGAATATTAATGTTATTTGGGATACGTTTTTATTTTTAGTTATTTTCCGGGCCCCGGCCAGGTTTTGGCCTGTTTCGGTACAGCTCCCTCCTAATTTTAAAAGGTTTTCACAAATTTAACCCATCTCGTTGTATTTGGACAGAAAATAGTGAAATAAAACACTTCCCCACTTCAAAAAAAATGTTCTATTTTATGTCTATATATCATTCATTTTTTTCCCATTCATTTATGCAAATTTTTATTCCATGCTAAGTTATTTTAAAACAAGCCCTGTAAATGATATGGTCTATTTCACTATTACTATAGTCCGGTATATATATATATATATATATATATATATATATATATATATATATATATATATATTTATATATATATATATATATTAGGTTGGTGCAAAAATAATGACGTAATAATGTCGTTTTTGACGTATTTTTTAACGTAAAAAAACGACATTATTGCGTCATTATTTTTGCACCAACCTAAAATATATATATATATATATATATATATATATATATATATATATATATATATATATATATATATATATATATATATATCAACATTCAAACTATGTAACTGTCACTTTTCAATGAGCACCTCAAGATGGCGTTTTTCTTTTCAGAAAACATAGAATTATGCTACCGGTGATGAAACATGTATATTCATTATTATTATATACAATCTAGAATTTCCAGTGTATCATTCTTGGAAAGATATCATGTCTTTCTTTTCTATTCCCTCTGCGCTAACGCTGTGCATTCACTGACAAACTACACTGCTTTATTTATCAACGCTCATCATACACTTCAAATTCTCAATTACATTGTTCAAATTTCTCTTAACATCTTTTGTTCCGAGTTCTTTTGTTCATGAGAAGCACAAAGAAATACAATAAGGACATTATATACTAATATTCGAAATAACTCTTGCAATACTTTGCAGCTGTTCTAGAAGAGCCTTATTTCCAGAAAAGAAAAAAGAAAAAAAAAGAATGGAAAATACAGTGCTTCACAATACTTCGACAGAATGTCTTCTACATGTTATAAAACTAGGATGTATACAAGTATAATTATATTTATAAACAAACGGTGCTTAAGAAAGGAAAGCAAGTGAAATATGACTAAAACAAGGGGGGTTCTCATCATAAAATTGGATGTGAGATGGTTAATTAGTAAAATCCATTAGTCAGTTAATTTGGTGTGAATCTTTGTAAAATTCCTCTAGTTTTGTTCACTATCCTGGAGTCAAACGCCAGTAATTTATATAATTTGTAAATGTATTTTCCTTCTTGCGTTTTTAAAATCTATATATGAGGATACAATTCAACTCATTTTTGACCCATTTAAAAAAAATGGAATACGTTTTCATTTTTAGTTATTTTTCGGGCCCCGGAAAATAACTAAAAATTTGTTTCCATTCAGCACCTCTTCCTTATGGTTTTTGTCGAATTTGTAGTCGTTCAGGATAAAATGTTCAGCAAATTCAGTTGATGTCGTATTGGTATGCTGGACATCATATGTATGGTTATTAAATCTTTGCTTTCATTTTCCAGTTGTTCAAAGTATATTAACCGGGTTTGTCTGGTATATTAAGCCGCCTATATTTCTTCTTCTTCTTCTTCTTCTTCTTCTTCTTCTTATTATTATTATTATTATTATTATTATTATTATTATTATTATTATTATTATTATTAGAAGTAGTAGTAGTAGTAGTATGATTTAACTCACTGACATTTTACTAGAATTATCTGTTGGCTTTCAGCGAAGATTAACAGCAAACCACCGCAATGCTCTTGCATTCTTATCAACATCATAATACTTTCATTGGATATATCTCCATTGTGACGATAGCATTACGGCACTACCCAAGTCTAGGTCTTCGGTAATAAAATATTAACGGATTGCACAAGAGAGAAACCAAAAGAAAATAATAATAATAATAATAACAACAACAACAACAACAACAACATCGTCTGTCATGCCGAATTGTACTTTCTCTTTTCTCGATGAAAGTGGCATTCTTCTCCTCGAAAAGAAGGGATGTCAAAGAGCTTCAGAAAAATATGTAGAAATCTCAGCAGAGCTTGGATAGATTACAGTAAAGCCTTTGATAGTGTCCTACAGTCGTTGATCCTTAAGTCTTTGGAAATGTAAAAAATTCCCACGTTGATAGAAAATATCCTCAAAGATAACATAGAACTGTGGAAAACCTCCTTATATACAAATGACACAAAAGGTACAGCCACATCAAACCTTTTGAATTTCCGACCAGGAATCTTCCCTTCTGTTCTGTCTGTCCTTAATCCCCATTTCTTATGAACTAAATAGTAATAACTGCGAATAGAATGTAAATAGGAATGTATGGAGGATCTCAAATCCTTTGCTAAAGACAAAAATGAGTTGAATTTTATCCTCAATCCTGATAAATGTTTCAGTGAAATTATTGAGATTGATATTTGTTTTGGTTTGGTTTGACTTGCTTTGTTTTACGGCATATCAGCATCAGTTGGTTATTAAATGACGACATTTTTTTTATTCCTGGTAATATTTTTTTCAAAACAAACAAACAAAAAAAAACTATAGCTGGTAATATCTTCTTTTTTTTTTATTGCCGGTAATAAATTTTACAAAGTATTTCCGGCACTAAAAACTATTTTTCCAATTCTATAATGTTTTGATACCCAATTTAGGGTTTAAATATTTGTCCATAGCTTGGACCATAACAGGCGCAACCACTCCGGGTCAGAGGGGACATGAGAACATCCTCCTAATCAAAGGCCTTTGCTGTTAAACGTAGTTTATCGATTTACCCATGGCGCGGATTTACTTTATCGTCATAATGGATGTTGGATGAGATAAATGTGCAAAAGTAACATTTAGCGAATTACAGAAACACACTCAATCGATTTAGATGTTGTCATAAAGGTTAGGGAACTGGAACAAGAAAAGACCTATAAATATCTCGAACAAGGCAACGGAGATAGAATACTTCCTAAACAAATGAAGGAGAATGTAAGAAAGGAATACTACAGGCGTGTGGGTCTTGCGTTAAATACCGAGTTGAATTAACAAAAAAAATACCAACCATAAACATTTTCGTGCTATACAAGTTCAACATCCTTAATTGGTCTATAGCTGATATTAAGCGAATGCCTTTCATAAAAAGCAAAGGTTCTCACTTGCCACAGCATGCAGCATCCTTAGGCTATTGTTGACCATTTGTATCCGTCTATATCCTAAGAAAACAGAAGATTTGTTCAACTTGAACTGTCTTACAAAACCAGAATAATCGGTCTTTAAAAATACTATCACCATATATAAGACTGGGCGATGCTCAGTGGCAAAAAATAAAAAAAAGAAATAAGAAAGTGCATTCAGTCATAAAGGAAGCAACAAATTCAAAAGGGAATTTGAAGTGAGTGAAGAATTGAAAATACACCTACTGCAGAAGCACAAGACTAAAAAAGAAGGCAAAAGCAAATCCAATGTACCAAATGAAGAAACGATGGCATGATAAGTCTCTTCATTGTCAATACTCTGCCAGAACAAAACAGTTGTTACGTAGTGAAGTATTAAAAGCTGAAAGCGAGGGTTTTATTCTTGCTTCACAGGGCCAATTATTGCTTATTAGAAATTACCAAGCAAACATACTGAAAATGCAGAAATAATTGACCATCTTGTACAAGATTCCACAGTGTCAGTATCTACTGAATATTAAATTCGGCATGATAGAGTTGGGCCAATATGCCCTGAAAAATACACCACACTTACTGGAAGGAAACTGCTAGAAACGGGTATGAACATCACCCAGACCCGGTTAAAGAGATAGGACGTGTAGCAACTTTTTTTATTTTTATTTTCTTTTTACAATTACTATAGACAAAGTCAGAACAAACTAATTGCTCAGACATAGAGATCAAAGTCCACAAGAACTGAATACGCTATCTTATTGGCATGGGCGTCCCTGCAGATTGTAATGTATCGTTGAAGATCTTCTAAACTATATCAAAATACATTGATTGTGAAGTGGAAATCTCAAAAATATGGCTGATGAGGACATCTGTAATTCTAGTTGTGGTTGGAGCCCTTAGATTGTTTGGAAAAAGTTCCGATTGAACAGATTCTGGTTAGCTTACAAGACCTAAGTTAATAAATGGCTTCATGAAATTTTACACTGATCATTTTTGTAACAGAAAAGTAAACAACCATTTTCCATAGATGAAGCTTTTCCTAATTTAAGAGCTGTAATTTTGAATACAATTTTTGTATTTCTTAGAGGTAAAGTGGAAAGCACCAGAAACAGATCGAATAGCCAATTTTTGGAAAAAAAACCTATCGAGACCCCACCAAGACCTTGCACAGGCATACACATGTCTATATTTCTGAGATGAGGTATTATGTACATTATTTACATTATTCGGACTATTGACCTCATCTTTGTCGCCATATTTATTTATTTGGCAAAGTGGATAAAGGTGTTGGTTAGATCCAGTGTCAGGACCCAAAGAGGGTGAGTTCAATACCCGATTAAGGCAGTGGAGAACTTTCAGAGGGAAATTAACAGGAGATAACTGACAGCCATCAAAACATGGCACGTGAAAATAGAACAGTCTACCCCAGTGAGCGAAATAAAGGGTTCATTTCGACATTTCAACCACTTGAAGAAGGCTGGAGCGTACAACGGCCGAAACGATGTAATAAATATGGCGACAAAGATGAGGACAATAGTCTGAATAATGTCAATAATGATATAATCATAATCTCAGAAAAATTTTCAAATGGCTCAGGTGGGGATTAACATATCAAACACCCAAAACAATATGACGCAGAAACTATAGGCCCATTACCTGCCTACCAACAATTCACAAAATTCTGACTTCTATCACAACCAAGAGAACATACAACTTCCTTGATAAACACAATTGACTCCCAGTAGAAAAGAAGGGATAAAAAGTGGAAGTTACGGGTGAAAAGTTCAACTAATTATCAGTAAACAATATTGGAAGTGGTGAAAACAAGGAAAAGTAACTTTTATCAATACTAAATGCGCTCGACAGTGTACTACACTTATGAATAGAAAAGAGACTAAACATAGACAGAGTATGCTTCACAATGTTCAAATTCAAAATGGAGGGGATAAAAAAATGGAAGACTATACTAAACCTAAATCATAGAAACGACATAATGACATCGAGACCGATCAACATCAAAAACGGGATCTTCGAAGGGGATTAATTGTCGCCATTCCTCTTCTGCCTGGTATTAGCCCTACGCAGCTGCCTAGTGTACAACAGTAACTACGAATACAAGTCAGAGAATGGAAAACTGAATCATCTATATTGATGATCTTAAGACGTTTGCCAAGGAGGACAACGAACAATAAATCTACTCACCATTGTCAAAACCTTCAGCGAATACACTAGGATGGAGTTCGGAAACGACAAATGTGCCAAAGCCACCTTCAACGGTTATAAACTAAGTAAACTACAAATTTAGAAAAGTGTTATCAACAAGAGGATTAAGGAAAAAGACCAAGATGATACGTAGAAATGCTTATAAATTAATGAAAGTGACGGAATAAAACATTCAATTATGAAGAAAAAGACGCGAAAAGAATATTATAGGAGACTGTGTAATGGGGGCGATAAAATGAAGGTTATCAACAACTTAGCTATATATACAACTTCAGCATTAATTGGCAGTTGAATGAAATCGCGTGAGCATATTTCTATTTTTTTAAACATGTAACACTCCATTTCCATTGTTAAATAAGGTTTGATTGTCAAAATGAGAGAGTTGTTTGATATACAGAGCCTCTCTAACAACTACTATATATATATATATATATATATATATATATATATATATATATATATATATATATATATATAATTATTTTCGGTTGATCTCTCGGGTGCAGGGTTAGGTGATTTTTCAAACCAACGCTTGATGACGAAACTACCACCCAATGCTTAAAGTTTACTATTCGAATTAAACTTAAATACTGCTGACCAGTTTCGAAACAGAAATTTCTGTGCCGCAATGGAATCCTATTTATTTAAAAAAAATAAATTATAATCTAGGCTCTACTTATCTATCGAACACTGCTTTTTATTAAAAATAAAAACAAAAATACTAAAGAACTTCCTATCATCAATCTAACAGTTTTTGTTATTATATCAATACACACACACACACACACATACACACATATATATATATATATATATATATATATATATATATATGTGTGTGTGTGTGTTTTTGTGTGCGTGTGTTTTTGTGTGTTTTTTGTGTGTGTGTCGCGTGTGCGTGTGTGTGTGCGTATTATCTCTAATGTTATGAGTATTAAAGCATTTTTTTCATTTCAAACGTGTCAATTCATCATAAAACCTTTCATATGGCAAACATGTTGGCAGCAGGGGACTATAGAATTAAGGCGAAGACGATTGAGGTATTGGGAAAATGCCAGAATCCTTTTCAGTAATCGAACACTGATAATATGGAATATAGATTATTATTTGTGACGATAATCTTAGGCCCATTTGGAACTGCACAGAAAAAAAATATGGAATTGACACCGCTTTAATTGGAAATCAGAAGTAGGTTTGTTACTACTTAGAATTTGACGCCGCGGAAGTCTCTGAGAAAACCGAGCAGGCTTCGGGCATACTTCAGGGATGATCGACTCACATCTCATTTGAACCTGCAAAGATGTGAATACGGAAATATTATTCTATCTGTCCTTCCCTTGTCACGACCGTTACACCGTGCCAGTACGCGTAGAAAGATGGGAAATACATATCAGACGCTAATTCAATGACAAAGTGAAAGACAGAAAGAAAAAATAAAATGAAAAAGATAAACAAATAAATAAAGAAAGAAAGAAAGAAAGAAAGAAAGAAAGAACATTGAGGCATTTAACAACACACGCCAATTCTTAATAAATGATGAACTATTAAGTTTTGATGAACTGGAAAGAAGAAAAAACATATCAGAGACGGGACTTGATTTCAGTGAGAAAAAAGAAAGAAAGAAAAAAAGAACGAGTGGAAAATAGGAGTGTTTACCATTTCCGCCAATATTTCATAAATAATGAAAGAAGGAAAAGTCATATGAGAGAATGCTACTTATTTTCAATGAGAAAAGATAGATAGATAGATAGATAGATAGATAGATAGATAGATATGGATAGACAGATTGAAATACTTAATGTCTCTTTAGATAGATAGATAGATAGATAGATATGGGTAGACAGACAGAAGTACTTAAGGTCTCATTAGATAGATAGATAGATAGATAGATATGGATAGACAGATTGAAGTACTTAATGTCTCTTTAGATAGATAGATAGATAGATAGATAGATAGATAGATAGATAGATAGATAGATAGAAAGATTTGGGTAGACAGACAGAAGTACTTAAGATCTCTTTAGATAGATAGATAGATAGATAGATAGATAGATGTATTTAACGTCTCTTAGATATATAGATAGATAGATATATAGATAGATAGATATGGGTAGACAGAAGTACTTAAGGTCTCTTTAGATAGATAGATATATAGATAGATAGATAGATAGATAGATAGATAGATTGATGTATTTAACGTCTCTTTAGATAGATAGATAGATAGATAGATAGATAGATAGATAGAAATATTTAACGTCACTTTCAGTGAAATAGAAAAACTTGTCAATTTTAAATATTTTCCTCTCTTACATCTCAATATAACGATCAGAGTTCATATTTATGATTGTTATTGCAATATGCTGTTAAATGTATTAAGCTCAAATATTGAAAGATGCGACAGGAAGAATTTCTACAGATATTTTATTGTTCGTGGAACTCCCTATGCGTTACTTTAATCATTATCTTCATTAGAAAATTGAAATAGGAAAACTATGAAATCCTCACGGCCATTTCTAGTTGATAATATAACGTGATAATAATTTCCCTTGAATGTAAATAAATTTAAATGATGTGCATGTTTTTGATTCCTTCGGCAACTTCAGATATGCCTCCGGTTAAATAAAACTATAAACCATGTGACGTTATATACCAAAAATAAGAAGGAAATGAAGTTATTTATCGAGATAATCATTAAATTAATATTTGTTTCAACCTTGAACAACAGCTACAGTAATTACGCAGTAAGGACTTTATACCCATAATCTATGGGTTAGCTTAGTTGAATTTGATTGATCGATTCGCTTTCTACGGCTTATCAAGTTTTTAATGGATATTTAAAGCTTTATTATATTTTTATATTGTATGAAATTTGGAGGTAAAATAATAGTTGTTTAGTAATATAAGTCTTAGCAATTAACCCAAAGCTGTGAGGAGAATAGGTGGACTCATACCTTTCCCATTTAGAAGTAAGTGGATATACCGAACCCAAGAGGAATTGGAATTAGATTAGGTAATTAACAATTCCGTATCATTATCCTATGCTCCACCTGCACATTTAAGATTTTACTCTCTAGGTCAGATCAGGTGGGACGTTGCTTAACTTCTGTAACAGTACAGAAACAAGTGTTTCATAGTGATGTATGTTGACTATGTTTGCCGTAGTCTCTGAACCTGGAATCCAGTGAAGTCCGTAATCTCTTCAATGTCAGAGGTTGGCAGTGTCGTTTTCGGAGAAAGTAGCGGCTGTTAATTCTTTAAGTCTTCGATATCAGGTTGGCAGTGAAGATATTTTGGGAGAAAAAACAAAATGGCTGCCTTTATACACGTCGCATTGAATATTTTGAGCTTTCTGATTAGTTAACCCTTCTATTGGTGAACTATAAAATGAGTCAGCTCATTTTGGCTAGCTCACTAGTACTAAAAACTACCCCAAAATTCCAACAATGTAGCCGTATGCCATGATTGATTTTACAATATATATATATATATATATATATATATATATATATTGATGTATGTTTCATTAAATAATAAGTTTTGTCTACTTATTTTATGTAAATTCTTTTGATAACATCTGATAAGCTTAATAACATTATCATTAAGCGAAGAATGAAAATCACAATATTGATGCATATTTTTTAATCCAATCTAAGCTTTCGGCTTACACAAGCCATTATCAAAGATGACAATTACATTACAATATATAAAACAATACACGGACAAAACAATAATGGTAGACTGTATATTTTTACATGGAAGATTTCCAAGCAACGACAAACTTAGTGTATTATAATTGTCATCTTTGCTAATGGCTTATGTAAACCTAAAGCTTAGATAGGATTAAAAAACATGTATCAATATGGTGATTTTCTTTCGTTTTTCAATGATAATGCTTATCAAACGATATGAAAAGAATTTACCTAAAATAAATAGACAAAATTTGTCTATATTATTTAATAAAACATGCAAAAATCAAAAAAATCATGCCTAAATAGACACAATATATTATTATTTTGATTGAATCAGCCTTTTATACTTCTCAAAATCAAAACTGATTTCCGCCTCCTAGCGTTAGCAAGTAAGCATCATGCCTCTGCTCATCGAAAGAATTGGACACTCTTTTTCTTTTCTGGGTCATTATTAGACCCCCCCATGTGAAAAAGTGCTATTATATCGCGCGTTGGAATTGGATGGAGACGAATGCGTTCTTGTGGTGATCGCGTCAATTTTTAGAGAGAATGCGTCGTGTGCCGTATAAGCTCGAAGAAGGAGAGACAGTGTTGACGAGCCTCTCCGACTCTCGTTTAGTTATTGAGCCCCAAATAGTTATATTCGTGTGTTACATAAAGCAATTAATGGTTTGTAACTGTTGTTCGCCTAATTAACATGAATGATTTTTGTTGCCAGCAATGTCCCGGCTTTTCTATTTTCTTATTTGTCCTTGTCAAAATTCACGATCTCCCCAGTTAATTGTATCCTCTTTTTTACTGGACTAGATTTTATACTTTCCCCACTCCGTCTCACCCCGCCATTAGTGAGTCACTTTTGATTCTGTTCATTCGTATAATACAGCGTCATTTCTTGTTTTTGTGGGTTGCACGGGTTCATACTAAATAATGAATATGCTTATACTTGAGTCGATAAGAATTTACTTGATTCGGGGATTAATCTAGATCATTTATATTTGATTCTATCAGAATTAATGAAATAGGTATATATAAATATAGGCTGTTTTCATTTGTTCTATGATATTTACATGAACCGGAATAGGTAAAACCTTAATGGTTAAATTTGGTGTCCATATTCATTTACTTGGTTGGGAATATATAAATTCAGGTCGGTTAGAATTGAGCTCCGGGATGTATAAACATTGATTCTCTCTCTCTGTGTTTCTGTGGTCAACGAATAATAATAATAATAATAATAATAATATATATATATATATATATATATATATATATATATATATATATATATATATATATATATAATTTACATATGCTTAATACGGCCCGTCAAAAATGTGTAAATTTATTTTCATTTTTTGTTTCAAGCTTTGGAAGACCTTTTCATTTTTTGTTTCAAACTTTGGAAGATGATCCGCAGTCCTTTAAAAGAACTGTGGCGAAATGATTTATTGTAATCAACCTTAAAGTGGTCTGTTTTTATCTAAATTATTTGCTCTGGATTTACATTGAGTTCTCTGGATTTTACCCTCCTTGGGTTTACCCATACGGATTACCTAGTTTTTCATAAACTATATATATATATATATATATATATATGTAACACTAATAATATTATAAATATAAGTAGCTACACTCGTCGGGCAACGCCTTAGGTGTTTTCGTTTGTAAATGAACAAACCAATACCCAAGGGTAAAACAAAAAGGGTAAAATATGAAAGAACTAAGAACATATACTTCCGGCGAAAATAATCGTCTAGAATCTAAGTTCAAAGTCCAAAGAAAAAAACCTCCGACACGAGTAAAGTAAAAAAATCGAAAATTATAAAATAAATATGTTATAAAATCACTACAAAAATAGACATTTACCCTCATATCCACGTAGGTGAAACCTAGGTAGGTTTGTTTGACTCTTTAGGTTTACTTATATATCTATCTATCTATCTATATATATATATATATATATATATATATATATATATATATATATATATATATATATATAATTTAATAGACTTAAAATATGGTTTTTCGCTACACAGTTCCAACCCTGTTTCAAAAATGGAAGGTAAAAGCCCCGAATTTAATTTTGTAATTAAATTAAATACATTAGTTCCATTTCATCTTCAAGCGAAAAAATTCGCTTCAAGATGAAATGGAACTAATGTCTTTAATTTAATTACAAAAGCATTAAATTCGACCTTGCCAACCGAACGATCCTTTGTGGCCGACTCGGTTAGACACGCCCGGCTAAATGGCGGTTCCGTATAGGATCCAGGTTCGATCCTGTCAAAGGACGAATATTTTCTATGAAAATTTCTCGGACATTCAGGCCGGTAAATGTTATTTAATACTGTTTATTATAAACAGAGCATTTACTTAAATACTTGTATCTATAAAAAGAACGTTAAACATAAAAAATGTCTTTAATAAATAAATTGTCGGACTTTGTCCATTTCTTAATGTATGTATGTATATATATATATTAATGACACTATAAGCATTTACTTCGTTTGAGATTAGAGAAATATTGTTGTTAATAATTGAATTTATATGCGTTTATTTCTTACTTTATATTTTAAATTATATCCCTACATATAAGGCAGTGAAGCAACAAAGGCGCAAGTGTTTCTGAGTGTGAAAAAAATCAGAAAAAAAATTTAAAGAGCAGTAACAATATAAGAGTAATCAAGACAAGATTAGATAACGTTGACATTACATTTAAACTTTGGAAGATCAAAGTTAGCTGAGAATCGTAGAGCCGTGAGAATTCCACAATGGAGAACTTCGAGAGAAGAAACTTTTAGCAGAGAAATTACGATGACATCTAGCCAATTCACCTCTAAATTGATGGGATCTATTTCAGCCAATCTACCATTACGCTTAAATTCATAAAGTTTTGGTTCCTTCGAGAAAAGTTAATTCCAACAATTAGCATGAAATATTTACGGAAAAGGCAGAGGGGAAACTACGTTACGCTGTGAAAAGGACTTAAATCGAGACATTAGCTCAGGACCAATAACAATAGCAGTTTCTTCGCTGGATTTTATGAAAAATCTCTAAATATGCAACGGAAACATCGGACATGTGACAGAAATATTAAAAGCATGAACGAATGAAAGATTTATAAAAATGTAACATAGATACAGGGAAGAAAAAAAGACACTGAGAATGAACTCTCTGAGCTACAAAGCTAGCAATGGATTCATTATAATCTTAACCCTTCATGTCTGTTGAGAATGTCTCCGCAACGTGTTATTTACACGGATTTCAGTATAAACTATGCTAGTGGAAGGCAAGAAGGGGTTCTCTTGTCGTTAATAGAGAGAAGTTTCGTTTTTGGTGCGTAAAATTAACAAGGTATTCGTTGCTCCAGATAGCAACAGACTGTAGGTCATATCTTAGATGTGGTGCAGATTTGAGCTTGTCAAACTGATCAGACTTATTATCGAGAGAGCAGTAAATGCTTGTATTATCTGTTTATATATCAAGTTCAAACTGTTGACATAAGGAATGTCATTGATGAAAATTAAGAAAAGAGTTGGTGTAAAGGTCGAGCCGTGGAGGACACATGCATTAGTACGAAGAGATGTAGAAGAGTTACTCTTCAGGAAAACACGTACGTCCTCAAATGATTAGAAAAAAATATGTTCCGAAATGGAAAAGATTTTCAGTTTGTGTAGAAAATCGGTATGTCAAGCATTTTTGAGATGCACAAAGCAATAGCTCGATCCTCATAACTCTTATGTAAAAACTGGAAATACACTTTCAGCAGTAAATCAAAAATTGGCCTAACTGCTTGTCTGAAAGAAGACTGTGTGAAGTGAGATATTTAACCAATTCAGATATGATTACTTGGTTCTGAGTTTCATAAATATTGTGACTTATATTTGAATTTATAAGCATTAAACTTGATTCTGAATTTGAGAAATATTGTTATTTCTTTTTTAATTTATAAGCATTTACTTGGTTCTGAATTTGAGAAAAATGTTTTTTATTTGAATTTATTATCATTTACTTGGATCTCTATTTGAGAAATAACATCGTTTTTAATTGAGTTTATAAGCATTTATACTTCTGGATTTGAGAAATATTGTCGTTCATATTTGAATTTATAAGCATTTACTAGGTTACGGATTTGAGAAATATTGTGGATTTTATTTGAATTCCTAAGCATTTAATAGGTTCTAGATTTGAGAAATATTGTCGTTTCTATTTGAATATGAAGCAATTACCAGATGGATTTCGGAAATATTGTCGTTCTTATTTGAATTTATAAGCATTTACTTGCTTCATGATTTGAGAGATATTGTCGTTCACATTGAAATATATAATCATTTACTTGCTTCTAGGTTTGAGAAATATTGTCGTTCTTATTTGAATTTATAAGCATATACTTGCTTCTGGATTTGAGAAATATTGTTGTTTTTATTTGAATTTATATGCATTTACTAGCTTCTGGATTTGAGAGATATTATCGTTCTTATTTAAATTTATATGCATTTACTTGCTTGTGGTTTTGGGTGATATTGTCTTTCTTATTTGAATTTATATGCATTTACTAGCTTCTATTTTTGAGAAATATTGTCGTTTTTATTTGAATTTATGAGCATTTACTAGGTTTGGGATTTGGGAAATATTGTGGTTTTATGTTAACTTATAGGCATTTATATTGTCCTTCCTTTTAAAAGTTTTGTTGTTTATATTTAAATTGATCAGAATTTATTTGTTTTTGCTTTTGGGAAACATTTTCATTTTATTTGTAGTCATAAGCATTTAGCGGGTTCGCTATTAGAGAATTATAAGCAATATTTATTTCTATTTCCTATAAGTATTTACTTTTCTTGAGATTAGACAAATAGTATTGTTTATATTTGCATTTATAAACATTTTCTTTCACATTTACTTGGATGATTATTGAAATATCGAAAGTTTACGTTTAGTTTGCCTCACGAGAGGTTGCTTCGAAAGTGGATGTAATTGCATCTTCTGGAGTACCCAGTCTGGGTAGCATAATCAATGACACACTGGTGTGCTCATTAAATAATGAGAAATACAACCACGGCATATTTGAAATTGCCTTGAAATTGGTGCAGATTATATAGAGCCCTTCATTGAAGTGCTAAATATAAATCAATTCTGGTAATGGAGTGCTATAATAAACGGGCCTGGCAGTATGATGAAATTCAAATATTCACTCGATTATATAAATAATAATAACGAATAGGAGGATCCGTCAAAAATTACAGTTGTTTTGTAATTACAAGACATTTATTAGTAAACCAAGCAAATAGGACTCACTGTTCAAAATCTAGATCGCATATTTGAGCGAGTGCATACATGCTCTCCTCGAAGAAGCTTATTGAGTAATTTTCCTAACCAAATCCCTACTGTAAAATATTTCAGCATTTTCGTCTGACGTCCATGGGCAGCTAGTTGGACTTATATATAGGAAAAGTAAAGGGTGTAAATTTCCAATTTTTTCCCTGTTACTCGAGACATCCTGTCGATTATAGAGGAAAGAAACTGAAATAAAATGTACGACAGAATTATCTGTCACATATACATCTCGGAAATAATGCTAAGATTTTAAATGAAGACGCCGTTGTCACCAATGCCTTACTATTATGCAGGAGGTCTTTCCAGGGCTATATGTAAGGGGTATTTCTACTAACACTGTACGAAACATTTAAATTAAAGAACCTATATTACTTATGTAACCGACTCCCTCGTCTTAGAATTCTCTATTTGTTACGGCTTGGATAGCCTGGAACCAATTTCAACGAGAGATATACAAAATACATCGATAAGAGATCGATTGATAGAATCACATACAAGTATATACTGTATATAGTCGCGTATAATTCTTTAGCTAATTGACTACACTAAATGGATAGATAGTCTGCTGAATGATGTAACCAAGGCCAAGAGTAAATCTGTAAATTTTATATCGCTTGAATGGTAAGACGCACTTAAAATTAGATTTCAAAAGCTGCATTTTACACGAGTATATACAGTATATATACGAAAGTATACTTTTTGGAATAGCACCTATGTTTGCTAGAAAACCTGAGACACCAAACGGTTTGGAAAAGAAAGTGAATTTCACACATACAGGTAGATGGGAATGGTAACAATTAAATAGAAAGCATTAGAAATATTAGCAAGGAGATAGATAGAGACGAACTTGCATATACATTATGGAATATAACAAAACAAGTAAGGATTAAGCATTTTTGTTTTGTTTCTGGTGGTCTCAAATATGTCGTTCGAATGTCAATGCAAAACTTGGGAAGGATCATACCGGAATGAAGGGGAAAGTATTCCGCCGGAATATATAAAGATTGTCTTTTTCAAAATCCACACCGTTATCAAAATAAAGTTTATTTTATCAACGAATACACACACACACACACACACACACACACACACACACACACACACACACACACACACACACACATAAAATAAAAGTTTCCTAATTGTTCTTTATCTTATCCACACCGTTATCTAGGATTCCGATCCATGCTTGATTTATATTGATGATCAACTCACATACATACACATATACACCCCATATATATATATATATATATATATATATATATATATATATATATATATATATATATATATATGGTTAGTGACGAAGGCCTGCGACAAACCAGGAAGGTTAAATCCCGAGTATTTAACACATAGCAGCATATATAGAGAGATCTATTCAAACATTTTCAACTTGTATATGCGCTTGTGAATATACCGGGCTCATTTGGAATTTGAAGTCGTCTCAGCCAGTGTCCAATCATTCATCCATTATTTGACCCCATCATACATGATAGACGGACACACCCACACCAAGAGTCACACACACACACACACACACACACATATATGCATATGTATATATATATATATAAATATATATATATATATATATGTATATATAAATATATATATGCACAGACATAGACATATATACGTATATATATACACACACGCACACACACACACACACACATATATATATATATATATATATATATATACTTACAATATATATATATATATATATATATATATATATATATGAAGAAATATAATCTTAAGCTGTGCTATATTTATGGGATAAAGTGCTCAATATCAAAGATAGTGCGTGTGTAAATATAAGATTGAACATTGAAGTCAGCACTTAGAGGCGACAATCTGTTTAATACTAGACACTAGCCGTATATTTCCTTGTGTGTATTGTTATTTTGAGAGTCCTGGTTTAAAAAGAAATGAGCTCTCCATCTCATTCTTTTTATGAAACTTTCTGTTTGTCAATTAATTTTAGCTTATATATGGAAGAGGATGGGATGTGTATGTTTTTTAGGGAGTAGACGAGACTAGATTTTTCTATGTCCATACTGTGTTAAAAATGTAGCGAAACTACTCTACTGTTTATGAAGAGCGGCGTCAAAACCAAAAAATGTCCCCTGCAGCAAAAATAATTTGTCGACTTCGAGAAAGACTTAACTGACCTAGTTAGAAATATAAAATTCCATAAAAAAACAAGATGGATTTTAAAAAAATCTAAAAGAAGTTATAACTAAAATGAACAATTCAGCAAGTGTATTTATCGCAGATGACAAAACAAGAAATTTATAGAAACTAATCCTTCCTACGCACAATAAATTACTCAAAAAACAATATAAAAAAAAGGCGCCACAAGCAGCAGAACACGATTAAAAAAGGAAGCTATGCAATCGCTCAAAAATGAATCCTAGATGACCGAATAAGTTGCATCAGCAATGTGAAAGCGTTTATCACACTAAAAGACCATGAAGAAAATTTCAAAACCAATCCTGCATGTAGACTAACAAACCCAGCCAAAAGCGAACTAGGTAAAATAAGTAAAACGATACTAGAAAGAATTAATTCTGAACTTAAGAAGAAGTTAGGAATAAGCCATAAATAAACACAAAAGCAACTATTGACTGGTTCCACATCATAAATAAACAACAAAATTGCCAATTCCTACAATTAGACATAAAAGAATTTTACCCATCCATGAGAGAACCCACGCTAGATAAAGCCATCAACTTAGCTCAGGAACAAATAATAATAAGATCAAACGAAAACGTCATCATTAAGCCCTCCCGTAAATCATTACTATTTTAAGAAGAAGCATGTATTAAGAAAGATAGGATCTTTGACACTACAATGGGTAGATTTGACGGTGCTTCACCTGCGAAATTATATGACAAGTTCTCCAGCTAATAAGATATGTTATATAAGCTTGAGTGACTTGATATTGGTTCCAGTCAAGGTGATAACGCTAGAATTAACCAAAATCTTTGTGACAAACATATGCAAATGCAAATCCTTAAAAACGAATTTATCGGGATTCGAAGGTACTCGGACAAAAAATAAAATAAAATTATAATGATAAATAAATTTTGGTAAATTCAGAGACTGCATAAAACAAAAAAACATCGGAAATTTCTAAAAGGTAATGAAACATTCTATAGACAGAATGTATTCAATCAAACATGTCTGAAAGAATTCTTTTAAAAAAACTTTACTTACCTAAAATACAAGAGTTAAAAATGTGTTTGAAAACACTTAGGACAATGGACGATATCGACAGTTTTTTTTTTAATCCCTCACTCCTATGAAGCGGACAAAATGTAATACCACTGGAAAAACTAAATATGAATAAATAAAATGTTCATTGTTCGTCATATTTAACGAAGTGTGTTTAAAAGAAAGGTTACTGTCCACATATACATTACCTAAGATACATAGATGACTTTCTTTTATAATATCGAAGTAAAAAATAAGATTTATCTGTAAGGTGACTTTGGGGTCTAATCGGAATGGAAGTCGATGCCAGTTTTCGGTAACTTTGAAAAGTACAAGAAAAGCATATCGCATATTGACGGAAGCTGCGAGTGAAATTGCCTGGACGGAATTCTCACAAGAGATTGTCACCAAGTATTTGAGCTTATGACATCAAATGCGTTCTCCACCAGGAACTAAAGTACATTCAAAACGGTTGCGGTACTGGTGGGGGTTGCGGGTTTTGAAAAGTAATACAAAATTACATGTTCAGGCGTAGAGAACAAGGATTGCATAGTTATCCTATCACACAGACATACTCTAGACCATATATGAAAAGAGATAGATAGATATCAATAGACTGACACAGTTACCAATAGACACAAATAGATAGATAGGGAAATAGATATATATGAACAGACTGGCATAGATATGAATAGGCTAAGATAGATAGATAGATAGATAGATAGATAGATAGATAGATAGATATGTAAAGGCTAAGATAGACGGATAGGTATGAACAGACTGACATATATAGGAATAGGCTAAGATAGATATATAGGTAGGTAGATAGATATGTATAGGCTTAGATAGATCGATCGATCGATAGATAGATAGATAGATACATACATACATGATATGAATAAGCTAATATATATATATATATGTATATATATATATATATATATATATATATATATATATATATATATATATATATATATATATGTGAAAATATTGTAGAAAATAGGAAAGAAACTGGTTTGGTAAATAATCCAAAGTTCCTTAGTATTTTTGTAATTATTTAAAAAAAAATAGTGCTCGATACGAAAGTAGAGCATAAATATAATTATTTATTTAAAAATATGATTCCAACACGCTACATAAGAGGTCTCATGTTTCAAAACAAGAGCCGAAAAATTCAAAATAATATTTGAATTAACTTGAGTTAAAGTAGACTCTGTTCCATCTTCAAGCGAATTTTTTGGGGAATTCCCAAATATTATTTTGAAGTTTTCGGCTCTTGTTTTGAAACATGAGACCTCTTATGTAGCGTGTTGGAATCATATTTTTAAATAAATAATTATATATATATATATATATATATATATATATATATATATATATATATATAACCCGGCGTTGCCCGGGCATGTAACAGTAAGAGTTGGGGACGGCTGTTGCTTTGAAAGATGTGCTTTGTAAGTCGACAAGAACTAAGTTTCTACTAAATGTTGAAACGCAATGCACACAAAGTTTAAGCAGACATCATGCAGGCCCAAGTATTAGAAGGTATCGAAAGAAGTAGCGGAAAGCCTTTGTAGCATTAGTCATTTGTCATTACGAAGACATCTGTGAGTAAAAGCTGACAGCAGTTACTGGTTTAACCAATTGGACTGTTAAGCATTACTGGTAAGTAATCAAGATACCACGATTCAGTTGCAACATACATACGGACTGAAGGGAAAACGTCCCGTGAGGAAGCCATAGACATAATGTATGAGTCGTGCGCAATCACAAACAAACCGCTTGTCTAACTAAAAGACGCGTCTTATGCACAAAAATTCGGCGATGCCACGACCACAAAGCACAACCGTAAAACCGAGAAAAGAGCGAAAAGTGACCGGGTGTCATGGTAAGAAAGTTTATGTGATATAACTTTATTCTGATCTGTCACTATCTACATCTCGGCTGAGAGCCCTTAAAACCGCAATAGGGGTAGCCGTAAGGCCGAGCATTTAAAATGCAATGAAAAAGTGCCTTCTCTTCAGTCGCAGTCAACATCACGGCTGACAGTTCATGAAACCTGACCGGGGTCACCGTACGGCCGAGCGCCTCAATTGCAATGAAAAAGTGCCTTCTCTTCAGTCGCAGTCAAGATCACGGCTGAGAGCTCATGAAACCGGACGGGAGACGCCGTACGGCCGAGCGCCTCAATTGCAATGGAGAAGTGCCTTCTCTTCAGTCGCAGTCAACATCACGGCTGAGAGCTTATGAAAACCGACCGGGGTCGCCGTACTTTTTTTTTTTTTTTACATGACTACTAACAAAACAATAGAGCCGTATGGCTGACATGTTTCACCCATGGCAGCCGTAAAGTGTATATGGAAGCAGAAGCCTGATTTTCGTAGACGCACTCGACTTTTGTGACAATTAAACTCCGAAGCTTCTCAAGTGTGAATGTGCTTGTATGCACTGGTACGAATTGCAGGTGCTCCGATCAACTGTTAGTGAAACCGGAACTTTAGTGGAGCAATCATGTGTTCATGTGTCTAGCAGCTTGTGTTGCAACTGAATACGGTGAGGTTATCATAGTTTAAAAGGAAACGTGATGATGGCGGATAAAGGTATGAATGTCAGAAGGCAGTAAAAGAGCTGGATAACCTTTACAAATATGTCTTAGTAATGGCAAGTGGAGACCTACGACGACCTACCGTTAAAACTAATATGACAAACTAAAATATTTTTATGCAATCGGACTGCATATGTGTGCATGGCGCTTAAACGCTACCGGGCGTGTAGGTTATGTTTCTAGCACGGTTTTTGGGAGAGTAAATGAAAACCCTGTCCTTAGACCCAACTCGTGAGCACCCAACGTAAAGTTGGCCGTGAGAGAAGCACTGTTCACGTAAATGCAGACCTGCGGTGCTAAGCGTCTGTCCTTGTGATTTGTTAATGGACATAGCAAAGCAAAGCTTCACGGGAAATTTTGAGCGACGAAAGTTGATTGGTATGCTTGCGTCTGACAGCATCCTGGGAATCAGAACGACTTCCCCCTTGACGCAGCCAGTTGCAATGGTCGCCTCAATCAGGTTCGGAGAAAAGGATTTAATAATGAGGAGAGTCCCGTTGCACTGTTTAGGTGGGAGAAAATTCCTGATTAGCATAATCGGAGCACCAACTTTGAGACGAAGAATATGAGGTGGAAGTCCGGACGGCTGAAGGGAGTTCAAAACTTCTATGGGGTACTCAGCTAATTCAGATGGATCGGAAGTTCTGTCGATGGACTTATAAACATGACATTGCCCGGTTAAGGTTGATGGAACCAACTGTACAGTTCTTTGGTGCCAATATATCCCGCCCAGCAAGCCAATCGGCATTGTCAAAATTAGTGGATACGGTGTAGAAGACTGCATTCATCCGGTAATTCAACAGTGGTGGCAAGCTGGTCTATCTGTCAGATGGCATTTTCCCCATCCCAAGAGCAAGAACGTACCGTGCAAAGTCAGCGGATATGGAGTCCCCATTCAAGAAGGCACGTATGTTCGTGCTCAGTTTAAGAGTCTCCACGTGACACCAAAGGGCAGACGACTTCAGGCAGGCGCGGACAGCATCAGCGCGTGTACCTTTAGGAATAACAGATAGATTCTGCCTAAAGTCGCCTGCGAGGAGAAGGGTTAATCCACCCATGGGGTCGGAGGAGTCGCGGATGTCTTGGAGACTTCGGTCAAGTGCCTCAAGGGCGCCCTTGTGTGCCATCGTGCACTCATCCCAAACTATAAGTTTGCATATCCGCTGAACTTCAGCCTCTGGTGAATTCTTTGTTATGTTGCAGAGAGGAGTTTGTGACCAGCATAGATCAAGCAGCAACCTAAAAGCAGAAAGAGTGGTTCTACCTCCCGGTAGCAACATTGCAGCAATCCCGGAAGATGCGACCGCAATAGCGATCTCCCCACGACGCCGTACCTCTTCCAAGACTAATTTGGTAACAAAAGATTTGCCAGTTCCTCCGGGCGCATCTAAAATGTATATACCTCCACTGGAGCCGTTTGCCCTGTCTGTTATGGTAGTGAAAGCAATCCTCTTTTCAGGGAAAAGTTTGTTTCGTTTTCCGTAATGTATACGTTCAGCCCCTTGATGGAGTAGGATGTTTCCCGCAATAACTCAGTTGTCAAAACCGTCTCTGAGTGGTGGTGGTAAACCGTAAGTTGGTAAAGAGGCACCTCCCAGTTCGAAAGCAACATCTTCTAGGGCCACCAGCGCTCTGTTGAATATGAAGTCAGTGAAACCGCATTCAACTCCTGGGCTGTTACGCTGAACGGAGAACAGCACATCCTCTGACATGGATTCACTGTACTTTAGCCAGAGCGACAGCGGATCGCTTAGTTTTCAACCCAAAGCAAAATGGCGAACAGCGTTCGAAGCCGTGATGGCGTTCTGAGAAGTTCACCCTCCGCTATGGCTGCATCCCATTGGCAGTAGTCTTCAAGCAATCCCAAACGGAAGCATGCTTCTCTATAAGACTGGCACTCTATACCGTTGACAGTGCGAATATCATGAAGTAGAAGGCGGAGGTAAAATCACCCCTCCTGGCTGGAGTGGGGCACAGTATAAACGCGTCCAAGGCAAGAGTTAGAGCTTACATCGGGATAACCCTCGACAGGTCGCCAGCCTTTCGCCAAACTCACCGGTTGTTTGACCACACGTAGTAGGACGGGACTTGGGGGCATATCAATGTTTTGTCAAAAGCATCTGTTGAGCATAATTTAAAGAAAGCCGTTAGGGTTGTGTCTTTAGGGTTTTCAGCAACCTGCTGGGCGTTTTGTTCAGTAAAGTACATCTTCTGTCCATTTTCTAAGTGAACAGCAAACTGTACAATGGCTGGAGCCCTTTGGTGTATGGGGAATCCGAAAATTCAACAAAAGGCCTCGTTACTACCGAAGTAGCGTTCAGCCACGTAATCGGTCACCTCGTCAACGCAATTGTCGCGCCGGATACCGAAAACAGAAGCATCGCTGCCTTTATTAACGTACTTGCAGATGTACTTTATTGATTTAACCGAGTGGCAGTATTCAACATTTATGTGGGCTCCAAATGTCTTGGACAGTAGCGGGGAATAAGGCACCACCGAACTATTGTCCAGAGTGTGCCCCTTTACTGTTACAGTTCTGCCGCCCTCAGCGGGGCTTCTACGACTATACAGGGTGTAACCAACATGATCTTTTTTCGTAATTCGCGCCACAGTGGCCGTGTATCATATTGTTTTTAATGATTTCGCGGAGCAAAGAATCCAGCGCAGGATCCGGAATTTCAGCAGAAATAAAATCGTCTATTTTGTTTGCGTCAACCTTATCATTGAGCCACAGCAGAATGTGGGCATGAGGCAAACTGCGTTTCTGCCATTCCACTGTATATATATGACACTTGACGCGTCCGATGACTTGCCATTTAACGCGACGAACAGTGGTCTGTGCAGGGCTTTCTAATGTTCTGGCAGACGCGATGGATAGGGCAACGATGAGCGGTTTCTTGTGACTGTTCCGAAGCTCTAGAGGCGGCTGTAGCCCTAGTATTCCTAAGACGATGCTTTCTAAACCCCTGAAGCAAGCTTTGGCGGTGGCATCCCGCAAACAACGAAAGGTTTTCTGTGCTGGGGACTGTGAATCCCCCAACCTAGCCACTCTGTCTGTGTCCTGTGAAATCCGAAGTGAATGTTCTTCAACTGAAAGCATGGCACGGCGTGGGGATATGGTTGAAGCCGCTGAAACCAAACTTTCAGTCCGTGCAGCGGCGCTTTCCGTGGATAAGCGAGCAGCTGAGCTCGAGGCTATTCGCGAAAGACGCAAAGAAGTCTGTTCAGGGGTTTCACTCGCCCTCGCTGCTCTAGCAGCGGAGGCAGCTGCCGTGCGCCGTCCCAAAAGTTTCCTCCTTTTAGTTGGCATCCGAACAGTAAAAACGTCGAAGAGGGTAAAGCTTAAAAAGAGATTTCAACAAATCCAAAACGAAAAAACGTGCACTGCTAACGTAGTCACAAAAAAGGGAACACACAGTAAAATGAGTTCAGATGTTACTAAAGGGGAACTCGAAACTAAAAAAGTGGAAATATAAAAAGGTAAACCAAGTATAAATCCAAAAGGAAATGGCGTTTTAGTACAACTGGCTAACGTGTGTGGTGTTGGGTCGGAACTATAAAACAAAAAAGCTGCTAGAAAACGTAATCAACAACTTGCTGTGTCCGAAGTTGGCGAATAAAATAAGCCAAGTGCGTGCACGGGGGCAACAATAAACGCAAAAGTGTGAAAGCACGCCTGAGTCATGCAATAAAGGTGGTTGACATTGAGCGCACTTACACATAAGCTGACGCGCGATCACGCGGCCGCTATAATGTGTGAGAAATCCTGCGCGATGATTGCTCAATCTCTGTGTAAGCGACCAATGGGCTTGCAGCAGCCACGGTATCAACACGCGAACTCGGTTGTACGCAGCTGTGTGTGTGTAAGGAAGTTACAAAAAAGATTGATCGGCGTGCAGCTACGGAAATTTGAAACACATAAAGGCGATAGAATTCCACAAGTGTGTCGTAAATTTCATTTGAATTAAACCAAAACTGTGCATACTGTGCCAGTGAATGTGTGTTCAGAGGGCTAAATCCTGTCCCTGTGTACGCCCGTTTATGGTCTCCTGGTCAAGCGGCTTTGATAATCTTGCAAACAATTTGGTATTTGTTAGATAGCCAATACTATTTGCTTTGTTTTGTTGGCTCGGTAACAAAACATCGTCCAAAGACTGCGAAAAATCTGCATAAATTGCCCTTATCCGTGCTTTCAAATTGATTTCCTGCAAAAACATTTGCGTTTTTTCGAATTTTTGGCGCTGTCAGAACAACCGCCGGGTAATTTTATGTAGGTCTGTGAAGTTTTGTTGAAATCGGTTGAAAAATGTAGGAAATCCGATCCCATATATAAACGAACAGACACACACACACTCAACCTGCGTTTTATAATAAGTAAGATATATATATATATATATATATGAATAAGCTAAGATACATAGATACGAATAAGCTAAGATAGATAGATAGATAGATGTGAATAAGCTAATATATATATATATATATATATATATATATATATATATATATATATATATATATATATAGAATAAGATACATAGATACGAATAAGTTATGATATATATATATATATATAGATAGATAGATAGATAGATAGATAGATAGATAGATAGATAGATAGATAGATAGATAGATAGATAAGGTCTAAGTGTCTGGGTACTTTATACAATTGTTGTTTACTATCGAAATAACTAGATCTTCGTGTCCAATAATCAGACATGTGCTCTGAGTTTTCTATGAATAAACAAAAATAGATAAGAATAGACATAGATATTAAGAGACTAAAGGAGATAGATATGAATAGGTATAGATAGATAGATAGATAGATAGATAGATAGATAGATAGATAGATAGATAGATAGATATGATATGATATGATAGACAGGTGGATGTAAACGTTAATGTTTTAAGTATGTGGATACTTTATACAATTGTTTACCCACTATAGAATTAACTAAATCTACGTGTCCGAGAAACAGAGTAAATTGTTAACATGAGTTTGCTTTCAAACTGATTTTTACGAACTAAATTTCTTCAGACTTGTTTTCGGGGTTACTCATAACACGTTAGTCTTTTAGCGATGTGTTATAGTGACTTATTGGTAAATTCTTGAACTGTCCATAATTGGAGAAGGTATTTTATCAACAGCAGCAGTCGTTTTTAATGATCTGAATGGAGACAGTTCGAAAGTAAGTGTCATGGTAATCGCCCATATGCACTTCAATGCGGGATTGTCATATATACAATCCATTGTTAAACATAGTGGAAATGCTCTGCTTCATTTACCGTTGCAGAAAGAACCTACCTCCTAGTGCTATTTTTTTTTTGTTCTTTACACATGTCAGATTAGGATATAATTGAAATATTATTGCTACATCTGCGAATTTTTGATTTCAGGAAATTGGTAGTGTTCTTGCTTAATTATTCTTCTTAGATGTTAGAAAACAACCGACCGCCAAGAAAATATATCTCTGAGCCAGAAATGAAAATATTGCCAATACTTCCCACGATGATTGCCTGCCGAATGGCAATACAACTTCCGTATATGTAAGCATATGGTAGAAATCATGAACGTGATTTTCTCAACAATACCCTGCGTTGTTCATATGAATTTGTTTAATGCATTTATATAATTATTTATGTTTTTTTGCAATAAACTTCGATTTATTCAACCAATAAAAATAGGTTTCTTAAAAGTTTTCTCCTTACGAATACAGAACCTAACACCTGACAAAATAAATAATTATTTATTTAAAACGAGGTTAAAAAAGAATTATTTGCAGTCATTTTGTAAGTTGAGAATTGTATTACTACTACTAGTAATACTACTAGTAATGATAATTTGTACCAATAATATATTATTATTATTATTTGTTACACGATGTAAGCTTTATGGATACAACGGGCATATCATACTTGCCTCAAAATATACGCAGTGCTCCAAAAAGCTCATTTTTCGATGGGAGTTTTCCTATGCAACTTGAATCACATTGCTATTCTCTTCCTCCCTTCCAAACAATCTTGTCTTCATAACTTTCAATTCAGATTAGTTTGCTCTCAATCATCTGGTTTCTTATTTATTTATTATTATTATTATTATTATTATTATTATTATTATTATTTTTCATTTGGTTTACATATTTCTTGCCGGGTCCCGCCCTACTAAGGTTAGAAATGGCATCATGACACTTTCCACTGACCAAAAAAAAAAAATTACATATTAAAGGCCTTCGTAAAGTGTAGGCCGTACTTGTCAGAACAATTTTTTTGTATATCTTTGAGGCATGGACTTCCAGGAATCCCTTCAATTAGTCTACTGGAATCTTTTCCAAACAGTCCTAGGGCTCCAACTACAACATGGATTGTTGATGTTTCCATATGCCACATTTTGGAGATTTCTATTTCAAGGTCCTTGTATTTTAATAGCTTTCTGGATATCTTCAACGATACATTGCAGTCAGCAAGGACTGCCATATCAATAAGGAGGCACATTTTTTGTTTGTCTTCTTTAATAACAATATCTGGGCGGTTGGCCTTGATTGTTCTGTCTGTGTATTGTGTAGTCCCATAGAATTGTAACAGGTCCTATCTCCGTAACCGGGTCTGGGTGATGTTCATACCAGTTTCTTTCAGTTTCCTTCCCGAAGGCGTTGCAAATTTTCCAGTGCAGATATTGGCCCACTCTGTCATGCCGGGTTTTATATTCAGTGGGTGCCAATATCGTGCAACCTTATCCAAGATGATCAATCGTTTCTAGATATTTATCACAGAATCTGCATTTTGGGCTAACAAAATATTTTATTAGATGTGCTTGATAATTCTTAGTTAACAAACATTAGTCCTGTACAGCAAGGATAAAACCTTCAGTTTCAGCTTTCAACCCTGCACTACATAGCCACTGATGGGTACGGGTTTTGTCTAAGTTAGTTTGTGTGGTACCGGCAGAGTATTGACCATGAAACGGTTTATCTTGTCATTGTTTCTGTATCTGGTCGGTTGCATTTGTCTTTGCTTTCTTTTTTAAGTATTTTTCAGCTTCAATCGGTGTATTGTGCTTTACTTGTATTTCTGCTACCATTTCTAGCTCCATTTTGAATTTGTTGGCTTTCTTTATTACGGAGTAAAGACGCTTACTACTTTCATGTTCCTTGACACATACCATCATCCAGTCTTCTGTAGTTTCCAAGTATCTTTGGAGGCCAATTGTTGTAGTTTTGTAGGACTGTTCTAATTGAACAAATCCTCTGCCTCCTTAGTATCTGGGCACATACAGACGATCAACATTAGCTTTGGGATGATACATGCGGTAGCAAGTAAGAATCTTTCTCGTTTTGGCGTCCATTCCCTTAATTTCAGCTATGTTCCAGTTATGGACATTAAAGCTGTATTGCACCACAGGGACAGCCCAGGTGTTTATGGCTGATATTATGTTTTTTGAGTTTAGCTCGGTATTTAATAGAAGACGTACACACCTGTAGTACTCCTTTATTTGTGGGTATTGTATGCCATCTCCCTCGCTAATTCCTAGATACTCATAGGCTTCATGATGCCCCAGGTCCCTAATCTTGACAAAATCTAAATCTATTAAGGGTGTTTCTGTAATTTTACCTTTCTTGAATGTTACTTTTGCACATTTATCTAATCCGAAGTCCATACCTATGTCGTCACTGAAGTATTTTACAATATTGAGGAGGCTTTCAACTCATTGTCGTCTTTGGCAAAGAGTTTGAGATCATCCATGTAGAGTAGGGGATTGAATATTTTCTTATTCATTTTGTAACCGTAGCTACTTTTGTTCACTTCATGCGTAAGGTGGGTGGTGGTTAAGCACAAACAAAACCGAAGGGGTGACAGAGAATCTCCTTGTAAGATTCCACGTCGGTTAGATATGGTAATGCCTCTGGTTTGACTAAGGTATAGTTTGGTGTTCCACGTTCCCATGCTGTGCTTAAGGGAAAATAATAACACAGGATAGACTTTGTAATTTTTTCTAAAGTCTTAAGGATCCAAGAATGTGGAACACTATCAATGGCTTTATGATAATCAATCCACGCTGCGCTAAGGTTTCTACGTCGTCTCCTTCTATTTTTCAGGATCATTTTATTTATCAGTAGTTGATCTTAGCAGCCATATGAACCTCTCGTGTATCCCTTCTGTTTATTATTATTATTATTATTATTATTATTATTATTATTATTATTATTATTATTATTATTATTTCCATTGATTTCTGGTGTATATCTATTTCTATCCGGCTCTAAATCAGAGAACTAAGGTTAGAAGTGACATCAAGGAATCATATTAAAAAAAAACAAAAACAAAACAAACAAACAAATAAAAAGCCTAAAATCACACACATTTTGCATAGATAAAGCATTTCGTAAGGTGTGAGCTGTACTTGTTAGTACAATGTTTTATATTTCTTCAAGACATGGTCTACCAAGTATCTCTTCATTGATCATCGGGACTTTTTCCCATGAAACCGAGAGCACCAGCTACAACTAGAATTTGTAATGATATGTCCAAGTTTTTTGTAATTTCTATTTCCTTGTACCTTGATAGTTTTTGAACATCTTCAAAGTAACATAACAGTCTTCAGGCACTTCGATGTCAATAAGAACGAATATGCTGTTTTGTGGTCACTGATCACGATGTCTGGACGATAAAATTTCATTGTTCTGCCCGTGTGAATTGCAACGTCCCTAAACTTGTTACAGGTCTTATCTCCATCCCTGGTTGTAAGAGGTATTCATTCTAATTGAATGCACATTCATTTCCGCAAACGTTTCAGATTCTACAATGAATATATATTCCCAATCTCTTACGCCATGTTTTATGTTCCGTGTGTGCCAGAATCTTCATTTTCGACAAACACATTTTTTCAGTATGTGTCCTTGGTAATTTCTAGTTAGCAAGCATTGGTTATGCGCAGTAAGAATAAATCCGGTTTAATCTTTTGACCCAGCACTACGTAGCCACTGATGGGTAGTGAGTTTGTCTGCATTATCTTGTTTGGTACATGGAGAATATTAACCGTGAAGAAGTTTGTCTTGTCATCTTTTTTTGTATCTGGACGATTGCATCTGTCTTTGCTTACTTTTTGTTAAGGTTTTTCAGCATTAGTAGGTATATTATGTTTGCTCATCGATTTGAAACTCTATTTTGAACATTTTGTTTTTTTTTTATTACTGAATAAAGCCGCTTACTACTTTCATGTTCTTTGAGGCAGATAATTATAGTCATCCGCAGTTTGTAGGTATCTTTAAAGGCTGATTATTGTAGTATAGTAAGATAGTTCTAGTTTAAATAATCCTCTGCCTCCTTCGGGTCTGGGCACGTACAGACAATCAACATCAGCCTTGGGATGCTGAATACAGTGGCAAGTGATAAGCTTTCTCGTTTTGGCGTCCTTTCGCTTAATGTCAGCAATGGTTGAGTTAAGAATGTTGAAACTGTATTGCACCACTGGGACAGGCAAGGTGTATATGGCTGATATTCTGGTTTTTGAATTCAGCTCCGTATTCAGTACCAGGCCCGCACGTTTGTACTATTCATTTTGTACTTTCTCCTTCATTTGGATAAAATGTATTTATTCTCTTTCGCTATTTCTTTGGTTCCTATTCCGGACTTTTCTCTTTTCTTATCTGTACTTGTCAAAATTTACGATCTCACCAGTTATTTATATCCTCTTTTTTTTATCGCGATTGGACTATATACTTACATTATACTTCCCCCACTCCGAAATGGATTTCCAACTCACTCCCGCCATTAGCGAGTCACTTCGTGATTCTGTTTATTTTCACAATACTGCGGCCTTTCTTGTTTTTGTGGTTTGCATGGGTTCATATTAAATAATCAAAATGATGGTTGCTCATACTTGAGTCGATAAGAATTTACGTGATTCGGGGATTAATCTAGATCATTTATATTTGATTCTATCGGAATTATTGAAATGACTATATGAGTATATATATATATATATATATATATATATATATATATATATATATATATATATATATATATGTGTGTGTGTGTGTGTGTGTGTGTATAAATAAAAAAAGAAGAAAAAAAAAGAAAAAAAGGCTTAGACAGAAGCGTCTATCTTTTTAAATTTGGATTTTTTTTTTAATGTAACTATAACAACAAGAACATTTCGATTTCATTTTTGCCTTGAAAAAGTCGGAAGACGAAACGTGCCGGCAAAATCTAAGATCTTTTTCCCAATTGTCATTTTATTTATACCAATCTGTGTTGTCCACAGAATTGATCTGGGAATTTAACTATATATATATATATATTTATTTGCTTCTTCTTCATCCAGTTCCCTAACCTTTGTGACAAATCCTCCCTTTCTTGATTTCTGATAAATACACAATTCATTTCGGGTCCCATTTAAATATCGAAGATCAGAAATCACTTCATTCGAATTTTATTCAATAATCAAATAAAACTTGGTTAACCTGGAAAGCAGAATAGTTTTGTTGTTAATGGCGTGGGGGTTAATTCCTTCTCCGCCTTGGCAAATTTAAATTCAAGTAAAAAGAATACATTGCGTATTGCTAAAAAAATGTATAATGTAATACATATATGCAAAACTACTTACTTTGATCAGTTGCTGTTGGCAGAGAGAGAGAGAGAATGGCGAAATTAAAAATAAAATATACATTGGTGATAGCTGTTGTTGTGCTGGCAACAGAGAGGGAGAAAGGGAGAGAGAGAGTAAGAGAAGGCTGAAATTAGAAGTGAAATTGGTGAGAGCTGTCGTTGTCGCTGGCAACAGAGAGAGTGAATGACAAAATTAGAAGTAAAACAGACATTGGTGATAGTTGTCATATCCACATGAACCCTGGTCCATATCGCATTTCTTTCAGCTTGCCGGTGATGACGTCCAAGCTGCTGGTTCGTTAGAATTTTGTTTGAATTAAAGAATATATTGTCATCAATCGATTCCGAATTATAATTTTGGTTTTTGGAGCGTGGGTGGCTCTGATTGGTCAATAAATTGTTACTTTTAATTTGGTTAAAGCTGGCTTAGAAAACGTGTTTAGGCAGTCTCTGTTGGTTTGTCGAGCGATTATCATCCACTTATGTTGAAAAATTTAAGAGGCACGCCAACCTGAGATAACAAATATTTTATGGATATATATCTCTTCGTAATATGTGAGCTGCACTTGGTATAACGATTTTTGCATTTTCTTAGAGCATGGGCTACTAAGAATCCCTTCAATGAATCTATCAGAACTTTTTTTCCAATCAAACCCATGATCTCAACCACAACTGGAATTGTTGATGTTTTCATGTGACACATTTTTTCGATTTCTACTTCAAGTTCCTTGTATTCTGATAGTTTTTGATGATCTTCAAACATGCATTACATTCTTAAGTAACTGACATGTTATTATGAAAGCACATTCTGTTTTTTATTCTGTGAACTATCATCACTAAACATAGGCTATTATGTTTCTTCGTTCTGTGAGTATTGTAATGTCTCATAAAAAACTTTACATCTCCTGCGTCTAAAGAATTTTTTTACAGGTTCAATATCTGTAACCTGTTCATGTTTATACCAAATAATCTCTAAATCTTTGCATATTTTTCAGTGAAGTTATTGGCCAACGTTTCCAGTCCAAGTTTTATGTCCAATGATGAGTATGGGCTTTTTCTATACCAGCTTGTTAAGCACGGGCAGAAGTGGTTTATCTTTACATCATTTCTGCATTTGGCACATTAAACTTGCTTTTGACTTCTTAGAATGCTAGATCGGACAGAGAAAAGATCTGGCACTGAATAAAAATAAAGACTTGGAGCAAAAGAAATGTGATTCTACAGAGGGACGAGAAAACCATCGACGGAACATGTGATCAACGAAGAAGTTCTAGAAAGAATGGGAACAAAAAGACACTTATTCTTAAAATCCGATAAATCAAGAAAAATTATAGGGCACATAACGGGGAAAGAGGGCTTAGAAATTTTGACACTCGCATGGAATACTGAAGATAATGGGTACAGAAGAAACCAAATCATAAGCTAATTTATAAGAGCGTGTAATGTTTTGTTAGAATAGATTTTATTAAAGATAGCTAAAAGATATTTACTAAGACTTACAAAAGCCAGAAATTCTGGATAACCAGGATCGCCAACGTACTGAATGGATATGAGAAAATATGTGGCCGGAACGGAGTTCCGCACACAATAAGTGCGAGAAAATAACTCTTAACATATAATTTACGTTAATAGTTATTCTGTATTCCGGATAAGGACTGTTCAAAGTTACTTGAAATGAAGAGAAATTCAGATTCAGTAAGTTTTGTGTCATGCGTGATACATGCTTAGTCGATCATGTATACATGACTGACGAGACATATTTTTTCCAGCAGTAGGGTGAGATTTCTTTCTACGGTAGACCAGTTGCCATCAAAGGCTATAGAACCCGGTCTGTCTTGCTAAGAGGATTCATACCTTTCCCAAGAGTATTAGCCTGTAAGTTAATGTAATGGAATCGACAGGAATTCGAACCCGGCTCTCGGATTCCTCAATCCCCACCCGCTATAAGAAACTGTAATAAAACTGAATAATGGTTGATAATGTATCATATAATAATAATAACAATAAAATGAGGTTGTAATGAAACCAAATAACATTATGATGAAAGAATAGGAAAAAATTAATATTTGAAAATGTATTATATAATAATAATAAAATTCAATGCAGTTCTCCATTAAAAAATGTACATCAGTGAATGTTGGACGATTTCCTCAAAGATGAAGAACATACTCGAGGCGATGGATGCTAAGGATATCATGGACCGATCATATGAGCAACGATAAGATCTTAGAGAGGTTGCAAACAAGGAGGAGGCTTATACTTAACATTAGAAAGGGACAGCTGAAGTTTCTGGGATACATAATGAGGACGGAGGGCCTGGAGAATCTGATACTCACGGGTCGAATAGAGGAGAAAGAGAGACAAGGGAAAACAAGGCATGACATACCTGGTGGGCTTAAGCAAGTGGATGGCAGCACGTAGTCTGGGGGAGGTGACAAAGGGTTGAAAGATATTGAGAGCTACAAGGAAGAAGGGAAAAGGAAAAGCATGATCGCCTACGCCCTGAAAGGACACGGCGCATAAAACGAAGTAAAGAAGCAAGGTTTATTTTGAGTTCTATTGGAATATTTGGTAGATTTTCTATTCAAAATAATTATTGTTTCAACTATGAACACTTATGTCATCAGCATAGCCTCTCTCCCCATCACTGGTGCACTGGCCTCGGGAGGAATAGTCTCGATTATCTACAGAAGTATCCTAATGAACTGCACTCATCTATTCTTATAAATGAGTAGCATTTGTATTGCGAGGCAGAACGAGCTCTTTGGTAACAAAGAAAAGTGTGCTGAGCTATTATGTGACATCTGTCCTCCTTTACGACAGCGAGTGTTGGACGGTCTCCTCAAAGATGAAGAAGGGACTCGAGGCGACAGAGATGTGGTTCTACAGAATGATGCTAAGGATATAATTGACCAATCATCTGAGAAACGATGAGATCTTAGAAAGTTTGCAAACAAGGAGAAGGCTTATATTTAACATCAGAAAGAGGCAGCTGGAGTTTCTGGGACATATAATGAGGAAGGAGAGCCTGGAGAATCTGATACTCACGGGTAGAATAGAGGGAAGGAGAGACAAGGGAAGGCAACGCGTGACATACCTGACAAGCTTGAGCAGGTCGATGACAGAATGTGGTCTGGGGGAGGAAGCAGAGGAAAAGAAATTGTTGTGAACTCCAAGGGATAGAGAAAGGTTCAAATCCATGATCGTCTACGTCCTGAAAGGAGATGGCACATGAAAACAAATGAAAAAAGAAGCATGAGAAAAAAATTCAAATTCAGATTATTCGTACAAGTCTGAAACTTATGCACAATGTTCAATTTTAATTCACATTACTTTTCTTGTACGTTTATATCTGCTTATAAAAGTCTACCGTCATCCCTAGAAAAGGAATTATCAATGTATTAAACTTATTATGAGGAAGAATTTCAAGATATTTCGTTTCATCTAGCAGTCAAAAGAAACTGTATTTTTTTTCTTTTTTGGTTATTAAGTCCGTGATATCCACAGAACTTTCAGATTTAGTTACAATTCAAATGTCTAGACAAGTTTGGTTCTGTCGAGAAAACTTAAAATGTAAGCTTATGAAATATTCTATTGATTTTCTGACCTGGGTGTTTATGAGAGGAAAACAAAAAACAAAACAAGAAAAAATAATATAAAAGAAAAAAAAAATAGGACATTTATAGGAAATGAATAAAAACGGGAAATTAGAAGATATATAACGGATAAGGAACAGAAATAAAAAAATTAAAAAAGAAAGAAATAGAAATAGTCAAAAGAAATAAATGAAAAGGCTGAAAACTTCAAAAAGAAATAAGCAAAAGAAAGAAAGAAAGAAAGAAAGATAGAAAGAAAGAATGAAGGAAGAAAAAGGTAAGAAAATGAAGGAAAAAAGAAAACTGGAACAGTCATATCAATAGAAATAAATGAAAAGGCTCAAAACTTCAAAAAGAAAGAAGTAACTAAGGAAAAGAAAGAAAGAATGAATGAATGAATGAAGGAAGGAAGGAAGAAAAGAAAGACAGAAAATGAAAAAGAAAAGAAAACTGGAAAAGTCATATCAATAGAAATAAATGAAAAGGTTCAAAACTTCAAAAAGAAAGAAGTAACTAAGGAAAAGAAAGAAAGAAAGAAAGAAAGAAAGAATGAATGAATGAAGGAAGGAAGGACGGAAGGAAGGAAGGAAGGAAGGAAGAAAAGAAAGACAGAAAATGAAAAAGAAAAGAAAACTGGAAAAGTCATATCAATAGAAATAAATGAAAAGGTTCAAAACTTCAAAAAGAAAGAAGTAACTAAGGAAAAGAAAGAAAGAAAGAAAGAATGAATGAATGAAGGAAGGAAGGAAGGAAGGAAGGAAAGAAAGACAGAAAATGAAAAAAAAAGAAAACTGGAAAAGTCATATCAATAGAAATAAATGAAAAGGTTCAAAACTTCAAAAAGAAAGAACTAAGGAAAAGAAAGAAAGAAAGAAAGAAAGAATGAATGAAGGAAGGAAGGAAGGAAGGAAGGAAGGAAGGAAGGAAGAAAAGAAAGACAGAAAATGAAAAAAAAAGAAAACTGGAAAAGTCATATCAATAGAAATAAATGAAAAGGTTCAAAACTTCAAAAAGAAAGAACTAAGGAAAAGAAAGAAAGAAAGAAAGAAAGAAAGAAAGAATAAATGAATGAAGGTAGGAAGGAAATAAGGAAGGATGGAAGGAAGAAAAGAAAGACGGAAAATGAAAACAAAAAGAAAACTGGAAAAGTCATATCAATAGAAATAAATGAAAAGGTTCAAAACTTCAAAAAGAAAGAACTAAGGAAAAGAAAGAAAGAAAGAAAGAAAGAAAGAAAGAAAGAAAGAATAAATGAATGAAGGTAGGAAGGAAATAAGGAAGGATGGAAGGAAGAAAAGAAAGACGGAAAATGAAAACAAAAAGAAAACTGGAAAAGTCATATCAATAGAAATAAATGAAAAGGTTCAAAACTTCAAAAAGAAAGAACTAAGGAAAAGAAAGAAAGAAAGAAAGAAAGAAAGAATGAAAGAATAAATAAATGAATGAAGGTAGGAAGGAAATAAGGAAGGATGGAAGGAAGAAAAGAAAGACGGAAAATGAAAAAAAAAAGAAAACTGGAAAAGTCATATCAATAGAAATAAATGAAAAGGTTCAAAACTTCAAAAAGAAAGAATTAATCGAAGAAAGGAAAAGAAAGACGGAAATAGAGGTATATATTTTTTTAATATATGGAATTAGTTTTTATATACATACCAAAGTAATATTACTGGAGATGGTGCACAAATTAATTAATTAGTTAAGGAAATTAATAAACACAGTTAATTAAAGCAACATAAAATTTGAAAGAGAGACATCTGGTGGAGTTTTCTAATGGCGCTGTTATCAAATTTCCGTTAATCTATCAGTTTTCCTTTAGAAAGTGTCGTGGTTGGAAATCTGTCATCTTTCTCTCTCTATATTTTTGTTTTTGATATATCTTGAATCTATTAAAGGTGTTTTAACCATTTTTAAAATTGCTAAAATGATCCATACAGGTTTTGTTACATCTGCGTCAAAATAACTATTCCTGATGCTTATTCTCAAATAACGTAAATTTTTAAACCAGATCAGGTAATCACGAAACAGGTTTAGAACATCATCGATGTTGTCGAACGTGGGTTGATTATTTAAGACGTCAGGTTAAAAACAAGATAAAATTCATATATTTTTGGAATTTCGATTGTGTGATCATATGAAAAAGGTCGAATGATGGGTTGCAAATGCTGCACCTAGAAGGCAATCTCATATTTGAATATATATATATATATATATATATATATATATATATATATATATATATATATATATATATATATATATGTGAGAAGAAACATCTGTTTCTTTTAAACATCATTCGTTCAATAACACTGACAATGAAAATTTGATGGATGACTTATTGCATATTTATAATGTTCCTAAATTCTTCAGTTTCGTAGGAGTAAAGAGTGTAACATTTCTCCGGCTGGCTATTGTGATTAGAGTTTTTGGTAATTTCATTAGATATTTTCAAGAATTTTACGCTATTAATATTATTCGGACTATTCTCCTCATCTGTGTCGCCATGTTTATTACAACCTTTCGGCCGTTGTACGCTCCGGACTTCTTGAGGTGGTTGGAATGTCGAACTGAACCCTCTATTTCGCTCACTGGGGTAGACTTTTCTAGTTCCATGTGCCATGTCTAATGCATGTCAGTTATCAGTTATCTCCGGTTAATTCCCCTCTTCAAGTTCTCCACCGCCTTAGCCGTGTATTGAATTATTTGGGTGTGTCACTGGATCTAAGTAACGCCTTTATCCAATGTGCCATGTGTCTTTGAGAAATATAGACAGATATTCAAGGATTTTGTTGTTAAATGTTGTTAATTTCTTTTCATGGTGGTCTTTTAAATGTAGTTTTCTATTCCTCTATATCAGTAGTTTTTATTCCGAGCCACGCGAAAGGAACGAGTTTAGAATTCGAGTTGATGTCTTTTTATCTTAAAAACCTATGACCCATTATATCCGTTATATAAGGTAAAATTATTACTGAGTACCAGATGTTTTATGCTGAGTGCTTCTCTCACAGTGAGATGTTTTCGGTAACTGGATTTATAAAGGGTGAAGGTGCTATCAACCAGAATTTTCCTGATCAGTTCTTGTAGATGGGTGGGTGGCTAAATGCATTTTTATGACACTTTGATCAGATAAGTAACACGTGTGGCATCTAATCAAGGAAATAGTGATATAACATTTGTAGCTAACTGATTTCTGACAAGAAATTTATTCCTGTCCTGGAAATTTAAAATGATAAACTCTATTGATCATCATTAGTTTTGATTTAACATGGTTATTTTGATTAATGATGACGAGTTTGGCGATTTTCCATTTCTAACATTTGTCTAACCTAGTTTGCCGGCATATTACGGCTGATATATATATATATATATATATATATATATATATATATATATATATATATATATATATATATATATAATGCGCATTTTATTTTATATCCATTAAAACATAGTTATTTAGTGTGATTTAATACCTCATGACCTGGACGGTCAGGGCTTTCCACAACTTCCTATCGTTCTAGCTCTTAATATAATTCTCTTCACCATCGCTGTTCTGCGATATATTTGCACAAGCTTGTTATGTAGTTTATCTCCCTTTTGTTCAAGGGCACCTGTTAGTGTAAAATTCTCCAACCACCCATTTCTCATTATGTGCCCTAAAATGTTCAGCTATTTCTTTCTGATTTCAAATATTAAGATTTAAGATTCTATTTTTTTTTGCGTTTCCCTTAAAACATCCTCATTAAGCGCACCTTCTCTCTGTCTATGGTATTCTCACCGTCCTCATGTAGAACTCAATGTCATATAAGATGACTGACAACAGTTCAGCATTATTTGTTTCTAACATATTTTTTTCTTTTTAAAGAATGGATGTATTTTTTTAGAATACATTTATATATATATATATATATATATATATATATATATATATATATATATATATATATATATATATATATACTGTACTGTTCGATAAAAGTGACTCACCTGATTTGTTTTACTAAAAATATTTTTGTCTACAGTTTTAGGGGTTAAAATAATTTCTAATCTTACTAATATAAAGACCCCTTTCCAACCACCTACGAAAAAAAGTTTATTCGTCCTAAGGTATTCTATTGATATATTATTTGGATATAAATGAGATTCAGGAAAAAACTCTGTGCAAATAAAGCGACTCAGATATCGCATTCTAATGATTAAACTGGTAAATTTAAATACTTTTTGGCAAAATATTGAAATATATTTTACAATACACTCAGAACAATATTCTAGAGAATTCTAGAACAGCTTAAATTAAATCTAGAGTATTCCAGAATATTCCAGAAAGTCTCATACAGTATAAAAACAGCTTGAAGTCACTAACCAGATGAAAGGGTACAAACACGCATCAGAGCCACTTAAGGCATCTATTATTGCCCTCTCAAAAGCAGGCAAGTCTACCAGAGAAATTTCTATAACCTCGCAATCAACTGTTTCTCGAGTGCTTAGGGCACATAATGATGCCACTCCTGCTCCAAGGAAGGAAACTAGGGGACGAAAGAAAAAGATTGATGAGAGAACTGGCAGGGTAATCAAGAGAGAAGTTGAGAAGAATACGACTATAGTCAAGAAATTGCAGCCAGTCTAAGCGGAGAGCAAGGTGTTAGTCTTGCTTCTTCAACAGTACCTCAGAACAAGGTTACAAATCTTGTTAGAACAAGGCTACAAAAATATGGACGAGCAAAATCATCTTTTAGACAAAGTGCAGACTGTACAAATCGCTAGTAGTCATCATTCTCTTACATAGATGCGAAACGGCAACGCTGTTGGCAGATACAGAGAGAACGATCCAAGCGTTTGAGAATAAATTCAGGATTAGCGGCTAGATCTCATTATTTTACCGCTCAAATTGATAAAAGCATCTGTTGGTTCTATGTTAGCTTCTTCTGGCGCACTTCTTGCTAATGAAACTGTCTTCCGACTTCTTGCTTTCGAGTCAAATTTGATATGGAAAAATTTAAATGCGATGTCAATCGTTATCTTCTGCTTTCTTAATTCCTATTCTTTTAATGTTCTCTTTCCGTAAAAATCTTGTCGTTTTTCTCATATTCTTTAAAACGCAGTAAGCCTTTGCATCATATTCGCTTTGTTGCTTTGGTTTGGTTTTAAGACAAAATGTGACCAACTATGGAATACCAAACGTATCTTCTTTCAGACTAAAGTTAACTCTATTTACATTATTCGGACTATTGTCCCCATATTCGTCGACATATTTATTACAACGTTTCGGCCGTAGTACGCTCCGGCCTTCTTGATGTGGTTGGAATATTGAACAGAACACTTATTGGATAGACTGTTCTAGTTCCACGTGTCATGTTTAATGAATATCAGTTGTCAGTTATCTCCTGTTAATTCCGCTCTCCAAGATGGCCGAAACGTTGTAATAAATATAGCGACAAAGATGATGGGCAAAAATCCGACTTATGTAAATAGTGTACATAACACCTCATCTCAGAAATATAGACAGATACTAAAGTTAACTCATATCACTTTGCAAAAACTGCCAAATGTCCACTTGCTATGAATACCCCATCATTGAATTAATCTCAGAATGGACAGAACAATTCACAAGTGTCAGTAAGTCAAGCTCAAGGGACGAACATAATTATAAATTTATGTGTGAATTAAATATTCTGCACAGGTTTTTGATCCTTATTGGGGTGAAATTTATTTGATTGCACAAGGAAGGTTATATGTTTGCATCACAAGAGGGGCCATCAATTTCACAGAATTTCTATTCTCACTACTTCACGCAAATTTATAAATCTGTTCTAGGTTTACGGGAGGACTTGATGATTTAGATTTGGTTTATTGTACAAAACGAAATCATAGTAGTAGAAAACATAAAAACGAAAGTTTGTTTTTAGCGATAAATAAAAATGATGCGCAGGCAAATATGCTCTAACTGGCTGACTTAATTGCTCATATCAACCAGCTAAGGAAAACATTGTAAGGACGAAATGCTAATCTGTGTTGAGAAAGTGCTCTTTTAAGAACAATGACATCTGAAAAAAATAATGTTTGCCCTTTCCTGTCTTTCTTTGCATTAACATGGCTGATGCTAACCTCCTGAAAAGTGAAGCGTTGAGCCTTCTAAGGCTAAAATTCTTGGCTGGCATGAAGGAAGAAAACTATACTGAATCAAATGCTAGCTAAACTGCTAAGAAGTTTCATTCACTGTATAATGTTTGGCAATATTGCTCTCCAGAATTTGTCTTATCTATATGTCTACCATTCGTATATGTTTCGAATATTGCTGCCACATGTGATCCCGTGGTCCTGATATATATCTAGAGATTCTTGATAAAATCAAAAGAAGAATTTTACTTATTATAAAACGCAGATTGTGTGTGTGTGTGTCTGTAATGTTTATATATTGGATCGGATTTCCTACATTTTTCAACCGATTTCAACAAAACGTCACAGGACTAGGTAAAATTACCTTGCGGTTGTTCTAACAGCACCAAAAATTGTAAAAATACAATTGTTTTTGCACGAAATCAATTTGAAAACACGATTAAGAGGCATTAATAAAAGGGGGACAACTTACATCGGGTTAAAACACGGGCTGTGTGTGTGTGTTCGTTTATATATGGGATCTGACTTCCTACATTTTTCAAGCGATTTCAACAAAACTTCACTTTTTTTGGCAGGTAGTGTTTCTTATTGTCTTGCACACTTTTTTTGTTTATTTTTACATTCAGAATGCTTTGAAAATTCCATTTACAAGACAAGTGTTTATGATCATATTTTATTCAATCGGTAGATTCATAACGATTGAAAACAATGTTTTTGTTTGAGTTTGGGTTTGACCAATTCGTAAAAAAAAAAACTAATTAAGACATGCGTGTCCGTCAACCTTAAACAAATAATCTTTGTCAATTTTATTTTTCAGTCTTTATGATGGTCGATACTTGATCAATCTCTTACTGTTAAATCCTCGGGCAACCCCGGGCTCTACTGCTAGTCACCAATATTATTATCTCGGCTTCACTCACTTTCGAACCACCTTAAAGTTGCTTCTCTGAACCTTTCTATAAATACTTTCATGTTAATTGTTCGGATGAGCTCTTTGCTATTGTACCTAGACTTTATGAATTTAATCGCAGTACAAGATTGGCAACAAAACCTCACCAATTTACAGTTCAAGTGGAGAGATATAACTGTAAGTTCTATGTTAAGCGGTTTAATTTCTCGCACTTTTCGCTTGTGGGACGTTCTTCCTGCTTTGAATCAACTTTGATCTGCAAAAATTGAAATACAAATTCAATCGTCATCTAATATCTTCCGGGTCACTTATCTATTGTTCTTGCTCCTTAATAATGTTTCTATTTTCTAATTTTCTCCACCCAGTAACACCTTGTGTCTTAATGGGGTGAATTCGATTAAAAAATAAAATGTGTCAAACTGCACAATCTTTACCGCCCACTTGCCAAATTTGAGGGAGAAATGAAGATTTCAATATACTATCGAAATAATCCCGATTAAAACTGATTAAGGGCATAGTAAGTTGATGTAAGCAAGATATTGATCCAGTTTCTATTGTAGGACTTCTTGAAATGAAAGAGAACAACGTATTGATTGGGTGGGGGAAATGAAAAGAGAAGGATTGATTGGATGGCTGAACGTAAATGTTCTATTTTTACTTGGTGTTCCCGCCATCTGGTTGATTGAGTCAGGATTTTCTTAACAGAAAATCAAGTACTCACAAAGAAAAGTAATTTATTTTACATTGAAAAGAAAGCAGACTTACGCCTGAAGTTGAACCAATGCTTGGATATTCAACTTGCAACGTCATAGATAGCCACAATGAGCAGTGTAGTCATTAGTCAGCATTTATAGTTTCTGGAAAATTTTACTTTTGTAAATATTAGGCTGGTGCAAAAATAATGACGTCATTATTTTTGCACCAACCTAATATAATGAATTCCCTGTCACCTACAATTTCTATTTGTGATTCCCTGAGATTTTGGGGACACCAGAAATTGAACACAATTAAAAAAAAAAAAAAATGAAGAAAACTGGCTTTATAGACACGTCAATCTCTCACTGGCAATATTTTTGCATGCGACGATTTTGCAAATTCTATTATCTTAGAGTTATATGAATAATATATCCATGCAAATATCAATAATTACACGACGCTCAGTCCCTGATGCGTAACTTATCCTTTCACTTGCGACATTCGTCAATTCTTAACGGGGAATGTGTGTGTGGGCGTTTGTTTTTCTTTCTTTTCTTTTTTTTCTTTTCTTTTCTTTTCTTTTTCAAAACGTGGATTTTTCTCAACAGGAAGTGATAGACTGTCCTCTACCACTAGGATGGCGCACATATACGAAAAATCTCCACCTGTTGGCTATGATGACACATTCTAGCCCAATTCTCTGCTACAACTAGCTACTCTTATGCTTTGCTCTGATGTTGAGTACAAAGATTACTCTGGTATCTCTTGCCGTGTGCCCGGTAACTATTTGGGTCACTACAGATGAGCATCAGTTAAGGCAAATATTGCTTATTGATATAAAATTCGGTGCAGGCCATCTGAATTTCCATAAAATTTTTGATGGTCACAATGCCCAAAAGCCTCTCAAGGTAGAGGTTTATAGAGTAATAGGCACAAAATATGCGGATATGTTGGGAAGATAACGATTAAAAATAGACTAGAACAGATCTAGATTATGGTAATCAGAGAAAAATCCTTTTTGGTGTTGGATACACAAAGAAGCGTTTCGTAGACAGAAGCTTTACGAGTGGAAACTACATTGCACCAACAGATTATGAAGGTTATGAGGGTGGGTGGCTATAATGGGCGTAACAGAGCGCATCTTAGCAGTGAATATAATAGTTGACAGATCTGCGGAATGTAGTTCATCTTAACACTTTTCATGGAAATAACGTTAGAACAGCGAGTGGATCGCGACGTTCTGTCCCTTTGTCAAGTGGTTGTAGTGTGGAAAATATTTCATCACCAAAAAAAAACGCTGACACACTTTTGGACAATATATTGAAGCAGCAGTACTCCATTTTCTACCATATCTGACTCTTGTAGAGGATAGTGTAACCTGTAGCTCACAACAGGCACCAAGTTCGTTCTCAGAACGAATCATCTTCCACTCATGTGGCTTAAAAATAAGCCTTTGGCTAGATCGTCACCCAGGAATGAAAACTATGTGATTATTGTAGCAGACAGCAATTTTTAATCTCTGGTTGTAACCTATTGCTATAGACGAGCGAAGCGGAGATTACACTCAACTGATGGAGAGGTGAACAATCTAACGGACGTTTTCCCTTTCACGTTACTTCTATGATTTTTTCTCGCCATTCTGTATCTGCTCTTCGCTGTTAGTGACCACTGTCTTATAGAGAACATTGTCTTGTTTATCAAGATCTTACCTCATTTAATAAAAGACCTAACAGAGCCAATTTCCATGCTAGTAGTTAAATCTACTTCACTTAATAATTATCAGGAAAATAAATCCCTGATAAACATTTCATGGCAGCTCAGACATTTTCTGTTTCATAAAAATAAGGGCTGTCACTGTGCCATATGGGAAGTAAATGAGTAACTACCGAGGTTGGGTCGAGACACTCTGGAGTATATTTGTTTCCGCCTGGTGTATAAATAGCTTTGTAAAGCTACTGACAAAGTTGATAATTGAGTGACTACTGTGTGGAACTATCCAGTCGAATTAACGTGAATTATTGTGCGTCAATAATTTGTGTTTTGATTTAGGATTTACCGAACGTTAAGTAGACCCGCGCTACTAACGAGGCATTCACTGAAATGGTTAATTATCATTGGCTGACTTTTACTTCTTTGTTCTTGTTAAGGATTTGTTTGCCGTTGTAAAAAACATTGACGTCTTGAGTTATACTGAATTATTAACGGCCGCCGTACGTCACAAAACACTGTATCGATAAAATAGTGTAGCGCTTAGGTACTTAACGGACTAGTAAATAAAACCGAGAAACTTTTTCAGTATCTTCATCGATGGAACGTATGTACGAATTCCATTTGAGGTCGAGTTTGTGATTAAATCCCAATCGGTGGTCTAGGACGATGACCTCCTGAACGAACACCTGTTCTTCGTGGTAGGTGTGAATTTACGGCCCGCTTATTGGTGATAGAACTTCACTATCTGCTGAGATAAAAAGTTCAGGAATGTTAAAATATCGTTTTACACATTTTAACGTTCAATATTTATCTCATATATATTCATATATTCATTATTTTTCTTTGCATTTTGTCTGTTATAAGAAATGTAAGAAAGTTATAGGAGATAACAAGGTTTTATTTTATGTTTAGCTGATAAGATAGCAACGACGTTTTGTCTGTATTTTAATTTCTAAGCAAAATCTTATGAATAACTACTACGCTCACACAAAAGAAAACAACATAGGATCAGAAATTCATGTACGAATTAAATTATTTGTATTCACAGTATTTACATTATTCGGAGTATTGTCCTCATCTTTGTCGCCATATATATCACAACGTTTTGGCCGTTTTACTCTCCGGCCTTCTTCAGGTGGTTGTAATGCCGAACTGAACCCTTTATTCCGCGCATTGGTGTAGACTGCTCCCGTTCTACGTGCCATGACTAATGGATGTCAGTTATCAGTTATCTCCTGTTAATTCTCCCTAAATTTCTCCACCGCCTTAATCAAGAATTGAACTCACACTCTTTGGATCCTCGCTCTGGATCTAACTAAATCCTTTATCCACTGTCCCATGTGTCCTGCTGGTATCATTGCATGTTTTCACCAGACCTCATATTGCATTTTTTGTTGTTATTATCGCCTTTTCTCTGGTACTCCTTATTACTTGTTTCCATTGTGTATTCATTTTTATACTTGGTCGGCTCAGGTTAGATCCAGTGACAGGACCCAAAGAGTGTGAGTTCAATACCTGGTTAAGGTGGTGGAGAACTTGGAGAGGGGAATTAACAGGAGATAACTGATAACTCACATCTATTAGACATGGCACGTGGAACTAGAACAGTCTACCACAGTGAGCAAAATAAATGGTTCAGTTCGACATTCCAACCACCTGAAGAAGGCTGGAGCGTACAATGGCTGAAACGTTGTAATAAAAATGGCGACAAAGATGAGGACAATAGTTCGAATAAAGTAAATAGTGTACATAATATCTCATCTCAGAAATATGGACAGATATTGTATTCACACATATAACACGAAATGAAACAATACTAAATATAGTAACAGCCAAAAATGTCTACCCCTTGAGAATCGTAGAACATTGACCGAAATTACTAGAGACAACATCAGCATGGACACTTTCTCTCATTGTCTTAGACAAAAAAAAACAAACAAACGGGGAACTCTAAGAATTCGAGAAAAAAATGACGCCTACCCCACAAAAACTTGAATATTTTTCCTTCGTATTCTTGTAATATCTTCTTTCGATAAGGTTTAAAAATATTATTCCACGGAATAAAGACTGGACACTTTCTAAACTCCACTGTAATTGGTAGGGTATCTGGATAAGACTTTATCTGGTAGATAATTTCTAAAAGAAGACATGATATATATGACAATCAATGCAAACATTTAAAATTAAAAATAAAATCATCCTTGATAATGGCTAAAAGTATAGCCGAAAGCGATCGAACATACAAAACCTTTAGAGAATTTCTACATAATTTACACCCAGAAAAGAATATAATTATAAGAAAGAAAGAACAGTTAAATAAAGAAACTTAACCACAATACCTAGTAATTCGGTTTTTATGAATCTCCAATACGAATATTTCAGAGTGTTTGAGTGCAGAGAATCCAGAAAAAGTTGGATACACCATTACAAAAATGTTTGGTAGTGATCACTAGTAATGTCGACGTTATGCCTCCATTCATCTTCCCATAGGGCTTAAGATTCAACACAAAGTCCTACATCAAGTAGTAGCGTGGCCCTGGGTGTCTAGGGTGGCTGCTGGAATACATTTTTTTCTGGTAACTGGATTTTGCACCATGTCACACAAGCAGGAGTGCCAAGTCATGACTGTCAGACAATTTGTGCGACATCATCCCTTATACCTTGCCACCTAACTCCCTAGACTGCAACAACCTTGCTTATTATGATTGAGGCGAATTTGAGCGATAGACCAACAAAATTCTTTGAAAGATAAACTGAAGGCAAAGATTATCGCACCATCTTAAACAAGGAGAACATCCAGAAGAGATGCAGGAGATTTCGAAATCGTTAGGAGGTTGTGGTTGAAGCCAATGGCTATTGTATTGAAAAAATTGCTGTAGTATTTCAAGATATTTTTGCTTAATGTTGGTAAATATATCTTTTGAAACGAAATGCAGTGTCATTTTCATTTTTGCGTCATTTAGACCAGAATTTATCAATGGAACTACTACTACTACTATTACACATACACACACACTCATATATATATATATATATATATATATATATATTTATATATATATAGGGTGTCACAAAAAGTGTACTCACATTTTAACTGTCTCTAACATGCTTTTATTTGCTTTTTATGCAGGTGTAATTAATTACTCACGGCATGGCCGGAAAACAACATAGTTTGGAAGAGACGAAGTTTGTCCTAAAATGTTACTGGAAGACCGAAAACGCCATTGAATTGCAAAGACGATTCAGAAGGGAATTCGCAAAACGGCCACCAACCCGCCGGACCATTGCTCGCATCAGAAACAAATTTGAAGCAGATGGAACCGTCCAGAACGTCAAGAAACAAGAAACGTTCTGGACGACCACGGACATCCACGAGCCCTGGAAAAGAAGAGCAGGTGCAGGAAACGCTCCTTCGATCACCACAGAAATTACTTTGACAAACTGGTCGGGAAACCCACATCTCAAAAGATAGCGTCTATCGCATCATGAAGCGTCTGCACTGAAAATGCTATATTCCAACACTAATCCATGCTCTCAATATAGACGATCCTGACCAGAGAGTTCAATTCTGTGAATGGTACCTGGCAAAATGTGTAGAAGATGCAGGGTTTCCACACAAAATTGTGTGGAGCGATGAGGCAACCTTTAAATTAAATGGCCCCATTAATCGACATAATTGCACATACTGGGATACTATAAATCCTCATGTAACACTTGAACACCATGTAAACTTACCAGGAGTAACAGTGTGGTGTGGGATATCCGCATTGGTCATCATAGGACCATTTTTCTTTAAAGAAACTGTCACTGGGGAGAGTTACCACGACTTGCTTCAGGAGTTTGTCGTTTAACAATTTTCAGTGATGTTTGGTGATGACAGCGAGATTTACTTTCAGGAAGATGGAGCACCTCCCCACTACCATCACGATGTACGAATGGATGGATTGGACGAAGGGATACCATTGAATACCCTGCCCGTTCCCCAGAGCTCACGCCCATGGACTTCTTTTTGTGGGGATATCTCAAAGACAATGTTTATCGCACCAAACCAAGAAGAATTGATGCATTGAAATTGGAAATTGAAAGACAATGTCGCGATATTCCTAATTTGCGAATTCCTTGGTGCGCGTTATCAGCGTTGTCTGGACAATAATGGTCATCAATTTGAACATTTACGAACATGATTCTTCAGTTACATTTTTCCTCTGTATTCAAAGCTATTCCATTTCACTCTGTGTTCATAAATAAAGGTTATTCAAAGAGCCAGTACATTTTTTAAGACACCCTGTATATATGTATATGTATGTATGTATGTATGTATATAAGATATCAGTGGAGTTTCGATCCAAGCTAGAGTCAACCAGAGGTCTAGTCACACAGATGAGCTGTGCTACAGCGAAATAGTCTGTGGATTACAATATATATGCTCCTGAAAAATTATTTTGGCTGAGCTCTCTGAGGAGAAAGCGTTAATTTTTAAACAGTGACTATTACTACTAATAATGCAATAATCTTCGATAAAATCAATCGAGTTCTCTCATACACTGGTTTCTTTATCTAAAAAGAAATACGCTTAAACCAACCTTCAAACCAGTCGTGCGGTAACGGCTTTTTGGTAGGTTCTCAAGCGGGGTTTGATACTAGAAAGAGGCAACCGGACTTCTAGTCAAACTGATGAATTGTGACACAGGAAAACAAGATGTTTTCAGATGACAATATATATATATATATATATATATATATATATATATATATATATATATATATATATATATATGGTGCAATTAAATCATTTTTATCCATAAATATATTATACCTTCAAACTCAAGATTTTATGTTAATAAAACGGGTGATTGATAATTTTCCGGAATCTTAAGATGATGCCGATTAATTTCTGTTTATCTTGGCAAATAAGCTTTTATAGAATAATTTAATGGAAACCAATACGTTTTCACTTTTTCCACAAATCTTATTTTTAAATATGAAATGAATCCCTATCTAATTTTTACACAAGTATTGTTTCAAATACGAAGTGAATACCTATTAATAAGAAAAAAGGAGATAAAAACGGCAAGCACACAGGAAAATCATACGCGCTTAGAGATGGAAAAAAATAATGTATTAAAACAGCCAAGAAAAATAAGAAGGATTAAAAGTACAAACTATAAAGCAGAGCAAGAAAGTAAATAAAGATACAACCAACTCATCAGCTGCGAAGGTGAACTTGGAACATGTGAAAGGTGAGTCACTGTACAGGTAAGAAGAGCAGAAAGTGACAAAATGAAAGTGAATAAAAAACAGAAATATCCATCTTCGTCAAATATTTGATCTATTTTTAATCTTCAATGCTCATGATTAATAACTGTAACAAAAGAATGAGAAAAATGGTAACTAAACGAATAAAACAGTAAAAAGAATTATCGAAAAGCACACACACACACACATATAATATATATATATATATATATATATATATATATATATATATATATATATATATATGTGTGTGTGTGTGTGTGTGTGTGTGTGTGTGTGTGTGTGTATATTTATGTTTGTATGTATGTATTTGTAGATATAATGAAAAAAGAACAGTAAGATATATAATCCGGTGTTCTTATTAATATTTTTATTTTATTTAAAAAACAGTGCCCAATGCAAATTTACAGAGCATAAATATTATAAATTAACTGAATTAAAAATATAGTTGCATCACCTCACATAAATTACCATGTTTGAAAAACAGAAACTAAAAACTTCAAATTCAATTATATAATTAATTAATTATGTACTTATTTTAATTTGAAGTTTGTAGTTTATATTTCTGTGTACCGATGGAACCATCTTCTTAAATCAGTTAAATTATAATGTATACATACTTATATATATATATATATATATATTAAATAAAAACAAATGACTTTAAAGTTCCATGCAATAAGTTATTTCTCCACAGCTCTTTTAAAAGGACTGCGGGTCATCAGACTTTACTCCCAAACAAAACATGAAAAGAAAATTTACACATTTTTGACGGGCCGTATTAAACATATGTTAATTAACGAAGTGAGGAAGTGAGGGGGGATAGAGAAAGAAGACATGAGTGAGTTAGCAGATATTGACACATTTAAACGGTTAACTTGACGGAACTTATATATTGATTCGAAGGGGTAGAGAAGAAAAAACCCATAGAGAGAAAAAGAGAGAAGGAAGTTAAGAGAGAAGAGAAGATGTCGCTAATTTTCCTTGTTAAAAAATAGGCTAGAAACAGACGTTGTTATTTTGCTTTACTTTGAAAGTGTTATTTTGGGGGTTCATAAAGATTATAATGTTTGATATAAATTTGAATGTCTCTAGACTGTCTACATATAATTTAATTTGATGTTTATTAGTGATTTAATTTTTTTTTTTAAATTTGGGTGATTTTCTATGAAATAGTCGAATAGAAAAATATTCATAGAAAGTATATTGAAAAAATAAAATTTATATTTTAGTAATTCTAAAATAGTAATCATTTTTTTTTAATCTCTTTAAAAAAAATTCTGTTATTGATTATTAAGTTGACATCTCTATCTGTTTCAATTTTGTTCATGAATTTCACTCGTGATTGTTTCTAGATAGGAATGTGGTGAAATAATTTATTACATGGAACCTTAAAGTGGTCTGTTTTTATTTAAATTATTTGCTCTGGATTTACATTGAGCTCTCTGGATTTTATCCTCCTTAGGTTTATCCATACGGTTTACCTAGTTTTTCATAAACTAAATATATATATATATATATATATATATATATATATATATATATATATATATATATATATATATATATAGCTTTAATCAGCTTCTAATACTCTGGATGTAGCGGCTTGGGGATAGAAGATGTGCTTCTTGCGGGCACAGTCCGTTGGGTTATGGAAAATCGGATGAGTTACACCACGGAATTTGTGAAAAGAGATAATGTACCGAATCTAGTTAGTTACCACATCATCGCCGAGGCCGTTTGTACAATTGGCACGACGTTTGAATAGTATATATATATATATATATATTCTGTTTTCAAAGTATATAGTTTATTTAAGTAAATGCTCCATTCTTTAAATAAATACTACTAATTACATTCACCGAACTGAAATGATGTCGAAAGTCTGGGCTTCTCCGACAGTTATCGAACACGTAACACCAACGGTACAATCTTTTAATCTGATCTGCTGCTATCCATTTTGCTGCATGGAAACGTCTAGTTAGCAAAGTCCGAATTACTGTTAATAACAAAACTTTTCAGCGATCTTTCCATTACGATCATATACTCTCGCCAAACGAACGTAAACAATCATAACATATGAATTAAATCCGACAATTACGAAAATTATTGGTTTTAAATTTTATTTATTACATTAAATTATTTTATTTAAAATACGGAGCACTGTAACTATTAAAAATAACGTATAAACAGAAATTATACTAAATGATTGTAGGACTGAATCCATTTCATAATATATAAATATATATGTATATATATATATATATATACATATATATATATATATATATATATGTTCATGAATTATTCATAGAAAAAAATTACAAAGGTTAATCAGTTAATTGGTGAGAAATCCATCTTCGCGAACAATTCAAATAATATACAAAAACCCCGAACCTGTTTATGAATGAAAAGATCCTTATTTTATAAATTTCAGTTGCATAAGGTCTTATTATTTTTACAAGCTTTCGTCTGTTCTTACAGACATCCTCAGGTATGGAATAGATTCTATTTTTGTTTTTACTCTCAGTAATAAGAGGACAACAAAAAACAGGGTTGTAATCCGAAAAATGCTATGAGAAATGTGTGTTATTGTTTTGGATCATTAAACTTTGTATTTGCTTTTTGTATGAATAATTCATGAATTTGTAGATTAATTGCACCTTTATTGAAATTAAAATAACTGATCCAAGTGCAACTTTCGGATAATAAGTGTAACATTACTGTAATTATTGAACAATATAGTTCATGACATATTGACGGAAAATCTACCAGTAAAAAAGAATTATCTTATCACTATATTTGTACAAAAACGCACAACCTTAAAATTTAAATTCAAACTCAGCGTTGCGACTGCACGTTCCAAAACAATAACACATTTCTCATAGCATTTTTCGGATTACATCTCTATTTTCGTTGTCAACTTATTACTGAGAGTAAAAACAAGAACAAAATCTATTCCATACCTGAGGATGTCTGTAGGAACAGACGAAAGCTTGTAAAAATAATAAGACCTTATGCAACTGAAATTTATAAAATAAGGATCTTTTCATTCATAAACAGGTTCGGGGTTTTTGTATATTATTTGAATTGTTCGCGAAGATGGATTTCTCGCTAATTAAATCATTAACCTTTCTATTTGCTTTTTGTATGAATAATTCATGAATTTGTAAATTAATTGCACCTTTATTGAAATTAAAATAACTGATCCAAGTGCAACTTTCGGATAATAAGTGTGACATTACTGTAATTATTGAACAATATAGTTCATGCCACTTTTTTCGATAATCCTCTGTGTCCTGGCATTAGTTCTGCTTTCCTGCCTTTTTAGGGGATAGCAAATATCTAATACGTTTAAGAAATATTCATTCCTTTCATTAAAACGGTTTACTACAACAATTGCATTTAGTTATTCAATATTGACAGTTTTGCTACTCTCCCATATTTCAGCTGAAACCATAAGTGAATTCACCTAGAAGAATTGTTTTTGGCAGCAAGGAAATACCCAATTACTTAATCAAATATTTTTTTTCCAATAAATAATTAAATAAAAGCTCAGAATAAATGAGAATAGGCATATCATTTGATGTCTATACATCTCTCATTCTTAATCTTATTTTTGAAAATCATCAAAATATGAAACCGGAAAACCTATTTCAAAACATTAAAACGTAAATGTTTGTTTCATTTTCGAATCTAATTCATAACCTCACTTCGGTTTGGAGCGAATCTCTTATCCTGAAAGGTTTATTCAATAATAATAATAATAATAATACCGTATAGCTAGACACACGTATTCGAGGATACCCGTCTAATAGAGCGGCTAGCCAATCACTATTGCAGACGCTCGCCCAAGCGCATTTATTTAGCGCCCACAGTGCCAAACTATGAATATGATTAGAAAGAGCGTGTCAGCCCTCTATGAATTAGAACTTCGTGCTAGCACAGCTATCGACGTTTCCAGGGGTTCCATCTACCCAGTTTCACTCACAACGTTTGTGTTATAGTTTTCCAGGCACTTTCCAAACACGCTGCGATCGACCTCTCATGCATCTTAGAACACGAAAGAAAGAGGAATAAATAAAGCCAAATAAATGCAAAAAGTAATTTCAATTTGTTTAAGAGGAGCAAGTAAACCATAATCCACCTACTGCAGAGTCAAAGAACCAAAACCAAATGTCAAAAGGAAATGCAGTGTACCAAATGTAGAAGCCATGGGAAAATAAACATTTTCGTTGTAAATACTCTGCTCGAACCAAACAAGCTGATGTAGATAAAATCTATCCCCATCAGCGGTTACTTATTGTATAACTGAAAGCTTAAATCGAAGGTTTTATTCTTTATAGACAGGTCGAATGCTTGTTAACTAGAAATATACTGAAAAATTATGTTCAAAAGATTTTCAAATTCTCTGATGAATATTCAGAATCAGTTAACCATCCTGTATCAAGTTGCACGGTATTAACATCTAAAAAATGTGAAACGCAACAGGAAAAGCTGGACAAATATATACCAGAATAAATGTTTTGAGAAAGAAACTACAAAGAATAAATACCAGTCAAACCTGGTTACAATTTTTTAAAATGATAATACACACAGAAAGAAAAATGCAAAGCTAATCGCCAAAAACATAGTGATGATATATCACAAGATGTGAATATGATTTTTCAATGACGTTGAAATGACTGAAGACAGACGACATCAATAATCCCAGTAGTAGTTGTAGCCCTCGGTTTAATTGGAAAATGTTCTGATGGATTCACTGAAGTTATTCCTGATAGCCCATGCCTAAAAGAAATACAAACTCTTGTTCTCGCAAGCAGGACTAACACATAATTTGTGTACGTAAAATGAGTCTGTTCTCAGGTTGTTTTATATTTTTTTTTAGATATTCAGTGAAAAATGTCATGATGTAATTTATGACTTTAAGTCTCTGGCTGAAATTGGGAATCAAAGGAATGTCGAATAGAAATAAGGAAAAAGTATTAGTAGTAGAAGAAAAAAGATGAAAGAGGAGAAGAACTTTTTGGTAGTTGCCTTAAAAATATCCGTCGCCATAAATTAATGAGTTAAATAGTGTCATCCTCCTGCTTTAGTTGGAGTTAATTAAATCAAAGAACTTTTGAATTTTATTAATTACTAGCTTAAAAGGCGCCTTATCGGGCGACATTTAAACTAGCTCCTGCGTAGGGCTCTTGATTGGGCCTTCATCGCACTAAGGTAGGAAGGAGTAGATACAAATAAAAGGCAACAATAAACTACAGAACTCAAAACTGATCGCTGCATTTAAGTATCGCATTAATATTTAAGCTTAGTTTTTTATGATAAATTTTGTGATAAATTAATTTAAAGACAAGTTAATATATGTGGGTCCTATTTTTATTTCATAGTTTGACTTTCGCTAGATTTTGCATGTAATTCTTATTATTCCTAAATTTATTTCCAAGTTATAAAAAAAAATCATTATCGTACGAAAGAATTCGTCGCAAAAATTACTAAAACATTGCCGAAAACAATCAAAGTAATGAAAAATTTAGAATATCAGAATTTCAGGATTGCGAGTCCAGATCTTACCCAGTGTCGGCCTGAATTCAAAATGGTATACTATGATGAGCTACAACCTCTAGGAGTAAAGTTGAATAGTGTGACACAATGAAAAAACTGGCATTCGCATTTAGTATATAAAAGATGAGCTATTGAGAGTTTTGTGATTTAAATTGAAAAAGTGTGACACAGTGAAGCCTTGATATTCACATTTATTATACAGATTAAATCAGTAAATCAAGAGGTCGGACCGAAACCTTTGGATTATCATGGACACACAACCGATGAAAATATATCCAGACATATATATATATATATATATATATATATATATATATATATATATATATATATATATGGAATAAGGAATGGTTTGCATATTCTATCAATCCCAAAAGTAGCTTATTCCTTCTGAGATTCTTTAAATTTACAAGAGTTAAGTTAGACTAAAAACGGAGTCTTACACTCATATCTGAGACAGAACTGCTCAGTCCTCTCATTCCTGATTTAATATAACTCAAAATAGTTTAGGAGGTTTTGTGGGTAATGAATATAAGTGCAACGTCCAGTATTCATCGTTATATATTATCATACATATGGCAGCATTTCAGCAACCTTTTCCCAAATAACTTTATTACGTTTAATTCATATTTTAGTCTATTTAAGAAAGTATACTGGCAATACATTTATTCTTCCCTTTTTCACATCAGAAGCAATAAAAGTACGACAGTTATGACAAATATAAAATGTACGCTGATATGACAGCTGTCAAAATATAATCGCTTGCAGTATTTCTGAGGGAACCTACTAAAAACTACATAACAGAACGCAAATTAAATATTGTCATCTATTCATTTGCAAAACACCCTGTCGCGGTGACTAAATAAAGTCGCTCAACCATATTATTAATTTGCTTATTAGGGAAATATCATGGAAAAACTATTCTCTCCGATTTTCACCATTTGGAACCAGGCTTGTTTTAGTGCCAGATATACAAAAGGAGGTGCAATTACTTTAACGCAATAAGTTCTGTCAGATTTTCTTGGTAGTCGACACAAGATTACTTCAAATACTTAGCGTTTTTCTAGTCAGCGTCCATTTTGAAAATTTAAAAATTTCCCATGCATTGAATACTGTTGCCATATCTGATCTAGTGCTCCTGCTATTCATCTCGTGGTTATTGTCTAAATCCAAAGAAGAATCTGTAATGTAACCGATCCTGACCTGGCATCTCGTCTTCAGTCACATTCTCACCGACGCGGCTTCCCTCTGTCTTTCCTACAAATCTTTTCATGACTTCTGCTCTGATGAGTTTTTTTTTTTTTGCCTGGTGCCTCGATTATGTGAATTTAAGCCTGCCTCAAGATTGGCATGCAGCTGCCACCCTTTTAGTGTTGAAATAGTTAAATGAAAACGCTACTCCTGCTCCAACAATTTCTTTTCTCGTATTCCCGTCTGTGTAACTCCCTTCTGTTTACTTGCTTCCTTCATAACTAAAATCGTCATAAATTTTAATGCAGCGTCAATCGCTATATTCTATCTTCTTGATTCCCGTTCATTAATCCTCGCTATACTCTTTATTTTCTTTCACTTTCAAACACTGTAAACCTCCACATACTAGCGGCACTGACACTTTGCTTGGGGCGAAATTATTAAAAGAAAAACAGGATATTTCTTCTAATTCTTTTATTGTGTCTTGCTTTCTTTAAAATGTGTTTTTCAATCATTCCACTCCCAGCAAAGGCAATGAGGAAGAAGTGTGAATGAATAATAATAAAAAATGATAAACATTATTAAAGTTCAAGAAAATTAAAAGAAGAGGAATCAAGAAAGCAGTAGATAATAACTGATTATTCAAATTTTTAGTATCATAGTTGGCTGTCAAAGCATAAAGCCGGTTAGAATTCTTTAAGCGAGAAGTGCGAGCGAACTTTAAAATAAGATCTTGCCGCTAATCTAGTACAGCGTTTAAATTCATAAAATCTATGTACAATACCGGAAAGTTCACAAAACATATACCATATAAGTATTTATTGAAAAGGTACAGGTAAACAACATTAGGGGTGGAAGGGATTGACACCGAGATGACAGGATCAATGCCAGGATAAATATCGAGACCAATACTGCAGAATAATTCTTTGGATTTTTTCAAGAATCTCTAAAGTAAACATTTTACAGTGGCTAACGTTATTCGTATGATAGTTATGGAGATAAAAAGTAATTCCAAGATGGCTATCTCGTCACCTATTTTAATAGATGCTTACAGTGATGCTTTTTGATGCTATAAGGAAGTGTAAGGTTATGTCTTTACAGATTTATTTGTTCCACATGTCTCTTGGGTGTGTTAATATTTCGCTACTTTGGTGTCTCACCATCTCACCTTCCCGTAACGAATATTCACAGATCACTACGTTTCGGCCGTTGTACCCTCGGGCATTCTTCACGTAGTTTGACTGTCGAACTGAACCCTTTATTTCGTTCGCTGGGGTAGACTGTTCTAGTTCCACGTGCCATGCCTAATGGATGCCCGTTATCTGTTATCTCCTGTTAATTCCCCTCTCAAAGTTCTCCACCGCTTTAATCAGATATTGAACTCACACTCTTTGGATCCTGTCACTAGATCTAACTAACGTCTTTATCCACTGTGCCATGTGTCTGAGATGAATTAAAACAGTCTTTCATTATCAGGGGAATTTGATTCTTCCTTTATTTCTTGACAATCCAAATGATTTTGAAGCGGTTCTACCGTTGAATTCTTTGGTAATGCCTTATCAACTTTATTTATCCATTCTTTAAATTCATCCAAAATGAGAGGATTCAGTGGGTCATCTTCAAGCGCAACTTTTATTGTCTCATTCAGATTCTGTAATCATTGTTTTTTTTAATTTGCAAATTCAAGGAATTGCGAGCTTCATTTAGTTTTTTTTTTTTTTATATATAATCTCTAATTTCTGTCGTAACGTGAAATTCCAATTGTGATATCTTCTATGCAGGACATTATGGGTTGAAAAATTTCAATTTACTGACAATTACCAGCAAAGAAAATGAATACATTATAATGTAGAATATTCCTAAAACATCTAAATGGCATCTCTGTGAATTTCGGATATGAGGTCTTCTACTATAATTCTTTTAGCTTTAGAAAACTACCCAATGATGTGCCTTCAGATTTCGATGTCAGATTTTCTATTGTATAATAGAACACCTCCCGGGTATTTCAGTCTTTGTACTTGCTTGATTATGACTTGATTTCTTCAGTTCGCAACTACGATCTTTGTCTGTTTTTCATTCGGGCCATCATTCAACATGTTTCTCACATCTTTTTACAACTTTATTTTATTAGGTTGGTGCAAAAATAATGTCGGTTTTTGACGTTAAAAAATATGTCAAAAACCGATATTATTTTTGCACCAACCTAATACTACCTTATCTGTTCCGGCAGTTTTCTTTCTGCCTCCGCCATCAAAAATATGGCATTCTTATTTCTTTAAGAGCTAATATAAATTAAACGAAACTAAGCGTGACCACTGCTGTCTTTTCTTGGGTCACCACGGGCTTCGAAGCCAAATAAAAGACCAGATTTCAAATCTTTTTCCCATGTCGGAAAGTCTTATTGATTTTGAAAATTGATGCAAGGCAACTTCTTTATCAGATTCTGTTTCCATCAGCCCTTGTGAATGAGAGCACATATTCTTTTTCATTATTGAAAGGAGTCTAAACATCGTCTTATCTTTTTCTTCCGACTATAATAGCTCTTTTATTAACTATGAGAATTAACAAGAAGCATGTATCAAAAATAAAATAATGTGTTATCTAAAAGCTTTACAACTTGCATTTGATCATTCGCTTGCTTAAACTCAATGTTGATTCTGATTCCGTAGAACTAGGTTGAGTGTGAAAAAGAATTTGTTGTCAACATTCTTTTTCATTCGGTTTGTCCAGATACGAGTCCTTTTTTAAAGCTGATCGTTTTGTGTTCATTTTGTTTAGTTCTTTTTTCGTAATAGATTTGATGTTTAGTATAGAGCTTAGAAAAAATTAGCAGTGTGAGATAGGCAAGAAGTAACCCATGTAGCAACATCAGCACGACAATGGGCACTCCTTTAAAGGCAAGGAAGGGCAAAACTATCTTAAGTCAAGTGATAGCGATTGCTGTATGAGTCGACGATTTTTGAGTCAAGCACGGGCCACGACGGGCCATGCTGCTAGTGTTCTATAATTCATCATCATCATCCTTCAAATTCCCTATTCTTGGTCGGAACATAGCTCTTTCGGTAGATGATATATGAAATGTAGGACGCCAGCCATGCATTCGGATATTTTTGTCGAGATATCATCTCTAGAAAGCCTGCCACCTCATGCTAAAGACTTCTTTCCAGCCATGAAGTGAATTACCCCGCGCGAGACAAAAACTTGAAATTTGACTTCTATAATTAATGTGCAATTTTTCTACGAGATTATTTACAATGCATGAAATGGTGATGAAAAGTTACATGCACAAATAACAAAGACGAATTGATATATAATGCAAGATAAAATTTATCAAACAAAAAACACAAAAAGAAAGTTTAAGAGTTTCTTTTTATAGAAATGAAGGAAATACACAACGGACATTTTTAACGAATGCATTTGTATGTGACTTGCCTGTGGTGGTGTGTTTGGGTATGTAAAGCGTCTAAAGCCCCATTTTGCTTCCGTGGGAAAAATTCATGATGCACATTTGGAAAAGTGGGGAAACAGAGTTACTTAAGGGTGAGCGTTATATTTATAATATCAAGGAATGATTATATATTTATCAAGACATTATATATGATTGGTCGACCACATTACTTTCGATTCATCACTGACTACGCAGAATGTTTTATAGATAGACCTGTTGCCCACAAAGACTATAGAACTGAGTCTGTCATACTACTCAAACCATAGCTGAGGGGAGACCAGATGGATTCCTAAATTTCCCAAGGTTATTTGTGGGTAAGTGACACCAGATTGGAATTGGAACTCAGCTCTTCGACTTCTCATTCCGGGCATTTATCCTTTACACCACATCGTACATTTGAGTAATCGATAATAAAACTATCATGGTTCCAAGTGTTTCTGCCATTCAGTGTCTTAGAACAAACTACACGTCCTTTTGACATTCATCGACTGAATTTTAGATTTCCCTCCACTAATTCGGAATACGGACGGGTTAAAATTTCTTGAAGTTTCATGTTATCTTTAATTGAAAGCTAAATTATTCAAAATTTATTATTCGGAATCATATTCTTTTTCATTAAAATCGATAAAACAGTTATTTTTCTTTACGCCTTTGTAAACAAAAGTTATTTCGTGGTTTAAAATTATAGCAAAAGTAAAACATATAGTTCTGGAACGTTATTTTTGGAAAAATAGCAAATTTGAAGTTAAAAAATATTATTTATAAAATGATAAAATATTATTTATAACATAAAATGTATACAAACATTTCTTAACTACATGGTCTTCTTTTACCTACGTATTAATCGATTTATTTACATTCGATTGACAGCCGAATGTATTAAGAGTTAAGTATGGTGTAGCAGACAATAAAGTTTTTGGGCTGAAAATTGGGACAACACTTAAAACGCATGACCTCTGAATGCGAGATTTATCAGTTTGTGCATCCATGCTTCAGAATTTCTGCACGTAATCACACATACAAAAACAACTCAAAATTCTTTTAAAAATATTCGAGGTCGTCAGATTGAAAAAAGCTTTACAATATATGATTAGTAAATATAGTTTTACTTAAAAAAAAACAATCTTTCCTAAGAAAATGAATTATAAATTATTCAATTTTACATTTTGTAAAAAAAAAGAAAATAAATGTTGTGAAAATTATTTTTTCTCAGAATTTTTTTTTCTTCAGAAAATATTGACTTAAATATCTATCATTCATAAAAATAATCACTTAGTTTTATTACCTTGTTTTTTCAATTCAGTATAGTTTCAATGTTGCAGGACAAAATTAAGTGACTTGAGTTCTTCAAAGAATTCTGCTTTTAACTCATAGAGTCACTAAAAATTATCTCGTTGAATTTCTCAAGTTATCATAAAAGTAATTAAGGGGATGAAACACATGTAACAATATTTTACCAAGATTTTCTCATGAAAAAATTAAAAAATAATTGTATTCAACTCCTGAAAAAGTCATTAAAATCTGACAATCATTGCAAAAATATCCAAATTAATGTGTCTGTCACCCCCAAAAAGAGGCTAAAATTTCTTAGTACGACCGCTTGCGCAAAAAGAACAATTATTTTAATCAAACTTTTGAAAGTTCTAAATAGGAGTGAAAAATTTAATTACATAATTCAAAAATCCTTAATCCTTTCTGTTAATAATAACGATATTGACGGTAAAACTGATTTCATTACGTTTGAAGCATGTTTCCTTATTTTATGCTGAATTTTGAGCGTTTTCGGAGAGGTACCTAAATTTGGAATTTCTTTTTTTATTAGAATTTGAACATTAATTTGAAGATGAGCTCATTTAAATTTAGGTTCGACTTTCTTAATATGCGGGTAAAAAATTAGCAGGCTCTCGTGAGATTTGTACTGTGATTTCGTAATCAGAAAGGTAACCCTCTAACAATTCAGCTAGCCACCCAAATCGTTCCTCTTCTTTTATGTGCCCTGTCCCGTAAGATCGTAGACGATCATGGCTCTCCACATCTTCATGTCTATTGCATCTCTTTATAAGTTTGTGTTTTTATTTTTTCCTAACCCTGTTCTGCCATCGATTTTCTCCCAGCCCATCCCACTTTCCCTCTGTCCGACTTGTAAGCGTCAGATTTTCTAAGCCCTACTTCCGCATTACGTCCCCTATAAATTTCAACTGCCTTTTCCTTATGTTAATTATAAGTTTCCATTTTGTTTCCGGAGTATTGCTGCCATATATGATCTGGAGACACTTCTGTTTATCTCAAGGTCCTCGATAAAATCCATAGACGGATATGGAATGTAATTGGCCCTGATCTGTCATCTCGTCTGCAGTCGCTCTCTCACAGACGTGCCGTCGACTCCCTCTGTATCTTTTACAAATACTTTCACGGTAACTGCTCCGATGAGCTAATTTCGCTGGTTCCCAGATTTCATGAATTTAAGCTTTCTACTAGGCTGGCATCTCGCTCACATACTTTCACTGTCTAAACTGTTAAATGGAGCCGTTTCTTCTACTCCAATAGTTTCATGTCTCGCACTTCTCGCCTGTAGAACTCCCTCCCCTTTTCCTGTTTCCCTGATTGCTATAATCTCCAACTATTCAAATATAATGTCAATCGACGTCTCGATATATCCCCTATCCTTCCCTTCATCCTTTCCTCTATCACTATTTGCTCTCGCTCCAAATCTCTATGACACCTTGCGTGCTAGTGGCTTCCTGACTTGCTTTGGATTAAACACCTAAAAATAATTCTCTGCAAAACCTCTTTATTTGCTCACATGTTCGGCTCGTTGCATCCTCAACATCCTCCAATAGAACCATATTCGGTTGCTTCGAATGTCTTCTTCATCATTGAGTAGATTTTCCAGCATTCGCTGCCATACAGGAGGATAGATATCACGTAAGAGTTCAGTACTTTTTGCGTTATTTCCAACGAAATTTTCTTGTCTTTTGATAATCTGCTTAGCTTTTGAAATGCGTCTTTGTCCATCAAAGTACCTCTTCTGATCTCAGTGCCGCAATTTCCGGCCTGTGATTGAACATATCCCAGATATTTAATTGTTCGATTTTAGTATCAAAGAGCTATAATTTGTATTTTTGGCGCATCCTTTTGCTGACAAACATGCATTCTGTCTTATTGTTATGAAAATCGTATATGGATATCCGTTTTATACCGTTTAGTAAATAATATACATTTGATGTAGTTTCGAAAGTTTTTCAGATAATTCTAGAGCCATGAATTAAGAAAGACTTTCCGTTTTGTTTTCTTTGTCTTTTCCTTCCGCTTTACCCTGGCTTATGAATATGCAGACAAAACAATAGCTCTTGACTGTTTACATCGTTGTGTAATCAATAATGCATAAAGGCATCGCTAGCAAAATATTTCTCTATTCTTTTCTATCATTTGCATTTTCCAATCCCGTCTTCAGAAAGAACACCGAATGGGCGTTTTATTTTTTTAAAATAATAACCGGCGATGGTTACAAGTGAACAAATGCAATACGCTAGTAACAATAAATGGCAAACGAAAAAAGTAATACTAACGGAACACTGTAATGCATTTGGGGGGTTACCAAGTAAGTTTGGTAGTGAATTACAACCACCAAAGTTAAGCAACGTTTCGCCTGGTCACTAACTAGGTGGGTGACCGCTTGGGAATAAACGATCCTTTAAGCTTCTATGCATGGCATGGTGGAATAGATAATTACACTAAATTTTAATCGGTGAAACGAATTACAATTCCACTTGGCTTTGTTATATTAAATTACACGCAGATAACCTTGAGAAGATGAATAAATTTACCCTTTCTCCCCAGTTATGGATTAATTAGTAAAATAATTATTATCTCCCTCCACCAAAAAATAAAATTGGAACGGAGCAAAAATACCTCTCTGTCGCGCATACACACTAAGTTATAACATTCTCGCTCACTTTCACTGTTTATATCAGTGTTTGGAAGGAAAGTGTGCAGAGTGTGGTCGTCTTACCACGCAACAGATTTTTCATCAACGTCTACGGCTTCTGTACTCGTATTTAGCATGGAACAAAACTCCCCGTATCCTACAACCACAATAATTTCTAGATTTCACACCGTTCGACTTTTTTCTTCTTTCCAAATATCTATACCACTTGAAAGTCGAGGCAGTCCAAAATGGAATTCCAGGAATGCTTCCATCAATAGACACGGCTCTGAAAAATGTGTTTGGGATAAGAAGGAGTCTACTTAGAAAGGACTTAAAAGCCGAATTGGTATGTGTTATAGATGACATTTCTAGCATCAGTCCCGATAATTTTTGATCAGAAATCGTAGACGCTGAGTTTTTTTCAGGAAACATTTTTTCGTGTTTCTTCCACTTCAATATTTTCACTTCATTCCACAAGGATAGATGACCACCCATTTCCCTCCTTAGATGATCTTCCATGTATCATTGCATTGTTTCATCCCTAACATTCTCAATTTTAAGGAGTAGCTAGTTTTACCTTTATATTCTTCAATATATGTCTCTATTTCTGAGATGAGATATTGTAATTAGTGATATTATTTACATTGTTGGGCTGTTCTCCTCATCTTTATTGCCATGTTCATCTTAATCGTTCGTATTTCGAACTGAACACTTTATTTCGTCCACCGAGGTTAGATATTTCTAGTTCTACGTGACATGCCTCTTCCTTTGAACTCATCTCACTTTTTTTCTTTTATTCACCACTGCCAGTTATTGAACTCACAACTTTATGGTTCAAGTCGTTCAACGCTTTTATCAACTGCGCCATGTTTTCTTGAGGACATCGGACTATAAACTTTGGGGACATATAAAATTATTGTCTCACGTTCCAATCTTTTCGTTATAATTTTTTTTCCCTCGCACAATGCATTGCTGCCTATATCGTATTCATTTTCAAATTTGGCAGGTTTATGTGTTGATACCTTAAGTTTTCGTATTTCCTCGTGATTTTCTCTATCTCTTATTTTAACCTCATAACACTCTCTCCATGTGGGGCCAGGTACGATGGATTTTTCTATTTACCCTCGTGTTATGGCTTTCTGATGTTCTTGAAGACTTACCTTAAGAGAGCGGCCTCTTTCTCCTCTTTTCTTACCGTAGCTACACGGAATATTCATGCTTTCAAAACGTCTTGGCTATGCTAGGTTCTCCATGAATACTTTTGTTCATTACGTTTCGTATAAAGTTCCGTTGTCACGTTCCGATTGCAAATATATTTATAATTCCGATTTCTATGAAGAACGCAAGAAAAGAAACGTTTAACAATATTGTGATCAAAACAACAACAAAAATGGGGAGAATATTTTGCTTACAGATAAAGTAAATAATTATTTCTTAACGTATCCGCGTGTATCTTAGTCGGTTTTGTTGATGTATGGTTGTTTGTTTAATCTTGTTTTTGTCTTTCGTTTATAGATTCTCTCTGCGTAAATTCAGATTTTATTCGCATATAATTGCAGAAATGCATACACGTGAGAATAATAAGCATATATTAAGTCACAAATTCCGATGTATTTTTCTGTACTTTCATTGATAATTACTGTTTATTTACGAACGCGAATAAACATTATAGAATATGCGTCATCAGAGATCGAATGACATGTCATCTAGAGCAGGGGTCGGCACACTTAGGCACGCGTGCCACACGTGGCACGCCAAGCAATGTCCACTGGCAGGCAATCATAAATGACATCACGAATTTCGGACTAATAAATAATACAATGCAAAAAATATATTCAGCTGTTTCAATGTTAATATATACTAAAGCAAAGCTTCTCAAACTATCTGATATGGCGGACCGGTATTTTTTTTTCTCAATATGTCACGTACCCTATTCGTGGTAATATTAAATTATACGGGAAACGAATATATATAATGAAAATAATAAAAGTTGACTATTTTTTATATTCCATTTATTTTGCCAAAAATAATTCAATATCAAAACATATAAAAGATAAGAAAAAAATAAGCAGTTTATTAACACAAAAACAAAAATTATATAACCCCCATCTTTACAAATGATTCCTTAACATAGCTTGGGCAGTGGCCGCGAACCGGTAACCGATGGTTCGCGTACCGGCACCGCGCCGCGGGCCACCACTTTGAGTAGCACTGTCCTAAAGTATATATGCTATATATTACTATATAAAATATATTGTAGAACAGATAGATTGAGCTTGACTTGTATAAAAATTTGTATGCAGTCGGCATACTGAATGATTTTAAAAACCTATATCGGCAAATGGGAAAATTTTGCCGACCCCTGATCCAGAGCATTCACCTAAAAACGTTCTTCTACACAATATTCCTATTCGGATAGGTACCCAGAATCCTCTACCCCTTCAGGTTCTGTCATGAAAACAAATCAAATTAAACAGAAATACAAATGAAATGGAACCAGCAAACAAATAATCATCTTCTGAATAAGTTACAGGAATATATATATATATATATATATATATATATATATATATATATATATATATATATATATATATATATATATATATATATATTCAAACCTAGAGAGCCAAACCAACCTACCAAGTTTTCACCTAAGCGGATCGTCAGGAGTGCGTGGTTTACCAGGCTAAAATTTATAAGGACATAGATGACTATAATAACGATATAAACCCTAAAGTGTATATAGGAGCTACTCGGGACGTATTTAAAAACATATTATAATCATAGGAGTAGTTTTATCAATGAAAAAACCAAACGTAGTATTACTTTATCTGGCTATGTATTGAAAATTAGACAGGAAAATAACAAAGACCTAATCCTCAAATGGGAATTATTAAAAAAAGGTGTTCTGAATATAAGGCAGGGCAAAATTCTGTAAGCTATTAGGTTGGTGCAAAAATAATGTCGTTTTCTCACATAGTAACATATGTAAGAAAACGACATTATTTTTGCACCAACCTAATATTTATAGAGGAAAAATTAGCCTTACTTTTATATAAGGTACCTAAAGATTTATTAAATTCAAAAACAGAGATTCTAAACAAATGCAGACATAGAAGATCATGGTTATTGGATTAGGCCCCATCTCACATGATTATATAGACGTTTAACCGTTTTGCCCGTGTTTGTCTCTAAATCACCCCTGCCGTTTCGAATAAATTTCTTCCCAATTGCTCTGTTGTTTTTTTTTTTGTTTTGTTTTTTTTTTTAATGTTTGGTCACGTGTTCTTGGTCTTTTGTTTGTCATCTATAAGTATACAATTTTCTTTTCCCCTTTTGACAGCTTTCCATGACGATCCGCTTAGGTGAAAACTTGGTAGGTTTGTCTGACTTTCTAGGTTTGACTAGGTCTGCTCTACTTATGTATTGCGCACTTTTTTAGCTAGTTGATTACTCGGGCTTTGGACCTGTATGCTGTACGATTATTTTTGACAGACGTTCATGTTCCTAGGTCCTTCTTTTTTTTAAACCTTTTTTTTCCTTCGAAATTCATTTGACCATTAGCAAATCAAGAAAACGAATGTTTTCCGAGACGAGTGTAGTTACCTATATCTATATATCTCTTTATCTCTCTCTCTATCTATCTATCTATCTATCTCGTTTGAAATCCTTGGCGATAATGGCGCTTCACAAGTTCCTGTCTGTTTTAGCTGTTAACGAATGTTATGTTTTTTGTATCATTCTAAATACTGTTCTGCTATCCATTTGCTAAAGCTCGTTAGGAGTTTTATGCATTCTTATCTTCATTTTACCTTAAATCTGCCATATGAGTATCAAATTTCCCAAGGCTTCTTTCCTCATTATATAACCTACATATGTCAACTATCTCTTCCTGATATTAACAAAAAAGTGTTTATTTTTTTTCAATTTTCTTACAAGATGCATCGGTGCTGACATGTTAGATCCATGGTATTCTTAAAATCCTTTTGTAGAACAACATTTCTGTTGCTTCAAGTTTCGTCTTTATTTGTAAGCAGATTGTCCGACATTTATTGTTATACAGGAGTATTGATATTACATAAATTTTCAGTACTCTTTACTTTGTATCTAACGAAATTTTTATCTTTCTTAATACCATGCTTACTTTTTCTAAGGCATATTTCGAATTTCACTATTACTCAATATGCACCTGAAGATGACCGGAGGTTAAAACACTTGAAATTTTGCGATAACAACAACAAAGATAAAGAGAATAGTCCGATTATAAATAGTGTAAATCATGATAAATCGGGTAGTCGAGGGGAATGATGGTCGACTATAAATAAAGTATTTTATTTTTTGTTGCTTGAATGATGAGGCGACCTGAGAGTCATATCTAGACACGTTGGAACACCCTCAATCGGAAATCGATTGAGCGGACTGTGTTACCGACATAAAGGTATCTCCTGCTGCTCGCCAACTGATAGGCTTACGCGTTGCTTTTTAAAAATACCTGAAACTATATCTCGTGTATCTGGTTGGGATGTATGCTCCTTCTATACACTTAAGAGACTGGGTTTTGTAATGGTATACTGAAGTTCGTATACCATTGACCCAGCGTCAATTTGTTGGCCACATGCACACACAGTCATTAATAATAATAATAATAACAATAATAATAATAATAATAATAATAATAATAATAATAATAGCAATAATAAGAAGAAAAATGAAGAAGAGGAATAAAAACTGATTGAATAATAAAATGTGAAGTTGAAATGAAAAGAAAAACTATGACTAAAAATAGTTTTAGTTACAGCGAAAACGGCAGTGTGAAATATGATGAATTAATACGAGGCTTAAGAAAAAACTGGGAAGAAGAAGAAGAAGAAGACAAAGAAGAAGAGAAGAAGACAAAGAAGAAGAAGAAGAAGAAGAAGAAGACAAAGAAGAAGAAGAAGAAGACAAAGAAGAAGAGAAGAAGACAACAAAAACAACAAATAAAAAAGAAGACACAGAATAAATATACTTACTAAAGAACATAAGTCAAGAAGAAAAGGAAGAGTGTGAACAAGAAGAAGAAGAAGAAGAAGAAGAAGAAGAAGAAGAGGATAAGAGTAAGAAGAGGAACAGGGAGAAGTAATAAATATGATACTAAAGAAGAATAAGTTGAAAGAGAAATAGTTAGGTTAACATGGAATAATAATACTATTATTATTATTATTATTATTATTATTATTATTATTATTAGAAGAAGAAGAAGAAGAAGAAGAAGAAGAAGAAGAAGAAGAAGAAGAAGAAGAAGAAGAAGAAGAAATGACTTGGGTAAAGAAAAAGAAAATGTGTTGGAAGAGTTAAGAGAGAAGAAATAAATAAATAAATAAATATTATACAAAAAAGCCCAAAATTAAAAGATATGTCAGAGAATAAAACGAAGAATTAAATTTGATATTAAAGAAGATGAAAAGAAATAATAAGAGAGTGAAGAAGAAGAAGAAGAAGAAGAAGAAGAAGAAGAAGAAGAAGAAGAAGAAAATAGAAAAGGAAGGTGATTTGGAAAAGATGATACCTAGGAGATTTCGAAGCTTAGATTCTGAAAAGAATAATCCAAAAAAACAAAGGTCTAGTCGACTATATTTTTTCTTTATATATATATATATATATATATATATATATATATATATATATATATATATATATATATATATATATATGTGTGTGTGTGTGTGTGTGTGTGTGTTTGTATATATATATATATATATATATATATATATATATATATATATATATATATATATATATATATATAATGATGAATAAGCACCGAATGTCTGTGTGCAAAGATTATATTCCTTTTGTAGGGTTTGTCCAAGGTTTCCGGATGAGTGAAAATTCTTGTATAGAGAAAGTCTATATGCATTCACTTGATCTCCCTTACTTTGAGATGTGCCTATGCCGGTGACCAGTCAACCAAACCTCTGGCTAATCAACCGTAAAAATGAAACCCCTCTCAAGAATACACGCAGGTTGATCTATCAAGCCTTTGAATTTATTGCAAAACACCTTTGCCGCTATTCTCTTTTTTTGTTAGCGAGTATCAAATTGACTACGAGACACAAGTCTCAGAATTCAAATACATAATCCCACTATAGTTGACTTTAGAAGATATATAATCGAGATTAGATGAAGAGGTAGATAAGCAGATTTGGAGTTAAAGATTTCTGTTTGTATCACGACAGATAACAACTCTGATACATCGAACCGAGTTAAGAGGGGCCGCAGGTTCAATTTCTGAGTCGGCTAGTGATCGTACGTGATGTTACAAATATTAAAAAAACAAAAACATAACGGCTATATTTTATTATAATAACTCAAAATTGTTTTTATACGGTTTATTATCCCTATTCGGCCAAGTGAAACCAGAAATAGGCTATGAAATGTTAGTTTTCGTTAAAGACATTCGTACAAGGAACGCGACATATCTGTAGAAAATAATCGGTAAAAAAGCATAGAAATAGCAGAAGAAAGAACGTGTACCTTTCTCTAATAGATTATGTGAAGGTGTTTGATAAAGTACGCGACAATGAAACTTTGGAACTGCTTGGCAACCTTGGCATATTTGTGAAGAATATTACAATAATTAAAAATCTACATGAAATAGCAAAATAGTTCAAATCGTGTAACATCATAGGATAAATGTCTACCCACAAAATGTTAATATCTAAAATATCCTAAACTAATTGAGTTTCTGTTTCCCATGTTTTCAGATTAGACATTTAGTCATCTTCACATCATTACCTGTAAGAATCATTGAAAAACTCTTTGATTTATTCACCTAGAATGAGAACAGGTTAATTTTTTTTTTTGTCGCAGCGCCACAATGTCTTCTCAACATAGCAATGGTGTGAAGACAAAGATCATTCGAACTCTGGCTTCCATCTTCAAAGTCCAGAACGGTGAATAAGTTTAAAAAAAGGGGAAATAGTAGAGAGGAAATCTGAACCACGAGGCCACAAAAGCAACAGGGAGTCCAATAGTGTTATAAAAACCTCACAGAATTCCAATAAAATATTTTTTATCATTTCTACGATAAAACGGTTCAGAGCTTAATCTAGCGATTGAACAATTTTGCTGTTGCAGGAGTTGGACAATGTTAGTCTTACACCCGAGATACTGGCAGTGAAGCACATGTCTACGGCTAGAGAATAATTTCAATAGATATCTGATGAGTGTTTTCATAGAGGATGGAGAGTATGACACTGAAATCCGAAGGTGCATTAAAATAGCAAAACATGTATTGCAAAATCTAAGCAAAGTATTAAAAAACAGAAAAAAATATATTTAGAAAAACAAACAAAAACCTATTGAAATAGTACATGATATGAACCCTATACTATAGCAGTAAATACCGAACAGTCTCGTTACTGAGATTTGAAGTAAAGGAAATGTGGTTCTACAGAAAGATGATGAGGATACTATAGACGTAGCATGCGAGCAACAATGGAGGTTTTGAGAAAATGAAGAATACTTTACATGAGGAAATGACAGTTGAAATTTCTAGGGCATATATCGAAGATTTAAGGGACAGAGGAATATGTTGCATAACCAACTTAGTGAGCTTGTCTAGATGGATCGCGGAAGAAATAACAAAAAAAAAAAAACGAAATTTATTAATAGCTAGGAAAGAAAGGAAATTGTGGAGAGCCATGATCTCCTAAGAATTGAAAGGACACGGCACATAGAACGAGAAACCTTTTCGGTATATCTCTACCCGAAAATTATTTTGAAAAGTAAGAACAATTCTTCATTTTGCGATTGTATACACCCTTAGCAATTTCGTGGGGGAGAACACCGATTTTTCCAGATAACATTTCAAATAATAAGATATGATTTAGCGGTACGACTTTCACGAATTAACGCGTATATCAATCTAATGAACCCGGCCATAAGAGCAATCTGTTACACCACACACAAGTCCATACAAAAATTACTGAAAAAAAAAAATTATTCCGTAGATTTTATTACATCAATAGTAAAAATAATACTGATTCAAAGATCAGAAACTTTGCCTATTTGCTATATAGGAATATGGTGTCGCTGTAGACACTGAAATTGAACACAGATCACCAGTGAGCAAATATATGTGATTCCATTTCTAATAAGTAGACCATGTGATCGCAAAGGAAAGTTATACATAGCAATTAGTGTGGTGACTAATTTATCACCATTTCTCTTCTATCTTCTATTACTCTTCGGATCACCATTTCTACACTATCCTCTTACTATATGGTTCGCTATTCTCTAGACTATTCCCTAAAATATTTCTCTATACTATTCATTGTACTATTTCTTTATACTGATCACTATACGGATTACTATACGAATTACTATTCAGATCACTATTCGGTGGTTACTACTCGAGCGAGTATTATCGAGACAGTACTATTAGTACGAGTGATATTCGAAGGCGTCTGACACCAATATTGTTTAACGGCGTTACTATAGTTGTATCTGCGATTACAAAGTCTCTACTACAATGAGCATTTCGAAAGTGATAACGATTATTTGTTGACATTACAAAAGTGGCAACGAGTATTCGCTGACATCACAATAGTATTATAAAAATATCGGTTTATTAATTCGTTTTCTACGGTTTATCAACCTTATGCAGGATATTTAAAGCCAGAAAATATTTTAAGAGCAAGAAAATATTTTTACATTTGTTCATCTTTTCTTTATTGGAGATAATGGATTTATGGATACAAGTCTTAATAATTAACCCATAGTTAGGACAGAAGCGCTGGGTTCATATATTTCCCCATTCATTTACGCGTGAGGAAATATAATAATACCAAGGGGAAATGGAATCCGCTTCTTCGATTAACAATTCCGAGCCAATTACGTTACACCACACCGCCCATCCTAGCTTACAGCATCTGGTATTATTAATGACCCCCGCCATCTAGGTACTGTACTGACGAGGTTCGACATTGCTTAATTTAGGCGATCGTATGGTGACCGCAAAAACAAAAACAAAAAAACATTTTCGACATTACAGGGTTTTCGGGCTAAATTAATCTTATTATTTTTTCAAATTGTTTTGAAATATATTGATTTTGCAAGCGTAGGTTAGATGTGGCACAAGGCTGAAATTAGGGGATATAGTGAGGATAGAACTCACTACTCAGTCGTAATTGTTCTAGCGAGACAAGCTTGCTAATCATTACACCGCCTTGAGGTGTACAATGGTTTTGGAATATATATAAACAGTGAAATAATCTTTGAAATTTGTATAAACTGATTTGTTTGAATAAATAATTTGTCAAAACCATACATCGCGGTATAATAATTAAATTTTATTTTATGATATTACATGGTAAACAATATTTTTAAGAAATTATTATTTTTACCTTTTTAACAGCGAAGAACAAATTCTTAGAATATCTTACTCTTGACCATGCAACATACAACTGGACATACGCAATTATTTCTTTTTGGGGATAAATGCCAACTTTTTGAAGCATTTCCCCTTGTAATTTGTTTATAGTGCTCACAAACGGCAGGGCCTAGAGAAAAACTGTATTCTTCTATATATAAAAAGTTAAATGATATGCAAAAACAAAAATGCGTTTTTATTGAATAATCATTTTAACTTATTTAGTCATTAATTTTTTTTTTAAAATAGTGGAAGTATTTTGCATGTTAAATAATAAAATTTTTAATTTTTGAAAAGAAATTAATGAAAACTTATTGTACTAAGCTCATATCTTAGTAAAACCAATTGTTATTTGTACCCCTTACCTGTTAGCACTTCTCCCCAAAATTTGTTTTCGATCGGTCAATTTATGGCTATTTTAGAGCGTGTGACGGACGAACGGGGCGGACTAACAGATTTTTCAGATTTAATAATAAAAACCTGTTCCGTGTTTTTCAGGTTTTCTTTTACTAACGAAGGGCAGCATTTATTTGTAAATAAACTTAAAATATATCAAGCATGATTTTTAATCATTTCACCCCAAGTAATGCATTAAAGCCACTAAGACGTAAGGGCGTTACTGACGAGAGTATGAGAAAATACTATTAATAAAAATGGACAATAAATGAATATGACTAAAGAAGAAAAAAAAACGATTGTCATTGCATTAAACTTTTTGAAGATGAAATTTTCCTGAAAGTGACAGCTCGGGAGTGAATTTCACAAGCGAGGGGTGGAGAGAAAAAACTGTCAGCATAGAACTTACGGGTAAAACTCGTCATTTGAACTGTAAAATGAGTTGAACTTGCGGGAGTAATATGATTACTATAAATTTAGTACTATGCTTAATATAAATTTAACTAAACCACTGTCCTATATACCTGAATGAATCGTTTATATATCCATGTCGTGTATCAGTCTTTCAAACATTAATATTTTTCTGGCATTGTTACTGTCTGAGATTTAACAAAACTTGCAGAGATGTCTGCTGCATCCAAGAAAACTTTTATTCTTAGATGTTATTTTAATCTCATATAAATTTACTCAGCGAGAACATACGCTTCTACTTTCACGGTGTCGAAACACTGCTATCGTGTCTGTGTTCCATATCTAAGATGAAAGTTCCATTGGGAATCATTTTCCAAATAATTGTCATTGTGTGGAATAGATTCCAACCTGGGTTCTTCCCTGAATATTAGACACTTCAAATAAAGAACTAATCATTATCCATTCTTCTTCTCCCTATCATCTTCACTTTCTACCACCTCATTCTTATATACATACATACATATATATATATATATATTTCAATTAAAAGCTGCAATTATAATTTATAAATTCATGAATCATTCATACAAAAAACAAATATAGAGGTTAATTATTTAAATCATTAACCTTTATATTTGTTTTTTGTATGAATGATTCATGAATTTTTATATATATATATATATATATATATATATACATATATATATATATATATATATATATATATATATATATATATATATATATATATATATAATCCTTGAAGCATTATACATCAAACAGTTGAAACCCAACCTAAACAAAATCAATTATGGCATCTCTACAAATATTCTTAAATGTCTATAATTGGTAACAGAAGATATTGGTTTATACTAACGGCTTTTGATTCATACTTCTACAATTCACTCTCGTGTGGTCATGTGTGACGTCATGAGATGCAGTGCGATTTTCGCTTCTATGTTATTAAACTTATCAGAAGTTACGAAAAAAATTTACATAAAATAAATAGACAACACTTGTCTATATTATTTAATGAAACGTGTATATATATATATATATATATATATATATATATATATATATATATATATATATATATATATCAGACATCTCATACATTTTTTACAGTAATCGATTTTGTTATGGCTCACAAGACTTTTTCCTGGGTTGCATCATTCTAAAAATTAGATGAAGCTACTTGCTTTTGACTTGGACCAGTTAAAAAAAATTGGTTGAAGATTGACTGTAAATGTATACACATTCCGTGAAACTATCATCAGTGTGAAGGGATCTATCATTTTACTATCTGCAATACTAACCCAAATATTACTACGACTTTTACGCAGTGTATGTGTAAATTACGCTCTCGAGTAGTTTGTGACGCCCTATTTATCATCTCTTACTTGCTTCTCTGTCTTTGGGCAGATTGCGCTCAGGGGAGGCTCCTTTAAAAGACAGAGTCACAACTGAGGAAAATTATACTGACAGGTGCAGGGCAATTGGTAACAGTTGCCCGAGGCCACGCCCTCTCATTGGACTAGAGAGAGCGATCGGTGCTCGCACTGAGAACAGTGCAACCGAAGGATGTGTGAGCTCGGGCAATTTTTGTTTCTAGCCGCTGTGTACGCGCTTGGGCTCCACAGATGGAACCGACCTCGTGTTACAACATGACCTCGTGGGGGTTTGAGTAAATACAAAATAAAATTATTACGACCTTTTTTTAATCATTTCTCATCAAGCAAGGCGATAATGCCATTTAAGATTTCTAGGGTGAATGTTAATGAATGATAAGAATTTAATGATTCAGGAAGACGTAATATGACTGTTGGTGTCGCACTTAAACTTTTAAAGCACGAAGGCAATATGGAAGCAAGAAATCGAAAGTTCTACAGGTGGGGAGTACAAGAAAAGAAATTGAACAAACGGTTTAATACAGTCAACGACGAAATTATTCGTACACCCATCAATTTGGAATATTTCTTACCATTTCTCAGAATGTAATACACATATGATGCCAAGATTTTCATGCTATTAAGCACAAAAAAGAATTTAAACTCAACATTCAGAACAATAGGTTAAATGCAACAAATTTGACGGACGAATTGATTGCTTCATGTAAGTATAAGTAATTTACATAATTACGTTATTGGTGTAGATTTCCAGACTATTTATTCAGTAGAATATTTGTGATAATTCCACCATGAACGTCACGGGGTACATCGAATATCACCATTCTTGCGTTAACAAAACAATGGGAAAGACTAAGTAGCTTATGTCGGCGATTTAATTTACAGCAAGATAATAATCCCAAACATACACCTAAATACGTGACTGCGTGGCTTCAGAAAAAGAAGATTACACTTCTGCTATGGCCTTACTTGGATCATACTGAAAATCTATGGGAAGAATTGAAAGTTCGATTAAAACTTGTAACCAGTGAAGAATGGAAGAAAATCCCAGAAAAGAGTTGTTCAATTATTATCAAAAACTTTAGAAAACGATTGCAGCAAGTTACAAAAATAAGAGGCCAGGGTATTGACTATAAATATTGTGAAAATTGTTTTTTTTTTTTTCTATTTTTTGTACTGTACGAATAATTTTGTCTTTTCTATTTTGCATAATTCGCCGCTCAAATTTGTTTTATCTAACCTATTGTTCTGAAAATCGAGATTTATATTCCATTTTTTGCGCCTATTACGATATAAAAATCTGGCATCATGCAGACATTAGATTATGAGAAATGAATAAAAATATTAAAAATTGATGGGTGTACGAATAATTTCTTGGCTGTATATCTATTGTCCGAGTAAAACTATGAAATTTACTCACAAAACTAGTAGCACTCTTAAATTTCTACAATCATTGTATCAAGGAGAGGTCAGCAGAAAAATTTCCAAGAAGATATTCATAGAAACAAGGAGATCCATATTGTACCTAAATTCTATCTTAGTTTGTTGAATACAGCTTGTATTTAGGCTTCCATACCTGTAGTGAAAATTAGAATTCAAGTTCGGGTTAATGTACCTTTATTGAATGTAACTGAAGAATCTTGTCGTTGTGGCTAAGATGATGTGTCTTATTTATGCCAATCATAAGCCAGGTAAGGTAATCGGATTGTCTTACGACATTATCCTAGGCATTGTTTTCTGCTAATCCGAAAACAAAATCATCCAGGTGCTTGAGTCTCTTGACAGTTCTGTGTGATCGTCTTGGTGATAACGGATTTGGGTTTTCAGATGTTGCAGGAACATGCGGCAAGAAGTATTTCGTCTCATATTGCTTTGTCTCCTTCTTGGAGTGGGACGCTTTGATTCTGAAAGCAGATTGTAAGAGTCATTGGTAGTATTCTCTCGTTTCTAGTGAGCTATACTGGTGTCAATTTCTAAGTAAATAGTATCTGGCTGTAAGAGCCACGAAGTGAGAGAGAGAGAGAGAGAAAGAGAGAGAGAGAGATCCCGGCCGATCTTCGCCATGGAGATTTAAAAAAACATCATAAGGTGTTACATTAGTACTTGTACACAATACTGTTCTTATAGTATACAGAACATCGTTTTCCCAGTGTCTAATTGGAAAGTTTTGGTTTGTAAGTGCTTCCATATTATGTATGCCATTACGATTGAACGTCACGGATTATGGAATCGGAGAGCCGAGTTAGAATTCTAGTGAAATCCATTACATTCACTTCGGTGCTAATGCCCTTCAGAAAGGTATGAATTCGCTTCTTCTCCACCCCCCGGCCAGTTATGAGTAAAGAGCCGGGTTCAATAGCCTTGGATGCCAAATTACCGGTGAAAGAAATGGCGACCTACTGCAGGAAAAAAATCTGCCTTTTGAGTCATGATCGCCTAATCGTGTATCGCGCATTTCACATAACTGACTGATCTCCCGCACAGTCTATTCCCTTGAGGATTGTATGAGGTGTTTCGGCTTATGGGTGGTGCTTCTTAGTTGGTTGGGCATAAAAGTGATCCCTCAATCTGCATGATTAAAATCTAATGTTCCGAATATTGAGAACAGTGAGCAAAGACATCCTATGACCGTTGTGTCACTTACATTTGGACAGGGAAAGACAAAAGGGAATGGCGAGTAATCGTCAACCAGAGTTAGTAGATATTTGTTTCGAGCTTTAGATGAGAAAAGGCGCTTAAAGTCCACTTACAGTCTCTCAAATGGCTGTGTATCTTTTACTAAGGTTCCCGGTTCGGATTTGTTGAACCTTGGTTTTATTCACGTCCTGAATTGAAAAAGTAAAATTCCGGATTTGAACCACATGCATTTTCATCAGCATGCCTGGATGACAGAGATCGTTATGAATTGTTTTTTTTTTTAGAACTTTGGTGCTGTTTCTTGATCCACACACTCTTGACAGCATGTTTGCCTTTGCATTTTCGTTTCCCGATCGATAGAAAATCGCCAAACGAAAAACAGGAATGTTCTACCCTACAAATCGCTATATTTTTTTAATTTTGTTTGATTTTGATTGACGTCTTGAGATTAAACATGAAAAAACTGACACTTGGTCAGTGATTAATGTAAAGTAGTGATCAATTAAGCAATGTCAACTATTTTAGCGCCTTGACAGTAAATTTGTTTTTTAACGCCCAAACGCCCGCGCGCTAAATATCTCTTATAATTTTCCCAAATCGTCATAATTCCGTGTAAATGTACATGCTGAACTCGAATTAACAATTAAATTATGAAGAAACCTATTGTTTTATTGAGTTATCCACAGGAAAAAATCGGATAATAATGTTCAGTGATACAGTGCGGGGTACTTCCGTTGGCGTAATCAGAAATGTTGGCCTATTTACTTCTTTTACAGGTATATCTCTTTTTGAAATCACTAAGCATTATCGTAAAGCAATTTTTTTTTTGGATAAGTGTAGTTTTACTTATAACAGAAAACTTTAAACGAAAACAAATTAAATGATACAATAAAACATTTTTTCCGTGTAGTATCGAAATGGCAAATTAAAAGAACAAATTAAATAATACAATAAAGAATTTTTAAATTTTAAATTTGAAAATAAAACAAACAATAATTAATGCTCAAACTTGATAAAGTAGAACCAAAATAAGGGTTGATTGTATTATTTATTTATTTTTTTAAATTGTCCCCTTTTCTATACAGAAAGATAACCCCCATCCATAACCCAAACCTCTAACTCTAAACTTAAACTGGTTTATTGTACTACGCAGTGAATGTGTGAATATTATTGCAGTAATGGAGGACGAATGACCAACAAGAAATCCGATTTTTTCTTGTCGATAACACCAAAATGTTTAGATTTTTCATAATTTAATTGTTAATTCAAGTTCACCATATGTTAAATTGGTGAAAAAATAATGACTTTTTTGACGTATTTTTTAACGTCAAAAACCGTCATTATTTTTGCACCAACCTAATATATTTACAGGAATTATGACGATTTCGGAAAATTATAAGATATTTAGCTCGCGGGCGTTTGGGTGTTAAAAAGCAAATTTACCGCCTTGATTATGGTATAATATTGAGTATATTATAATAACAGCTTTCTTCTTATGACTTATGTTAGACAATATAATTAAAATTTAACAAAATAAATACAGCAACTATCATACATACTGATCGAGTATATGACGCACATTACCTAATCGATATAATATGCCAGTGCTTGATTGAGTGATTGATTCGTTTTTCTGAAGCTTATCAACACTTAACGGGTTATTAAATGAGAGAAAATGTTTTAGACTGTAAGAGCTGTTTGAAACAATGTCGGTTTAATGATACATTTCGGAATAATTAAGCCATAGTTTTGAGATGAGGTGGACTCATACATTTTCAATGAGTATTTTTGCGTAATTGAATATAATGTAGAAATCGGTTCCACGAGCGATCATCAATTACACCCTCATCTTAGCTGACCTGGTAAGCCGTCACTGGGGTACTGGCTTGGCTCGACGCTGCTTAACTTTGGTCATCGTAAAAGAAGCTGTGCTTCAACGTCGTTGCCGTAAGCCTTAATATATACAGAATATATACAGAATATATCTTACACATTTATAAGTGTCCCATTTCGGCCATGCATTGGATATTATTGTCATATCTGATCTGATGCTTCTGCTATGTATTGTGAGATTATTGATAAATCAAAAAAAAAAGAATCTGCAATTCACCCGGTCCTGATCTTATATCGCGGTTTCTTTTCAATTCTTTTTTTTTTCTATAAATATTTTCATGGAAATTTTTCTGATAAAATTTCCTCTCTGGTACATAGATATTAATATTTAAAGTGCAACATCAGATTGGCATCAAGGTCTAATTATTTAAAAGTTTGCTTTCTCGAAATTCTAATTTGGGGAAATCAATTCTGTTATCTCCCTTTCCAGTAATTCTTTTTTGAAAATTTAAATGCAATTTCAATCGTTATATTCTGTTATATTACTGCCTGAATTTTTTTTTATTGTCCTTTCTCATTAATAATGTTATTTTTTTTCATATTCTCTCACAATGAATAACTTACTGGCTTTATTAAATTACCTGAGCTGAAATGACTAAAAAGATAGATAGATATATAGATAGATAGATAGATATAGAGAGAGATGAGTTGGAAAGAGTAATAAAGATCTGATGTTTCCTTTTAGCTTCACGAGTTCAAGACCAATGACCACTACCCCACGTGCGGATTGCATATGTATGTTCTTAATCTCTTAGTGACCTTTTATACGCACTGTACTGTGAAGAGTGATAATAAGGATGAAAATAACAGCCACTATAGTGTTTTCCCTATGTCCACACTATCTATATCTATAAACGTTCCATCCTCAATACTGATCACTATTACTTTAAAGATACCGGGATTTTTGTGTATATACATTAAACGGTGTATATATGCATACATACTTACATATATATATATATATATATATATATATATATATATATATATATATATATATATATATATATATATCAACATACAAATTCTAGTGACCTTTGGGAGATTGTATCTCCAATGGATTAAATAATATTTATGTTGGTCACACGACAAACTCGCTTTCACGGCGCTGGACTCTACATTTAAATGATGACGCTAACATTTTTAGACATTTAAAACAACATGTCTGACCGCGTACTCAATTCCGGAAAATCCTTGTTGTCAACACAACCATACTTAAACATTAAAACAATGAACAAAAATTAAAAATTATTGAAGTTTTATACATAAAACAGTTGAAATATAACATGAACCAAATAAACTTTGAAATCTCCGCAAATATTCTTAAATATCTTTAATTTATAACAGAAGCCATTGGTTTATAGCAACGAGTTCACATACTTAATAATTCTCGTTTTTCACTCTCACGTGGTCATGTGTGACGTCACGAGCTGCGACACGATTTTTGCTTCCGCGTCTCGTATATACGAGTTTGTCGTTACTTTTAAATATTTCAGGCAGCTAGGGCGGACTATCATTGTTGTTTCGTCCGTGTGTTGTTTGATTTATTGAAATTGTCATCTTTGATAATGGCTTATGTAAGGCTAACGCTTAGATTGGATTTAAACATGTATCAATATGGTGTTTTCCTTTCGTCTTTCAACAATAATATGATTAAGCTGATCAGACAATATGAAAGAAACTAACTTCAAATAAATAAACAAAACTTGTCTATATTATTTGATGAAACATGCATTAATATATATATATATATATATATATATATATATATATATATATATATATATATATATATATATATATATATATATATATATATATGCGTGTGTGTGTATATGTGTTTTGTGTTGTATATGATTCTCAGCAAGAAATATCAAATGTTTATATAGATTTTTATATCATTAAAGAATCTGTATTCTATGATAAAGATAATCTGTGGTAACCTCAGTGTGCAATGGGATGAAGTTTCAAGAATTCAAAGCTAGCATTGAACCGGATGTCACAGCAGAACACCAGATGAGTCAGGGGAATAAATGTATTGACAAAGAAGGTAACCTCATAGCCATTGTGATCTTAATCGCTTCTGCCATGATGTCCGTGCCCTGTCCCCGTCTTCTAAACTTGTGGTCGACACAATTCAGCAGAAGGTGCGCGCAAATATACGTTGAATAAATCCTGTGAAAAAAGAGTTTATTTCTCTTTTTATATTTTTGATTGATCTTGTATATCCATTATCCACCTGGACGCTGTCTTTGGTAAAAAAATATTACAGGTTGCTAGAATATTCTCGTAAAAATAATCATTTTTTCTGCTAATGTAAGCAGGCTTTTCTGTAGTACCCTTTTAAATAAATTGGTGTAAAGGAAAATAAACATGGGTTGAATAAAATACCTTCTCGTTATAACCCTTGTGTTTATCATACTTAATTATTGATATGCCCTACGATATATTTTTGACCTCGGAAATTGTAATATACCAACAAGTCTATGTTGAAAGTTAATTTCGCTTATTCTGCTTTAGTGCTGATTATTTTTCTTTTTATTTTATTGTGATGAGTGGTTACAAGAAAGATGGGGAGACGTGACGTGCTGATTTTATTGCCACAAATATCCGTAAACCGATATCTTGGAGATGCGTTCTATTTGAAGATCCTACCTTGAAAGTAAACAACGTTACTTATCACATGAAAAAGTGAACAAATGTGTGTTAAAAACTCTTGAAAACATGAACACACTCAGTGCCACTATTCATTTTATCACAAATATTTACAAAGACGGTAAAATATTCTCTCAGGCAAAAAAATTGCCAGTTACCATTTATCAGATGTTGTAGGGGAAATAATATCCAAATCTATTCTAAAACCAATAATAAAAACGATCATATTCAAATAAATAATATATTGATTCTTAATCACTTAACGACAATAAATTTCTGATGACTACGTAACCCCTGAAAAAGTCACAGTTCGTCCTTTTTAATAATAACAATATTCTGATTTTTGGCTAGACATTGGAAAATGTATCCGACAGATAAAATATCGACATCCCTTTTATAACGCTTTATATAATGGTTGGGCTTTAGGAATCTGTACCTTTATTTATACAAATAAAATTTTAGACACTGAGAACAGAACTCGTCAAATTAGTGTGATATGAAAATACGTCCATAATATTTGGAGGAAATGCAATTTGGTGACCATTGTGACAAGAGCAGGTAAGTTACACTAAAAACAAAGAATTAAAGATTTATTTCTCTAAGTTATTCTTCAATCAATTGGTTGCCAAATCCAATAATCATAAAAAATTCTAGCAAATTATGCGACACACTGATTTAAATATTTCAAAGGCGATTGAAAAGGCGCAGTGTAAGTAGGTGTAAACAAAAGCTCTCCACTTACGACATCTATGGAAATGTCTACGTGTTCAATAAATCCTTTGCCATCAGGAAGATTTTGTAAATGGCCATTCTTCTGAAGTTCATGATATAAATACGGTCGTACACCAATGCTCTCTCGGATTACGGTCACATTACATTGAAACACCGATTTCGGTTAAGCAACATTGAGCCATGTCAATACGTAGATAGGTGATAGTTTGGGGATATCAGGTGGTGTCAGCGTGAACATGCTGGGGATGTAATTGATAATGGATTGGAATTGATAATTGTTGATGCAATTCCAGTTGAGTTCATTATATCTACTTACGCGCAAAGAACCGTGGAAATGGTATCAGTAAACTTCTTCTCACTCCATCTATGTGTTAATTGTTTGATTTGGTTTGTTTTACGGCATATCAACACCAATGTGTTATCTAATGCCGACAACATTTTTTTTCTTTTAATATTTTGTTTTGTCAAAAATCTATTTCTGGTAATATTTTTTTTCATCAAAAAATTCATAGATAGTAATATTATTTTAAAAATTGTATTGTTGGTAAATTTTTTTTTCAAAAATATATTGCTGGTAATAGTTTTTTTTTTTTTTTTTCAAGAAAAAATTATTTATGGTAATAATCTTTTTGCAAATTATTTCTGGTATTAAAATCTATTTTTTAAATTTTCATAACGCTTTTTACCTCAGTTTCGGGGTTAATTAGTTGCCCATAGCTGGGACCCTAAAAGGTGCTACCACCCCGGATGAGGGTTGACCTGGGAACATCAGCAATTAAGAGGTGATTCCACGCTCCTCAAAACCTCCTGATCAGAAGCCTTACAGTTGGACGTAGTTTATTATCTTACCCAGGACTCGGATGTTTTTTATGGTCATACCCAGGACGGCTACGTGTTGACTGGTAAGACTTGTATCAGTAAAACCATTAATACCCACCACCTCAGAAAACTGAAGTTGCGTACAAAATATTTAGATTTCGGTATTAAATATCCCTTATAGGTTGACATGCAGCTATAAAAAAAAAAACAAAAAAACTATGATTCTTTGTTCGCACTTATCACTACCACTGTTTTATTCTTCTAAAAGAAGGACAAATCTGATTTTAAAATCTGCCTAGGGTATTTTGGGGACCTTTTAGACACACACTGTGCGTGCTTAGGTGTGTGTGTGTGTGTGTTTGTTTAAAGGTTACAAAATATCAGCAGGTGTAGGCATAAAATTGCGTAAAAGAATATATAAATAAAGCCATAAATTTCGTGAAAATATCTGAATTAATTAACCCATACAATATGATATGCTGCAAAACAATATCAACCAAACCAAACCAATCATGGCAAAAGAAGAACATTTCAATCAAAGACCTTGTTTGCAAATAACTTCCATTTCATGGAATAGTCTACGTTGCGCTTGCCTTCTCTCAACACTTCAATGTAGACCCCTTCAAATCCTCCGTTTGCTTTACTCCTTATTCGCATATTCTTCATATCTTAACACACTCCCATTCATTCATATTAGGAACCTCATTAGGGTTGACGTTTTTTGATTACATACCTTTATTTTGAGTGTCTGTCGATACGTGTATTGGGGAAAGTTTAATATAATAATTTGAACCGTTTCCAAAAACCGTTTCCATTTAAAAGTAAAAGCAGGGTCAATAACCCAGAAGAAAAGACTAAAATAGAAATCTCTTTGATTAGATGTAAGACCTTCGGAAATATCGGTCAGAATAGCTTTTCTTACATATATATATATATATATATATATATATATATATATATATATATATATATATATATATATATATATATATATATATATGGGGGATGTAAAGAGAAGCATTAGCTAAATGTGCCAATTCCCGTGAGCTATCCGCTTCAAAGTTTTACACACTGCAAGCAAAATTTCCCAGCTTGTGTGATGTCAACCGTAACATTTCGAATCAGCTAATAATGGCTATTTACACTGGATACTTTTTGGTTTGTTATCAAGTATCAGCATTATAAATCACACTTCATCAGAAATCTTATGGCTGAAACAGGACTCGTAAATTTGAAAGAAAACGTAAACATGAAAATTTTAAATTATTATGGACAAACAAAATGAAACAAAAATCGCACAATATAATTTTTTATCGCTTGTTTTCCTTGGAGATGACATACTGAGGAATTTATTGTCTCTCAGCAAAGTCAATTATATTTGTTTTAATGAAAAAATCTCTTTTGACACAGAGGAAAATATGTCTATTCGGTTGATTCTACAAGTTAAGCGGTTATTTTTTATAAATCGTCTTCATTAATATATGATTAATACCAGAAATAGTACTTTGTAAAAAATTGATAACTAGAAATACATTATCACCAGCAATTCATTTTTGTAATATATATATATATATATATATATATATATATATATATGTGTGTGTGTGTGTGTATATATATATATATATATATATATATATATATATATATATATATATATATATATATATATATACAAATATTGGTAACTATACTCGTTTCGAAAAACCCTCGAATTTTTGATTTGCCAATAATCAAATCAACCTCGAGGGGAAAAATTGTTTTAAAAAAAGAAAGAACTAGAAACATGAAAGTCTGTTGAAAAAAAATCGCACAGATACAGATTAGATGCCCAAAGAAAAAACCCCGATACGAGTAAACAACTAACTAACAAAAGAGCTCAATACAATCGTAGAGCAGACCTAGATAAACCTAGTGAGCCAGACAAACCTACCCAGATTTCACCTCGGCGAATTGTCAGCCAAAGCACGCTATCCTTTCCCTGACGATCCGCTTAGGTGAAACCTGGCTCACTAGGTTTATCTCTCTCTCTCTCTCTCTGTATATATATATATATATATATATATATATATATATATATATATATATATATATATATATGTGTGTGTGTGTGAAAATATTATAGAAAATAGGAAAGAAACTGGTTTGGTAAATAATCCAAAGTTCCTTAGTATTTTTGTTATTATTTTTTTAAAATAGTGCTCGATACGAAAATAGAGCATAAATATAATTATTTATTTAAAAATATGATTCCCACTCGCTGCAAGTGGGAATCATATTTTCAAATAAATAATTATATATATATATATATATATATATATATATATATATATATATATATATTAGGTTGGGACAAAAATAATGACGTAATAATGTCGTTTTTTGACGTCAAAAATACGTCAAAAAACGCCATTATTACGTCATTATTTTTGCACCAACCTAATATATATAATCAGCAATAGATTATTGAAGAAAAAATATATTAACAGCACTACATTTTTTGAAAAATTATTACAGGAATAACGATTTTTGCGGCATTAGATTACCGCATTGAGGTTAATATGCCGTAAAAGAAAACAAACCAAACAATATTCTATCGTTGTTTATATTTTCGTCTTAATGTCTTCTTGATAATTTATCTTTTGTTCTTAGAATATATGTATATGTTAATTATTTCTTTCTTAACTCTTTTCGTTTTGCTTCTTCAGGATAACGTTCTTCATTATCATTTTTGTCTTTTTTTTCGTCTTAGTTTCTTTTTCGTCTTTATTCTTGCAATAATTATCGTTTTTTTTTTCTTTTTTTAATTTTAAATATTTTTTTAATTTCTTTCCATTTTCTTTCCATTTTTCTTGTTTGCTTCTTAGTTCCATTTTCACTTCTGATTTATTTATTATTATTCTTATATTTTTTATTTTATATTACTTAAATATTTATATCAATTTTTTTCCTTTATTTATACACTTATCCTACATAACTTTTTTCTTGTTTCCCCATCCTTTACATTTTATATGCTGAGTTTCGCTGACAATTTAATCTCTATCAAGACAACTTAAAATGGTCTCACCTTCTCGCCCCAAGATAACGATCAAGTAATTGAGAAAAAAAAACTATTAGGTTGGTGCAAAAATAATGACGTAATAATGTCGTTTTTTGACGTTAAAAATACGTCAAAAAACGACATTATTACGTCATTATTTTTGCACCATACTAATATTTCGCTACAATTAGAGGTGAGTATCCGTGCATGAATTCGATTCAAACAATAATCACCAAAAAGCAGGACGATTCTGAAGATACGGCAGTGGAGAAAACAACAGATAATCAATCCACTATGGCAATGATAATGCCGTCTTCCTAAAATAAAATATTTTGCATTCATTGAGGAGCAGCCAGTGCTGCCTTCGGTTGAAATCTTTCATTCAGATTATTTTTTTTGCAGGAAAACAGTTTTCTGTCCAGTAGCTGATCTCAGTATTTCAATATTGATGACGGTTTCACTGCCGACATTACATTTAAAAAATTGTGGAAAATAAAAAGGTTATCCCATTTTACTATTTATTTCAGTTGCTGTTTGTGTTGTTAGTTCCCAAGTGATGGTGACTTTGTTATTTTGTACAGTCCTTTGTATTTTTGTAATCCCTGTCCACAAAGTTCAAAGTATTTCCCAAGAATTCATGAAAACATATAATGAAAAAAGAAATGGAATTCGTTGGAGGACGATGATCTATACAGTCTTATAGAATCTTCCATGATTGTCTACTCACCCCCGTTAAAAATAGACTCTTCTATAAGAATTAGCTTTGACCAATCAACACCACACATTGTGAAGCTCGGCTTGTTATTGGTCAAGACGACCCCAGAATGTGTACCGATGGCCAATAATCTGTTTTCCCACCAGGCCACTGGGAGCCTACCTTGGTTTTCCAAAACAAATAAAAGGACGAATTTCAGTCCAATTCACCAGTCAGTAATTCGCCTTGGTGTCAGTCGTTCAAGTTTTGACCGACTGTTCGGTTGTACTCTCAACGTACGGACGGGAGGAACCCGAGGCAGGCTACGCCGAAGTGACTGAATATCGTCAGTAATTCGCCTTGAGGTCAGTCGTTTAATTTTTGACCAACTGTTCGGTTGTACTCTCATCCTACGGACGGGAGAAACCCGAAGGAGGCTACGCCGAAGGGCGGAGTCTCCTTCGGGGAGGTAGACCGTTCATGAACCCGTTTATACGGGTTCAATGGGCATATTTTATCTTGGCCACGTTAAAAAGGCCTTGTGCCACATGACACCCTCGTGGGGGGGGTGACTGAATATCGTCAGTAATTCACCTTGGGGTCAGTCGTTCAAGTTTTGACCGACTGTTCGGTTATACTCTCTTCCTATGGACGGGAGAAACCCGAAGGAGGCTACGCCGAAGTGCGGAGTCTCCTTCGGGGAGGTAGACAGGCCCTGAACCCGTTCATACGGGTTCAATGGGCATATTTTTGGCCGAGCCCACGGGCTCGGAGTGCGCACGTTAAAAAGGCCTTGTGCCACATGACACCCTCGTGGGGACGTGACTGAATATCGTCAGTAATTTGCCTTCAGAGAGATTCGACACAGATCCACGCGTGTCTACATTTTGACTTGAGAACTTTTCGCGCGTCAACTCCTGACTCAATTACCAACATCTTTCTATCTCTCTAAACTCTATTACAGCTTTTTTTTAAAGTGTTAATTACACTACGAAACAGAAATCGTAATGTTAGCATATGACAAAAGAAAATACAGTCCAGGCTGAACAACTCTGTCAGAACAAGTTTAACAAATTCAACTTAAATCTCACATACATTATTTTTAAACTTACTTCTCGATAAATTCTACCTTGGTATTACAATGTGAACATTTTCTCATCAATTTAGCATGGCTCTCCACTTCCCTCTATCCCTTGCAGCTCTCAACAAGTTCCTTCTCTCTGCTACCTTACCCAGACCACGTTGTCATCCACTTGCCTAAGCTTGATAGGTATATCATGCGTTGTATTCCCTTGTTTTCTCTATTCGACCTGTGAGTATCAGATTTTTGAGGCCTTCCTTCCTTCCTCATTATGCGTACCAGAAACTTCAGCTGCCTCTTCCTGATGCTAAGTATGACTCCTCCTTGTTTGCATCCTCTCTAAGACGTCATCGTTTCTCACACGCCCGGTCCGTGATATCCTCAGCATCCTTCTGTAGAACCACATCTCCGTCGCCTCGAGTCTTTTCTTCATCTTTGAAGAAATTATTCAACATTCACAGTCGTAAATTAGGACAGATGTTACGTAACAGCACAGTATTCTTTTCTTTGTTACTAAAGAAATCCTCCTGATTCGCAATACTCTGCCCAGCTTTTGGAACCCGTCATTGACCATCACAATACTTCACCGGTCTTAGCGTCACACTTATCGTCAACTGGTAAAACGCTTCCCAGATATTTAAACTTTCGCGTCTGTTTGATTCTAGTGTTCCCAACCTGAAAATCGTATTTCCGGCTCATATTCTGCGACCTGTTATCCTTTAACTCTTGTCATCTTTCGTGACGTGGGAGACGATGTCTGTGCACATCCTCCGATATTTTGCGCCTGTTTGTCTTTTTATTATCCTTCTCATTCCCTATTATACGTTTATGAGGTGTTTCTTTTTACTAAAGGTTCACCCAATACAAGACGATAGAAAAGGGAGGTATAAGAAATGACGTTATTTTATGTACATAAGAGGAGAACGTAAATGCAATTTGGTACAATATGCACTATGGGATAATGGTTAACAGTCGACTTGAAGAGATTATGATTTTTGAGAGTTTGTCCCAAAATGTAACGGTTCTCGGAAAGAACATTTTCGAGTGGGACTTCTTTCTTACTAATGGGATATGAACGATATCAGGATGATTCGATCATGCATACATGCCACGTTGGGTTATAGAAACAAAAGTCCCCTTGATGTGTGTAAGGCTAATTAATTTTCTCGTTAGCTTTGAAGTAATAAAATTATGATTTTCTCACACATTTTACCTAAATAAAGCTCACCGTAATGAGTGAGATGTATTTGTGCGTACATTTTTTTTTATTACTTTAAAGCTTGTGCTAACAAGAATCCCTTCAATGAGTCTATTGAAACCACTTCCAATCAATCCGAGGACTCCAAATATATCCGATGTCCTCCTGTGCCACATCTTTTAGATTTCCACTTCACGATTCTTGTATTTTGACAGCTTTTTGAAAATATTCAGAGATATTAAACTGTCCAAAGACTGCCATATCAATAAGAAAGAACATTCTTTTAATGTAGTCTTTGATCAGGATATCTGAGCGATTAGCTTTGAGTGTTCTCTCTCTGTGTATTTTAAACGTCTATAAAATTATTACAAGTCCGATCCCTGTAACCGTGCCTAGGTGATATTCATAACAATTACTTGCAGTTTGCTTCCCGTAAAAATTGCCTATTTTCCAGTATAAATATTGGCCCATTCTATCATGCAGAGTTTTCTATTCAGTAGGTGCTATCTTGATACAAGATGGCCAACTGTGCAGCTTGATACAAAATGGCTAACTGTGCAGCTTGATACAAGATGGCCAACTGTGCAGCTTGATACAAGATGGCCAACTGTGTAGCTTGATACAAGATGGCTAACTGCTTCTGGAATTTTATCTGATTAACAATTTTTCAGTCTTGATTATCTATAGTTAGGACGAATTCGGTTTCACCTCTTAGCCCTGTACTACGTAACAACTGATTGGTATGGGGTTTGTCTACATCATATTGTTTGTTACGGGCAGAATGTTGACGATGAAAAGACTTATCATGACAGAATTTCTCTATTTGCTGTATTACTTTTGCCCTATATTTTAGCTTCTTGGTCACTTCTTTACGTGTATTACGATTTATTTGCACTTCTTCACAATCTTGAAATTCCATTTTGAATTTGTTGGCTCATTTATTACTGAATAAAGTTTCTTAATTCTTTCATGTTATTTGACACATATCTTCATCTTGTTTTCTGTAGTTTCCAATTATCTTTGAAGATCAATTGTGGTTTTATAAGAGTAGTTCTACTTGAACTAATCCTATGCCTCCTTCAGATCTGGGCACACACAGCCGATCAACATCAGGCATAGGATGATGAATACGTTGATAAGTGAGAAACGTTGTCGTTTTTGAGATTCGCTTAATATCAGTTATGGTCAAATTAAGAATGATGAAAATGTATTTAAGCACAAAGACAGACAATGTGTTTATAACTGACATTGCCCTTTGCGAATTCAACTCGGTATTTGGCACCAGACGTAAACCCCTGTAATATCTTTTTTATTTGTCCGTCATTGGGGAATGGTGTATTCCATCTCTTTCGCTGACTCATATATATATATATATATATATATATATGATTATTATTGTGCCAGTTCTAAACAATTACATTCCTTTTGTCTATTAATCAATTCACGTTCGTGAATTCTATGATATTCACGTTTCTCCACGTTCATACATTGCAGTTACCTCCTCTTGTCTTCCTAATTCTTTTTGTTGTTTCCCATTCTACTAGTGGCTTGCCTCCCCTATCAGTTTTAGTTCCCATGTGTGATTAGACAACGTGGTGTTTCTTATATATCTTTCATATTCGAGGGGATGCGACGCCAGTGTCATTTGCAACTTGCCAATTTCCCTGCATCCTGTGCCCGAGAACTTGTCGCTCGCGGATGGGGCTGTTATCTTATTTGGCAGTCCACAGAAGACGGACAGAGATGGATGGATAACGCCGTCGTCAACAACGTTTGTTTAGTCTTTCTTTGTAAGTTTCCCTTTTTGAATGCCTGTTCAGAAATCCATGCCAGTTTCATAGCTGAAACATTTTTGTCTGATTAAGAATACCCTTGAACACATTACCGTCTTTCTCAAATTGTCCGATATTACCCATGTACAATAGGTAATTAAACACGTTCTTTTTTTTTACTTTTTATCTATAGTTCTTACTATTTAGAGTCTGTCTATATTTCTGAGATGAGGTATTATGTACAGTATTTACATTATGCGGACCATTGTCCTCATCTTTGTCGCCATATTTGTCACAACGTTTCGGCCGTAGAAAAATGAACACATATGGAGAGAGAAGGGAGATCACCGCCTCCTGTGGGATCATGTCGAGATCATAGATAGGGAACACCATTGGAAAATTCGTAAACTTAAGGAATCAGCACATATGCTAGCCCACAAAAATCTCATGAGCCGACCAAGCATAGAAATAAATACAATATGGGAACCAGTAATAAGGAGTGCCAGAGAGAAGCAATGATAACAAAGTTGCAATATGAGATCTGGTAAAAACATGCAATGATAACAGCAAAATTGCAATATGAGCACTGGTAAAAATGGTTGCTGAAAACATTAGGTTTATAATACCCAGAAATTCATACCCAGATGTTCACAAGGACACATGTCACAGTGGATAAAGGGGTTGGTTAGATCCAGTGACAAACCCAAACAGTGTGAGTTCAATACCCGGTTAAGGCAGTCGAGAACTTTCAGAGGGAAAATTAGCAGGAGATAACTGATAACTGACATCCATCAAACATGGCACATAGAACTAGAACAGTCTACCCGAGGGATCGAAATAAAGGGTTCAGTTCGAAATTCCAACCACCTGAAGAAGGCCGGAGCGTACAACGGCCGAAACGTTGTGACAAATATGGCGACAAAGATGAGGAGAATGGTCCGCATCATGTAAATTCTTACTATTTAGTTGATGCAAAACGGGGATTAAAGAAAGACTGTACAGAAGGAGTTACAAAGGAGTCTCTTTGAAAGATTCATCGTCGGATATTGAAAAAAAAAATGGAAGTGGCAGTAGCTTTAGTGTCATTTAGGCATAATGTGTTTTTTCAGAGTTCGATTATATAATTACAGAGATCGAAGACTGTGACATATTAACACAAGTTTTACGGTAATCAATCAAAACTGTTCTGAGATTTCTACATTTTTTACTGCATGTTTCAAGATAATTTTATTTATTCGTAGTTGATTTTCTCAAATTATATGAATCCCTTCGACATCGCTTCTGTTCCAGGGGAAGAATGATTTTTTCATCGAGAAAAGAGTATGTACGGTTTTTCAGGACGGATGCGATCAAATTATATGTGTGGACAGACATGCATAATAATATAGTTATTCAACTTTACAATTTCTTCTTCTTCTTCTTCTTCTCATTATTATTATTATTATTATTATTATTATTATTATTATTATTATAGACGCTGTTGTTGTTGTTGTACAGTTTATCAGGACGGATGCGGTCAAATTATATGTGGTGGACAGACATGCATAATAATTTAATTAAGCAACTTTACATTTATTATTATTATTATTATTATTATTATTATTATTATTATTATTATAGCCGCTGTTTTTGTTGTTGTTGCTATTACCAAACCAGGAAACCTAAATTATTAGCGGTACTAATATAATATTTCGTATTCTATTTGAGTTGTCGAAATATCATATTAATTAATATCTTATATTATTAACGCAGAAAATATGATGTAATGCGACTGTTGGAAAAAGTATAATTTAAATTTTATCTGTGAAATAATTATATATCATTGAAATATTTTTCATCAATATATCAAGGATTTCTTTAGAACGTAAATAGCCTTTTTGCAATGTGAGTAGTCTTCAAGTCTCAACAAGAGTTATCAAGAGCCAGAAAGTTTTTTGAATCAGACGAGGTGCCATACAATTAGAAAAATGTAATTTTCTGTCAGTTCATGGAGAGGAACCTAAGCTAGATTAGAGAATAGCCGAAAGTAGGATTGTTTTGCAATTCACATATTTTCGGATCGGCATATGATCTTTGCTACTTTTGATAGCATTCCTTCATCACCAATGACAACAAGTAGCGTATTTATCTGGACATTTCACATTCATCACAGTTTTATCTCTGGGTCCCTATAGATTTTAATTTTTTCACCCCAAGCAGGCGACAATACCACTCAAACGCTGGGGGTTACAGGAAGTTAAAGTGAAAGTGAAAACTGATAGTGTCGTTTATTGAGGAGAGTGTAAAAAAGGAACAGTTTTCAAGAAAACAGGTGATGGCGATTGAGGTAAGATTTAAATTTGGGAAGATAATAGTTATCAGGGAAGCGAGACCCAATTGCCAATTTAGTAGCACGCTTAAATTCAAGTGGACGATCTACCAGAGTGAAAAATCTCATTAGAACAATTGCCATGAAAATATTTGTGGAAAAGACAAAGGAAAGCCACGTCACGTCGGTGAGAAAGTGTCTAGAGTCGAGATGCCTTGTCAGGATTGAGACGCTTCACTGGATTTAAAAGAAATGAAGATTGTTTTTTTGTTTTTTTAAATTAATCCAAGATCATTTAAAGGAACAATCATGCCCACATCCTTAATTTAGAAAGATATTAGTCGAAAATACATCAGTGCTCCATCAAGATAATAAATAGCAAAACCTAAAACTCTGAGATCGCTTTTATATAAGTGGATGTAGTCAACTACGATTATAGCAACCAATTTCTTAAATATTTGATCAGCAAAGTGTTATATAAAAAATATTTAATTAAATACTACAATTAAAAAAATATTTAAAAAATTTATAAAAATCTGTTAAAGAAATCACATAATTTACGTTGTTAACGCATAACCTATACATAGACATGTAATCCCTGAAGATGGCCTCAGATGATATTGAAATTAGTTGTGCAAATAAAAATTATTTGAAAGAAAATTTTGTCATTTTTCTTAATCAATTTTCTACAACCACCAATAACTAAATTTGTGGACTTGAAAGGAATAAAACTAAAATAAACAGACATGATAAGTCTAAATTATTTAACAAAACATGGTTGAATGATAATATGCTAGCTAAAAACACACACAGAGAAATATATGTGTGTGTGTGTGTCTTTTTTATGAATACACGTGTTTGTGTAGCCTCACCTGCTTTTTAAATAGCCGATGACCGAGACATATATCATTTCATTCAGAAAATTGGAAAAATTAAAAATTAGCCGCCTCCCTCTCCTTTCACTCACTCCTCTCTCTCACTCTTCTTTCTCTCTCTATTAGGAGTAGAATCTCTGACTGATGCGAAATTCCATCGGGTTTCGATCTTGGCTTCAAGCAATAGGATGAATAGGTGTACTGAAGAGCTGGGATGACTATTTATACTCTCGTTTCCAGATTAAGAACCCCAGAGAAAGGGTAATTTAAAAAAAAAGCAGCAGCTGCCCCTGCTTTTAACGCATATCTCTTCAGTTAAGAAATGAGCACTACTGGCTACTGACGTTTGTAAGCACCACGTATATAACACGTTATAATGTTCACTTTCTCCGCCGTGCACCGATAAGTTAGAGGTAGAATCTCTGGCTGAAGCCATTAAGTTTACACTGATGAATTGTGGTACAGCGAAACAGGCTTTATTTGGATATATATATATATATATATATATATATATATATATATATATATGTGTGTGTGTGTGTCGGAAAGGGATATATTTCATCGAAGTAACTAAGTGGTTTTGGGTACGGTAACCAAGAAGTACACGGTAGCAGTAATCGACTGGTACTCGTCGTAGTCGCAGATAATAGGTGTAGACCAATAGGATAGACAATGGCGTAGGTCGAATGAGCGTCGTCATAGACTTAAACTCTGACGTACCTACACGTCCGTTTGTGTTTATGACGGACCCAGCCAATCGTATTCCATTGATGGGGAAGACAGGTGTATGCATATTCCATTATATCATATATATATATATATATATATATATATATATATATATATATATATATATATATATATATATATATATATATAAGCGTATCGGTAGAGAATTATACATCGAACAATAATTCATATTGATCTGTATTTCACTCATTTAAACCGTTATTTATATATTTATTTCCTCTCTTTAAAACTTATGTTAAATGTTAACCCCCACCTTCACCTTTAGGCCTTCCTGTTCTTTCTTCTGTTACATTTCTCTCTAGAGCTTTCAGACATTTCAATTTCACGCTTGTTTCCCACTCCCACACATACACTCTCACTAAAATTTTATTTTTTTTATACCCGGAGTTATATTTTCCGATGAGTTGGATCGTTATTACGATTCCAATGTAATAAATTATAACCATGGAATATTAGTTGAGTTCTACCTCGATTCTATCCTCTTGTCATTCTATATATATTGACCACTAATATATTAGGTAGGTGCAAAAATAATGGCGTTTTCTCACATATGTTACTATGTGAGAAAACGAGATTATTTTTGCAGCAACCTTATATATATATATATATATATATATATATATATATATATATATATATATATGTATGTATGTGTGTGTGTGTGTGTGTGTGTGTGTGTGTGTGTCATGCATACTAATTGGACACAAATTACTATTTAACGCCATAAGCTGACCTGTTACAAAAAAAACAAAAAAAAACAAAAAAAACAAAAAAAAACAATGCAAATGAAACATACAAGTTACCAAGATTGATTTTCAAAACATCGTAAAGGAATTATCACTGAAACGTTGGTTTCTGTCGAAACTGATGAAGCATAACGTACGAAAGATGCAGAATGAATTGGTTCCTCCGCCAACGAATTCAATTAATCAATGATTACATTCTTTTCACTGTATCACCATGATGCACTCTACACATAAAGGGTCCAATATGGGCGTTATGAAACTCGATGCCAATCAGTTAATGATAAGAGGTGACAAATTATTCGAAAGAGTTCAGTGCATTTATGCTAATAGTACGTAGTAAAGTTCAATAGATATTTAAAGGGGATTCTCTGAAAAGATTTACAGCTTATATAGAAATGGCAATTGCTCCGAGGAGCTGCATTCGCTAGTTCCCAGACTTCACGAGTTCAAGCGCCCTACGAGGCTGGTATCCCACTCTCACCCTTTCACTGTCGAAACTAATAAATGTAGCCGTGTCTTCTACACCAATAGATTCATGTCTCGCACCTCTCGCCCGTGGAACTCTCTTCCCTATTCCAGTTTCCCTGAGAGCTATAATCTCCAGCTATTCAAATGTAATGTCAATAAACATCTCCAGTTGCCTTGATCTATCCACAACCCTTCTCCTCATACTATCTTCTATCACTCTGCTCTTGCTCCAAATTTTCTGTAACTCCTTGCGTCCTAGTGGCTTCTCGCCTTGCTTGGGTTGAAACGCTTAAAAAAAAAGAGAATACATAAAACAATTCAAACTGCTTCTTACTAGTAATAATAATATCTAGTGGAAGAATTAATGGAAAAGTTACATTTCACAGTGGACATGGCTTGTCTTTTAAACTGGCTTTGCCAAAATATTTTAAATAAAATAAAAGACGTCTCTTAGAAGCGTTTCGTTTTTGGAGTTTGATAATAATTTTACATTTTGAAAGTCATGAAAAATGCTGAACTAATTCATTCAGTTTCTCTTGGTAACAGGAATGGTAATATCAGCCATATCTTTATGGGGAAATATTCGGCATTTATTTACCGAGCTGCTCTCGATTGAAGTTTATAAAACCTTAATCACAAAACAATTTTTCTGACGTCCATTGGCTGTTATTGCTTTTGCTAGTAAAGATGGGAGCTGCTATCTTTGCATTCTCTATCAGTTACTTGATTATGTATTCATTCGCTTCGAATTTCCCATGCTATTTTTTTCTTCTTCTGTTGAATTTTTTTTTTTTTTTTTTGTTCTGTTATCTGGTACTCTTCTCTTTTGTGATTCTATAGCTGACAATGTTAGGAGAATTATATTCTTCGTGGATGACGACACACTCGCTCAAAGTTACTTTTAACCATCGATCTGAGAAAGCAATTGTATACAACTGACTGTTTATATTCCTTCTCGGCGAGTTAGCCATTAATCGTGACATCTGTATAATTGTCACATTGAGATGAGTTTATTTAAAAATAAGAGGTTTTGGTTTTTAATTTCTACGCTTTTATTGCAAAAATAAAATTTGCATTTCGAATAATTATCATTTAGTATAATTGTCTTTCGATTAATTTTCATTCAAACAATTTACAATTCAAATAAATGTTTTCTGAATAATTATTTTCCAACAATGTTCACATAATCGAAGATAATAATTTTTCTTTTGGAATATTTTACCTCTAGTCCTATTTTTGAAATGTTGATTGTTACTTCCGTGGAAATATTCGGAAAGGTTTTATAGCTTATTGAAAATCTCGTGTATGTCTTCAATAAAAGTTTGACAAAAAAAGACAATGCGGTTTGGTTTCGTTTGTTTTACGGCATATCAACTATAAGTCATATAATGCCTAGAATTTTTTTTTTTTTTTTTTTTGTAATATTTTTGTTTTGTCAAAAATCTATTTCTGTCAATATTTTTCCTCAAAAATGTATAGCTGGTAATATTATTTTTTCAAAAACTTATAGCTGGTAATATTTTTTCAAAAACGTATTGCTGTTAATAATTGTTTTCAAAAAATATTGCTGGTAATATTTTTTTCTCTTCCAATTTCTGTAGTGATTTTTTACAAAGTATTTCTAGTATTAAAACCTATTTTTACACTTTTGTAATGTTTTCTTTTAACTCAGTTTTGGGGTTAACTATTTGCCCATAGCTCGGACCCTAACAGGTGCTACCACCCCCGATCAGGGTGGACCTGGAAACACCAGCAATTAAGAGGTGGTTCCACGCTCCTCAAAGCCTCCAGATCAGAGGCTTTGCTGTTGGGCGTAATTTATCGACTTACACTTGATGCGGATGTAGTTTATCGTCATACCCATACCCGGTGTTTCGAAAAGGTCTTACATAGCTTTGAAAGGAAGAACACAGTTTGAAAATTAAATTAATTTTCTGATATAAATAAATAAATCTATTCGTATTTCCAGGAGTTAATTTTTATGATCTTGAGATCAAAATAGGAGATATAGTTGACATGAATTTTCGCAAATCAAAATATTAAAAAATATATATACGAAAAGGTCGCGATGTCTAATGTTGGATGAAAAACAAAACTTCAAATGTTTTACAAGGCCAAAGAAAGTGACATTTAATACCGACGGTTTCGTTGCTGATAATCTAAATATAAAGTTAAAAGATAATATCAAGTTATGAGTAAATAATTTGCATTTGAAGCTTAGTAATTCATATTATCGTGCAGTTATCTGAGCGAAGCCTGTAACCCTGTACTGAAAAGAATCAATTTCTTATCTCATGTCCTGGATTTTGAAACAATTTCCAGTAGCATGGAAAATCGAGAATAACATTGACAAAAATGATGTTATTCCTCAAAATATCCTGTTAATTGGATAACATTTTAATTGAAATAATACGCTATTTGTAATTTACATAAATGAATTTTAACCAGCCTGAATTACAAGTCATTTAATAATGGATCTAATATTGGATTAAATAATGGATTTATAATTGTAATCCGTGTAGGTTATCTTACTGATTTAACAAGCTTGTATAAAATTTGTTGAGATGGAAAATACTGTTTCATGGATTAAATAATAATAAAATTATTAGTATTATTATTAGTAGTAGTTTTACCCCGCTAAAATTTAATGATTTTGTTATTTTAAAACTCTAATTGAATCTTCTTCAATTAATGATTGAATAAGCTCATGGCGAGTTCTACGCCAATAAAAGATCCGTAGAAATTCCCCTATCGCATCGTTAAATATCTGAGCCTCACACATTTAACAAAATATTGCAATAAGAATCATAAAGACAAATGCTGGTCGTTATTTTAAGAAGTAAGGGAATACAAATAAAATGATTTGAAACTGACAACTTGTTCCATTTCATTGAGGCAAATGTTAAACAATTCAATCTCACCTGTTATACATCATGACGGTCGTCTTCGAGTATAGAAACCAGAGGTTAGCAGTGAATATTTCGAAGACAGTTGGAAAGCTTCGAGTATAGAAACCAGAGGTTAGCAGTGAATATTTCGAAGACAGTAGGAAAGCGTTGTTCAGGTTAGCAGTGAATATTTTGATAAAAGTAGCAGAACATAGTTCGTCCTTCTGTTTCTCTTGGCCTGACAAGCTAGACTGGATAGAGTAGGCAAAATGGCCGCCTTTATACACGACGGATTGAATGTTGTACGTCTTCTGATTGGTTAACCTTCTATTGGTGGACTATAAAGTGAGTCCAGGCATTTGGACTAACTCACTAGTTACATAGTATACACAAAAAAACTGTAACATCACCTTCTTTCTTTGTTTCTTTGCTTCATTAATTTTCTCACTGAAAAAAATAGTATATTTCCCCCGCTTTTCCACGCGATCAAAATAGAATAAACCATTGTAGGTGAGGTATTAAAACGAGGCCATGAGCCCTTCTATCTAACTTTCTTTCTTTCAATTTTTAATTGAAATAAAACAGTGTCTGTGATATGATTTTTCTTTCCGCGAGATCAAAACTGTATAGACCATTATTTATTAGGGATTGGTGGATCTACTAATGAATGAGGTGAAAACTGGAAGCAACAAAAATGTTGTTCTACAGAAGGATCCTGATAATACTGCAGACGAAACAACGAAGCGTTCATTTATCACATATAATCTTAGCGCTTATGAGGATATTAATGTTGATAGTATAGGCTTATAAGAGATGAGGGTTTTATGGCAGTTATAAATTCTACTAAAATCAATGTTGAAAACTCTTAAGATTAAGGTAACTGCTAATGTTAAACTGGTTGATTTTCTGGATGTTACATTAAATCTTGTTAATGATGTATTCCAACCTTATATAAAAACTAATGTTAACCTAATGTATTAGGTTGGTGCAAAAATAATGACGTAATAATGTCGTTTTTGACGTATTTTTTAAAGTCAAAAAACGACATTTTACGTCATTATTTTTGCACCAACGTAATATATTAAACCCCACTTTTAACCTTCCATCTGAAATCAAACATATACCATTATCTATAGAACGTAGTATTAGAAATATTTCCTCTAATAAATGCGTTTGATGAATGCAGCGGTATTTATAATACTGCTTTAAATAATAGTGGTTACAAGTACGCTGAAATCAAATAAGGAAAATATGATAATATTGATCTAAGGAAAAGGAATAAATAAATCATTTGATGAACACCCCCATTTAAAAAATTAGTTAGTATTAAGTTAAACCAGAAATTCCTCTATTTAATTTTTAAACATTTCTCTAAAAGTAACACACTTAGTAAAATATTGAACAGAAACACACTAAAACAAAGTTGTAGATGCAGCAAAGATCTTGAGAAGGTTATAAAGAAGAATAGTAATAAAATTTAAAGCCAATTTAAAAATATGGATAACAATAAACAACCTAAGATAAATACTGTTAATAATATTAACCAGTGTACTTAAAAGTGTTGTAACGAATGCACATTACGAAACCCATATTTAATCACCTCTCTTGTTTATCTAAGTGCTATTTCTACAATAGAGAATCCAGCTATTGAAACATTTTATATTGGTAGTACTACGAATTCTTTTAAGACTAGGTGGCATCAACATATTTTATCCTTCACTAATAGTACTTCTCTTTCTAAATATTTTTGGAATTGAAAATAAGCAAATAAATTTCCTATGATAAAATGGAAAATTAAAACAAAGCTGGCACATGTGAATCTTTAAATGAACCTTGTTTACTGTGCATACATAAAAAAATAGTAGGTATCAGATTTTACGATAAAAAATATCTATCTTAGACTAAAGAAGTGAAATTCATAGAACATTGTAAGCATAGCCTACCTTTTAACTTGCAATATATTTACACTTTATATTGATAATATTTTTTTCTCATAGCAATAATCACTAGATCAGCTGGTGTGCACCTTAATTGGGTTACTATTCTATTTGTATGATCCATTTTGTTTTAACATTGATTGTATTGATGTTTGGTTAGTATTATTAACATTTTATACGGATGTACATGTATTATTGTTGGTATTATTAACATCTTATTTTGATTAGTTGGTAATACTAACACTTTATATGGATGCATTTTATTTAACGTTTGCATATTAACTTGCCAAAGTAGTTCTGTATTTTTTTTATCTCGGTGTTTGCCAACGGTTAAGTCATTTACCAGTTTCCGAAAGATGCCTTTTATTTATCAACTATAAAAAAAAATTATGTAAGAACCTGAACGAGCATAAAAATAGTTAACATTATACTAAATTACCTCGTCATCTGCTAATAAGGAAATTGTGTAGGTTTTATATGAAAATATATCATGAACTATTTTAAATATTATTTCCAGTGAATTTGAAGTTAACGTAGGTCACATTCGATTGGTTAAGCACAACAATGCCTAGAAACTTTTTTTTTTTTAACTATTCTGATTTTGAAAATAAATTAATCTTTCACTTGCCCTTATGTTAATATCGCCCGGGGGGAGACACATTTATGGTGTTGAAACATAATTGACATTATGCAGTGATTCTTTTAACATATTGTAATAAACTGAAATATATAAAATTGAACTCTATTCTGTATTGAGCATTCTCTTAAGTTAAATGTTATATATATATATATATATATATATATATATATATATATATATATATATATATATATATATATATATATATACGTGTATATATATGTATATATATATGCAGAATTTTTATAAACATAAGCACTAATTTTTCTTCGGTTCGGATGATTTATTATATCCGGAAGTAATTATATTTTTTGTGCACTTCCTTATTCATCAACGATTATGAAAATATTTTTATTGATTGCTTAGTTCTTGTTCAATGTAAGGCATCGTAATTCTATAGTTGTGTAGAAATTTTGCATCCACAAAGATCGCTTGTATATCCTATCATTTTATTAGTTTTTCAACTGCCTCTTTTCAATGTGTCACTTTGTGGAATCGTATTATTTCCTTTAATTTAGTTGTAAATTGAATGAAATCCTTCTGCCTGTTGGCATGATTTCGTTTTCTATATATTTAGAGTGATTTGACAATTTATATGCTAATGCATTTTTGTGCAATTTCTTGTGTGTGTCTGTTCTCTTGGTAGGTGATATACGATTCAATTAATCTAAGCATAACTTAGAAGTACACTTACGAACCCTTGTAGTGATTGTATAACCTAGATAAGTGTGTTAATACATTAGAATTATAATTATCCTTAATTTTTATCAGATTTCTTGCTATGCTTTATTTGCGTTGGTTGGTGATATGCATTTTAATGTAGTTATTATCGTGTGTGAAGGTTGTAATAATATAACCACATGAAGTTTTTTTTTCTTTTTCTGTCAAATGTTGTTATTAGAAATAAGTCCGCAAATAATCCAACGCATATATAGTGTGTAATATTGTTTTTATTGTTTTTTTTTTTACATGAATTTATTTTTGTGGTCTACTGCTTGTCGGAGTTATCTCCTCCTTAATTCCCAAATTGTCACTCTCCCTATACTACAAATACTGGGTGACCTCTCGCCTGGTTCTCTTTACCTTCAGGCCTCCTGCCGCATCCCACCTCGCGTAGAGGTGAGGTAAATTCTCTTTTTCATTTTTTTCATTTCAGCGACTACAATGTAAGTTCTCTTAGGAGATAGCGTTTCCCAATTGTGGGAAGACACAATGAACATTATACATACATACACGTACGTACGAACATTCACCAAGAATACGAACATTCGCCAAAATACGAACAATCACTAAAGAACAAACACACATGTCCACACACACACACACACACACACACACACACACGCACGCACACACACAAACACAAGTGTTATTGTCTATGTCCATTATAAAATTGTTTTGTTTAATACATAATTCACAAATACGCTTTTAAGTAGGCGCCCAGGGGTTCGTCAATAATGTTTTGATTTGGTTCATCAGGGAGTTTCGGGACTTTGAACATCATAATCCCCATCACCAAATCGACCCAATCAGGAGAGATCAACCCCTGATTCTCCCTTTCCAACTAAACGCTAACAGCCACTCTTTCCTTTTTAAAGAATAAGAGGAAGAGAGACCACATATTCCGCACATCCGATTGGATGTTTGTAACAACCAATCCGGTGCGCGAAATATCTTTTAAATGGCCCGCGGTGAGGACTGGCTTCTTTTCTTATTTCGATGGATTGCGGTTTCGATGGATAACCGAGGAGGTAATCTTAATCTTTCTAAATTTTACGCTTCTCCTTAAGTATTGTATGGTTTAATTATTTGCCATTTTTATTTTATTTGTACTTTTTTCTTTTCTTTTGGCAGCGATACTTAAACTCAACCCTATATATATTTGTTTATATACATATATATATATATATATATATATATATATATATATATATATATATATATATATATATATATATATATCGGTCTTTTTTGTCTTCTTTATCTTCAGTTGAGCTTAACTAAAGTCCGCCATTTTTCTTGTAGGTAGACCTTCTTCTAGCAGGAAAAATAAACGAACTTGTTTTCTTTTCATCTTCGCCCGCCGGTCATCTACCCACTACTTTACTCGAAGATATTACCTTACAATAATAAAGTGTAATTTAATCTCTGGAAAATCTTTCATTTATATTTTGTTTAAAATGTTTCATTCAAACTTTCTACACTTTATATTTCTCAACTTACTTATGGATTCATTTTTTTAAAAAGCTTTCTATCATTGTAGTTCTGGGAAAAGAAAAAGGTTGTTTATGAACTAATATATTTTGAGATAATTTAAGAGTATTAATTTCTCCCTGACTTCTGTTCTTGTTACACGTGCTAAAAGAATTCGGATGTCTCTTCTTGAGTGTTAGTATCAATTTCTTTGTAGTTGTCTTCCACTTCTCTTCTTTCATATCCAATTTCTGACGGCTCAGTTGGGAAAGGGCTGGCTTGTATCAGCTATTTCTTCCAAAGGCCATCCATGACATTTGACCTACTATAGCTAATCACCGAACTACATTTAAAAAATTCCAAATAGTATCATTCCGATATCACCGAATTGATCCTGAATTTTTGCTTGCTCGATAAATGAGTGTTCAATAAGGAAATCCGGTGCGTTGAGCGCCTGTTGGCACTTAAGCTGACCACAGATCTCAAGTGAAATTCTTAAATACTATAAAATGTTGAAAAATAGTCCATCCAATATCTGACTCCGCCTGTCCAGCTCTAGCGTTAGAGCCACATAAGATCAAAATGGATTATTGCAACCATATTTTCTACCCAGGGCTACCCAGTCTTTTCTTTCCAAACTTTCTAGAGTTGAGAAGCATCTTCATGGCATTGTCTGGTATTATTTTCTTCTTTGCATCCGACAGACGAAGGGACGGTACTCTATTGCTGTTTCATGGCAAATTATTCTCTAGATTCTCCTATCTTAGTTCTATCAACCCTAATATTTATGGCAAACACCTATTATGTCACGTACGCGGATTCTAATCATCGCCATTTTTTTAGTGTCCAGTCCGAAAGAAGAACGTTCTATATGGACCGCTTCATTCAAAGAACTGCAATTTAGTTGCACAGATGCCGATGAGGAGGATCAGTGCAATCGTAACATTTTTAGTTGTAAGCGAAAACATTTCTACATTTTTTACCTCTTCTTCCTACTTGCAACAACATCAGTCAAAAATCTCTTCTTTGAGTTCTTCATGTGGCTTGTATTGGATGAACAATATTAAAGAAAATCCTTTGCCTAGCAGTCGCCAATAGAACATTCGCGTTTCCACTTCACTATCTTCAGCTGTGAAGGGATTGTTCAGTATCAATTCCCATAGAGATTAAGTATTACATGTCAGACAAGGGATCATCCCTTTTTTTCGTAAATACATTTTCTTATCTCTTTAAGTTTTACTGAGCTGCCTTATTCCCATATGACTTCTCATCTCTGTCTTACATCCCACCATCTTTTATCATTCAGTTGAATTACAGCACGAAACATTCTGTCCTCTTCCAGTTAATACTTAATTATCTCCCATTGACTGTCTTCCCTTATCGTGTCATATTCACTTTTCTTTTCATCTGAATCTCTCTGAACAGTGTTAATGTTACCATCACCGATAATAATTTGCTTGGATATTATTCCAGTACAAGTTAGGATTTCTGTGTGTAATTTCCTGTCCTCAGTTATTACCCTACACTGTTCATGTTCTGTATCTTTTAGTTTTTAACGTCTGTAATTTTAGGCATTCTCTTTTGATGACAACCATAAATTCTGGCTTTATACTTAATGGTCTGATTCAGCTGTTGTACACTACGACCTTCTCCAGGTGATATACGTTGGAATTTCGAATCAAATGCTTTATTTAATCAACGAGCATAATTATTTCTAATTCCACGTGTCATACATTTTTTCTTTTGATATTTCAGTTTCAATAGATGTATTTGTATGACTGTAAGAGGAGGAATTGTTTGAAAATTTTAAAGATGTTTAGAGCAGTAAATTGTTGACACTCGACTTGAAGAAGTTAAGATCGTTTTATCTGGGATGCATGCGACCAAATCCTGTTCTATGAAGTAGCACGATATAGAGAAGAAAAAGAACTCAGTTTGAGTGTAACTTACTCCGTATCAGTTGGGATAATAAAGACTTAAGATGATTTGACATGGTGTTCGTTGCATAGCGGTTCGCAGAGGTAATAGTCTGCAGGGCGAAAAATAAGCAATGTAGCCGATCTAAAGTTTCCCCTAAGAAATAGCAATAGGGTAGTTATATGCTTGCGAAGTTACGCCTGTGGAAAATGGACAGCAATGTTGAAAATAATATATTATCCATAACGGCACGTAAACGTTTTTATCTTTTTCTCCTAACCCCAGCTTAAATACAGCATCATTACTGATATGATATCTAAATATAAAGAGAATTGTAAAAGAAAAGAAGCAATTATCTTATAGTAATTAGTTATTTTATACGAGGGTAAGTCAGAAACTATCTGAACTTTCGCCATAGCATATCTTTAGATTTGTCACACTGCCTTCTGCTCATAAATGCTTATAGTTGGTAGTATTTTGGTCACGTGATCGATGTTTGAGCTTGATTGCTCTAGTTATCTTGCCGCTGTTACAGCTTAAACATGAACGCTCCATTAGCAGCGTGCATCAAGGATGACCAATGAGCAGTGATCCTAATCTGCAGAGAACATGCTACCTCATTGGTGATAACTCGCTGGTTTACCATCTCTTGACCTTGCTGAATTTTCTCGTCAGTGGTAGAGTTTGAACGCCGACCTCCTCCTACATTCCTCACGTTTGTCTGGCCACTTTAAAACATCTTGATCCATTCATACGCAGTTCAACGCGGGAGTGCACTGTCGCCGTGTTGTGTTTAAAGCCTCCGATGAATTCCAGCCACTGACACGCCTTCCGACAAGAGAAATTGGTTCACTGCTCTTTGTTCCTCCTGGGTGCACGCTGCTATCGGAGCGGGCATACTTACACTGTAAGAACAGCAACATAACTGGAGCGATCAAGCTCAGACTTCACGTGACTACAATAGTATCAATTGCAAGCACGCATGAGCAGAAGCCTGTGTGACAAACCTAAAGTTATGTTGGATATTTTTTTTTGAATTACCCTCGTATTTTGTGTACCTGAGTTAATTGTAAGCTCGCCATCAATAGTCTGCGTTTTTATTATTCCCTGTCATAATCATTCCATCTTCTGTAATGCATGTGTAAATAATGATTGGTATGATAAATAATAAGTGTTTCTTTTCATCAATTGTGTTCAACGTCTCTTTTTATTGCTTTTCTCTCAATCTCCTTTATTCAAAGAAGATATATGACGCCGCAATTTTTCATACTGCCTTTATAAAAGTTTCGTGCCTTTTCTATCTACCATGATTGTGATATTGGTAATGATAATATTAGCCGTTTCCTTACAAGGACATATTTGATATTCATCATCCTGTACTGTTTTTGGTTGTAATATATAAAATGTTTATCTCAAAATACTTTTATTATAAAACAGATTTCTCGAGTCCAGTAACTGTTATTGCTCATTCAACGTTTGTCTGAGTTTCCGTCCTAATCTTTCTGTTTTTTACTTTCTTTTCTACATCTAATATCTATGTGACAATTTAGCATGTATAACAGTCCTGGATTTTCTACCTATTCAATACTTGTTACATTCTTAGCTTCTCTTAAATTCCCTCGGTCTTGTAGTTATTAAACTCTCCAGGCCCACTTACCTCATTATGTGTACCAGAAAAATGTTCGCCTTAAAATTTTAATGATAATTAGTTTGTTATGTATGGTAGCATCATTTTTTTTTAAATCTGAGTAAACGATTAGAATTATATTTTTACTGCTCCAAAGGTAATTCTCTCATTATGGAAAAGTTGAAATCATGATTGAGTACAAATGAAACATTAAAAATTGCTTTCTCCAATGGCATCTTGGAGAGAGGTCACATGTTAAAGACAACTTAGATGCAAGTAAACACCAGAAATACTGTATTTAATTAAACATATAGCACAATTATTAGAAATTTTGGAACGTTTCTGCCCACTCTGCGTCCAAAAAAGTAAACACTTGTTCAAACACAAGAAAAATTAAATAGAAAACTTAATCGTTGAAATCATTAATTTCAAAATCTGAGTAAACGTTAGAATTATATTTTCTACCGCTCCAAAGGTAATCCCCTGTTTATGACAAAGTGGAAGTCAATGACTGAGTACAAATGGAACTTTAAAAATTGCAGCCTGCAGAAAGGTCTTATGTTAATGACACCTTAGATGCAAGTAAACACCAGAAATACTGTTTTTAAGTGAACATATATCATAATTACTTTTTAAATATCGGCTATGCATCATTAAGTTGGCTATAACTTTAACCTAGATGATTAATTTAAAAAAAAATAATTTTACCCTCAACAAGATGATAATAACAGTAGGACATCTTATCTGAGATTGAAAGACAATTAGAAAAAGTGATGAGAAATGACAACATAACAACAGCATTCAGACAGACATAAAATAGTGATTGGTGGTAATTTAGATTTTTGAAGATTGTAGGAGTTAAGGAAGCAAACATGAGAAGAGATTTAGACTAGCAAGAGACTCGAGTAAAGAAATCCTTAGAATAATAAATACGATTATATTTAGGTATTCCAAAAAGAAAAATGATGGGATAAAATTCTAAAAGTCATAGTACGCTCAGATTCCTTCAGTCGATGTACCGCCCAATGAAAACTATTGCCATAAAAATATTTATTAAAGATCTAACATTGCGGACTGTTCTTTGGATACTGTCGAGAACGTCGAGATATATAGCAAAAACATTGGAACAGATTTGTCAACAAAGATTGAATCTAATGACGAATGGTAAATTTGTAAATGTGCAAAATATATTCTGCTAAGAAAAGTCGTTCCCAACAGCAGACGTAGCAAGTGATTCAAGATAATTATTGCATTTTATGTGAGTTGAAAATCTGAGATTAAGAATTTGTACTAAGTTTCTCTCTTGGAGGTTAGAATAATTCAGGATGATGAACGGCAAAATGCTTCAATATGCTGATTAAAGATTGTGGTTTTGTTTTAAATGTGTTAACATTTACAATCTGATTCTTGTAGCAGTCAACAACTGATGGGAGATAATTTTCGAAAGAAGTTGCCAGTTTGACTGAACTAAGAAAAAAAAATTTACATATATAAAGCCTTTCGTAAGGTGTGAGCTGTACTCGGGAGAGCATATTTTGTATTTCTTTAAGGTATGGGCTTCCAGGAAGCCTTTCAATTCTTCTTTTGGAATCTTTTCCAACCAATCCGAGGGCTCCAACTACAACAGGAATAGTTGTTGTTCCGATGTACCACATTCTTGAGATTTCGATTTCAAGGTCTTTGTATTTTGATAGCTTTTTGAAGATCTTCAAATATAGATTTCAGTCTGCAGGGACTTCCATTTCATTAAGGAGGCACTTTTTGTTTGCTTTCTCAAATAACAACGACTGGGCCCTTAGCTTTGATTGTTCTGTTTGTGTGTATTTTGTAATCCCATAGAATTGTAACAGGTCCTATCTCCGTAACCGGGTCTGGGTGGTGTTCATACTATTTTCTTTCAGTTTCCTTCCCATAGAAGTTACAGATTTTCCAGTGCAGATATTGACCCACTCTGTCATGCCGGGTTTTATATTCAGTGGGTGCCAATATCGTGCAAACTGATACAAAATGACCAATCATTTCTGGATATTTATCACATAATCTGCATTTTGGGCTAACACAATATTTAATATGTGGGCCTGATAGTTTATAGTTAAAAAGCATTGGTACTGTGCTTTTAACCCTGCACTACGTTGTCAATGATGGGTAAATGGTGTGTCTACATAAGCTTGTTTGGTACGGGCAGGGTATTGGCCATGAGCGTTTTAATATTGCTACTATTTCGGTTGCATTTATCTTTCCTCACTTTTTAAATATTTTTCGGCTTCAGTCGGTGTGTTGTTCATTACTTGTATTTATACAGCCATTTGAAACTTCAATCTTGAAATTGTTGGCTTCCTTTTTACGCAATAAAGACGCTTAATACTTTCATATCCTTTGATAGATATCATCATGCAGTCTTCTGTAATTTCCAGGTATCTTTGAAGGCCAACTGTTGTAGTTTTGTAGGACAGTTCTAGATGAAATAATCCTCTGCCTTCTTTGGATCTGGGCACATACACCCAGTCAAAATCAGCTTTGGTAGCATGCATGCGGTAAAAAGTGAGCAGCTCTCTCGTATGTGCGTCCATTCGTTTAATATTAGCTATGGTTTAGTTAAGGTTGTTAAAGCAGTATTTAACAACATACAGCAAATTATGTGTAATATTCTTTTTATTGAGTTCAGCTCGGTTATAATATCAGACGCACACGCATTCTCCTTCATTTGGCGATGTTGTATACCATCTCTTTTGCTAATTCCTTGGTAGTCATATGCTTCAACTTGTTCCAGTCACGTAATCTCCATGACAAGGTCTAAATCTATTGAGGGTGTTCCTGTAATTATCCCTTTCTTGAATTTTACTTTTGTACTTTTATGTAATCCGAAGTCCATATCTATATCGTCACTGAAGCATTATTGAGTAGGACCTTCAAGTCACTGTCGTCTTTGCGAAAAAGTTTGAGATCATATTATTATTATTATTATTATTATTATTATTATTATCTATGCATGTAATTTTTCCTGCTTTGTCTCCTGTACAACCGGGTCCAAACTTTGGTCATGACGCCCTATAGGAAAAAATTTCATTTAATTGATAGCACTTTTCTTAGTATGTGCGATGTTCCTAGTAAACAGAACTTTTTCGCAATTTGTATGTGATGTTAACCTGGACACATTTTGTAACACTGTCCTGTCTTTTACTCACGAAACTCAGAGCTTCCTTTAACTATTGATACAGTCTCTGTCTTCATTCCTAACATCCTGTTAATCTCAATCTCTAGGCCCTTATATTTAGAAAAACATCTGATAATTTTCATGGACTTTTTTCTCTCTTATGGTACTGTTAATAAGCATACACTTCTTAGATTTCTTATTGTTCATGATAATATCCGGTCTGTTGGCTTTTGAGTCCTTGTCCGTATAATTGGCATGTCCCATAGGATAGTTACGTCGTTAGTATGGGTAACTTTGTTTGGTTGGTCCTCACATAATCTCTCAGTGGTTTCGATTTTGTGCTTCTTGCATATCTTCCAGTGCACATATGGCAGTCCTGGAAGCCCATGCCTTAAAGAAATACAAAAAATGCTCTAACGATTACAGCTCACAGCTTACCTTACTTTTTTTGTTTGTCAGTAGAAAATATCGTGATACCATTTCTAACTTTAGGTCTCTGGGCGGGACCAGGAATTTACGTGTACACACCAGAAATCAAAGGATTAATAATAATAATAATAATAATAATAATAATAATAATAATAATAATACCTTGCTACGTCTGTAGGTATATTCATTTATTTTGCTAGATGGGGACATCCTGAGACAATATGATCGACAGCTTCATCATAATTTACGCAGATACTGCATTTCAGGTTAGTCTCATCCTAGATTCTTTGACAGTGATAGATCTGGTTGCGAAGATTTAATTTTCAGCTGCAATAATTAGGCGTTCTGTCTCAGTTTTCAACCAGACCCTACTCAGCCAGTGATGCGTTTTTTGTTGGTTCACATATGCTTCTTTCCTTCTTTTTTAGTATTTGCGATGCAAAGGCCTTGTCGTATTAGTTATTTGTAATTTCATTCAGCCAGGGGTTTTTTTTTGTTTTTTTGTTTTTTTGCATTCTGTTTTACTCGTTTGGTATTCGCTTCGTAGTTATTTGGTAGGTTTTCAGGTTTATTAAGCTGTTTCTTCAAGAGAGAAGCCTCTTTGTGGAGGGAGTGGATTTGGTGTTTTACTATTTATCGGAAAGAGTCATTGGTTTTGGTGATTTGTGCTTCCAATCCGATTCTTATCGTTTTTACAGTTAATTCATGTTGGATTAAACCTCGGCCTCCTAAAGCTGTTTGTAGTTACAGCCTATCAGCACCTGATTTCATGTTCCGCATCCTTATTTGTGTAAGCATTTTTCTGGTCTTGGTGTCCAATCTTTTAAAATTATTCAACTTCCATTTAATAATGTTGAAGCAGTATGTTACTACCGGTAGAGTTAAGGTGTTGATAGCCTTCATCTTATTGGCCACATTAATTTCGCTTTCTAGTATCAAATGCACTCTCCTCTAGTATTCATTTCCGGTTCGGTGCATTCATTAACGTGAAAGGTAGAAATCCATGCCGCCATCTAGCTATGAGGATTTGTGTTATTAAATTATTATCACAGAAAAATTTAAACTATCTAAAAATGTTTCTGGCTTTAAGTAACTTGCATCTGAGTTGATGTCATAAAAAACGAATTTTCCAATCAACAGAACCTAATGAGAACTAAGTTAATAATTTTCGACATTCTAGCATTTTTATTCGGGAAGTCTATGTATTTATTCATCTTTTCAAATTCTTTGACCTTGATATTTTGCTCACCAGAAAGCGCCACTTCAATGCGCAGGCAATTTTTTGTTGTTATTTTTTTTTCAAGGACAGTGATGTCTTGTTTGGTGGCCTCAATATCGCGGTCTGTTTGGATGATGAAAGATTTTGACAGGGTTGTTTTGTGTCACCATATCATGTCTGTTGGCTACACCATATCAGTTCGACTTTAAGTTCATATTTCATACATAAACACCAATAAAAATCGGAGGCTACTTTAGATTAGCGACGCTGGAATTCTTTATGCTCAAACATTCAACAAGCAGAAATTATGTGTGTGTCATGTAATCATCATCATCATCATCATCCCTCGACTTCCGTATGGTTGGTCGAAACTCCCTTGAAAATCCCTTTCCACGCTGTTATGTTCTGTATTACCGAGTCAGGAGCTATCGTGTCTGGAAAAGTCAATTTTCGTTAGATAACACTTTCAGAAGGATATCTTACGAGTAAAGATGAGACGATTTCCCTTTCCGCGCGGTGGAAGTGGTCGGCAAACTCTAATAATATTTACTTGAACTCAAAAGAGGTTAGCCTCCGTATTGAGTTAATTACTACTACTACTACTAAAACTACTGCTACTGCTACTCTTGCTACTACTACTACTCTTACAAAGCTATGGTAAATTTGTAAAAGTAATAACATTGTAACATAGGGAAAAAAGGAAAGTACCCATGAAGGTAACGTTTTGTTTTGTTTGATTTGTTTTCCGGCATATCAAACGCAATAGGTTATTTAATGTCGACATGTTTGTTTGTTTTTGTTTCTTTTTTTTTCTTTTTTTTATTGCTAGTGATTTTTTTTAAAATGTAGTGCTGTTAATAGTGTATTGTTGGTAATAATGTATTGCTGGTAATTTTTCTTTTCAAAAATTTATTGGTGGTAATGATAATTTAAAAAAAATGCTGGTATTAAAAAAATTACACTTTCATAGTGTTTTGATTCCAGTTTGTTGATTAAGTATTTGCCCAAAGCTAAAGCCCTAACAGATTCTACCATCCAGGGTCAGGGTAGACCTGGGGACACCAGCAATTAAGACATGGTTCCACGGTCCTCAAAACCTCCTGATCAGAGATTATGCTGCCGGATGTAGTTTATCGTCTTACCCTGGAAGCACACATGAACGAACGTACATCGTGTTAAATATACCGTTGTGCAAATACTGGTAATTAACTAGCCTTATATGAATAATTGCTATTTGAGGGTCATAGTTCGATATTTTCCTACTATTTAACGAATATCTGGAGTGGGGAAGAGATGGATTCGTAGTTTTCAAGCGCTCTGAATGAACAAGCGCATTTCTAATTTTAATCGATATTATTATTATGAGTGGCACATTGAAATCAATTATACTATGCATATTTATTAAATATATTAAACGTGGTTGAATATATATATATATATATATATATATATATATATATATATATATATATATACATGAATTACTCATACAAAAAACAAATTCAAAGTTTAATGATTTAATTGGCGAGAACTCCATCTTCGCGAACAATTCAAATAATATAAAAAAAAACAGTAAAAAAGAATTCTCTTATCACTATATTTGTACAAAAACGCACAACCTTAAAATTTAAATTCAAACTCAGCGTTGCGACTTCACGTTCCAAAACAATAACACATTTCTCAGAGCATTTTTCGGGTTACATCACTATTTTTGTTGTCCTCTTATTACTGAGAGTAAAAACAAGAAAAAAATCTATTCCATACCTGAAGATGTCTGTAGAAACAGACGAAAGCTTGTAAAAATAATAAGACCTTATGCAACTGAAATTTATAAAACAAGGATCTTTTCATTCATAAACAGGTTCGGGCCTTTTGTATATTATTTGAATTGTTCACGAAGATGGATTTCTCGCCAATTAAATCATTAACCTTTGTATTTGTTTTTTGTATGAATAATTCATGAATTTGTAAATCAATTGCACCTTTACTGAAATATATATATATATATATATATATATATATATATATATATATATATATATATATATATTTTGGCAGCGAGTTTCATTAAAACATGTCTTATTAAATAATTTAGACAAGTTTTTCATACTTCTTTTTAATAAAATTAAATTACTAGAGGATCCTATTAAAATAAGTAAACAAAACTTACTTAAATTATTTAAGCGCTCAATATATATATATATATATATATATATATATATATATATATATATATATATATATATATAGGCAGTGACGCTAGGAGGCCATCGGTAATTCCCAATTTCCCCATAAGACATGGTACAGTACAAAGTCAATTTTTAAGTGGGTCAAATCCGAGCCCGAAGTCTTGGAAAAAAATACCTCGTAGACGCCCCATACACGCGGTCGGGTTTGTCTATCCATCACTCCCGACGGGACACTACATTTCGGCATAGCCTTGTCTGGGTTCCTCTCTGCCCAAATGCAGAGAGTTCCTCAAGTGCTAAGAGCTTTGCACTTCGTTAGCTCTCGCTGCCGGCCCACTCTGACATCTTGCGGCCAAATGTATTATACTTGCAGAGTGTTCGACAACAACTTCGCGTCACACGCGGCGAACTGACGCTGCAGCCGGCCGGCGGACAGTGATATTGATCAGGCTCCCCACTAGGCAAGATGCTGCACAAGCCAATTTTTATGTGGGGCAAATCAGAGCTCGTATTGTCGGGCAAAATCCCACGTAGACCCCGCATAAAGTGGACCGGGTCTGTCTTCCAGACCAGACGAGACTTCGATAAGACCTGCGCATCCTGGGCGGTCAGTGGTGTTTATCAACCATCCCCTTAGTTAGGATGCGGCCCCAGCAAAGGTTTATGGGATGCAAATCCAAGCACGTACGCGCGGCCAAAATTCCTTGTAGATCCCGCTTACACGTGCTCGAATTTGCCTACCTCCCCGGACGAAACTCTGCCTTTCAAAGGAAAGGTGTCTGACCAGAAATGCGCCTCGTGCGTGACCAGACCACTCTGCGGACGGCGGAAGTTCAATTGCCCAAGTTCGCAGAATGGATACCCTATATACCATCAGGAGAGTTTATTATGATGGACAAACCAAATCCGCTCACTGGTAGGGTAAACTCTCCGACCAAGATCAAAAATAGCCGAAAACTGAAAAGTAAATTTCTAACATGAAAGGCTTGCCGGTATGACAAAGAAAAGTGCTGAATGATATAAGTGAAAATAACACCACGGTAAAGTTGGCAAAGATTCAGGACAAAAAAGTGCTCTACTGAACCGGACAACTTAATTCACGTCACAGTATTTAGAATATTAGAAAAGGATGAGCAGCTGTAAAGCGCAATACTCCGACGGGGCCAGGGTTGAAGTTCACAAAATGGATATATATATATATATATATATATATATATATATATATATATATATATATATATATATATATATATATATATATATATATATATATATATATATATATATATATATATATATATATATATATATATATATATATATGTATATATATATATATATATATGCTTCAACCAAAGCTTCTTTTGTGCTGGGGTTAGAATTCTTCTAAGATTTATTCTAATTTCCTTTTTTACATATTATCTGTTCGTGTTGTCGCTGGATATATTGATTTCATTTTTTTATGACTTATTAATCTTTTGAAGCTTATTTAATGCCATGAAATCCTTTTAGGCTGTAAGATTCGGTGGAGGGGGCGAGATAATATAGCCCTACTAATTAATCTATGGGGAGGGGAGCGGTGGATTCATATCTTCCCAAAATGTATTGACGTGCAAGGGAATATAATGAACTCGACTGGAATTTGATCTCAGGTTACCGATTTCTAAATTGGAACTGTTATCTTTTGCACCACCTGCACATCAATGATTACATCTTAGTACTAACCACCCTCGACATTATTTAACTTCGGTCAGTTTTTCTTAATTGTTCTGTACTGACATTTATTTGAAATGTTAGTCTGAACACACCCTCATTTGGAATGAGGAATGAAGTTGTAATTTATAACTTTGGAGTAAGCTAAAAAAATATTCTTAGCTTACACCAATCTAATATTTTATTCTTTCCGGATTACACTAAATTATCTTCCCATCCAATTTTTTTTTTCTAATTGGAATGAGACCTCACAAATTATACTAAGTTAATATCATATATTATCTCATAGTTTAGTCATATCATAAATCATTCCCCTAATATTGCTTCTTGATATACTCTCGATTCCCCGAGAATGATATTAATCATACAGTAATCCAGCTCGGCCTTATTTGGCAACATTCCTAGTATTGACGTCCCGATAAATTCGCGCAACTTCCTGTGTTGCGAACAGCTTAATAGGAGTAGATAGGCCCGCCTATCGTCCCGCACGCGATACTTCCACATCTATAGAACATGAGTAGAGTATCATCCCTTGTTCCCTGTTCAGGATATAGTTTACTGTTTCTTCTTATTTCAGAGCATTAATGACTTAACTGTCTTAAGTCTCTGCGGCTTTTAGATATAAGGATATCGAGGAGAGAGTTTGCTGGCTGCTTTTTACCAACTGATCTTTTGGAGCCAAAACTATCTGGTCGCGCTTAGACACGCTGCTCTGATCAACATTAGCATACTATCGGCGTACTTATAGTGTCATATCGCGCATAGGTAGGTGCATGTATTTCCGGTAGCCAACCATGAGGCCACATTATGCTATTCTCAGTCAAACTCTTAATAACTTATATTCTCATGGACGACTTATGTTGGCCTTTTCTTTTCCTCCCCAATACAAATCTAATCTTGACAAGCACAATGAAACGAAATGCGAAAACACCAGTAAAGAAAAATACCTCCACTCTCAATATTTCCTTCTCCAACTTCAACAGTATGGAATCTTTTATTTTTTTCTCTAGGAACCATCGTCGGATATCTTAGCACTAAATCCTGTCATTGCTGCCAGTGAATTCTGAGTCTCAGGTTAACATACTCTTTGCCGAAAAAAAGATTCCAGCATTCACATGTCTGTCTTTTATGATTACAGCTGGGATAATCTTTCGATGTCAAGGGAATTGTCACGCGAAACCTTTTTCCTTTATGAAACCCCTTCTAAGGACAGCAGTATATAAGACATAATTTCTGATAATATTGAAATTGCTTTCTCTCTCTCTCTCTCTCTCTCTCTCTCGCTCTCTCGCTCGCTCGCTCTCTCTGCATCAATCTGCGAACATCTTTATCTTCGATGATTTTAATGCGGACTGTGATGCGTGGCTTAAACATTTTAATGTTACTGATGTTACAGATAATCAGACATTAAATTTTTCCATTCGCCAATCCTTTACTCAAATTGTGGATTTCTCAGAGCGTTTCCTTAGAAAATTCGAGCAAAAGGCTCGGATTTTCTAAAGAAAATTTATTAAGAAATAAATAAAAGAGTGACTAAGCTAAAATGTATACGTTATAAATTCAAATTAACAAAAAAAAAAGAAGAAAAGATAGATCAAATTGAATTCGCATGACATCTGTCAGCTGAAAGTGTGAAAATTGTTTGAAGAACTCCATTCGATCTACTTTTTTGTTCTTAATTTGAATTTATAACGTATACAATGTCGATTAGTCACTGTTTTATTTATTTCTCAAAAGTGATCAAGGATTGCAAAAGCTTTCGAAATATATCTGTTTTAACAATAAATTATCCGTTGGAATTACATATTTTAATTCTTTTTAATTCAACTTCACCAATGGAATCAAGAGTTTTTTTCTACTTCTCTACTTGATTTATTTCTTGCCTCCTCACCTCGCACTTCCCGAGCTTCGCAACACTATCATCTTGGAAGCTCAGGTCCTTCTGTAGCATCTCCTCATGTTTCATCCCAATCAACTATTAAACAGGTATGTCTTTGTTACCACTATGCTGAAATGGAGTCAATGCGCAAAATTTCTTCGCGACGACCTCTGGACGAACACTTTTAAACTTCAAGGTGAGAATTGTGTCACGGATGTTTCCTCTTGGGTCAAAACCGGCATGGATGATTTTATTCTTCTCGGAAATGCCTGCTGAAATCTTTTCCATGGTTCACATCGGCATGTTATGCCGCTATAGCCAACGGGAATCACTATTTTCGGCTGTATCAGCTCCTGTCACGACAGACGCCTTGTCGTTGCTGCTCGTAATAAATGTAAACATGTTTCTCGAAGGATCAAAATCTCTATTTGCTGAAAGAATGCGCCTTAATGTATCTAACAAATTTAGCTCTAGTAATTATTGGCGGCTGTGTAATAGTTTATAAAATAATTGTCAGTCCTCTATCACTCCTCAATTCAATCAATTTGAGATTAATAATATCTTTTGCTGATAAAGTTGAATGTCACTCCTGTAAATTCTCCTTAAACTCTGTTCTTCACTCACCTGAATTATTCCTATCTACCTTCGCACTTAGAACTGAGTTTCTTTTGAGTAATAAGCACATAACCCTTTCTATCGTTTCTTCTATCATCTCCAATCCGGATACGAACAAAGCATGTTGATTTAATGTTATCCCTGTAATTTTCATTAAAAAATGTGCTCCCGAACTGGCCCTAGAGATAACAGATGTGGATCAAGAGAACATTCTATAATAAACACCTCGCCGCCTCTTGCTTTCCTGCCGGATTGAAATTATCATTTGCTGTTCTAGTTTTTAAGAACGCGGGTGAACCGTCCGACACTTACAACTATTGACCTGTTAGCTTCTACCTCTTCTGGGGAAACTCCTAGAGTCCCTAATCAATATTGATATCGTTAAACATGTGACATCGCTCGGTTTTTCTTCAGACAAGCATCATAGCTTTTGTTTCTCCATGTCAGACTGATGCACTGACAATAATTGCGGAAAGAGTCTATCAAGCTTAAGATTAGAATGCTGAAACCCGTGCTGTACATTTGAACATCTCGAAAGTCTTTGACAGTGTTTGGTATACTCGTCTTCTCCACAAGCTGAAAAGTTACTGGAGAAATCTTTGAACTGATCCAGTCTTTCATATGAAATCGTGAAATTAAAGCCATCCTGATCGGCAACTCTTCCAGATCCTTTCGTAATAATGAATGTTTCCCGTAGATATCCATTCTTGTTCATAATTTGTAATTTTCATTAATGATCTCCCTGACGGCATCTACGCTGATGGCACAACTATTTACTCGTATTTCATTCGTAGGTTTGATGAGTGTGATATGGTCAAAATCGCAGCTGCTATCCAAAATGATCTATAGTCTGTTTTTAACTGCGGAAAATGATGGCTAGTTAATTCGCAGCCAATTTTAATCTTCAAAAATATAAAAGCGTGTCAATCATTGTCTAATGTCCTCCTGATTACTCTTCTTTTGTTCTCGCTTACTAGTAATGCTTCTGTTTTAACTCTTCTCTGTCCACTAACCACTTATGGCATAACGTCTAGCTTGGGATGAACTCGATTAAAAAATATGACACAAAGCGTGTGTCACGTGTAAAGTGCATGTTCCATAGTGTTTGCAGCAATCCCTCAACCGAGACACATTTTTTGTAGAGTTTAAGAAGAACCCCGTTTCTCTTATTATAGATATTACTCCATTGATTTATCTGTATATGCTCTGTTTTTCATGTTCCTTAATTGTCGTCTACACTTATTCCTCCTAGCGTTGACCATTTTTGCATTGCTTGTGAAGGGCCCTGTTTATCTAATCATTGATACTAGTTCATTCTTTTTACGCAATAGTTCACGGTTTATCACAGGTTGTGTCGAGATATTTACACGTTGGTTTTTATTTATATTTTTCTCCTTATTTAATGTATTTAGCTGACTTCAGCTGATATAGTTAAAAAAAATAGCTCCACACAGGACCTCTCCTTCGTGGAGGACCTGTGTTCATTACCCGTCACCTGTGGCGTCCCCAAAAGAGGAAGTGACAAGACGGCATGAACAAGTTTTCTACGCTATTGACGTTATAAACACTTTACATTTCCTCTATCTCGGTCCACATTCGTTATCAATGACAGGAACACTAGACCAGATATGCCAATAGTATTAAATGAATGGTAGATTTGTAAATGTTCAAGATGAATTCTGCAAATAAAAATCTTCTGGCACGGCGCAGTGACCGAATTTTCCTTGCAGTAGATGCTGACAATATGTCGATGTTGTCGCCCCACTTCAAACCAGTGGAAAACTCATAATAGTTGTATATAATGACATTAAGCTCGCATTTTTTAGCTTCGATAGATTATATAAATTAACTGATATTAATATTTTTGGTCCCATTTTTACATTATAGCAACTTAGAGACTTTTCTCTGTAGATTGAATTTTTAATATATTTAATGATTTTTTTATTTCTTAGGGCAGCCATTTATTTAATCTTCAATACAAGTCTGGAATTTCGTTTTTCATCGTTGTTCACTATGAACGCTAATGAAATCTGTTTTGATGAAAATGTTCTTGCCATTTTTAGACATCGTTTCCCATAATAATATTTTATTGCAGTTTCTTACAGCTGTGACACTATTTAGCGGTCGCGTGAAAATGAAAAGCGAGAAATAATAAAGGCGATAAGAAGCTATCACGAAAAGACATACTGAGCGATGTTATTTTTGTTTTGACAAAGAAAAGTGGTGAAGATTTTGTTTTCGTTTGCGAAAAGAAAAAGTATATTTTTTTTCTCACGCAGAAGATAAAAGATTCGTAAGATCTCGGATCTGTCGAATTAATTTATGTTACGAGGTCGGCGAATAAAAGATTGCCATCTGCCCATGGCAATAATGAAAATTTCAAATTGGTCAAGTGGCCTACAAAACAGGATGCTAAGAGATAATAGTAATCATGTCACGCACTGACCGAGAAAGACATCAGCTGAAGACCACCGCCAAAGAAAAAAAAGAATGGAAGGGAAAAGAGAAAGGAAAAGAACAAACCATTAACTATCCTTCGGAGATATCATTTGGTTTTGGAAAAACACCTGTTTTATTGTCCAGACCTGAACATGCTAAAAGTTTGATACCAGGATAGATAATTGGCGACAGAATGCGAATACGTCAAGTTAACCACCCACTTGACGCTGGCGGAAATCTCGGTTGATAAAGTCCAGGTGACATTCGGTTAAGATAGAGATTAAGGACCACACAACGAGTCGTAGGGATTTGTTGTCGGGAAGAGAAATAAAAGAAGAAAAAGATTTGTTTTTCTTTGAGCGATAATTGTAAACACTCGCGCTGCCGAACATCATTGGTTGAGTGGTGGCGTGAGCGGTGGGCGAAGGTAAACATGTAAGAGAGAGGGAGGGCTGTTGACGCCCTCTGAGGGGATTGGTGTGAGATACATAACTGAGAAAGGAATAATTTGGGAGGACGATACCCTTAAGAACCCCTCTAAAGCAAAAAAGTAATGGACTTCCAAAAATGAAAGTGATAAATTTTCCTGTCCGAAAACAAAGAAAGTCCTTGTTGTGGATTTAGAATTATCGAGGACCCCCAAACCACGACAAGCCCACACCCGCTTTTGGTCGGTGTTCATATAAGCACAGTCGCAGCGAGTTGGAAGGCAGTTAGGGTTAGTCAGAGAGAGGAGTTAGTTGCAGTTGAGGCTGTTGAGCTCTGAGAGGAGCCTCGCAGGAAGCTGGCTGAAGATCCACGCATCCCGACTTCAACTTATAACCAAAAACAATTTATTTTTGAAGAACGACTTAGACTCACAACACCAAAACAAGTTTTACGAATATCGTCTGAAGATACAGAAAAAAAAAACAGTTTCTTAAAAAAACAACTTAAGATGTTAAGACTCGCCTAACAAACACAAAGTGTTACGAATCCATATTAGCGGTTTGGGAGAAAGACGCAGTCCTGTATTGAACAACCAGATATAAAAATATTTGTTATTCTTTTTCTTTGACACATTTGAACTTTTCGAGTTGTTACTTTATTTTCTTTTACTTATACTTGTGTGGTGTTACCTTTGCTCGGACTCAGCTTGCATTGCGCCCGGGCGACTGATTGTTTTCGTGTACCTAAGATCAAATCACAAAGTGGGTAGGTTAGACTAGAAATCAAAACAGTTACTTCGGTAACCAGACGTTGGAAGCGAGGTGGGAACGACAAATCTGATACCGAATCTAACCAGATTCCCATCCGAATCAGCCAAGGGTTGGAACGTCACATTTAGTGCCGCGACCAATATCAAGTCACATTGGTCGTCACAGGGTAGCACGGCGGCGGGCGTGGAGAGAGGCCGGGTTGACGTCACACAGCACAACGTCTTATATCCAATTTATATTCGAAATTTGTTTGACGTGATCAGCAGGTCATTGACTCAGTGGTTCTCAGAGTTAATTTTATTATCAGCATAATCAGACCAATGGCATCGACTGCTAAAACGTGGCGTTTCTCATCTCGATAATGATTTAAAAGGAGTGTGCGTATACTTCTGAAAAGAGGAATATACGTGAAGACACAATTATCTTATAAAAGATAACATAATCATTGTGTTGAAATATGTGATTGTTTTCTTTGCATTTTATGACAACGTAAAACAGGCCATAATGGAAAATAAGTATAATAAACCTAATCCTACTTTTATTACGAAGAATTATGCTTAAGATAAAAACGAAAAACGTCGCATTACCTAGAATAATAAGATATTACATGCTTTTGTTTTTCTGTACAGATGGTCTTGAAACAAGCAACATTAAAAAGAAGCCAATATAATAGAAAAAGAAAAAAATTCCCACTTTGTATATGCAACAGGGAACAAGAAAAATCGAAGGCGTTTTCACAAATATTCTTTATTAGAAAAAAAGAATTTCATTTTAATATAGGGACAACGTAAGTACTAAGTCATTCGGCTTACGGTCACATCACGTTGAAACACCGATCAAAAAAGTTAAGCAACATCACGCCTGGTCAGTACATAGATGGGTGACTGCTTGTCAGTAGCAAGTGCTATTAGGCTAGATGTGTGGGTGGTATAATGGATAATGGCTCGCAATTGTTAATCGGAGAGTTCCAATTCCGTTGTGTTAGTTGATTTCACTTCCGCATAAATACCCTTGAGAAAAAGGTTATGAATCCACCCCCCTCTCTCTCTCTGCCTATCTATATCTCTCTCTCTTTCTCGCTATGCGTTAATTATAAAACTTTTGTCGCTAAACCATTATTAACTCCAAAAATGTTGATACACCACTAAACAAATACAACCTACCAATTAAATCCTTCAAGTGTCATATTTAGTTTATCTATGATTGTATTATAGGTATGATCAAAATACACTGTACTGGTAAATATTACAAACGTCACCTCGAGGATTTCCCAGAAAGGGGCCTAAAAATCTGGGAAATATAGATTCCTGCCTTAATAGAAATAAGTTAATTACATTTGATACATTAAAGAAAATTGGTTTCTTTCTAAAAATCAATTTGTTCACATTGGTTTAATTCTGAAATGTGTTGAAAATACGTTCAAATCTTAAACACCTCCAACTGCATTCGTATTTTTTATCATTATTATTATTATTATTAATATTATTATTATTATTATTATTATTATTATTATTATTATTGCCTTCTGACATCATTTCTGCAATGCTCAGTGTCTACAATCATCAAAAATAGATTTCAACGATTGTATTTGCTTTCGTATTTTTAGATCATTTGTCGCTGCAGATGTATTATTGTTTATTTGCACATTATCACCCACAATGGAATTCACTTTTGAATGTCTTAGCATCCTTTATGACTGAATAAATTTACTTATTTGTTTCATGTTTTTTGAAATAGATCACCATACATTTCTTACTTTTTTCCACATATCTTTGAAGTCCGATTTTTGTGATTTTGTAAGACTAGTATAGTTTAACTAATCCTCCAGCCTCGTTTGGAACTGAACACGCACAGACAATCAACACCAACCTTAGTATGATGCATACGGTAGCAAGTGAGAAGATTTCTAAATTTGACATCCATTCGCTTAATGTCAGCTATGGTCCAATTAAGGATGTTGAAACTCTAATGCAACGCAGAGATAGCCGTAGTGTTTATGGCTGATACTAATTTGTGAATTCAGTTCGTAATTTAACACCAGATGCGCTGGCCTGTATTAAACTTTTCTTACTTTCTCCGTCATTTGGGTATTCCGTGACGTTCGCTGACTCCTAGTTATATATAGGCTTCATCATCGAATATTAAAACAATTGGAAGTGACATTACCTATAGTGTGCCGTCCTGGGTATGACGATAAACGACGTCCGCGTCCTGGGTAAGACGATAAACTACATCCAGCAGCAAGGCCTCTGATCAAGAGGTTTTGACCTCTTAATTGCTGGTGTTCCCAGGTTCAGCCTGACCCACTGTGGTAGCACCTGTAAGGGTCCTTGCTATGGGCAAATAGTTAACCCTGAAACTGGGGTAAATTACTATGAAAGTGTAAAAATAGGTTTTAATCCAATAAATACTTTGTAAAAAATTATTATCAGCAATAATGTTTTGAAGAAAAAAATATTACCAACGATACATTTTTGAAACAAAATATTACCAACAATTCGTTTTTGAAAATAAAATACTACCAGCAATACATTTTTGGAAAAAATATTACCAGCTATACATTTTTCAGGAAAAAATATTACCAGCAATACTTTAAAAAAATATATTACCAGCAATACATTTTTTCAATGGAAACATTATTACCAGAAATAGATTTTTGACAAAACAAAATATTACTAGCAATAGAAATTTTGTCGTCACTAAATAAACCCATTGAGGTTGATATACCTTAAAACAAAACAAACAAAACAAAACAAAACCTAACCTTTAGTGTGATTTAGTTATAATGTGGTTTACCACAGTTCGATGACATAATTAAGGTGATTTTGTACATTTCTAAAGCTTTAAGGATCCAAGATTGTGACACACTTTCTTGACTAGGTAATTGTTTATTTTTAGCACTCCCAGGTCGCTACCGAATGTGACACAATTGTCCAGGTTTAAAGTGGGTTTAATGAATGAGCTCTTTCTGGACACCCTAGGCACTGGACAATAAAACCAGGCTTCTCCCGATGGAGAGGTACTGCCTAACAGGAAAGCCTAAGACATGGGGTTCTCTATTCTAGAAATGCGCTTATAATCATATAATTTAGGTAACAAAGAGTAAACACAGGTAAGCTACATTACGGGGCGGAGTGTTTGAAGACAAGATACTAGGTGGACCCTAATGAATTTAAACATTCTTCTTTGGATTGTATCAAGAATCTCTGAATAGAAAGCAGGAACAGCAGACCAGATGTGACAGAAATATTCAATGCATATTCAATATTCAATATTCAATATCAAATACATATATTTCACTATGAAACTTCTTTAGGAGTAAACTTATCGCTTTTGTTACTGTATTTAATAATGATTAATAATACAAGCCTAGAATTTTCAGGTAATTTTTCGCAAATTATTCTTTCATATTTTCAAATATTAGGATATATTTTATCCTTTTTCCTCCTTAAGATCTATTTTCTGAACATGCATGATCTCTTATTTCAATTTCATGCAAGTATTTTGTATTTCGTGGATAATCAAGTAATCGATTGGTAATTTTAGGTGTTAGAAATGTGCTCAGCCATTTTGGATTTCGTAATAGATTTTTGATGTCAGCAGAGAACAGATTTGTTAATAGTTTATGTTCACATGCAAATCGATTTAGGTACAAATTAGATATTTTATTTCTAGGCGATATATGTTGTTGTTTTTTTTTTTATCTTGTGAGAACTTTTTTGCAATTTTTTAATACCAATCTTTCTTTATTTCTGGTTTTCTATTTCTTTGTCATTCTGATCTGTGTTTTTACCCATTACAGATCTGTTTCAGAATTATTTTCTTTTTTTCCTATATCTTATACTTGACGTATCTTCATTCTTCTCGTAATTGTGTTCTATCTAAATGCTACTGGGGCAGCTCGAGGTGGTGTAATGGTTAGCAAGCTTGTCTCGCTAGAATAATTACGAATGAGTAGTGAGTTCCATCCTCACTGGGTGGCCCTTACTTTCGGCTTTGTGCCATATCCAAGCTACGCTTGAAAAATCACCTTGGTCAACTCGAGGTGGTGTAATGCTTAGAAAGTTTTTTTACTAGAACAATTACGACTGAGTAGTGAGTTCGATCCTCACTGGTTTCCCCATACTTTTGACCTTGTGTCACATCTAAGCCGGGCTTAGAAAATCACTAGGGCATCTCGGCGTGGGGTAATGGTTAGGAAGCTTGTCTTGCTAGGTCAGTTACTACTGAATAGTGAGTTCGATCCTCACTGGATGCCCCATGCTTTCGGCCTTGTGCCACATCTAAGCTACGCTTGGAAAACCTTGGGCACCTCGAGATGGTGTAATGGTTAGCAAGCTTGTCTCACTAGAACAATTACGACTGAGCAGTGAGTTCGACCTCACTGGGTGTCCCGTAACTTGGGCCTTGCGCCATTTTTGAGCTACGCTTGGAAAATCACTATCTCAAAGTTGTACGTGGTTTGAATTTTTCTTTGGATGGTATTCCTTCTTTTCTTATAAGTTTTGTTTCATCCAAACAATGATCTAAGATCAGAAATCACATCATCACATTTTCATTGAAGATTTTTTCTTAAAAAAATAAAAATAAAATTAAAACAGCCTAAATAATTCGCAATTTATATAGATAAAGGATAAGGCGTGAGGTGTTCCTGTGAGACTATCTTTTTTTTTTTTTTTTTTTTCATTTATTTAAGTCATGGGCTCATAGAAATTCCTTTAATGAGTCTACCAGGACCATTTCCAATCAAAACCGGGACTCATCAAATAACTAGAATATTTGATGTCTACCTGTGCCAATTTTTATTTTAGATTATTATTATTATTATTATTATTATTATTATTATTATTATTATTATTATTATTAGTAGTAGTAGTATTATTATTTTCATTATTATTATTATTATTACTACTATTATTATTTTCATTATTATTATTTTCATTATTATTATTATTATTTTTATTTTCTTTGCTTTCTGGCGTTTACACATTTCTTTCCGGGTCCCAGCTAGGGACCTAAGGTTTGAAATAGCATCATGACACTTTTCAATGAAAAAAAATAAAAATAAATAAAAAAAATAAAAATAAAATAAAAATAAAATTAAAATTACATGGATAGATCCCTTCGCAAAGTGTGGGCTGTACTTGTCAGAACAATTTTTTGTATCTCCTTGAGGCATGGGCTTCCAGGAATCCCTGAAATTAGTCTACTGCAATCTTTTCCAACCGGTCCTAGGGCTCCAACTACAACAGGGATTATTGATGTTCCAATATGCCACATTTTCGAGATTTCTATTTCAAGGTCATTGTATTTTGACAGCTTTTTGAATATCTTCAAAGATACATTGCAGTCAGCAGGGACTGCCATATCAATAAGGAGGCACCGTTTTTGTTTGTGGTCTTTAATAACAATATCTGGGCGTTTGGCCTTGATTGTTCTGTCAGTGTGAATTGTGTAGTCCCATAGAATTGTAACAGGTCCTATCTCCGTAACCGGGTCTGGGTGGTGTTCATACCAGTTTCTTTCAGTTTCCTTCCCGTAGAAGTTGCAGATTTTCCAGTGCAGATATTGGCCCACTCTGTCATGCCGGGTTTTATATTCAGTGGGTGCCAACATCGTGCAACCTGATACAAGATGATCAATCGTTTCTGGATATTTATCACAGAATCTGCATTTTGGGCTGACACAACATTTTAGTATATGTGCTTGATAATTCCTAGTTAGAAAGCATTGTTCCTGCGCAGCAAGGATAAAACCTTCAGTTTCCGCTTTCAGCCCTGCACTGCGTAGCCACTGATGGGTACGGGTTTTGTCTACATCAGCTTGTTTGATACGGGCAGAGTATTGGCCATGAAGCGGTTTATCTTGCCATCGCTTCTGTATCTGGTCGGTTGCATTCGCCTTTGCTGTCTTTTTTAAGTATCTTGCAATTTCAGTCGGTGTATTGTGCTGTACTTGCATCCCTACGCCCATTTGAAGCTCCATTTTGAATTTGTTGGCTTCTTTCATTACGGAGTAAAGACGCTTACTACTTTCATGTTCCTTGACGCATACCATCATCCAGTCTTATGTAGTTTCCAAGTATCTTTGGAGGCCAATTGTTGTAGTTTTGTAGGACAGTTCTACTTGAACTAATCCTCTGCCTCCTTCGGATCTGGGCACATACAGACGATCAACATCAGCTTTGGGATGATGCATGCGATAGCAAGTGAGAAGCTTTCTCGTTTTGGCGTCCATTCACTTAATTTCAGCTATGGTCCAGTTAAGGACATTAAAGCTTTAATGCACCACTGGGACAGCCAATGTGTTTATAGCTGATATTCTATTTATGGAGTTTAGTTCAGTATTTAGTGTCAGACGTAGACGCCTGTAGTACTCTTTTCTTATTTTTCTTTCATTTGGGGATGTTGTATGCCATCTCCTTCGCTAATTCCTAGGTACCTATAAGCTTCATCATGCTCCAATTCCCTAACCTTTGTGACAAGATCTAAATCTATTGAGGGTGTTTCTGTAATTCTACCTTTCTTGAATGTTACTTTTGCACATTTATCTAATCCGAAGTCCATACCTATGTCGTCACTAAAGTATTTTACAATATTCAGAAGGCCTTTCAACTCATTGTCGTCTTTGGCAAAGAGTTTGAGATCATCCATTTATAGTAGGTGATTGAATATTTTCTTATTTATTTTGTAACCATAGCTACTGTTGTTCAGTTCATGTGTAAGAGGGGTTAAGGATAAACAAAACAGAAGGAGTGACAGAGAGTCTCCTTGAAAGATTCCACGTCGGATATTCAGACGGTTGGATATGGCAGTGCCCCCGGTGTGCCTAAGGTATAGTTTCGTGTTCCACATCCCCATGCTGTGCTTAAGAAAGTTTAATACCACAGGGGAGACTTTGTACATTTCCAAAGTCTTAAGGATCCAAGAATATGGAACACTATCAAAGGCTTTACGATAATCAATCCACGCTGCACTGAGATATCTGCGTCGTCTCCTGCAATTTTCCAGGATCATTTTATTTATCAGAAGTTGATCTTTGCAGCCATATTATTATTATTATTATTATTATTATTATTATTATTATTATTATTATTTCTTTTGATTTCTGGTGTGTATACATTTCTTTCCAGATCATTACCAGAGGTATTGTCAGAAATGGCACCATGATAGTTTCCAATCAACAATTTAAAAAAAATCTAACATATTTTACATAGATAAACGTTTGGGCTGTACTCGTGAGAATAATAATAATAATAATTATTATTATTATTATTATTAGTAGTAGTAGTAGTAGTAGTAGTAGTAGTAGTAGCTGCAGAAGTAGTAGTAGTAGTTGTATTAGTAATAGTAGTAGTTGTTTTGTTTTCTGTCTTATACTTATTTACTTCCGGATACAAACCACAGACCCAAAGTCAGAAATTGCATCATGCTATTATCCACTGTGCATTCGTGTAAGATTATATGCATTTTGTACAGATAAAGCCTTCGTAATTTGTGAGCTGTACATTTGAGTACAAATTATTGTATTTCTTTAAGTTATGTGCTACCAGGAATCACTTCAGTCAGTCAATTGGAATCTTTTTCCTTTCAATCCGAGAGCTCTAATTACAACATTAATTATTGATGGCCTCATGTGCCACACTTTGGAGATTTCCATTTCAAGATCTTTGTAATTTGCTAGTGTTTTAAAGGGCTTCAATGATACATTATAATCCATGCCATGTCAATAAAAAAACACATTCTAATTTTGTGGCCCTTGATCACGTCTGGGCTATTACCTTTGATTGTTCTGCCTGTGTGTATTTTAAAGTACCATGCAGTTTCATTCACGTAAAATTTGGAGATTTTACAGCTCCATCTGAGTTTAATATTCAATGGGGCTTAATACCATTCAACATAAAACAAAAATATACAAAATGACCAACTGTTTCTGTATATTTTTCAATATGTTTGCGTGGTATTTTATAGTTAAAAACGACGGCCCTGGGCAGCAAGAATAAAACCTGCACTTTGTAACCACTAATGGATACGAGGTTTGTTTGGCATTGGCAGATTATTGACTATGAAGCGGTTTATCTTGCCATCGTTTCAGTATTTGGCACATTGCATTTACTATTGTTTTTTTAGGTTCATGGCCGCTGCACGTGGAGTATTATAGTGTACTTGCTTTTCTTCAACCACTTGAAATTCCATTTTAAATTTGTTGTCTTTTTTTTCTATTACTAAATATTTCTTATTTCTTTCATGTTCTTTGACACTGATCATTGTTTCGTCTTATGTAGTTTCCAGGTCTTTTTGAAGACGGATTTTTGTTTTTTGGTAAGACAGTTCTAGTTGAAATAATCCTCTGCCTCCTTCAGATCTGGATAGTTCAACACCAGCCTAAAGATGATCCATGACGTGGCAAGTGAGAAGTTTTCTATGATTATCATTTATTGGCTTAATATCAGCTATGGTCCAGTTAATGATGTTTAAACTGTATTGTACCATAGGGAGGGCAAAATTATGACTGATATTTGATTGCAAGAAGATGAGTACGAGACTTGACGCAACAGAAGTATGGTTCTGCATAAGCGCGTTGAGAATACGGGGGACGGAACATTTGAATACCGGGTACGTTTTTTGGAGAAAACGTAGCTTATGGATGTCATAAGAAAGATTCAGCTGAAATTGGTCATAATCAAGAAAGATGGCTTGGCGAAGTTGATCTTGAGAGGACATATTAATGCACGAGAGACAAAATGAAATAGCGAATAATTTTTATAGTAGTAAATAGCAGAGCAAAGACCGGGAGGAGCCATGAAAAGACAAATCTTACTAAATCTGCAAAATTAGATATTGTGGTGATGCGTAATGGACCGTGTCATGAAACGGCATATAGAAAAATATGATGGTTTCTTGCTTGTCAATATAACATTAATTTTCCGTAAAGATTTCTTTTTTCATTTTCAACGTTCGTAATGGCCCAGCGTACCGACACGATCATATAATGTGCTTTTTTATTATAATACACACATGCCGGTTCATAATTCTCTTTATAGGCAACAATTTCTGCTGTGTGTTGAGACTGTGATAGATTTTTCTATAAGGATACAATTGATGTAAATTTCATTTTAAATTGGTCTTGCCCCATCATATGACCATTGAATTGATTTTTTCCTGTTTATGGCTTTCCTGTTTGCAATTTTTCTGGCCTCCTTTTCTTTATACCAAAAGTAACCATTCATGATTCTGATTGTTGCACTAAACTAACGTCAATGACATAGACTAGAGATCCATAACGCTGAAGAATAAAATATTTTATGTTTTTCCCATCGTTTCTTACTAAGCCATTTGCCATAATTGAAGAAAAAAAAAACAGTCATCCAGTAGGTAGAAAAATTTCATGGAAGAGAGACAACCAATATCACTGTTACTAGACCCCGCTACTAGGCAAGGAGGTTTGTTGAGGGAGACAAAAGTTATCTCCCTTTGACTAAACCTTTAAAAAAAACTAAAGATAAATATATAGATAGTCACGTGAACTGCCCGAAGGAACGCTAGGCGCGAAAGTCAAACATCCTCTTTGGTTCCTGGCAGTCAAACTAGACAGACGTATTTATTCAGGCTCGTGACTATCAACATAAGATAAGTACTAAAGTTCACCTTTTTTTTTAGATATCAAATCTCCTATAAAAAAACTCATACACACCTTGTAAGAACATTTCATATATATGTATATGTATATGTATATGTATCTATATATATTTATATATATATATATATATATATATATATATATACATATATATGAAATGTATATATATATATATATGTATGTATATATATATGTATATATATACATACATACATATATATATATGTATATATATATATGTATATATATATATATATATATATATATATATATATATATATATATTCAATTGTTTTTATATGAAGATTTATGTGGTTATTTTAATTTTTTATGTGTTTATGTTGTATTGCTATTCGCATTGTTAATTAATCCAATAGCACACCTTCTCGCACAACAAAACTAGCGTCAATGGCATAGACTAGAGATCCATAATGCTGAAGAATAAAATACGCCATGTTTTTCCCATCGTTCCTTATTAAGCTATTTGACATAATTGAAATTAAAAACTTATTTGCTTTCCTAATTAGATTACCGATTTCTTTTTGGGACATTTTTTCGCAATGTCTCTAAGTATCTAAATAACTGTTAATGAATGCCAAGCAGAAGAATTCCTTTCTGATCAAATTGTCTTAGATGATTTCGGTTACTTATAATTTCTGACAACTTGACATATTATCTTTCTAAATTTTGCGCTTGATTTAAGGCTGTCTTTGTTCAGCATGTTAAAAATCTTACATTTATCTTTCAATACGTTTATTAGGTTGGTGCAAAAATAATGACGTAATAATGTCGTTTTTTGACGTATTTTTAACGTCGAAAAACGACATTATTACGTCATTATTTTTGTACCAACCTTATACTTTTCATTGAACTCGTTAACGTTGTGCTTCACCCACATGGACACATCGTTGCATTTGTTTTTCAATCACCGAATTTACGTTTCTTTCTCTTTCTTTCTCTATTATGTTCGATCATGAGCCTAAACTTCGTATGGTTGCTTTAATTTCGGGTGAAAATAAAGACTAAAATTTTTCCAACATTTGGATATTTTTTTTATTAAGCCGGTCCTTGATCAGACCTTTCGGCTGATATGAGCCATAGTCAGAGTGGGTTATATGGGTATTTCAACAGCAATATTAACGAGCAAAGATGATATTCTGTTATGTTCACATAGAAGAATGTTACAAGACGTTAACGGTCGATGAATAGAAGACGCCGGTCGTAAATGTATGATTCGATTCTATAATATCGTACCACGCGAGAGAACGAAATATTAACACCTGAACTGTATGTCTAGATGCAAAGCAACGTGTTGTGACTAGCTTGAAATTTAATTTTCTTGAGTTTAGGTTGCTTTGTTGTAACGTAGATAGCCTCCGGTATCTGTAGGTTCTTTTTAATGTGTGTTTACGTGTGAGTATTGTTGTATTATGAGCTAATATCTGTCTAAGATTATATGCATGGATATGTTTTTCTAAGAAATGTTGTTTAATAGAGCTAAGATCAGAAATGTAACAGGTAAGTCTAGGGGAGAGAGTGGTTGTAGAAAAAATCTCTGGACGCTCATGGAAATTCATCCATTACATTGTTATTATTTTTTTATAGGATTTAGTTGTGTGGTTCTGGGTTATTAGAGTCTGTGTGGTCAATTGTGTTAATTTTTTTTATAATACATGATGAGATTAAGTTGTCTATTATTTTTAATGGGTTTATCATTTCCACCTATTAAGTTTTTGAGTGTTGTTTCATCATGCTTGTAATAATTATGCATTTGATTACAATAGTATAAGTCAATAGTGTTATGTTTATTTTGACGTATAGTATTATTATTATTAATATTATCAATTTTTAGGGGTATTATTAACTTAATTGAGATACACTTTAATTTGTTGATCAAAGACGTAATTAAGAGATCCATTATTAACAAGCGTTTGTTTAATGTTATGGAATTCTTTATAGAATATGTTTTTGGAAGATATCATTTTGGGCGTTGGATTAAGTATTTTTTTAATTTTTTTTTTTTAATAACAGCTAAATTGTAAGTTTAGGGACATTAACTATTATAATTAAGAAGACACGTGTTGATGCTTATGGGTTTCCTCCATAGAGAAGTAGTAAATTTATGTGTGCTGGAATCAATAAATACACCTAGCAATGAAATTTTATTATTAATATTATGTTATGATGTAAAATTGTGAAGAGAGTCACTTTCTAATTTGGTAAGTTTTGTAATTTGATCAATATTCTTAGCTAAAACGAAAATCTCATCTGTGTATCTTACATATATTAGGAAGTTTATTAGTGTCATTTAGTATTTTATTTGCTAATTGTGCTTTATAATAATTAGTAAAAAGGGGCCCTAAAGGAGATATCATTGCAATACCGTCTATTTGCGTATAGATATTGACGAGGAGTCATGAAAATGTGCTTGAGTGGCGTATGCTACTAATAAACCGTTGTTAAAATAGTGGGTTTAATATTGATTGGTGAGAGATAAGTGAGATTTTATAGATCACGGATAATGATGTCAATCGTTTCATGGACGGGGACATAAGTAAATAAATTTGGTACACCCAAAAATGCGATAATTTGGTTGATTGGTTTTACAGCATGAAGAATTTGTATAAATTCAGTTGTGGAGTTAATACAATATTTACTTGTGAGGTAGGGAGTAATAATTTGTTAAGAGATGCTGAAGGGTAATATACTGATATAGCTATTTGTGGAATGATAAGTCGGAAGGCATGATCTTTTTTTTATGGATATTTCCATAAACATAGAAATGATATGATCCTGTTTCGGTATTGTTATTAGTGAAATGTTTATTTCTAAGGTTTTTTACGTTGGGAGGTGATGTTATTGATTAACTTTTAAATTTATTATGATCGTTTGTTAAGTTTGTTTTCTCTGGTGAGCTGAGATTGTCTCAAAGAAGCGAAAGTATGACTTGTGTAAAATTATTTGGACAAAGATATATTTTTATAAGTAAATTTTGACTGCAGACTGTAACCCCCTTTATTATTATGCGTGGGGTACAGTTGTGAGAGAGACCAACAGAACTCCTTGTAACACCAGAGATGATCTGAAAGCAGCATTCGCCAACTTAAACAAGGAGATTATCCAGAAGAGTTGTATGATATTGCAAAGTCATCTGGAGGCCTTTTTTGAAGCTAATGGTAATTATACTGAGTACATTTACTCTTTAGTATTTCAATATATTTTTATTTAACGTTGTTAAATATATCTATTAAAATGAGATGTGAGTGCCATTCTAAATTTTGCGTAATTTAGACGACAATTTAGCCATCGCACACTCTCTCGTGTTTTGGATTAGCAGCTGTTCATTTTACCATCGCATTGAATATAAAGCAGGAATGTAGAATTTTCCTTGTCATTTCTTAGACGCTAGCAAATAAATTATATATTAATACTCCTATATCTCCCCACCTGCATATTACCAACATTCCTCACTTTTTTTTCCAATGGTTTTACATCGGGATAAGAAAAAGCATTGGAAACAAGAAAAAAACTGTACGAGATTAAGAAAAAGCATTGGAAAACAGAAAAAAACTGTACGAGATTAAGTCGAGGGAACTAATTGTATATCTGAAACTATTATGCTAAAATACCCATCCACGAATGGACTCTTCCAAGTTAAAATAAAAGCAGGTACTGCTTTTTGTCAGAGGTTGTTTTTTTTTATTTCCCCCAAACGTCACCTCTGACAGTCCGGACTTAATTTTCATGCACGTTTGTATATTATTGTATTACCGATTTTCTTTAATATATTTGTTAACTCAAATCCACTGTTGTGTCTTTATTCTGGCCCCAACAAGACCACAACCACTTGACGACGGGTAACCTTGACGATACAACAGAAACTAATTCTTAATCATTTGAGGTTAAGTCTTAAATAATAGCCATTTGTATTTATTTATTTTATTCTTAACAATCTAAAGTAAAATTAAGTTTTATTCAATTATATCCGTGAACTACATTTTTATAGCATAACCGTTCGTCAAGACGGTTTGCCAGTATCTATTATAGAAGCTTACGCAATTTCACGGAGCGCACATATGGCCTATGCTGCCATGAGTCCACGCTTGTTACAGTTATAGCTCATAAGTAATTGCTGGAAAAAATACCCAGTACGCTGACGACATGTGACACTGTGCTAGGACAAACATCGACGGCTTCTAAACGGTTTCGTCTGCCATATTTCACACACAAGGCTCAGGTCAACATGTCGTATGTGTTTCAGTTTCTTTCCAAAGATACCGTGTAATGGGATCGCCTCATCTGGTTGATAACGTCATACAAACTCACGGCAATCAAATCATCTTCTATGTGTCGGGAGCTTTCCTTGGGGCATGATTTTCTGTCTCGTGTAAGTTCTTAGCAACGCATGTGACTTTGCTACAATCTCCCATTCACGAAGGTTCCTCAGGGTAGGCCTGTCATCTCTCTTCCCCTATCTATGTGCGGTGTTAACTTCAAATTCTCCAAGGCCTTCTTCCTCATTATTCGTCCACGATATTAGAACTTTCTCTTTCTGATTCTGCCCTAGAGAAAAATCGACATGACTAAGGTGATGACTCCCATACGCTGTCAATATAGTATTCAGTGTTTTATTTCAGTCGTATATAACCCTTCTGTACTACTGAAATAAATACTTATTGTACCATCAGTTCAAATGATATAATACAAACTAACCAGAAAGGTTCTTACGGTCTCTGATACTTAGTGTGCATGGTGTGTGAAAGAAAGTAAGCTTCAAAAATTGGTAATAAAATACGCATTCGTATTACAAATTGAAACACGTGTTCTTGATTAGATGCGATAATGAAAGTAAATCTTCATATTTCAACCTAAGTACAGCTTCTTCAAACGGCTTAGGATGTAATGAACAACATATTCATTGACGTCGTCTGGGATATTCTGAATCAGTTTCTATAAATACTCCAATGCAAGAGGATTTTTCTTGTACTCCTCTTTTGTATAACCTCACCGGTAAAAAATCACATGGAGTGAGATCTGGACTAAGTGGGAAACATTCATGTTCTCCCCGTCTTCCTACCCCACGTCCTTGAAAACGTTGCTTTTACCACGCATGAGCAAAATGGGGTGGTGCGCCATCCTTCAAGATCATCAAGTTACCGATGTTATTACAACCAGACACAGTGGGCCACACGTAATTTTCGGGTATCTCTAGATAGCGGTACGTATTGATCGAGTCACAAAGAAGATATGGGCCAACGACTCTTGTTAACGTCAACGCACTGCAGGCTTCATTTCAGTCAAGCTTGCATCCTCACAACTGTCGTGTTCGGATCGTTATCATACAACGCCCGGCAATGGTAGCCAATCGATGAAAGCACCAACATGGAATACAGCCACTACGTCACTCCAGATGATGGTCTCAAACAATTCAGGCCAATCGTTATGCCACCCTAGCATTAAATCCCCATATTTCTGCGTTCACAATCTTCAGGTGTTAACTTCTGAACGTCAATAAGAAATCCCTACCAGTTTTCTATTTATTTTTTTTTTCTTCATGACTTTAGTGATACTAAACACTCTAGAAGCAATTTCTAATGACTTGTTCCTTTCCAGCCATCCTGTTTAATTTTTAATTGGAGAGACGAGTTCCCGTTTTGGTTTGGTTCGGTTTATTCACTTACACGAAAATATTCTTGACAAAGTTGTGAATCCACATCTCCTCTTCCTATTTAAGGGTTAATTTTTAATACTCCATTCGCTAAACAATTATTAGGTTGGTGCAAAAATAATGTCGTTTTCTCACCTAAGTTACTATGTGAGAAAACGACATTATTTTTGCACCAATCTAATATTAGTTCAGAAACAAATTCTTATAATCTATAGAAATCTAATTTTAAATAATCTGCGAAGGATTGTTAAACTGTAGAAAACAAATCGTTCAATTATTCAAAATGCGCATCTATCAACAAGATCTATTTTATTTTTCATTAAATAATTTGGGTTATATATACAATATTGAACAATTTCAAAATAACTTCAGAATTTTTTTTTTTTTTTTTTTTTTTTACTTAGCATGGAAACTTGTAAAACGAAATGTTATTTTTCTTTCTATCGTAATTTTCAGTATCTCCTGATATTTTAGAGTGCTTTACATAACACTAATTTACCTCACCATAAAAGTAAATCTTAAGAAACACAAGGGCATATATTTGGCGACATATTACAACATTTCTTATAAACCGTGTTATGTAAAAAATATTTGCGTTCCGAATATATACCTGTAGTTGAGGAACACCTGCAATGCCGTTTTGGAGGAGTGACTCAAAAATAGATATATTAAAAAAGAAATCTAAGAATTGGTGGAAAAGATTGGTGTTGTAAATTATATAATTAATAAATAGATTATGATACTTACACCCAAAGATTTAAATCTTAGGTATAGAAACATTAATTATATATTTTACAGAAAACTGAACTGACAGATAGATAGATATTAGGTTGGTGCAAAATAATGACGTAATCATGTCGTTTTTTGACGTATTTTTTAACGTCAAAAAACGGCATTATTACGTCATTATTTTTGCACCAGCCTAATAGATAGATAATGAATGACAATTAGCTATACACACATATATCTCTCTATTAGTCTTTCTGTCTGTCTGGCTGGCTGTCTTCCAATGAATATAAAACCCATGGATCAAACTTTCCAGTTGTGTTAATACTTTTTCTGATGACAACAGCCTTATCTAGCTCTCTACGTATCTATCTTCTCTCTTCCTGAATCTTGTTCTTTTATTATCCTTTCTCATCACTAAAAATATTCTCATGATTTTTTTACACTCAGTAAAACCCTTGCGTCTTAGTTGCTTTATCGCCTTGCTTGGGGCGAAATGATTTAAAAGAATATGTACCGTAAAAGAAGCAACTTTAAGCATGATTTGATGCTCTCAGAATGTCAGGTTCTACATGATAGAAATCAAAACAAAGGCTAAGAGGCCAGTACTCCTAGTAACATTATTGCTCCCCTCCTGGGCACAAACGCAGGTATTTCTAAATCCTCTGTGAGACCTTTGGCAGGTGCTGGTTTTAATTCTACTGAGTGTCTAGCCACCATTCTCATCAGAAATGCTTGACAAATGAACCAGTTTAGTCAGTAATAACATCACCATTCGTACATGTATCTACAGGATGATTGAAAAATAACTCCCTTTTTATGCATGCGTAACCAGCCAGGAAACCTGACATAACATCCTGTGACTTTTTACTTTGCGTTGGTTAATCGAGCAACTCCACTGCACCAAAGCAAGACTTTTGAAGAATTGAAAAGCGAATACAAGAAGTTACGTCTCCCATATCACAAGTGTTGCTGGTTCAAGCTTTTGAAGAGATTCTTGGGGCGCTCTAGAAGTTGCCAGCAAAATCTGGTATGCATGTCAGATAAAAAAAAAAAAATAAAAAAAACTCATGCTAGACGCTTTCCTCTTATGTCCATTTCTTGTATAAATTATTGTTAATAAATAAATAATAAGTATTTTAAAATTGGAAGTATCTTTCAATCACTCTGTTTTAGAATATTCTAATAACGTGAGCCAGAAATACAAGTAATCCAACAAAAAGCCAAAAGCAGATGTCTTTTTTCACAATGCTTAATCTTGTTAAATTAACTTTCTTTTATTTAGCCAAATAAAACCTACAAAACAACGAAGATTTGAATCCAGTTTCCCTTCTCTCAGACGGATTGCCTTCACAACGGGATAGGGGGTCTTTGCACGCCGTACATATATGCTTGTATATTGGCTGTAAACTCGTAGACGAATAAGACCACCTTTTGCTACAGAAAACACATACATAGGGGATTGGGTGAATTACGTATACGATCTCCATGCCTACGCAAATGACTCACAAAATCAGTTTAAAGAGACAGATTTTCCCACATGAGTCACATGTGCGACATTCCATTCGCTGTATTCGAATTTTAAGGTGCCCAGATTCACCCTTTCTGGCAAAACGTTTTACTTGCTGAAGTTTGATTCGATATGATCTCTCTGATAGACTGATAGATGGTGGCCTTCCAGCCAGGTCTGTTTGAAGTCATTTCTTCCCAATTTTCCAGGGAATCGCAGTATCCTTCATAGATATCTTGAGACATTGTATAAAACTCAATTTTGGCTTGCAGTGATGACGGTTAGTAATAGATGTTGGACATCTGCTTGGGAATTCGGTAATCGTTCATGCGGACAAGGTGACCAGACAAGAGATCCGAGGATTATCCTCTCAATACTAGGCAACTGGAATCTCACAGACACAGCAGTATATGGTGTAAATGACAGCCATTTATCCTCAAGATCCTTCGAAGCATCCATGCTGAAATCCTTCAAGGGTTTTGAAATTCCGCTTGTAAACAACCCAGGTCTCATAGGCATACAAAAAGGCAGGGAAATTAAAAGCTTGGTTTACACACAGCTTGAGAGAAGTTTTTATACCATGTTACCTCCATAAACTTTTCTCAAGAAAATTGGCAGCTTTTTTTCATCCTCAGACAAATCTCCCCGTCCAAATAATTATCCTTAGATAGTGTGCTACCAAGGTACACAGTATGATCAACAGTTCTTCAGGCGCTTCCCATACACAAATATACAAGGATTTGCAAAGATCATGCCTGGTACAGGCCTATACTTGAGTCTTGTTCACTATGATGGTCGAGCTAAGGCCTGTAATGGCTGCGGAGAATAGTCTTTGCGTTCCTACTTCTCACTCTGTGTGTGAGTCATAGTCATCCACATATCTTGAACCAAATTCCTGAGCACCCTTCAACCAGTCTTGATGCGACGAAAATGTAACAGAAACCAGTTGATCCGAAAGGGATGTAAATACCATTGACATTGATTCTTAAAGCGATCGTGAAAAAAAACATGAAAAAAAGACTGCAAAGTACTGTAATACAAGAACATAGCCCTACTTAACCCCATTCAAAACTGACACAGTGTATGCAAGGACACTGTTAAAGTTAACCCAAGCATTCAAAATCAGTGTAAGGAGACAGAACACTGGCCACAAAATGAGGTGAACAACCTACCTTCCCCAGAACATTCCTGAGCATCTCAAGGTAAACCAATGTCGATGAAACAAGATTAAAAGATCAAGACTCTACTTAATACACTTTTCCTGAAGCTGGCGAGCCCAAAAGATTATATCAACTGTTCCACGCCCAGAAAGAAAAAACGCACTGGGCTACTGGGTGAATGGACGGGATAAATTACGTGTATCTCCAAGCGATTCAAAAGAACTCTTATAAAAAACTTTCCAGTCATGGATAGTAAAGCAATTCCTAGATAGTTGTCACTAGAACTCTTCTTGAGCCAATAGATGCTATGAACAATCCTCTAATTCTGAAGAGCTCCTTCGGCCCAAACGGATAGAAACACCCTCTGTAAAACGTCATTTATCCCGGGGCAACCACATTTAAGTAGTTCAGCGATAATTCTGTCCAGCTCAGCGTTTTTTTACAATGTTCATTTGAACAACAGACGTTTAAACTTCATGAGCAGTTGAATGCCTGTCCATCTCATTCTTGATTGAGAGTTGATCGAAAAGGTCAAGAAAGCTCTTGTCATCAATAGATTATCGATTCAGGAGTTCATGGAAGTGTTCCCTCCAACGATTACAGATTATTTTCTGTTTTGGTAATTAACCTCGAAAAGTCATCTGAGCGCAATGGAGATGACGTAGGAACGTAGATTTCACACAGAAATTTATAAAATATCGAGTATCAGCGGCTTACTGCATTTTAGCTGATTTGTCTTGTTAACACTGAATTTGTATTACAACTCTGAACTTAGACTTTTACTGTTTTTGGTTTTAATTTGACTGTAGATCACTCAGAAGAATAGATGTTATTCAGAATCGATCTGCCGAGCAGAAAATCATTTGCACACTTTTTATTTAATTTATGTCCAATAAAGAAACAAATTATAAGATTACAAGAAAAAATAAATAAAAAACACTTAACCGCACTACCTCATCATTCGTTTTAATGAAACTTGTATAAAAGAGAATTTTTCCCAAATACACAATTATATATATATATATATATATATATATATATATATATATATATATATATATATATATATATATATATATATATATATATATATATGAGAAAAAAAGACTGACAGAATTTGATATTGCATTAAAAAATATCGTGTTGTTTAAAAATCTCGTTAAATGTAATAATGTCTGTCGATATCTACAGGTTTTGGGTAAATAAAAAATAGTACTCAATTTCTCTGCGTTAGATACCGAGAGCCATACAGAAGTCATTTTTTTAAATATATAGAGAGACATATAGAAATTGTTTTTTTTTTCACATATAGAGACAGCTATATAGAAGGTTTTTTTTTAATATAAAGGAGAGAGCCATATAGATGTTGTTTTTTTTTTAAATATAAATAGAGACAGCCATATAGATGTTTTATGTCTTCATAATTGTCAAAAAAAAGGTATGATGTTTTATGTCTGTTTGTACTTCGAATGAAGCAGTTTCATGTTTGGATTTAAAATCAGACCAAAGACTAAGTCCGTCCAGAGGTTCAAAACTTTTGAGTTTATCAACGAACCGATGTTAAATTTCGGCTTTCTTTTCGTTTGGAAACATTTATTCGCTTAGGTATGCTAGTGACTGAATGCTTGCTTTTAATTCTTCTTTTTCTCATATTAAAGGAAACTTTCAAAAGACGGTGGTCAGTCCAACATTCAATGCTTCTCATGATTTTACCATCAAAAAGAGCTTGGCACTCACGGGAACGGAAAATGACTACATGCTTATCTTTAGATCTGGGGTGCATCCACGTACACTTACGTTTGCTTTTGTGTTGGAAAAGAGAATTACCTTATTATATAAGAATAAAGTGTCGCTGGCGACATTTGAGTTTGAACACGGCTCACCAGAGAGAAAACACATGCGATCCCATTATTGAATTAAGTGGATCCCCTGACCATTGGGGAAACGCATGATTAGGAAGTAGCGTGACGGATAAACGATCCTCATTTCTATTCTATCCTCTATTAATATACGGTTTGACGTTCTCTATACTATTCACTATTTCTAAACTATTTCTGTGTACTGATCCCTAAACAAATTACTGTTCGGTGGTTACTTTTCGACCGGGTATTATCGTGCAAGTACAATTAGTGAGAGGCGTGTGAAACCAGTATTGTTGAACGGCGTTACTATAGTTGTATCTGCGATTACAAAGTCTCTACTACATCGATCATTACGAAAGTGACAATGCATATTCTTTATCATTACAAAAGTGACAATGAGTGTTCATTGACATAAAAAATATTTATAACTAGATAAAACTCATTGCATAAACAGATAACATGCAACCCATTACTGTTGCATTTTACAATTCCTTGTCTCCCCAAATCCTCCATATCATATAGTCACCGTCAACTCTGGCGTTAAAGTCACCAAAGAGGAGAAGGCTGTCATATCTGGGAACCTTTTTGATTGTATCTGTGAGCTCAGAGTAGAAATATCCAACATCGTCATCGAATGAATTCAAGATGAAAGCATACAAACTGATCGACCATTGGCGCAAGTCAGGGGCAGTATCATGGTACGATTGTATATGAGCTAATTCAGATTTAATTGCTAAGAAAATTCGCTTTTATTCACCAGAATTATCCCGCCAGTAGAAGGTATATATACCGCCTCCTTCCGCCAACTCTCTTTGGAAAATCGAAATTGAGATATTGCAATGATATCAAGAGAACGGTTACCGAATTCATGCCTAGCAAGTATGGCAGAGTGTCTGGCAGGGTGGATGCTGTTCACTGTCTGTTGCAGAGTTCTTGTGTTCCAACGAGATATATTGGTGCGGAATTCTTCCGCCGTGATGACCAGATGATAATGTGAGAAGCAAATTTTAAGATCCATTTTCCTGCCTCATTGACAGGAAAAACATTTGCCCAATTTCTACATTATTTATGTTCAGAATGGAGTAAATTATAGGATCATAAAAAAAACTTAACCTCTCTCTCTCTGTCTCTTTCTCTCTATATATATGTATGTATGTATTATATATATATATATATATATATATATATATATGAGAAAGAAAGACTGACAGAAAATGATACTGCATAAACAATTATCGTCTCGTTTAAAAATCTATTTAAATGTAATATATCTGACTATTTCTTCAGGTTTTGGGAAAATAAAAAATAGTACTCATTTGCTCAGCGATAGACAGCCATATATATATATATATATATATATATATATATATATATATAGAGAGAGAGAGAGAGAGAGAGGGGGAAAGAGAGAGAAAATGCGGCGTTATCTTATTTAGTTGTGCTTTAATCTTAAAATCATTCATTTATAAAATATTTTTTCTTGCAGTTATAAGAGGTTAAAGAAGCAAGGCTTATTTATTCTTTACAGCAAATCAGTTAACGTTACGTGATTATGAGTTGGTGTTTTGGACCAAATTTTCACTTCCTCTTCGCTTACAATTTTGACCTATTTTACCAAATACAATAACTTGGTTACAATATTATCAAGCATCAGCTAGTTTCTTCTTCATTTCTTTTGTTTTATCTTGATAAACTATGCTTACTTTTCTTAAGTTTTCCCTTTCGGAATGAAGATTGATAATTAATTATTGTCATGTGCGATGGTTAATGTCCATATTTATGTTAATAAATATGTTAAGTATAATAATATAAGAAATTTTAATTTTGCGCCAATGCGTTGTTTGTTTTAGATTTTGGCAAATGCACACAATAGTAGGCTGTGTTGTGCACCATTAATTAAATTAAAGTCGGCAATCGAACAAGAAAGGAATTCGGCAATGTAACTGGAAAGGAAAATAATCATATCAAGATCTTCATCTTCCGCACAATTTTAGACAAAAGATTAGGAAGGAAAGTTCAATCATAATAGAATAATCTATAAGATTACTAGCCATATTATAATTTGATATTTCCAGATTTGAAAATAAAATTAGTTTCCACGTTTACAAGTTAACTTCTACAATGTGCAATGGGAAACGTGGCACCATATTCTATGTTCGTGCATGCTTTTGGTTTTTGCCGACTGCACTGTATAGCAGAGAGAGTTGAGCATCGTCTATGAGAAAAAGAGCACCATGATGCAATTCACTCTGCCAGAAATTTTAAACCGGCATGCTGCACTCCCTGGCATTCGGGCTGGAAGCTCCAATATTTCAAAGTGTTTGGGTGTGACTCCGAGGGCAGAGCAGAGTATTCGGAAATTAGCAGGTTGAGAGTGATGTCTACAGTACGGCAGCTTGGGAAAATATCTTTGATCGTTATGATAAGAAAAGGTCTCCCAAATTGACAACGCTCCTTTAAATTTAATTAGGTCCATGGCCAGTGACACAGGCGTGTTTGAGTTTCTAATCAGGCAGGTAATGTACAAAGACCTTCGGCATTTATTATAAAGATAAGAAACGGCCAAATCATTAAGAACAAGAGAAAAGACCGCACTACGAAGCCTTTGAGAAAACTCAAACATCCCCTCTACTCGAACGTCCGTTTCTTTTTCTCAGACGAAATAATTTCGGCCAGGATAAGTTGGTTAACACATAGAACAACTGTTGGCTTGCTATGTCTTAAAATATGTACCGATAGTGAGGAAAACCAAATACCCAGTCAACATCATGGTGTTTGGAGTTATCACTAATGATAGTGACTATTCATCTACCCACAGTGGTTCAGATTCAACAGAGAGGCCTATATCAAGCGCTTTGAGGAGGTATTGCTACCCTTACTTAAGAGTTTCGCCGCTGGAAGATCCTATGTATGTCGACAAGAGATATGGCTGCCAGACAATTTCTGCGACCACATCCCCCCTTACATATATCCCCCTAACTCTCTTGATTATTATGTATGGAGCGCAGTTTAGCGAGAGACCAGCAAAACTAGTTATGATACCAAGGATCTTTAGAGCTTCTGATGTTGCTACAGGCCTTACTTCTTCTTACATCTTCGATCAAAAGTCACTAACAAAAAGAAAAAAAGCGAAATCAAGAAGTGAATGAATTGATAAAGAAAATAATAAAAAGTAAACATGTAGTAAAGAGTGAATAAAATAATAAAGAATACAAAGGCGAAGAAAGAAAAAAATAAAATAAGTTAATAAAATAGCTGAATAAAAAAAAGAAACCCTGGTTAAAATAATAGTAATGATAGATGTAAAATAAAAGACAAGGAAAAAAATATAAATAACCTGAGTTATTCCGTTGGAAAGATTAAATTAATTTTAGGTTGGTGCAAAAATAATGACGTAATAATGTCGTTTTTTGACGTATTTTTAACGTCAATAAACGACATTATTACGTCATTATTTTTGCACCAACCTAATAAAAAAGATAGAGACGAAACGAATGACTTCAGATTTATAAAGAGAGATTATATTTAAATAAAAAAAATATCAAGCAAACACAAACTCTGCAGAATAAAGAGAGAAATAATCTTAAACAAATTGAATAAAAGAATAAAAATGTACATTTATATATATATTTTATTTGCTGGCATAGAAAATGCACATCAACATTAGAAGTACACTAGCAGCAAGGCCAGGCGTTGCCCGTACTTGATTCAAAAATCGTACGACACATACAGCAATCGCTATCATTTGACTTAAAATATTTTTGCCCTTCCTTGCCTTTAAAGGAGTGCCCATTTCCGTGCTGATGTTGCTACATGCCTTACTTCTTGCCAATCTCACACTGCGAATTTTTTCTAAGCTCTATACTAAACGTTAAATCTGTTACGAAAAAAGAACTAAACAAAATAAACACAAAACGATCAGCTTTACGAAAGGACCCGTAACTGGAAAAGCGAATGAAAAAGAATGTTAACAACAAATACTTTTTCACTTCGAACCCAGTTCTGCGAAATCAGAATCAACGTTGAGTTTAAGCAAGCGAATGAGCCAATTGGAGTAAAGTGCCATGCAGATTTAAATTTTTCCCACTTGTGATTAATGCAGCTATCGATTTTTTTTGCATGCTAGCATGCTAGTTAACATTCGTGTCAGTCAGCTGTTGGCTCTCACGCTGGCCAATAGAATCTTCCTGCCTATTCGTGGCAGCCAGCTATTGGCTCTCACTCTGGCCAGTACAAAATGGCCGCAAACTACATAAAAACTGCCGTAGAAGCATGAAAAAAATCGATTATTTCCAACATCGATGGGAGTTGGGAAATGCAAAGTCGGTCTTGATCTTTCCAATATCTTGGAGCATGTGCCTAGAAATTTTGGTGCAAATCCGTCTAAAATTGCGGCCGTGCATTCGTTACACACACACACACACACACACACACACATGGATAGAGATTCGATGTGTCTACCAATTCCATTATTTCACGGAAATATATTTAACTAGCAGCATGGCCCGGCGATGCCTGTGCTTGATTCAAAAATCGTACGACTCATACAGCAATCGCTATCATTTGACTTAAAATATTTTTGCCTTTCCTTGTCTTTAAAGGAGTGCTCTTGCCGTGCTGATGTTGCTACATGTCTTACTTCTTGTCTATCTCACACTGCGAATTTTTTCTAAGCTCTATGCTAAACATTAAATCTCTTACGAAAGAACAATGTATGTGTGTAGAGCCTGAATAACCATTCTGTCCCACTATAGAGTTTCGGTGGATGCAGGTTTCTAAGCAACATAACCGGGATCCCCATTTTAAGTTCCAGAATGTGAGGAGGGAGAGCAACGGGCTGGAGGCTGTTTAAGAACTCCACTGGAAAGTTCGCCACTTCAGCGGAGTCTGGAGTTCTCTCAGTGGATTTACAAACGTGCAACAGCCCTGGCACAGTTTCCAGAAGCTGTCTATTAAGGGTTGTTACAGTGGTGTTTTTGGGGGCAAGAATTTCCCGCCCAGCAATCCCCTCAATATTGCTGTAGTTGGTTTGAAGATCAGGAAAAACTGAATATTGCCACTTATGACCACTGTAGACACCCTTTGGGCGTTTACAAATCCATTAGTGTTCGCTGGAATCATACCTTCGCCAAGGGCTAATAATGAATTCGAAAATTCGGCGGATACAACATCGCCAGTTAGGTGTGCACACATGTTGATGGTAAGGTGCAATGGTGTAACTGTGGGCCAAAGTTGTGACGATTTCAAGCATGCTCGAATAGTGTCGGCACTTTTCCCCTTAAGTACAACGAGGAGAGGCTGGCGAAAGTCACCGGAGAGAAGGAGAGTTATACCTACCATAAGGTCATCGGAGTTTCGAATATCCTTCAGAGAGCGGTTTACAGCCTCGAGTGCAATTTTGGGATTGACAGTGCACTCATACCAGACAATGAGCTTACATCGCCTCAGAACCTCCGCTAGACTTGATTGCTAGGCTATACTGCATACAGCTGTTTCTGCCTTAATCATGTCAAGCGGAAGTTTAAACGTCGAGTGCACTGTTCGGCCAACCGGTAGTAATGTGCCAGCAACGCCTGAAGACGCTACTGCTAGCGCCACTTCGCCATGGCGTAGAATTTCTTCAAGAAGCAGTTTTGTTACGAACGAGGTTTCCCGTTCCCCCAGGCGCGTCCAGGAAGAAAATTGATCCAGTATCCTGCCTGGTGGATGCAAGAATGCATCGTAAGTGGCCATTTGGTCTATGAGAAGTTTTGGCTCATTTGTTGTGACATAGGCGTTGAGCTCCTCAATAGAGTAGGATGTCTCCCGCACAATCTCAGGTAAGAGACTGGAGGTAGCTACACGATCTGTCGTTGGAAGACCAATAGCGGCGAGAGACCCCCCCCATTTCAATAAACATATTCTCAATGATTATAAGCGTCCTATTGTAAATTTCATCGTTGAATGTAAGAGCCATTGTTTGACACAGCAGTTGCGCTCTTCTGAGTATGTCTTCGGACAAAAAGTTCTTTGTATTTGTCCGTAAGTGATTTAGGATCACTGGGTTCGCACATTTGTAAGATTGTGGTGAAGATGTGGCGCAAAGCAGAGGGTATTTTTAAAAGAGCTCCCTCAGCCATTGTGGCATCCCACTGGCTGTCGGCTTCAAAAAGGCCGAGACGGAGGCAGGCCTCACGAAAAGGGCCACATAAAACTCCATTAACCGTCCGTAAGTTATTGTGGCTCTTTGGACCACTAACGTCGTGTAAAAGGAGTCGCAAGTAAAAACATTCCTGTCGCGATGGGGGAACCGTGAATACCCTTCCGAGTGTGGCGTCTTTTTTGACGCCTGGATAGCCCTCGACGTTAGCTCCTCATTTCCGCCGAGCCCAGGTGTTCTTTTTTGTCAACACGTACTGTGAAGGTACGTCTGGGTACAGTAGAGTCCTATCAAACTCGTCCTGTCGACAAAGTTTGAAGAACGCTGTAAGCGTTGTGACTTTGGTACGCGCAGCCACATCCATTGCTGTATCCACAGAAAAATAACGAAGTTCGTCGGTTTCTAGGTGCACAGCAAGCTGGACGATTGCTGGGAAGCGTTCTTGGATGGGGAAGCTGAATATGTGCCAAGGGCCCTGTGTGCTGCTAATGACGCGCCCTGCAAGGAAGTCCTGGACTTCGTCTACGGACCCTTCCTGCCTAATACCAAACATTGCAGCATCAGTCCTTTTGTTGATGTACTTGCATACATACTTGATGGAGTGAACTTAATGGCAATATTCGACATTGATGTGCGCATTGAACGCTTTGTTAGCAGGGGACAGTATGGCACTACCCATCTGTTATCCACTTGTTGGCCCTTTACCATGGTTGTAAATTTCAGCAGAAATAATATGCTTGATTTCTGTGGCCTCAATCTTGTCGTTCAGCTAAATTAATATATGTGCAGGAGGCAGTCCGCGTTTCTGCCAGTCAGTAGTGTGCATGCGACAGCAAACAGCCCCCAAAACTTGGCCCTTTGTAAACACATCCATTAGCTTTCCCAACTTCAGATGGTAAACGCGCGCAATGAGGTCTGGACGGTCGTAGGCCGATTGCCCTGGCATAATTTCTTTAGCAATTGCGTACCATTTTGGGTTACACGTGAAAGTTATGAATGGGTCTGGTCCGCCGTATTTACGAACGTGTGTCATCTCGTCTTGCGTCCTCGCGTACATGTATCGTGGAGTGCCTGTGATCGTTGCAGGTAGTATGCACATCTTGCCTATATTACGTGGATCGGTGTCATTTCGTAAAGCATCACGAAGGTGAATGTAAGAGTCGCAACTTGGTCTGATCCAATCTGATGTAACAGAGTCTTTCGGATTCCATCTTAGCAGCCATGTCTACTATGAATTGATGAAAAAATTACCAACTTCGATGAAGATGACTGAATACACCCTCATGGAATCCCGCTCCCGTTGGCCGGTGAGGCTTTTTTAGAACGCCTTCTAAGGTTGTCTCGCCTGGGTGTTTTTGCAGCCTTTGCAGAGCTGTCGGATTGGTCATCGCCACAGCACACAGAAGAGTCAAAAGGAGATGTTGAAATAGACGCTATATGATGATCTGTAACCGGAGTTACTATGTACCCCTCCGCAGACGCCCGTGTAACGTTGACGGTATTAGGGGTCTTCATGTTGCTGAGGTGTACTGGGCCGCGTAGTAAAGGCAGTACACTTCAAGTTATAGTGAAAACTGTAACGTGGAGGTAAATAAGTTGAGCAGACGATTGAGTAAATAAGTAACTTGCGACAGCAGTTAACTGTCTAATATCAAAACTGAACTACGAATAGGTAGAAATGGGTATGGAACGCTAAAATCGACTGGGCTGCGCAGTTGAGGCAGCACGCGGAGATAAAATGGGTAATGCAAATGTTTAAGCAAATAGGTAACTTGCGTTAGCAGGAAGCTGTCAATTAATCCAAGGACAGTTGCGTTACTGGCGATCAAATCAAGACGTGAGTGCGGATGCAGCCGCGCTGAAATGATTTAAAGGGAGAGTGACTTGTCATTGATTGGTGTAGACTGGACAATGGCCATAACTTAGACCAATGAATGAGCTCACGCAAAATGGAAGATGCTAGCGCGCATTCACGCACGCGCGCATGATTTGGCAAGCACAAGGATTGGCCGTAAACGGCGTCAAGCTGGCTGCTGCATATGCAGCTTGGCTCAAACGCACGTGATGTCGGCGATGAGAATGAAAGGAGCTGCAATGAAGCGTTTGTTCGTTTGGTTTGTGCGACAACGAAAAACCGCTAACATATTTGCCGGAATTAGCTTTGAAATGGATTGGGAAGAAGACCTGCTGTTTTAGCGCAAAATTCCTCGTCAGGTCTGGGATGCGGCCTGGGCTAGGTGAAAAGATTTAAAGAATTGGAAAAGGGACTGCTGAGGGAGGAACCATTTTCACTCAGCACGTATGCGGGTTTTTTTTTCAGTAAAGACGCGAATAAAAGAAGTGCTTATTTTGGTAAAATGCGACGATTAAAGCAAAAGTGTTGACAAAGTCGAATATGTCATTTGTGGCTCAAAGTCAGAACTGGTAGGAGGGATAAAAACGCCGAATTTCAATGGCCCTGCACCCATTCCAGAATTTGAGGTCAAATGTTTTCTTCCATTCCACTGCATGCACTGACCTGCTTCTTCCTGCGCATAATATGACCTTAAATTAATCTATATTTCGGAAATACCCAACCGGAAAAAAACATTTTTAAGGGTTGACCGATTGTCGATTTGCACTCTGTTTGGTGACTACCAATGGCCTCCTCATAAATCTAGTCGGCTTTCGCTAAAAACCGACATGCGGTTCAGGCGCAATCTGGGTGTATCTGTTTTGCGGTTTTATCGATTTTCTGCGCTGTTTAGGGGTCCGTGGTCATGGAAATTCTAATGATAGACTCTAAGAGGGTGTCAAATTCGGTTGAAATGCGATCATTCCTTCTGTAAGCAGATTTTTTTGGTTATCGAATTTTTCGATTATCGACTTTTTCGGAACCTGAGTCCGAACTCTAAAATTGGGCTCCGCCATGTCCTTACGGTAGCCATTTGCAAACTTGTGGTGAAAACCGCATTGAAATCGGGTGAGGTAACAACGCCCACGACAGACAGACAACATGAGAAATATAGGTAGTAGATTTCTGTTCAATAGATCCAGGTATATAAAAAACATTAATCAAATTATACAAATAAAATTAGTCATAGTAAAAATTGTATGAGAAAAGTTGTCGAGATTTGTCAAACGAAAGGAAAACGTAGATAACTCAGGTATCTTGCTTGATGTTAGACGAATTATTCACGTGCTTCTACCGTGACATTATTTAATGGGAAACAAATTCCTATAATTTAATATATAATGTTTTCTCCAGTTGAAACATTTTTCAAGTTTGACTCAACATAATAGCTAAGAACTTTTAAATAAAAAGAAAATAGTAAATATGCTAACTGCACAATGCTTTCTAAACATATGTGGGAAAATAAAAAAAACAAAAAAACACCGCAAATTTCACTAAACGTAACATAGAAAATGAGGAAAGGAACATCAATATTTAACAATCAGTCAAAACAGTATGAACTCTTTCTGTAGAAAAATAGCTAAAATTACCATTAATTAAATAATTAAAATCTTCAGACACACTGGGTTGTAGATTAATATTCTTTCGATTTTTTATTATTATTTCATTTAGATTCCTCAATATATATATATATATATATATATATATATATATATATATATATATATATATGTCATTGATTTAGTCATTAATGTTAAAATATAGCGGAGACAGGTTATTTCATGCTTAAGCGCAGGCCCAGTGATTGCTTTCAAGCGTGAAATAATATATATATATATATATATATATATATATACACACACACACACACACACACACACACATATATATATATATATATATATATATATATTTCTTCAGTCTTTTATATAATAGACATTTCCTATTTGAAATAAACAACATATTTTTTTTATTTATTAACAAATATGTATTAGTAAAGAAAACATCTTCTCTGTGATCGAAAGTGCAGCAGCCAACATCGTTTGATACGAAGTACTTTAACGCTCGGCTACGGAATTCGTTACAGTAACTAAGCATTTATTTTCCCCTTTTTTCAAAAGAAAATAAGCAGACACACACACACACACATATATATATATATATATATATATATATATATATATATATATATATATATATATATATATATATATGCTGTAATGATAGCCCAGAGGGATGTTTTAATCATTTCACCTCAAGCAAACCCATGAAAGCCATTGAGACGCATTTTATATATTGATGTTTGGTGTTTTTGGAAAGCAATAAGCTGGAAGAGTGTTTCCCATGTGTGAACTTTGACCGAAGAAGCTATTAGCAGTGACACTCACTTGCAATTTCTTTAATCATAAGCAGTGTGAATATAACTATCAAGCCTGTAAATCTTAACGCTGTAAAATAAGTAAAAATATGGCAATTTGGTGGATGGATATTGGCAATTTGGTGGATGATAAAGTCGAAGCTTAATAACTATGTTATAAATACTGATGAGAAGGTGTAAGAATGTCAATATATTCAAATTGGGCCAAAATCTTACACGAAATTATTTTTCTTTTGGGTTTCGGATATTGCCATTAACAAGTTTTCCTATCTCTTTATTTTTCCCCGTGTTTCGATGAGTTTTACATTTCTTCTCTTGTTTTTATTCGTGCGTGATCACCTAACGTGGGTTACTCAGTTCTCGTTGGGTGTTTCTTTAACACACATTATGTTACTCTCTCTCTTACTCTGTCTGTGTACACACACGCACACACACTCACGCACAAACATACACACACACACACACACACACATATATATATATATATATATAGTGGTATTACAAGTTTATAGGGCACTCAGTGAGGATCGAACTCACTCGAAGAAAGCTTGCTAACCATTACACCATCTCGAGGTACGCGCGTGCACACACACGCACACATATATTCGTTAGACTTATTCATATATATATATATATATATATATATATATATATATATATATATATATATATATATATATATATATATATATATGTATGTATGTATATGTATATATTAGCTCACACACCCATAACGACATATTCACACATACATACACAAAAACAGACACACACACACACTCACACTTATATATATATATATATATATATATATATATATATATATATATATATATATATATATATATGTACGTATGTATGTATGTATATTGACTATTTATATATTGGCTATCTATATACCAGGGTTGAATAAGACTATCCTCCATATGAGATAACTTTGGATTTTAGTGGGTACCAATATTTACTCTCTATAATAAATGCATTATGCTCTCTTTGCTGATCCATTTTAATAAATTATTATATTGAAATCTTGGTGCGTAGTGATTTTGATTATTAAATATATTTTCACTTAATAACAATATTATCTAAATTAATTAAACTAATGCAGAATTTTTGAAGTTTTGAAAGTTTAAAAATTATTATAATTAAAATTAAAAATTAAAAACAATTTTTGTAAAAAAACATTATTCAGCGAAAAACATTCCTTAAGACAATATTGTCCTTAATAAGTCTAGTTTATAAATGCAATTAAATACTTTTCTGTCAAATAAATACTTTTCCAAATGAAATAATGTTATTGTTTTATTGCATATTTTACGATTTGGAGCGGATTTTCGGGAAATGAGTAGTAGCTAGAAAAAAAATATGATTTTCCGTTAGAATTTAATATTTCGAAATTTCAAGAAATTAAAGAAGCTTGGCGTGGTAATATATGTCAAACAATATATTTTTACCAAGGTTTACTAAAAAAGAAAATTCAAAAATTATTTCCTTAATTTGTGAATAAGAACTGAAATTTTAATTAGTATCCGACTAATATTTGATTTTTGTAAGAATTTCCAAATCATTGTGTTTTTCACCGGAAAAAATGAAACCAAAAAACTAATGGTAAATATTATGTAGACCAGTGAGGCAAAAAAAAAATATGGACGATATTGAATCAAAATTTTGAACGTGCTATAAATGGTCAAAATATTTAATAAAATAACATCATTACTTTGATCTTTTCAGTTAACAATAACAAACATTTTGACGATAAACCTTTTATTTTATTAGATCTGGTAAGTTTTTTTTTTTTTTTCATTATGCAGTGCTGTATTTTTCAGCGAATTAGTGGTGTCCCCAGCCACTCATAAGTCATCCGTGTTTATATTAAAAATATATAATCGGTGGCTGCTCTTATCCGAGTATACTTGCCTATTACGACGACCAGCCTATAACCGGCTCAGGTACATTTGTTCTGCACCTCCAGAGGCCGCGAGACTGTCTAAAAAGGCCAGTACCCTTAGATCCTGGTTCACGATGACTTCCGCCTTCCCAATTTCACTCAAATGACTAGGGTCAAACCGTGATATAGTTTTCGGCCAATAACATCACAAAGTTAGCTTCATGAGAAATCACTTTGGGTGAGGTTCGATCTCGATCTAATGGTTAGATAACAAACGCTATAACCACTCGGGTACTCAGCTGTTAAGTAACTGTTGCCTAATTTCTGAAAATATATGAAAAATATAACATTTTATGTTTTTAAAATAGCTAGGTGTCATTAGGCACATCCCTTATAACACATTACTTGATATAAACTGTCTTGTTTGGATTGGAGATATCAATTCATGGTGACAACAACATACTCGTCTGGATTAAATAATAAATATCTATCGTTTCCTGATACACTGGCAATATCAATTTCCTTTGAATTTCTTTGGAAACTACATCGATGCCGGCCTTTATGCTCAGTAAATATAAAAACGAGTCATTTTCAATTTAACTCATTTTCTGTTCATTGTCCGTTTTACTTTTATTGTTTTTGCTACATCAACCAATTTCTCTAATCTTCATTGAATGACATGTTATTGTATGCTTTCCACCATTTTTCTCTTTTCCGTATTCATATTTTTTGCAACATTCGAGACATTTTATATATTTTACCATTAAATGAAAAAGTGTTGAAAAAACGAATGAAAAATACCTTCTTCCAATGAGAGCCTGTCATACCAAGGCCGTAAACTATCTGTTCAGTCACGGAGAGAGATCAGTAGTCATATATCAACGCTAATCTTTATTCGAAATTTCGCTCTGTATTTTTAGTTTTATATAGTAGTATAAATATTCGTAGTAATAGAATTATTATGCCAAAGTTATTGAGATATATCTTTTTTTTATGTACATTAAATGCATTCTACGTGTTAATATCTTTGTTCCTTTTATCACTATCATTCATGGGTCAATAATCTGGTTAAGTAAAACTTCGGTTCGTGGATTTAATACTAAGTACAGATAAAATGCTAACGCTAATGATAATATTATCCGTTTCCTATAAGGAAACATTTAGCATTTTTGACCGGGAAGCCAGTAATATTTTCGTTTGAAATTTATATATATGTAGCTAGCCACTTGTATTCGAGGACACCTGTCTACAAGGCTAGCTAGCCAATCCGTATTTCAGACGCTTGCTCGGGCACATTTGTGTTTATTCAACACCCACAGATCCCACCTATGGTTTATACTGCAACTAGGCCGAGCAGACCTTAGTTACAGTTTCTGGGAGAGAGTTTGTTATCTAGCGTGATCAACAATTTGAACAAGGCCAGCACAATCAAGCCCTCGGCCACAATGACATTTGACTTCGTGCTAACACAGCTATCTATGGCATCCAAGGGATTCGTTTACAAAATTTAACTCACAAGGAATGGGCCAACCTGTGGTATGGTTTTAAGGCACTTTCCAAAGGTAACGCACGCTGGGATCGATCCTTCCATTCCGATAACATCAGAAAGTCTCCTTTCTTACAAATCGGTGATGGTGAGATTCGAACCAGGGTCTCATTATCAGAATGCGAACGTTCTAACTACTCGGCCACGAGCCCATAAAATTTATAGTATCTCTAAATGAAAAATAATGTTTCAGGAAAATAGATTTGTCAATTCCAGTAGCTATTATAGCTCCTTTCAGTAATGATGGTGGCTTCCTTCTTAAACGTTTCTTTAAAATATTTCGAAATATTAACATCATAATTATGCCCTTATTTTCTCTTCGAGTTACAGGTGCTATACATTTTAGTTGTTGCTGCTGTTGGTAGTCCTCTAGTGATATGATGTCTGTTATTTGGCATATTTCTTTGTTTATGATTGTGTAGAGCCAGTCCCCAATGTTCAAAGAAGTGTGGTCATTACCAAGACACACATGATTCACTTGGTTTAATTGTAAATTTCAGCGTTGGGCTAAACTACCTCTGCTGGTACCCATTCTATGTTCAATTTCCTTTTCTCCAATACTTAATATGTGATAACAGATCAATACACTGAAATATATAAAGGGTTTAATATTTACTAATTCGACATATTTATTTTTTATGAGAAATTCTGGGTAGGTGGCATAGCTACTTTTATTTTTGAGTCCTATTTTGTGGAACACTTGGTTGAGAAAGGTGATTTTCTGTTTAACATGATTTCTTGAATACCTATGTCTTCAGCATATTTCCCCTCGTCAACTCTACATTGGCCGCGTCAGGGAGAGCAAGGTCGTTTTCTTCTATTGGTAGACTCGTTCTTGATGTTATATAGTATGCTTTAATAGTCAATAACTACCTCAGCACATCTGTGTTTTAAAATGGGCCGGGCCTAGTCTCAGAAAAGATTAAATAGACTGGGGTTCTCATTTCATACATGACATGCTCCTTAATAGGCTTCAAATGTACCCATCTTGAGGTCCTTGCGAATAATTTGAGATTCTGCAGATAGATACACTCCCTCTATTACATCGATAGATTCATTGAATAGGAAGCTTGGAAGGCTGTTTAAAATTAACGAGAAGAGGGTATCTTTATTAATGCTGTCCTATGTTGCCTTGATGTTAACAAAGCAGTTACAAAGTTTCCTATTGGAGACGTAAGTACTTGGACTTCATTGATGGCGTGACTTCACCGCATCTATTACGAGAATAAAAATCGAACTGGATCGTGAGGAGTTGATTTTCATAGAACGATGAGAGCCGAGTTGATACAGACTCAGAGGAATAATGGTAAGCGTTATCTTAATGTCACTAAATAAAACATCTAGACATGTCCAGCGGATAGAAAAAAAATCTATTCTTGTTGATTAAATAAATGATTCAGTTCCAGATTTCTTGACGGTTACACGGATCGAGAGAAACCTGATGAAGGCCAGAAGCCGCAATTGCCGAAACGTCGTAATAACAAAAACAAAGTTGCGGACATTAGTCCGGATATATATCACGGAAATAAATCCTACAAATTCAGCGAAGAGTGAATCGTTTTTTTTTTTCATTCATCTTGACAAAACGGTGATTTTCAACATAATTCATTCATTATATTTTTGCCATCAGTATTTTACCTGACCCCCCCTCAATTGATGTCGTCTACCTTATAGAAATCAAGCCGCAAAGGAAGTAAAGCTGCCATATATGGATATAATGTATCTAATTTCGATTTCCTCCCTCGATAGCTTCCAAAGGAGTCACCGCATGTCTGTGCGAGACGAATGATTTCCAATCTGTTGTAACGTAGGGAAGGTTACTGAATGGAATAATCGCACGAAGGTTGGTAATGAACGATAATACTTAGGACAAGAACAACACATATAAGATTCAGCAGCGGCACGTAGAAGTAGTCAACTGCTAGAAGTGAGTCAAGTGAATTCCACCATGAATATCCAATTCTATGATATCTACCAACCGCCCCACGCTGTCAGACGTGGCACAAAGCCGAATTAAATGTGGGTATCCAAGTCAGCAGGCACGGGCAAACATTACCCGTAGACCCCATATAAAACGAGATCGTGTAGCTGTCTCCTGAGACGACACTTTGACCTTCGACATTGCCTCGTCTGGGGATCTTCTCTACCCGGAGGCAGAGAGTTTGAGCAGTATAGCTGGGGACGAATCTCCAACTGCATGATATCTACCCACGCGATCAGATGTGGGACAAGGCCGAATTTAATGTGGGGTTCCGATCCCATAGGCTCGGCCCAAAATTCCACGGAGACCTCGTATAAAACGGGGTCGGGTAGCTGTTTCCTGTGACGAGATTCTGCCCTTCGACATAGTCTCGTCTGCGGAGATATGTTCCATTTGATTTGCTTCCTTCCACGCATCACTGCCTGGTTCGATCGTCTCCCAAGCGATTGCTTCAACGATCACTACAGTCGTAATCTGTTTATTGTTAACTCTTATCTTCTACAGATCCGCGTATTGTGTGATTCTTACTCTGTAAACCCTCTACCTCTAGTGGCTACCAGGCTTGAACATGGTAAAAACAATTGTAAAAAATAAAAATAATATAACAGAAAATAAAAAAAATAGTATCTTATAATAACCAAGACGAGAAAAATAGTTATGAACAATTAAAAGCATATGAACAGTTATTTATATAAAAATGAAATATGAAATTATTGAATAGGGTACAAAACTATTATAACTAAATGTCGAAGTGTTTATATAGCGGCATATCTTAAAAAATGTATTACTGGTATTTTTTTTCAAAAGATTATTGCTGGTATTTTTACTATGAAAATATATTTTTATACATTCATAATGTTTGATCCAAGATTTCCGGTTAACTATTTACCTATAGTTGCTACCGTAAAAGGTTCAACCATCCTGAATTGGAATGGATCTTGGAACAACACTAATTAAGATGTGGTTCCAATCTCCTCAAAATCTCTCGAGACGAGGCCTTGTTGTTGGATATAGTTTATCGTCATACCCAGAAAAGGCGAAATATCGAAACCATCTGTCATAAATTGTAAAACACTTCAAAAATACAGCTTATTAAACATGCTTATCTTCCGGTCTGAGTTCGATTTCTGGAGCCGATAATGGAACAGTGGTTCAGCAGGAACGAAGTGCCTTCATAACTTATAATGTGCCTGTAATAACATATGTAACAATAAGGATAATATCAATTCTTTTAAATAATTAAAGTATTTAAACAGTGAAATAAGAAAAAAATATAGTTAACATTATTGTGAATGAAATGCTTCTTTAAAATATCTCATAATTATATCTAGGTATTTAGCAATTAAAAGTTCTTTATAAATCCTACAGAAATCTTATGATATGTCGTAATCACAATATGGGGAAATATTTCTGATCTCCAGTCGCTAACACGAAAGAAAACTAAAAAAATAATAATTTCAAAAGATTGTAATCTATAGAAAATCTAGCAATCTTTAACATTCGTGCCAGCAAAATAGCGTTTTTTTTTTTTTTCTCTGTATACCTTTATTATTTTGTTCTATCTTCAACACAATATGTTTACTACCTTCAGACGCGATCTTTTTTTTTTCTTTTTCTTTTTTAATAAAGATTCATTATTTAGCATTTATAAAGGAAATAGATGTGAAAATAATTTTTTTTTAATCAAAATTATGTAGTTCTTATTTTTAGGGTTGACATTTTTGGAATACTGTAAATAAAAAAATAATCTTGTAAATAAACAAACTAATAAATAAAAATGTTTAATATTATTGTAAATTCTCAATGATATTGTATTCATGCACTTTCATATATTTGGGTTTTATTAAAATTGTTTTTTATTAAAATTCTAATTGTAGCTTTTAAACCAGAAACATTGCCAATGGAGAGAAGGTAGTTAAAATAGTAGTGTTGTGAACGGAAAAACCGTCCTTTTGACCCTTTGTTCCATCGCCTAAACGAAGGTGAAAGATTTCCGAAAATCCTTTATGTATATGAATTTTCTGAAAATGTGAGAATATAAATATATCTATAAAGGAAAACAATTGCTATGAACATTTTTCTGTTTTCAATTGTTAACAAGTTTATCACAGCCCTTTGACTGTGACTTTTGAAATCAGTAGATTAACCTCTTTGTAACGGATTTGTCTATAATTGTAATCGTTGTCATATGAAAAGAATAGAAGTATCAAGTATTTATTCCTGTAGAATCCGATAAATATTTTCTCAGATTAGACGGCGAAATAAGCAATCCTATTAGAGAAAAAAAATATATTTGATCGAATCTTCTTTGCTTCGATAAACCAAGTAACAAGTATGTAAAATATATTGGTGCAAGTTTCTTTAACTTGACATAAAATATAATCTGTATCTCTTTTTATAAATCCCCAAACCACAAATCGTCTGAAACATTAGCCAAGTCGCTGAAATGTACTAAAAACTGATCACTTCACAATCTCAGAGTAAAATGAGAAATGAATTATGTAAACACACAGACACATATCTATCTATCTGTCTATTTATCTCTCTCTCTCTCTGCCTCTCTGTATCTCTGTGTCTGTATCTCTCTGTTTCTGTCCGTCTCTCTCTCTCTCTCTCTCTCTCTCTCTCTCTGTATATATATATATATATATATATATAGGTATACAGAATACGATGTATAAATTGTCGACGCAAAAATGACACCAAAAAATTATCTTGAAATACTAAACAGTAAATTTATTAAATAAAACAGCCATTGCCTTCTGTCACGGCTGCTAGACGACTTCAGAATATTCTGCATCTGTCCTGGAGGATCTTCTAGTTTAAGTTGGTGAATGTTGCTATAATTCTTGCCTTCTGTTCATTTTTGGAGTTACAATGAGTTTTGTTGGTCTCTTGGTCAACTGCGCCCCATATATATTAATCAACGAGGTTACAGTCTGAGGAGCTAGGTGTCCAGATATACGGAATGATGTGGTCGCAGAAGTTTCTGACAGCCATAACATTGTTCTCCTGATCATATGGAACGGTGTAGACTCCGGTTCGTAGATATAGGGATTTCCAGTAGCTACCCTACTGACCCAGGACACAAAGGCCCCCCTCAAGTCACTTGATGTAGACCCCCGTGTTAAGTGTGAGACCGTCACCAACAAATTCGAGAGATCAGCGTTTTTCGAGCTGCTGTACCTTCGTAATCATCATTAGACTCATCCAGCTCTTTCAGAATCCAGTGTACTGTCCTCGGATTGACACCTGATTGGAGCTTCCGGCGTAAATCCCAAGCAGTACAGCATGCCATTTCTAAATTTCAGGCGGAGTGAATTGCGACATGGTGCTCTTTTTTTCCACAGACGGTGCCCAACTGACCCTACGAGTATGTTATACAGACGACAATTTATCCATCGCACATTCTATCTCTGTGTGTGTATATATATATATATATATATATATATATATATATATATATATATATATATATATAAAGGTGAAAGACAATAAGAAAACTGTTTCATTAGCCGACGCATTTCATCCAATATGGACTTTTTCAAGGAAAAAATGAAATGAATTTATTAAACAAAGAAAAGGGAAAAAACCCTGGACGTAGGTTAATATTTGGATAATATTCAATGGCGGCACACTCGAGGATTTTTTCTATTGTGAGTGAGTTATTTTCTACTGTCCCAAGCAAACGTACATAACTGTATCAAGGAAGCAACAGAAAATGGTTGAATCCGTCAACACAACAATAAAATCAATATTTCCACACGTGATAGTACTTGACGAAATTTTCAATTGACAATATGAACACAATAGCGTTTTCTAAATTCTTCTAGTTGCTAGTTGCTAAGGACATTTTGTTTTGTTGTTAATAGTGACTTTGTGTTAATAAATTCATTTCGTTTTTGCCTTGAAAAGTACATATTTGACGAAATGCGTCGGCTAATAATACAGTTTTCCTGTTGTCTTTTACCATTATACATATTGTCTTCTTTCTACAGATTAACTCGGAGAAATTATATATATATATATATATACCCCTTGAGCGCTTAGCTTTGGAGTGGATAGAATGGAGATCAACTTGTTTTAGTGGACTCAGTAATTTTCAATCTGCTTGTCTGAATCATCTTCAAGAAGCGAGAGCAAGATCTAAAAGGTCAGCCATTTTAACAGTGATCTCACCCAACAATCCTCATACTTGCTCCATATGTGGCCTCCTTTGTAAATCACTAGCGGGTGTTAAATGCCACTTAAGATTATCACACAAACTTTCATAACTGAATCAATAAGCTGTCAGATCCTCATACGTCGAAAACCGACGGGAGAGTCCATTATTATTATCATTATTATTATTATTATTATTATATAGAAAGAGAGAATGAGTGAGGCCTGGAAAATGAAGTAATGGCTCCGAATGAGAAATCGCAGAGCTGAGAGCGAATTCCAGTCGATATCATTAAATTCTTATACTTGCTAATACCCTTGAAAAATGTATGCACCTATATTTTCTCCCACCAGCTATGGGCAAAAAACATCACAGATTGAGTTCTATGGCCTTGCGTGGCCACCGGTTTAGAAAAGGACAACTTTGAATTCAAAATATTCATTAGGCCATTTGGACATCTTGTGGTGCATGATGTGCACCATTTTTAGTTATTCCAAGCTGCACAAGAATTCATCACTATAAACAAATTATGTATTTGGGTAATGTTGCTGTTGTGTTTCTAAGAACTGCGCTGTTGGACGGTCATACGTCAAAATAAGATGTGCGACGAGATAATCACATACACACACATATATATATATGTTTTTTAGTATATACTCATATCTGAACAAAAGCTATGTTTATTAATTATACATGTGTATTTATTTTCTATTGCTTGGACAGTGTACTTATTAATTTTCGGCTAAATGAAGATTTCTGATATCATATCAGAGAAAATATGGGCTCTATAACAGAATTTGAATCTGCACTTATCTCGGGGAATCCGTCATTAGATCTGACATGTTTTGATCTCTCGACTGCGGGGTGCTTTGTTCACCAATCAAATTTAAAAAGTGCCTATATACACAGCTTTTTCTCTGAATATTGAAATAGACACACTTGCCCAATTTTGTATCCTAACGTAAATAAAGCAATTCTAAAGTATTATTTATTAACCCGAAAGATTTTGATTACTTAATCATTATTTTCTTTTTAGTGAATTCTCGTATTCCAGTAGACCGCTACTTTTATTTATATAACATTATATATATTTATTTATTATCGTTTACTTGGAAGGAGTTTTATACTTCTCTTACTACGAATATTTTATACTACTATACAAAAGTAAAAATGTCGAGAAAAAATTTGGATAAAAAATTACGTAGATATACGACTAGTGATCTATCTGTGTGACTCAACAGTTAACTCCTGTCCTGGGTATAACGATAAACTTAATCGACGTCCAGGCTAAGACGATAAACTACGTCCAGCAGCAAGGGCTCTGATCAGGAGGTTTTGAAGAGCGTGGAAACCACCTCTTAATTGCTGGTGTTCCCAGGTCCATCCTGACCAGGGTTGGTAGCATCTGTTACAGTCACAGCTATGGGCAAATAGTTAACCACGAAACCAAGGTAAAAAGCATTATAAAAGTGTAAAAATACCAGAAATCCTTTAAAAAAAAAAACCAAAAAAAACCAAAAAAAAAAACCACAAAAACAAACTATTACCAGAAATAAATTTTCGAAGAAAAAATATATTACCAGCAATACATTATTGAGGAAAAAAAATTGTGTCAGAAATAGATTTTTGAAAAAACAAAATATTACCAGGAAAAAAAAGCTGCCGGCATTAAATAACCGATTGAGGTTGATATCCCGTAAAACACAACAAACCAAACAAATCAACAGATAACTTCTGGCCTTGGTAAAACAGGCTCTCCTTGGAACAAATATATTATTCATTTGTTTTTCAGATCTTATTTAATGGTCCTAATATATAAAATGTCTGAAACGTTGCTAAAATATGAAGAACTAAAAAGAAGACAAACATATAGCAACGAGTTGATGCAGCAAAAAAAAAAAAAAGAAAAAATTACAATGGTCAATAAAGAGAGAATGAGACAAATTATGAATTCTCTTGCTTGCATTTACTCCGGATAAAGGCCCACGTTGATGTAGTTCTCAGAGAAAACGGATAATGCCAGTCTATGAAAAAATGATATCTATTACGGGGTCCAGATAATTATGCTCTTTTTATGAAGACTTAGTATCTCTAATCAAAACAAGACAGTTTATGGCAAGTAATGTGTTATACAGAGTGTTCCAAAAGTTGCTTAGGTATTTAACATGTCATGTTTTTCTTTTTGTTTTCAGAAATTAGCATTGAAAAATTTTTCCCCAGAAGAAATTTATAATTGAACAAGGAACGAAAAATTTGGAATTTTATTTGGGATTTTTTTTAAGCATTTCATCCCAAGCAAGGCAGGAGTGCCACAAGAACGTAAGAGGCTATAAACAGTGAGAGTAAGTGTAAAGAGGTGTGTTTGAGGAAAGGATAAGGAGAAGGACGTGGATAAAGGCATAAGAAAATGTTGATTGACATTATATTTTAATATTTGGAAATTATAGCTATAAGGAAAGCAAGTAAGAGGAAGGGAGTTCCAATATCGATTAGTGCGAGATAAGTAACTGTTGGAGTAGAAATGACTGCTACATTTAAACCTTTCGACAATGAGAGGGTGGGACCGAACTGCCAACCTAGTAGCACGCTTAAATTCATGCAGTTATCAGTGAAAGTAGTTCGTCAGAACAGATGCCATGAAAATATTTGTAGAACAGACAGAGGGAAGCCATATCTACGTCTGTGAGAAAGTGAGTGTAGAGGAGATGCCGGATAAGGACCTATATCATTGAATATCCGTCTCTGGATTTTGTAGACAACCTCGAGATGAACTGCGGGGGGACCAAGCCGTATATTTAACAGTAGTCCATGCAAGGACGAATAGTTGATTTGTAGATTTGAAGTATGCAATCAGGTAGGAAAACTTTTTGGCGCGGCACAGAGAACCAAATTTCCTTGCAGTAGATGAAGCTATTGATTCAATGTAGTTACCAAACTTTTTCTTACCGGATAATTTATGGCCACATCTCTCTACTTATCTGAAACATCCAGATCATTTTCTTTGTTTAGTATTGCACTGAGTTATCAAACACATTTATAGAAAGATTGCGTCTACATATTTTGTCATGATTAAATGCGGATACAGTTACGGTGTACATATTTTCTTTCTGGGTATAAACGGTTTTTTAAATAGTAAATAAACACTCAGTTGAAATTGCTAGACTTTTAAATTGGGAGGTGTCTTCAGATTCTTTTAAAGCGTTGTGTTTTATTTGCTACTGTCGTAAAGTTTAAATTTCCCACGCTTTAAAAGTTGGATTTAGATATAACTCGTAAAACCGAATACAAGAATTTCATATGATATTTTTTCTGGAAGCTCAAATTTTGAATAAAATTAAACTTACAATCTGCTAAGCATCAGTTCCTCTTCAGAAATTCTACATTTTGCAAGTAAACAAGCCATGTTTTTTTTTTAAATTAGGATCATTGTAATCATCATGCTCCGTCCCTCGTATCCATTGCCCGTTATTTCCAGGTTCTTCTCGATTCGATTAATTTTTAGATATGTTCGAACTGAGCACATTAATTAATCTTCATATACTGATTTTTTTTTTCAAGCAGGAAACAGATTGTCACCGCTGGGTGTCCACTTTTATATTTTATATTAACATACATTCTCTCTTTGATAAAGAGTACTTTCGCCCATAAATACCTCACAACTTAAAACTATATTTATATCATCTATACTAAGATAGTTTAATATATATAAAGGCACACTCTCATATATACATACACACACACACACGTATATATATATATATATATATATATATATAGGGTGTCCAAAAATTTTTACATCATTTTAAAAGCAAAATCTACTAACTCTAGCTCAATGAAATTGAACAGTTTAGGTCTTAATTTGATTGGTGTTCAATATATGCACCGCCTGTGAAACCGCACGCGTCAAGTTCGTAGTTAATCTCTTGAGAAACACGCTAATGTTGATGATGGTCTAGCAGATCCTTTAGCTTTGCATAAGCAGCCTTCCTCTATTTTTGTACCAAGTTCAAATTCGTTTGCCATTTGTTGAATATTTTTTCCAAATTTTGCATTGAAGGCACACTGCACAATTTTGGGTAACTGTGTGCGAGCAGATTCCACGACGAAAAATGGCTTCTCTTTGGGAGTGAACGGCATGGCTCAACCTGAAAATATCAAATCTTGATCTGCTTCTATATTTTCTGTGAAAATTTAAAGTTATTTCAACAAGAATTGCCAAAGATTATTGGCCTTTGAAATATTGGGTTGGGGCACCCTATATCTATATCTATCTATCTATATATATATATATATATATATATATATATATATATATATATATATATATATATATATATACTGAGAGAGAGAGGTGCACATGGTGTAATACTTAGTGAAGTTGCCTCGCTAGATCGATTAAAATTGAGAAGTTGCATCCATGCTCACGAGGTGTAATATTCTTGCTGCCTTGAGTTTTAATAAATTCCTGCGCACACACACAGACAAACACACACAGATTTATATATATATATATATATATATATATATATAAATACTTCTATTAATAGCTACATATATATATATATATATATGTAGCTAAGCTATTAATATAAGTATTTATATGTATATATACATACATGCAAATACTATATATATATATATATAAACATATATATATATATATATATATATATATATATATATATATATATATATATATATATATATGGAAGAATTAGAAACAGAAACATTACTGATGAGCGGGAAAAAAGTAATCAGGAAGACAGTAAATAGCGATTGATATTGCATTTAAATTTTTCACGATTAAATTTGGCTGGAATGCATAGAGACAGGAGGAAGTTCCATAATCGACAGTGCGAGAAGTAAGAGAAAAGAAACTGTTAGCATAGAGCTTACGGTTACATCAAACCAGCACAACTGTAAATTGATGAGATCTTGACGCCATTCTAGTACCGCGCTTAATTTTTTTTAAAAGTCTAAGTGTCATAGCGAAGATTTAACTTAAGCATGTTTTATTGAAAGATTATAAAAGTTTTGTCTTCTTATTTTCAATTGTACCGGAAATATCTAAACAGTTACAACATTATACATGTACATATTCTCAATTCAGAAAAAATCTTCAGTATCTGTTTATATTTCTGAGATTAGGTATCATGTACATTATTTACATTATTAGAACTATTGTCCTCATGTTCGTCGCCATATTTATCACAAGGTTGCGGCCGTTTTACGCTCCGGCCTTCTTCAAACTCGTCGTTTATTTTGCTCACTGGGGTAGACTGTTCTAGTTCCACCTGCCATGTTTAATGGATGTCAGTTATCAGTTATATGTTAATATCCCTCTGAAAGTTTTCCACTGCCTAACCGGGTATTGAACTCACACTCTTTGGGTCCTGTCACTGGATCTAACCAACGCCTTTATCCACATTGACATGTTTTCTTGAGGACATCTGTGTGTGAATTTCTGGGTATTATAATCCTAATGTCTTCAGCAACCATTTTAAACGGAGCTCATATTGCAACTTTAGTTGTTATTATTGCCTTTCTCTGGCACTCATTATTACTGGTTCCCATATTGTATTTATTTCTATACTTGGTCGGCTCAGAAGTTTCTTCTCGAAAATAAGAAACATAATCTAAAACGCGTTCCTGAAGCCAATCGCACAATATACGACTCAGCTTCCTTCACTTCACAATTATTGTTTTTAAATTTTCAATTTAACACAGGAATTTTGTCTTTGAAAATGATGACCACCACAATATTTGTCTTCAAATAAACAACACACTGATGATAACATTGTGCACATTTAAAAGGACTCAGAATAAATTATATGTATCAACACAGTAATTTTCTTTATTCTTTTAATAACGACACCAAAGAGCTTTTCCTTGAATATTAGACAATTGAAAATAAGTAGACAAAACAAAATTATTCAATGCGAGATGTCTCTGTAAACATGCTGCCAAAATATATTAAAGTATTTTCTTTTTATGTCATGATTGTTGATACAATTTATTTTAGTCCATGCTCTGTTTCAATTAAACAATATTAATTACATTTACCGGCCTGAATGTCCGAGAAATCTCGTAGAAAATATGCGCCCTCCGACAGGAACCGAACCTGTATCCTATACTCAAACAGTCATATAATCTGGCATGATGTTTAATCATGCAGCCACAGAGTACATTCGGGTTAGCAAAGTACAAATCACTGCTTATAAACACACAGCTTCGATGATCATTCTCGGCAATACATTACTGCAGAAACGTAAATTAATATAAATAATGACAACACATTAGATGAAATGGATTAACTCAATTTCCACTAATATATACATACAAATATAAATACATACATTTTAGACAAGTATATGCACATCGATATTCCTATTGTAAGACAGATTTCCCCACTACATTAAATTTAAGTAACATAAACCCTGCCAAATAACGTCATGTCTGACAGTTCCAATTTGCTGCTGGTATAATAGATCACGATTAAAAAAATGAAATCGGAGAGCCGAGTTCGAAATCCAGTCGTATCGTAACATTTATTTAAATTTGGTAAAGATATGTATCCATTTATTCTACCCACCAACTTATTTATATAGGCTTCTTTGTCAAATAGTCCATGAGAAAGAAAAAGAACCTGAATGAAAACCAGCCTGGAGAAGGATGTCAGATGACAGATATGCTCTCTTGTAGAAAGCAACGGAAATCCATATTCCCTAAAAAGTCTACACTTTTATCATCATCTGAATTGTGGTATACAGTGTATCAGCACAGCTCCATGAAACTATGATTCAGAGACTGTACATTGCAAAACAGCAGCTTTTGTTATGTAAAAAAAAATTATGTTTATCCCCTCGACGGGAGAATTCATTAATATATTATCAGAGTCGGGAAACAGTCGAGTACCATAATCATTTTTTTTTTAATCATTTCAACCCAAAGAAGACCTCAGGGTAGAGAGTTTGACCAGCACGGCTGCAGAAGTATCTCCAGCTGCAGAATATCAACCAACCACCCCACGCAGTCAGATGTAGCACAAGGCCGACGTCATGTGGCGTATCCGAGCCCGTAGGCCCGGCCAAAAATTTCCCGAAAACCACGTATAAAACAGGGTTTGGTAGCTGTTTCCCGAGATTAGATTCTGCACTTCGACACAGCCTCGTCTGGGGATACTCTCTACTCGGAGACACAGAGTTTGACGAACACAGCATGAGACGAAGCTACAACTACAGGCCAACATACAGTATTTACTACTATGTGAATGGAGACATAAACATTATCATCCATAGGTATGTTGCAAAAAATATATTTAAACCAGCATGACCAGGAATGCATTTCCTGTGTAGTTGAAGGCAAAAATCGCGTTCAAATTATTTAGATTTCGGGATTAAATAACCCATAGTGATTGATATGCCACTAAACAAAATCTTCCAAAATTTTCTATGATAATTCAATTGGTGGACGAACCGCTTTGGTAATTTTTTTTTTTTTTTCATTTATGTAACTGTGTATTAAGGCAGCAATCAATCTTTTGTACAAATTTCATTGACGATAGGTAAATGGTACAAAGATTAAGTTTTTTAATAATTTCTTTTTCATTGGTACACCTCATTTATTTTCTGGACATTGTTATGTGCAAACACTTTTGAAATGATTTGTAGATCCGAGTGTTTTCGTTAATGTATTAGTCATTATCAATGATACTTTCTCTATATCTTAATATGTACATTTTGCAATGTGCATATAAGAATGGAAATGGAAATATTCTTATATATATATATTTATATATATATATATATATATATATATATATATATATATATATATAATATATATATACATATATACATATGTACATATATATATATATATATATATATATATATATATATATATATATATATATATATATATATGTATATGAACATAGAAAGTCAGCATATTCTTTAGCAAAAATGATAGAGCGTATGTAAATATAGAAGTGGTTAGGGAGATTAACAGTAAGCTATCACCAGACCACCTTGCAAGTTAAATTTTCGCAGTTCAAAGCAAGTATCTAGATATTTTTTTTTATACAGGTAAATAAAAATACACAAATATCTGAACTACTTTAGAGACACGACATAATATGGAGGATTTTTTCCATTTAGCATTACGATATATATATATATATATATATATATATATATATATATATATATATATAGTTTTAAGGTGTGCTATATTTACGAGATAGAGTGCTCAATATTAGAGATAGAGCGTATGTAAATATAAATATAAAAGCGAACATTGAAGTCAACACTCAGAAGCGGCAGGCTGTTTGTGCAAGACGCAATCGTCAGGCAGCGAATGTTGGATTTTTCCTTGATGATTACGCATGAAAAAACCTGTCGCCTCTGAGTGTTGACTTCAATGTTCACTTTTATATTTACATACGCTCTATCTCTGATATTGTGTAGTTTAGCCAATAAACATAGCACACCTTAAGCCTATATATATATATATATATATATATATATATATATATATATATATATATATATATATATATATATGTGTGTGTGTGTGTGTGTATATATATATAACAATACATCATATAATATTTATGTAATACATTTCAGACGTTTCTGTATTTTTCTGCATCAATGAATGGGTAAATCCTTGTTTTGGACAAGGAACATTTACGTTCCAAATGCAGGAAATGTTTCTGGCCGAGGAAAGTCGATTCACAATAGTCAATGAAATTTGTTTGCGCGCAATCGGCGAGTCTTGTCTCGTGTCCAATTAGTTAATATGTAGGTCACAGCACGCGTTTTCCGTAGACAATAATTCGCCAATTTGTCTGGCAGAATGTGTGGTTCTGATCGATAATGAGTGTCCTTCAACGTTGGGCTTGTACCCAAACAACTAATTAGTATATCTTCATTCGGTATGTGTTCCTGTTGCGTAGAGGACACAACTCGGAGGCATTTCTCTCTCAGTGAACTTCTGCTGTAGTACAATCTACGTAAACAGCCCCTTCAGAACGTGGGCGGTTGATCTCCACAGCTTCCTGTCTTCTAAGGCTCTCAGCAATAACTTCTCGACAGTATTTTCTTGTTTTCTTTTTTTCCGTAAGTTTATATATCTATTAGGTTGGTACAAAAATAATGTCGTCTTCTCACATACGTTACTATGTGAAAAAACGACTTTATTTTTGCACCAACCTAATATTTCAACACTTTTATACTGGGTAATGTTATTTCTCGTCCAGAATAAATGAAACTATGAAAGCTAATAACTTACATGTAAGATTACATACAGGCCGTGGCAAAAGTGACGGACTTTTTTTATTTATTAACATTTATTAAACAGAAATAAAATACAGTAGTTAAGAAAATTTATACGTATAGTTAGTTTAATTTAGTTTTTCCTTCCACTTGTGCTGTTTGGTGTCGCGTGTAGACACAGTCGTCTGTCAGGGGCAAGGCTGGAGGAGAGATATCTCGTGGGCTCTCGAGTAATTGTCACTGAGTCGGTTCAGCATCATCTTGGTCTTCCTCTCGCTCTCCCGTCAGAGTACCTTAGGGTGTATCCTCGAAGGGCTGGTTGGGTGATAGGCATATGAGTGATATGTCCGAAACACTTGATGTATCGTATGATTGGTATTGCTCCTACTATATCTTTTATTGCCTCATCCCTGATCTTGTCTCGCCTGATCTTCTACACGGCTTTCCTCAGTCATTTCATCTCACAAGTGATCAGTTTCCTCTCAAGGGATTTTGTTAGGGGTTATGTATGGCACTGGTATGTCAGAGTTGGTAGGGAAATGGCGTTGATGTTGTCTCCCAAAGCCCAACCCTAACGAGGCAATGGTGAAGCTATCTCTGGCATAGTAGGCCGACAGCGGATAAAAATTGCTCAAAGAAACAAAAAGAGATTTATAAGTATAGTCACATAAATACAACATGATTTGTTATGGTTAAAAAAAACTATTTCTCATTTTTATAATACTCCATTTGATTTTCAATTCAACTCTGAACACTTTTTGTCAACAATTCCCTTTGACACATTTCTAGTTTAATTCCAGAAAATATATCAATAATAGTTCGTTTTAATTCACAAAGTGAACGTGTAAGCAAGATCTTTAAGTACACTCCACAATAAACTGTTCGGCGGTGTAAGGTTTCACGATTGTGTTAGGTCAACCGATTGCTCTTATCCAACCTCAGATCGAAAAAATGGCGTAATTTTATTGCACCCTGTATTATTTGAGTATTGCCGGACAGTGGTTGTACAGGTGTCTCCGTACCCTTATCTAAAATTTAAACGATACATTCTTCTGGAAAATGTCCGGTAGAAAAAGTTCTCTCTCTATTTTAGGGTTGGTGTTTATATATTTAACCATCACATACGGTTTTTCTGTCAGACGATCAGATGTCGGCGCGGCAAATAGTTTCCATCGAAGTTCGTTTCTGTCGTCAGATTCTTATCTGTAATGACAACTCGGCTATTCACGGGGAAACCCGTCTATTATTAGATATATATTAGAGATGCAATATCAATCGATGCAAATGTCATACAGTAGAACACAGGTGTTACGTGTCACTTCACTGACTGTTTTTGTTTTTTTTTTTATTGAAGAATTAACTGGGTAAATATATAAGGGGCAGACAGTAGAAAACAGTTGATGCATGTAAAGCAAACATATTTTTTTAAATGAAATATTAATCCGGTAAATACTGGATGAAAGCAAATATTAATGGTACAAGGTAACCAAAAAGGTTCAGTCAGTTTTTAAATGAAAAAAAGAAAACGCTTCACAGTATGTGTAATTTATATTTAGTCTTCGAAGTAATCGCCATCGGCATCCAGCATCTTCTGCCAACGTGTCTCCAGCTGTTCAATGCCCTTGCGGTAGAACTCGGGGGTTTTGACGCAAATAAGTCCGTGAAGGGTTTGTGCAAGTCTGCTTCATTGGTGAAGGATTTCCCACGAAGATAATTATCCAGGGAGTGGAACAGGTGGTAATCGGATGGCGCAAGGTCAGGTGAATAAGGTGTATGGCACAAAGTCTCCCACCCAAGTTGCTGTATGGTATCCCTGACCACTTGCGCGACATGCGGCCTGGCTTTGTCATGGAGGAAAAGCACATCTTTGCGATTCACCAGTGCTGGCTCCTACTAGCGCAATGCCTATTGCACACGTTTCAACTGCTGCGAGTATAGGTCTCTAGTGACCGTTTGGCCCATTGGTAGCAGTTCATAATGAACCACTTGACGACCTATCCACCAGACACAATGCATAATTTTGCGTGGGTGCATAGGCGGTCTTGCGGTGTGAGGGACAGCATCCCGAGGAGACAACCTATGTCTGAAACGCTTGGGAGTTTCGTACAGAACCCACTTTTCATCACTGGTAAGCACTCAATTGAATAAGGATACGGTACGATAGCGAGAAAGCAGCGATACGCAGGCTGCCACTCGTTGTTCATTGTGGACCTCCAACAGTGTTTGCGGAACCCACTTGCTCAGTTTGTACGTCTTTCCTAGGCGGTGCAATTGAAGTCTAAATGTTTCATCATGTTGAACTGTCTTGCAAGTTCACCACACGTTAGACTACTGTCCTTTTCAATGGCCGCCTTCAGGACTCCGTCATTCAAGACCTGGGGTCGTCCACTAAGAGGCTCATCATGGAGAGACAAATCTCTCGACTTGAATTTTCGAAACCAACGCCTTGCAGTACGTTCATCCACAGCACTATCCTCAAACGCTTGACATATGCGGCGACTTGATGCAGCTGCTGATAAGCCCACTTCGAACGAGATCTCTAGACACTTCCATCCTTCTCACAGCTCTCCGGCTTATAACTGATGGCCTAAAAAGAATCTATTACGTCATCGATTTGTCAACTCTGCTTCAGTTACTTTCCCGCTGCCGTTACGTAACTTAAAAGAAACAGACAACAAGAAAATGAAAAGTTGGAAATACAAAAATCAAACTAGTAAAGCATTTTATATATCCCGTATGTTTTCTTAACAGAGGTGCGACACTGATATCCAAACTCCCATTGAGATATCTAAAGATGGTCTCTAAAACCTAAGCAAAGTATTAAGAAACAGAAATCTTTCGTTAGAAACAAAGATAAAACTACTGAACTGTTCACTATTTACATTCTTCGGACTATTGTCCTCATCTTTGTTGCCATATTTATCACAACGTTTCGGCCGTTTGTAATTTCGAACTGAACCTTTTATTTTGCTCACCAGGGTAGGTTGTTCTAGTTCCACGTGCCATGTCTAATGGATGCCAGTTATCAGTTATCTTCTGTTAATTCCTCTCTCAAATTTATCCCCCACCTTAACCAGGCATTGGACTCACATTTTTTTGGTGCTGTCACTGGATATAACTAACGCATTTATCCACTGTATCATGTGATAAATATGGCGACAAAGATGAGAAAAATAGTCCGAATAATGTAAATAGTGTACATAATACCTTATCGCAGAAATATAGACAGATACTGAACTATTATATAATACCAGTCCTTGGGCATCTCGAGGCGGTGTAATGATTAGCGAGCTTGTCTCGATAGAACGATTACAACAAAGTAGCAAGTTTGATCCTCACTGAGTTCCCCATACTTTCGGTCCTGTGCCACATCTAAGCTACACTTGGAAAATCACTATAATACCAGTCCTTCTATAGGCAGTGAATGCTAGGCTCAGAGATGAAGAAGAGACTTGAAGCAACAGAATTGCAGCTCCGCAGAAGGACTTTAAGAATACCATGGAGTTAACATATGGATAATGACGCTTGCTTTTGAGAAGATCGAAAAAGAAAGATTTAGGTTTAACATCAGAACGATAAGGTTTACATTTCTAGGGTACATAAGGAAGGAAGAATGCTTTGAAAGTTAGACACTCACAAGACAGTTTGAGGTCAAGATGGACAGGGGAATGAAACGGAGAGACTACCTAGTGAGCTTGTCTAGATGAATGTAGATCATTGATTAGGAGAGATAGAAAATAGATAAAATTTACTAAGAGCTAAAAAGGACAGGAAATCTGAGAGAGCTATGATTGTTAAAAGTGGGTTGAAATCATTATATCAAATGTTAAACACGTGCAATGTCGCAAATGCATTATTCATTATGGATCTAAATTTAATTTCATTCACATTAATGCGCCAACATTTTGGCACAGCATGTTTTTCATATTTTTACTTTCATGACGGCACGCAGCCCTAACTTTTTGCCTACCCCAGTTTAGTGCTAAAACTCCAGTCAACCATGATATCGTGCAGCAATTCGGTCGATTTCTTTCCTTCAGATGCCATGGTCTTAGCGAATTTCATACACGATTGTTTTTTATTTGCAAATGTTCTAAAGATGATGAAGATAATATTGCATATTTCAGTTGAGAAAACTTTTTGCTACCATTTTTGTCAACACTGAAACGAACAAAGAAGTATTTTTGTTAAAGATATCTTCAACTGATATAAGTTTACCAAATGCGAAAAGAGACTTAGTTGACAATAATAAACTGCCAGGTGTTGACGGCCAGAGTCTAAAATAATGCACTGATTATTTCTCACGTTTACGTGACATTAACTGTAATTGAAATGGCGTACAGTTCGTTGTTTGATTGAATTTGTCTTTTATAGCTTATCAATCGTTTGCATATTATTTAAAGCCAGAATTTTTTTTTAGATTTTAAGAATTTATTTTGTAGACAATAATGATTTACTGATACAATTCATGTTAATTAAAACATAGCTGGAGGGAGAACAGGTGGATTCATGAATTCTCAAAGGTATTCGTGCGTAAGAGAATATAACGAATCCGGCAGGATTTTAAACTCGGCTGTCTGATTTCAAATTCAGAATCTTCCAACACTCTCGCGACCAAGCTTATATCACCTGGTATTCCAAGCGGTCATTCATCTATCTATAGACCAGGTTCGATATCGCTCAACTTCTGTGAAATGATGAACTGAAATAAGTGACTAATAATCATTTAACATTTCTCTGAATATCGGAGCATTAAAAAGGAGTGATGTTTTTCTAGCAGTACCAAACAACAGCATTTTTCCACACTGTGGAATACAGTTTTAACACTTGAATGATAAAGATGTGTTATTGCTTAGTTTACGGTATCAGTCGAATAACATCATAAAGGACACAGAGCAGTTACAGTTTAATTATTCAAATGTTTTTATTGGCGTATAAAGAGGAAACATATAATGACGGAGATGTAAGGACGAATCACCGATCAATTCATTATACCGTGCATTGCTAAAATCTACACACCCTTGAAAACTGGATGTATTTTTTTTATTTTGAAAGGAACAATTAATATTTTAAACTCCAATTATTTATTTTAATAAGCAGATCTATCACAGTTTTACTTAATACACAAAACACATTTGAAATATTTAAAACTGATTCTTAAACAAAGAAAACTATGCAAAATGTCTTTGCAAAAGTGTACACCCCCTTTGGAATGCCTTCAGCTAATACTTTGTGGATGATCCTGCTGCGTCAATTACAGCCTGCAGACGCCTCGGGTAGCCTTCCACGAGCTTGCTGCAGTGACCTGATGACAGTTTTTGCGATTCTTCATGGTAGAACTTCTCGATCTGTGTCGGATTGAATGGGGAACGTTGGTGCATAGTCAGCTTTAGATATTGCCATAGATTTTCTATAGGATTGAGGTCTGGAGACTGGCTGAGCCACTCCAAAACTGTGGTCTTCTTGCTAGCAAATCAAGCTTTAGTGCATTTTAACACATGCTTGGGGTCGTTATCTTGTTGAAACTTGATATTGCGACCCAAGTGCAGAGCTCTAGCAGACTTCAGGAGGTTTGCCTCCAATAATACTTGGTACTTGACACTGTCCATGATACCATAAATGATTACCAGCACTTTAGGCTCTGCAGCTGAAAAACATCACCAAAGCATCGAGCCAACGCCAAGCTCCACAATGGGAACGGTGTAATGAGGCTGGGGAGCAGTGCCTTTTTTCCCGCCAAACGTAGCGTTTCGAATCTTTTCCAAATAACTCGACTTTGGTCTCATCTGACCACAAAATCTTTCGTCACATTGTTATAGAATCAGTGATGTGGCTCTTGGCAAAGTTTAGCTTAGCTTGCTTGTGTATAAGCTTCAGAAGGGGCTTTTTTCTAGCTACCCTCCGGTACAAAACTCTGGAAATTGAAGATGCATGAACATCTGTCCCAGTACTGGAAACTGAAGCTTTCAACTCATCCAGTGTTGCACTTGAATTGGATGTTGCCACCCGGACAAATTTTGATTTTGCTCGTATGGTAAGTTTGCTCGGTCTCCGAGATCTTGATAGGGTAACAGTGGTTTTGTGCACTAACCACTTTTTAACTACAGATTTAACAGTGCATAGGAACAATTCTAAAGTTTTTACAATCTTTTTATAGCCATTATTTTCATTGTACTTTTGAATAATAAGGTTTTTAAGTTCCTGAGAAAGAGGCTTGCCCATTTTATTTCCCGAGTTGGATACCTTGTGTTTACAGTCACAGTAAAAGGCCAACATACCAAGAAACCATGTGGTGGATAATTTTGTAGGCAGTTAAATCACCTTATATACCAAGATAATAGACTGGTCAAATTTGTTTGTTATGGTAGAACATACATGTCATTTTTAATTGTTCTGGATTGTATACATCAATGATAAAGTACGTGATAACAGAGTATAATAACTGGGGGGGTGTAGACATTTGCAGACATTTTCTAAGTTATATGATTTTAAGAATCAGTGTGAAATTTTTAAAATGTAATTTATATATCAAAGGAAAGTGTGATGGATCTGCTTATTATTTAACAATCATTGCAATTAAAAAAATGTGTTGTTCCCTGTTAAAGTATACAAAATATATAATTTTTCAAAGGGAATGTAGATTTTTGCAAGCCACTCTATATATATATATATATATATATATATATATATATATATATATATATATATATATATATATGCATGTATGTATGTGTGCGTGTGTGTATTCTAAGGAATCGTATGTATAATTGGATTTTTTATTATTTTAAATAAATAAAATTATTACATAATATACAGGGCGTGATGAATAAATTGTTGTCGAAATTACGAACATAAGACTGACATCCCATTTTAACATATATATTTACCAAAATGACGCAGAAATATCTAGTAAAGAGTAAATATATTCAATAATATCGCCATTGACTTCAATCCTGGTCTCCAGACTTCTTCGGAATCTCCTGTACCTCTTCTGGAAGATCTCTTTGTTTAAGTTGGCGAATTCTGCTATAATCCTTACATTCAGTTCATATTCAGTGTTACCTAGCGTTTTCTTGATCTCTCGCTCAACTGGGCCCCACACATAATAATCAAGGCGGTTTTAGAAACATGAAGTTGCTACCATGTTTCGATATCAAAGGCGATGATCTAACGGGAACTCCATGATAACACCTTAAGAGAGGAAGCTCTGAGAGCCATGCCTAATGTCTTATCAGATGTATCATTGCCTTTATAATAATTGCTATTAAGTCATTCATTTGTTCACCCAGATACTTATTCACTCACGGAAAGCTAACACCTAATGGCAAAAACTGGGATTAAATGACAGCAAATCTCCTGAATATTCCAACTCTTTCCACGGTATTTTCCTATCGTCGCTTTTGTAGTCCTGAATATTTTCTCTATATTTAAACTATTTCAGGACGACGTGTACGACGGATACAACTGAAACCTTGATATACCATTACTTCGGCTACATGAGAAGGCCGGTATGCTTATCTACATTTCCAATTTTCTTTGACGAACAAGGAATATTCAGCCCCTTTCTCTTATTCTTTGCTTATATATTTCCAAGGCCTCTTTCAAAAAAGGTTTCCGGAATATACTCCCGAATACGCCATCTGCAAAACTTATTGCTTGTTATATTACTTTTATTTTCACCGCCATTTTTTCATATCTCTGCATTTTTGCTAGCT
>OZ010581.1:112623268-112626765 GCA_963932145.1 Acanthosepion lycidas | reverse complement strand
CTACCCTGAGTTACTCTTTGGCCTTGTTTTGTATAGAAAATTGAACTAAGATCCAACAGTATATAACCTACCTATACTCCCACCCTTAAAATCAAAACATTAAGCAACCCTCTACCTCGAGTTACTCTTTGGCCTGGTTATGTATGGAAAACCGATCTAAGATTCACTGTTATATAAACTACCTATAATTATAATTCTCTTACTTCTACCCTTAAAACAGCCATTAAAAAATATCTACTTTGAGTTACAGTTTGGCTTTGTTTTATATCGAAAGTACACTCAACGTTATATAGCCTACTCATCCTTATAATAGTCACGTCTTAATCCCTTCCTTAACAAGAACCTAATTAGGAAACTCTCTACCTTGTGTTACTCTTTCGCCTGGTTTTCTCTCAAAAATATTACTATGGCACTGAAAGGTTAATAGTGATCCGAGTTCGTGTTTCACCTCAGACTGTTGCATTCGTTTCCGCATTCGGCTATGGCCTGCATTTATGCTTCCATACAATTTCACTAATATCAATGATGAAAAAGAGAGAGTGAATCCTGAGGAACTTATCAAAAATCATCCTTCATCGAACGTTTGGTCCTGACGCTAGAGAATCAGAAAAAGTGTAACAAATACAGAACCCACATCACTTGAGGACTACCAACAACAGCAACAACTAAAATGGATAGCACCTGAAACTCGAATAGAGAATCAAGACATAATATTAACATTCCACATTATTTCAAATAAAAATTTAGGAAGGAATTCTTTACCAGTGCCGAAAGAGCGATAACAGCTTCGCGACTTGAGGAATCTGTTTTCTTAAAATTTTGTTATAGGAGAAAGACTACAAGTTTCAACTGAAATGTTTCCTGGATGCTCGGCCAATGACTAGCAAATGTTTAGTTGTAGGTAAACCATTACCGTCTAGCTAGTAAATTAGTCTTGAGTGGGAGTCACGCAAGGCGATATCTTTTCTCAGATATTATATCAATTGAAATTTATTAATAATTTACTAATAATAAAATGAGGAAATTAGTGGAGGGCCATAATCACGTACATAAAAAGATTCCTCACTGTTCACTGTTAATGTATGGAATTTACCGCCCTATAAAATGCTCTTGAACTATTTAACGGTTGACTCATTATGCTGTGAATCTCTGGCGTGTATATATATATATATATATATATATATATATATATATATATATATATATATATACGGCTGGTTCCAACAATCATTTGAAGATTTTGGAATCAGTCTGTATAGGATTAAGGAAACCTTCTCTCTGCCGGCAGAAAGAATTTGTAAAGTCCCTTAATCTGCTGGGGGATATTTTATTTTAACTGTCCCTCGCTAATTTATTTACACGTTGTTTCCCCTTCCCTCGTTACAAGTATAAACACTTGTTTGTTATTTTAGCGTGTTTCCCCCTTTTTTTCCTCTTTATTTTCGTTACTGTTCTTTTCGTTAATTAATGATGCAACAATTGTCTCTTGATGAGATGTTGGTTGAAAGGGTCTTAGAGAGTAATAAAATTAAAATCAATAAATTCCTAGTTTTTAAAACGGTATATATATATATATATATATATATATATATATATATATATATATATATATATATCATGTTTCTTACACATAGTCTTCGTTTAATGTTTCTCATCTGCTTTATAATTTACCATTTGTTTAGCACCGTGTGTAAAGATGCTATCTATAATGCCTTTCCTCTTTAAGCCAAATTGGCGTGATATATTTGCGTGTGATAAATTGCCTACAACGCGATTCTCAAGAAAGAATCTATAAAAAGAGAATGGATCTTACTTGCTTCAATATTAGGTTGTTCTAATTTTAGAATCAACATTTATTCCCGAATGGACATTCTTGAAAAGTGGTTGTCAGTGTGGGACAATTCAGTGAAATATGGTGGATGCGGCCATGACTCTTGGTCCATGTCCTTCAGCTTCTACAGTGCCATCCCGGGAAAAAGGTGGCCTTGCATTAACTCCAAGCAAAATTGTAACTGCTATTAACCAATTCCGCTTACATATTTCTTAACTGAATGTGCATTTCATCCAGTTGCTGACAGTAAACTTCGTCAGTGATTCTGTGATTGCATTCCAGAAATCTTTAATGGATAACGCCAATGGCGAAACACGTGAGAGTTGCCCTAATCTTCTGTTGATTACGTTTAGGTCGTTCGTCCTGATAAAACCATTGTGACGATCGCTTATGATTGTCATGAAGGATCCATTTGTCATTCACAATTTGATACTCGATAAATAAATAGATTATTCAAACTGAGTAGATACAGTATCGAACACACTTCAAAACTTCGATATCTATGACTATCACAAAGTTCATGTGGAATCAATCCATCAGTATTTATTTAACTTGAAAATTTATGAGGTAGTCCAATATACTAATATATATATATATATATATATATATATATATATATATATATGACATTCACACACCCACACACACACACACACACACACACACATATATATATATATATATATATATATATATATATATATATATAATCTTAGATATATAAGTAAATATACTTGCCCGGAAAAACATTAGGTGTATTGGCTTGTAAATGAACAAACCAATACCCAAGGAAAATAAAGATTAAAAAAGAAAGAATTAAGAACATATCATTCAGGCGTAAATAATCGGCCAGGATCCAAGCTCAGAGTCCAAATAAAATAAAAAACCTCCGACACAAGTAAAGTAAAGCAAAGTTTTCCATACACTAAGTATTAGGTTGGTGCAAAAATAATGACGTAATAATGTCGTTTTTGACGTTAAAAAATACGTCAAAAAACTACATTATTATATCATTATTTTTGCACGAACCTAATACATCAAATGTAACTATGAACCTAAAGAGTCAGGTGAAACCTAGGTAGGTTTGTCTTGCTCTTTAGGTTCATACTTATATATATATATATATATATATATATATATATATATATATATATATATATATATATATATATATATATATATATATATATATATATATATGAGGTATATACATAAACACACACACATATATATATATATATATAGAGAGAGAGAGAGAGGGAGAGAGATACACAGTGGCCTAAGAAACGTTTTTAGCCAGCAGAGATAAACTACTTTCAATTTCAAACTTTAATTAGATAATCCCAACACAATATGTGTGAACCGTATTTGGAAGTAGTATGGAGTAGGTCCGCCATTTGCTAGTTTCAGTACTTTTTTCGATTTTTCATGGATTTGATCATGTTATCAGCAATCGTCTGATCCATATTTTGCTACTCCTTTATCAATCTTTCTTGAAGGTTTGCCACTGACGTGATTTCGCTTGCACGCTCTCGAATTTTAGGTCAATGTGCTCCCAAAGGTGTTCTATTGGATTCATGTCAAGACATTGGGCAAACCCATGGCAATGACTTGATTCCGTTCAATTCCTTTTAGGATTTCCTACTTTGCGCACCATCTTCTTGTC
>OZ010581.1:112530768-112618268 GCA_963932145.1 Acanthosepion lycidas | reverse complement strand
TAATCAGAAAACGAACATTCAAACCACTTAGCCAAAAGGCGCTACCTCCTAGAAAAGTGTAACTGAGGTCCGCTCAGCACACTCAGGTGGGGTTTGTGCGTTTTTAATAAACACAAATGTGCTGTAGCAGGCGTTTGCAACAGGGATTAGTTAGACATACACACACACGCGCGCGCATGTATATATATATATATATATATATATATATATATATATATATATATATATATATATAACAGGGATCTGCGTTTAGGCAGGCAAGCTAGGTAGTACCTGCTCAGATTGAAATTGACCAGCAGCTACATTTGTCTTCTGTGGCACAATATGCACCCTATCCAAATTATGATGGTAACTCTTATTATTAAAGTAAAGCAATATTATTCATTTTAGGATATTACATCTAAAACGTGTCATAATCGCTACACAATTGCAGTCGTATTTCAATGTGTATCAATGCATCTCATCAGGTGATTGTAAATTACTGGGGAGTGAACGATATAAATTTAAAAGTAAAATACAACGCCTTTTTGCTTTTAAATCTAAATAAATCGTTCACACGCCAATAATTTACAATCGCCAGATAGATGCAAATTATACGCGCTAATACATGACTGAAATTTTGACATGTTTTCAATGCAATATTCTAACATAAATAATATTGGTCTACTTTTATTGAGACCTCTTTTAAATTAAATGTTAGGAACGCTGGAATTGAACTCTATTCGTTCTCATCTCACACACACACACACACACACGCATATTTCATTTAATTTTTGAAACAAAGACCACTTTAAGGTTCCATTGTTATAATTTATTTCACCAGAGATGTTTAATTTTCTCAGACTTCAGTTCTGGGATGAAAAATGAATTTATAATGTACACTTTTGAAGGGAAGTATTAAGCTTATATAAGGTAAGATAGACGGTGGTCAGGGATACTGTGAGATATATTGAGCTCTCCGGATTTCAACCTTCTTGGGATTATCCATACGGATTACCAAGATTTTCGTTACTTAACTATATATATATATATATATATATATATATATTCAACATCATCACTTGATAAGACACCAGTGGTGTTGAAACAAAACGGCTAATTTTGGATTAATTTTATAAAATATTTATGTTATAATTTTTGAATAAATTATTAATTATATTCGCTCTACTCCGTATTGAGGACTCTTTTAAGAATATTAATTGTTCGTTGTTGTAATTTATTCCGTACCTATACTTGTACATATATATATATATATATATATATATATATATATATATATATATATATATATATATATATACAATGACAGAAATGTTATTTAATATTATTGAATTAGAAGTAAAGCGTATTAAGACGTATTAAGGCGTAAATATTAAGATATAATTTACTTAGGCATATGAGATATTGCGTTAATCAAATGTGTTTCTATGGCTTTTGCATTTGGATTTAGATATAAAAAACGGTTATATTGCACATTCTTTGCGCAACGAGGAATGACATTTCTCAAAATCTGTTATATATTGGTATAAGAATCTGAAATCCACAATATAAATGACTTATAAAAAAATGTTAAAATGTTAAAAACATCGTTTGGTTAAAATCAAATTTAACTTTACAGGATAGTCATGTATAATAATATCTCGCATTGCTCGGTGTTTATGTTTTTTTTTACAATGACTAAATGTTTCAACGTTTTAAAAAAATATACGATTTGAAAGGGAATAGGATTATAATCAGCTGAAAATGTATTTTAACAAAAAGATGTGAAAAGATAGCGCGTGAAGTAATCAAAGAAACTTAACTGGAAAGAAAGGACGATAAAAAGAACAGCATTCAGGGAGACAGACGATGACGGTTGTCGATTGATTTGAAATTTCGAACAGCGACATTGACACGAAGTTGGAAGTGAGACCAACAAGCGAGAAGTTAGAAAATAAAACATCAGAACAGAACTGGGGACTACCTGCCAAACAAGTACTACTCTTGAATTAGTCAAGGTCATCAGGGCATTTACCATGGACGTCTCAGTGCAAACTGAAAAATAAGTAACATTTTAGATAATTTAGATGTTGATTTTTCGGATATCTAAAGTAAGAACCTGAAGCAAAATAGTTACAATATGCGGTAAAAAGAAAGAAGCAATTAACCAAATAACCCGCTGGTCTTAGTTTAAACTGACGCTTCCGTTTTTAACATATATCCTCATGCAATAAACATAAAATGTGGAAATTCCAAATAAATTATACTAGTAATTTTATAGAATTTCATTGGAACATAAGAAAATACGAAAAAATAAGGAGTCTAGTTGATATGATTTAATGCAAAATAATTATTATTATGTTAATAATAATTTCTACCTCTCTTTCTGCTATATATATATATATATATATATATATATATATATATATATATATATATATATATATATATATATATAAAATTGAACATAGAAGTCAACACTTAGAGACGACGGCTATTTATATATATACGGGTCAGTGGTGCATTGTGGGTAGTCTATTTTGGCGGTTATTTTACCGGAAGTCGTTTATTTGTTTATTTATTTAGGTTAAATGATTTTGTTTGTTTGTATTTATTTTTATTTTTTTGTTTCTTATCTTATATATAAATATTTATTTTTAATCGGTGTTTATATATATATATATATATATATATATATATATATATATATATATATATATATATATATATATATATATGTGAAGAAATATTGTTTTAAAGTGTGTTATATTTATGAGATAAAGTGGTCAATATCAGGGTAGAGTGTATATAAATATAAAAGTGAACATTGAAGTCAACACTCAGAGGCGACAGGCTCTTTCATGTTAGAGGCAATCGTCAAGCCAATTGTGTCCAGCATGAAACAGCTTGTTGGCTCTGAGTATTTTCAATGTTCATTTTTATAGATAGATAGATAGATAGATAGATAGATCGAAAAAGTTTAGTATTCTGACAAAAAGATATACTTTTCTGAATGTTTTCAAATCATCCTGCAGCGTACTCAAAAATCTTTACACGCTTACAGAATGTTTAATTACACTCATTTAAATATCATCCGTTACTTCATTATACGTGACACGTATAAATATATATATATATATATATATATATATATATATATTTATATGTATATATATATATATGTGTATATATATATATATATATATATATATATATATATATATATATATATATATATATATATATATATATGTATGTATGTGTGCGTACGTGTGTCGATTGTTAATTGGTTTGTTTTATATATCTATAATAATTTTATACCGAAAATTAAATATTACACGAAATTTTCCTTCAACGACAGATAATTTGGACATAATTTCTGGTTAGGGTAAAGATATGTGTTTTTGATTTATATTTTTTTAGATCATTAAACATGATAGTTAGTGATTGTTATTAGGTAGGTGCAAAAATAATATCGTTTTTTGACGTATTTTTTAACGTCAAAAAACGATATTATTATTTTGCACCAACCTAGGGTATATTTACTATAAAAATATGCTGCGGATGTTTGTTTCCAGGGCGATATATATATATATATATATATATATATATATATATATATATATATATATATATATATATATATATATATATATGGAGAAAGAGAGTTAGAGAAAGGGGGCGAGAATTTGAAAAGTTCAGTGTCCTTTTTGAAAAACATGTTATTATTAACTTAATTATTATCTGAGCACTGACGAGACAGAAGGTAAAGTTCTCAGCCGGTCTACGATAAGTATCCTCAACTTTCAGATCTTTTATAACATACTTATTGCTTTAGGGAAATATTGAGCACTTTATTCAAAATTCCGTTTGCCTTCACGTACGGGCAATAATTTTACCTTTATCAATAGTTACATTAGTCAACTAAGTAACGAAATCAATATTTGTATTAAACATATCTCTATCTTTCAGTCTCTCTCTCTGTCTCTGTCTCTCTCTCTCTCTCTCTCTCTCTCTCTCTCTATATATATATATATATATATATATATATATATTAGGTTGGTGCAAAAGTAATGTCGTTTTTGACGCATTTTTAACGTCAAAAACCGACATTATTTTTGCACCAACCTAATATATATATATATATATATATATATATATATATATATATAAATATATATATATATATATATATATATATATATATATATATAGAGAGAGAGAGAGAGAGAGAGAGAGAGCGAGAAAGAGAGGGAGATTCTTTTTATACGTCTCACCATCATTTTGCAGATTATTTAAAGCCAGAAAATATTTTAAAGGATTATAATTTTTTTTTTTTTTGTGTGTGTGCGTAGGGTGGGTAATATTGATTTACTGCCTTAGAAGGCTGAAAAATTACTCCATTTCTGGGCGGATTCATATTTTTTCTAATGGTATTTGCGCCTTAGTTAATATAACGATCCTAAATGGATTTGCAACACGGCTTTCATATTAAAAATTCCAAACCATTTTCTCTTAAAACACCCGCACTTCCAAGCTTACGTTATCTGGTCTTTCTCAAGCAGCCCACCATTGACCAAGAGCGACGTTGCTTATCTTCGTTGATCGTATTGGAACCTGCATTTCAACTTGATGCTTCTGTAATATAGATATTAGGTTGGTGCAAAAATAATGACGTAATAATGTCGTTTTTTGACGTTACACGTCAAAAAACGACATTATTACGTCATTATTTTTGCACCAACCTAATAGATAGATATATAGATATTGGGTTATAAACAATTTTAATACAAACTTAGTCGGATTCATCGACCTTTCTTTAGCTGCATAGTATCTGCTACGTCAGGCTACATACAATTTTAAATTCAGAGTTACATTGTTCTAGACCGGTTGCTACCCAAGGCTATAAAACCCATTCTGCCTGCTATTTGACCATAACTGGTGGAAGGAGAAGTGGATTTGAACCTTTCCCAAGGGATATTAGCAACTATGTGAATGTACTGGATCCGAATAGAATTTCAAACCGTCACTTTGATTTCTCAATACGAGCCACTATCCATTACTCCACAGTGCTTTCAGTCATTATTTTCATTTTGATCTTATCTCTCATCTGCGGTAAAAAAAAGTATTACTATACATTATATTAGGAGCCTGGTTGCCTAGTGCGGTTTCTTGCGAATGGTCTTGTGTCAGACTACCAAACTTCTCCGTATAAGAGTATTTTTAATATTCCTCTAGAACGTCAATGCTTCATAACCAGTTAGCAATGTAAAAAGTGGACAAACACCATTAGCTAAAGCATAACAAAATATAATTTTTTTTTCAACAAATAAATTTGGCAGGGTGCAGTAGCGGAGAGAATGCAAAGCAGAGTTCTTGGTCTCTGGAAAGGGCGGTTCAGACAAATCAGCTCAAAGTGAGGCTGACATTAATGGTCAGATGCTGTTGCGCGCCAAAAGCGGAGTAATGTTGGCGCCAAGTGTCCTTGAAGAAGAAAAGGTACAAAACGTGAAGAAAGGTTATATTGAAGGTTTCCTTCTTTTATTTTTTTGAATACACAATGTAAGGGAGGCAACTTTATCTAAGAATGTCCTTTTTGTAGAAAAGGAAAGATCAGAGGAAACTTACTGACAGAACTAATTCGGTTGGTAGTGAGATTTCGACCTATGAATATCACCAAGCGTTCGTTGCCTGTAGGAAGTATAGGCCCCCAAACAGAGGGAGAGATCTAGAAAGTATAGGTATCACGTGTGGGAGCTTGTGGATATCTGACTTACTTGTTTAGGCAGGTCCGTTCGATCCTGAGGTTTATGACGAAAATGCTTGTTGCTCTGGACAGGAGGTTAGGTCAGAAAGTTGGTCTTAGACCGGGTCTACACTGATGGAAGGTAGCTTCGACAAACGAACAGACTATGAAAAAGGTCTATTGCGAAATCTAGGCAGTTAAACTGAATGTGCAGAGAGAGATGTAAAAAGACACCTTCTCGACTTGATGCCCTCAGGTCGTCTGTTATTGGTGGATACTTTTTGGCGGTTATCCGATGAGTCACGTGGCCGTTTGACTAGCGGCAAAATGCCAACCGCCCAAAGAACTTTGAATGGATGTTCGTTTGAAAACGATCACGTGCCTCAGCAGCGAAAGTGTTGGGTCATTGCTCACAGGGTAGCAACGACGATGAAGGGAGGAGAAAGTTAAAAGGTTTGAGGCAAACCATGTCGGTAGGAGGAGGTGCCGATAACATAAACCTATTCTTGTCATGAATAAACATTTTGAAGGCGGGCATTAGAAAGATATATAAAAAAACACGTTTTTTTTTTTTGTTATCTTCAGGTGATATTCGTAAAACTTATTTTGGTTGTGTGAGTCTAAGTCGTTCTTCAAAAATAAATTGTTTTTGGTTATAAGTTTAAGTCGGAATGCGTGGATCTTCAGTGAGCTTTCTGCGAGGCTAGTCTCAGGGCTCACAGCTCAACTCTGTCTGTGTCTGCGTCTGCGTCTCCTCGGAACTCTGCCGAACTCTCCAACTGCCACTGTCTGCTGTCTGCTCCGTTTATATGGACGCCGACCAAAACCGGGTGGGGGCCTGTCGTGGTTTGGTTTCCTCGATAATCCACAATAAAGATTTTCTTTGTTTTCGGACAGGAACATTTATCACTCTCCACCTTTGGAAGACCATTACTTTTTGCTTTAGAGGGGTTTTTAAGAGAATCGACGTCCTAAATTCTACCTTTCTCACATTGGCATCTCACACCAATCGCCCCAGACGGCGTCAACAGGTTTCCCTTCTTTCTCATAGTGGTATCTCACACCAATCCTCTCAGCGGCGTAAACAGGCCTCCCCTCCTTCTCATATGTTTATCTTGACCCTCTGCTCACGCCACCACTTGGCCAATGACGCTCGGCAGCGCGGGTGTTTACAATTATCGCTCAAATGAAAAAAAAATATATTCCATTTTTTTTCCTTTCTTCTTTTTCACCAGACCCCTACGACTTGTAATGTGGTCCTTAATCTCTATATTAAACGAATGTCATCTGGAATTTATCAACAAGATTTTCGCCAAGCGTCAAATGGGTGCTCAACTGGACGTCTTCGCTAATTATCTGTCCCGGTAACAAACTTCTATCATGTCCAGGTCTGGACAAAAAAACAGGTGTTTTTTTTTTTTTTCCACAAACAAATGATATCTCCGAAAGATATTTAATGGTTTATTCATTTCCCTTTCTTTTTCTTTGGGAGTGGCCTAAGCTGATGCCATTCTCCGTCAGTGCCTGACCTGATTACGATTATCTTCCAGCATTCTAATTTGTAGGCCACTTGAGCAATTTGAAATTTTCATTATTGCCATGGGCAGATTGCTATCTTTTATCCGCCGTGTCATAGCATAAATTAATTTCGACAGATCTGAGATCTTACGAATTTCCTATCTTCTGCGGAAAAATACTTTTTTTTTAAATGAAAATAAAATCTTTACCACTTTTCTTTGTTAAAAAAAATAACACCGCCCAGTATGTCTTCCGTGATAGCCTCCGCTCGCCTTAAATATTTCTCGCTTTTAATTTACACGCAACCGCTAAATAGTATCACACTAGCAGTGTCCACGAAGCAGCAACAAAGATCAGTGATTCGATTTTACTCGTCGGAATGTGTGTCGAAGGAATTAACACAACATAAAGACAGTATATTACAGGATAGAAGTGGGCTTATGTGACCGTATAACTGTGACGCATTAGGACAGAGCAGGACACCAGTCAAACTCCACCACTGGGTAGAAGAATCAGCAAGCACGGGAAACGGTAATGTCGAACCGGTGAGTTATAATTGAGGAGTTAGTATGCTCTCTGCAGATTCGGAACATTACTCTTTGTACTTCAACATTGCACACCGCCAACTGAGTGGCTATGTTTGCATTGTAAAAGCAGCAAGATAGAAATATACAGTGTTAATTTACAATGGCAGCACTAATATTAATTTAAGTGGGAACTCCGGTTTGTTTTGTTTTACAGTATATCAACCTCACTTGTTTAATTAATGCCAGCAAGATTTTTATTGCTGGTAAAGAAATTTTCCAAAAGGTAATGCTGGTAGTATTTTTTTCCAAAAGTGTATTGCTGCTATTAAAACCTATTTGAGGGCTAACAGGTGCTAGCACACTAGTAATTAAGAGGTCCTCAGAATCTCCCCATCAGAGAACATGCTGCCGGATGTAGTTTATCGTCATTCTAATGATTTATCATTGTGCGTGAAGTGTTTAATCCTGTGTAGTCTGCGTATACTGAAGTAACAGTCGACAAGGCGAGAGAACTTTGTCAACATTTTAAACAATGCTACAACGAATAATTTGTTTAATCATTTCACGTCAATTAACGCAATCAAGACACCACGAAACGAGGAATTACTGAATGGGAAAGATTACGATAAATATAAAACATTATTGAGGAATGAGTAAAAGAATAAAAGAATTAAGGCCGAAGAATACGATGGGCATTGGATTAAATTTTCCGAAGCTCAAAGTTCAGTGGAAGGCTTAAGAGTTCCTCAAGTAAGAAGTACGACATAAATCCAGAATATGTAGGTTCCAAAGAAATCCCATCGGAACAGTTACCTTGAAAATATTCACGGAAAAGTCACAGAATAGGTACGTTGCAGTGATGGGAAAGAGACTGCAGCCGAGATGCCAGTTCACTACCAACAACATTGCAGATTCCTTGTATTTTATCAAAAATCTTTGCATAAATAACAGAAGCATTAAACCAGCTGTGATAGCAATATTAAAAGCATGGACCAATTGCAAACTTACACATTGTTACGCACGACACAGTGAACCAACTAACCTAACAGCAGGCCTAGTAATTGATTCAATATAATCTTTCCACTTCGTGTCCGCGGAAAACGTTAGCCCGAGGAGGAGCAATAACTCTCTCTCCGCAAGGTTCGCATCACCCATGCAGATGGAAGTTAAATAAAGAGCATTAGCCACCTTTCAAGCGCCTGGCATCCTTTTAAAATATGACTATGCAAAGAATGACGGCAACTTACAAACCTCTGTAACCAAACAACAACCACAGAACATAGATGGATAACCTTATTTTACCCAATTCACATTACTGACCTTACACACTCTCAATGAGACTTCTTCTTTGGAAAGTGTTTCGGGACCAAAGCTCATACTAGTCCAGAAGTAGAACACAATTATAAACTCCCTCGCTAAAAATGCTGGGAAAATATTCTGTTCCTTTTACCATACCAGGAGATACCTGCCAATAAAAGAGTGATAAGAACGACAGTTGATAAATAATTTTGCTCTAAGTTGCCTGGAAAAGATGGAGCCATAAGTGTGTCCCTCAAAAGGAAAATTGCAAAAGTATAGCAGAATTTTATGTTGTTTCTCTTCCTAAATCTTTCACACTTAGTAAACCTTTTTTTGTCTTAGTGGCTTTACGTCCTTGTTTCGGATGAATTTCATTTTATTTAAAAACAAAACAAACCATTAAATTTAAACCGAAAGTGAATTTTTGCTGACCTGTCTGCGTTGGTGTAACAAAGTCATAATATTTCAGCTTTGACAGTGTGCAAAAATTGTTTTCCCTTGTAATTCAACTTTATAGCATGCGAAACATTGCGAGTCTTTCTTTTTCTTATAATTGCTTTCATTGTAGATGTTCTGACGAAAAATATCGTTGATTCCACTTGTCCAAGACTTCACGCCTACCACGAGACAGTCCACGTACACTACATCAATTCATCCTAATTCTATTTGTATTGTATTGGTAACGAGAAATTTCCACTCAGACGCCTTCCACACAAGAATTATTTGCTTTGAGTAATTCACTCCCTAGAGGATGCATACACAATCACTACAAGCCCAACTTTCTGACAATTGTCAACTGTTATCTACGCTATAATACCCTCATAAAGTCCATCGCTTGCTTCTCCTTTAATAAATTATTATCTCATTTATAACGCCTCTACCTGGAATATTTCTTTGGATATATTATTTGGTAAAAATGGTTAAAAATCGTCCATGGTGAGTCTGTTTGTTCCCATGAAGTAAATAGTTTGAGATAATCATTTCTGCGAAGTTGATGAGGTGAATAATCAAATTTTATAGCGTTATAAGAAATTTAAACTGCTGAATTTGATCGTTTGCCTTGCAGAGAGAAAGCAGACGCTGTGTTAGGCTCGAGTTTAATTTTGGAATTTCGAAAATATTTTCGTACATTTCTGGTAAAACAGCTCCGTTTTTGTTTTTTTTTTATTTAAAACCAATAAAAGGGTTTCCGTCCAAATTCCGAGAAGTGTATTTGGAGACTACCTGTGGAGACTGGGATTTAATTTTCAGTGTTGGAAAAACAGCTTTTGCAGGGATATACTTCATCCCAGTTCAGAAAGAAAGAAACACAGCAGAAATGTTACATCCACCAGACGAGAATTGAAACATCACGGTCGATCCCATACCAAAGAAAAGTTTTCTATTGATAATTTTTCTATTTTCTATTGATATAGATATTCGCTGTTACCACGAAATTTGTTTCGAAAATTGTACCCCAGTATTGTTGAAAATTATTTAGAGAAGTATCTCTCCTTTTCTTCAATTTATATAGTTTTACTTTCTGAAGTGCAGCATTATAATTCTAATTGTAAAATGACATATTTAATTATGTTTCATAAATTACAATCATGTTACTGGCCATCATTCAGCGCACAAAGAAATTAATTTGTGTAATAAATTCCTTTTTTGTGTGTTTACTATAAATTTGTCATCTGTTTTAAAACTCGTATCGTCTGTCTTTGTTGCGTACCCGTGTAAATTAAATGTTACCTTAAACATTGGTTTTAAATATTTTATTCGACGTTTCTTTTACCAAATCAAAAATCATATGAAGTTAGAAGTTTCTACGAGCTGTCCTTTTTAATAGACGCAATACTAAGTAAAGAGAACTTTGTCTGCAATGATTAACATTCTAAGATATATATATATATATATATATATATATATATATATATATATATATATATATATATATATAAAGAAATATAGTCTTAAGGTGTGCTATATTTATGGAATAAAGTGCTCAATATCAGAGATAGAGCGTGTGTAAATATAAAAGTGAACATAGAAGTCAACACTTAGAGGCGACAGTCTGTTTCATGCTATATGCAATCGTCAGGTGGCCTGACGATTGCATATATATATATATATATATATATATATATATATATATATATATATATATATATATCCAAGTAGATAATTGGTGTATAATAAAACATATATCAAGTAATATGATTAAAATATATGTTTTTATAGATATTTGTGGTTTGGGAATTTTCGTTTTTTAATATAATAAATAATATTATTTTTAACCATTTTTATCTTTGTATATTTGCTCGCTTAAGTTATATTTTAATAAGTGGTTATTATTTGTTTAATGACACTTTCAGTCTTAAATATTTCTTGGTTATGTTATCTGATTGTCTAGGTCATGTATGTGAATGTGTGTACATGTATTTATCGGTGTCTATGTGGATGGAAAGTGCATTCACTTTTAATTGTGTATGTATGCATGTGTTTGTTACGCTTTTTTCTTTTTTTTTCTTTTTTTTTTTAGAAAGGACCGTGTCTCAGCACTTTTTGTGTGTATATATATATCTAAATATGTCTGGGTGCTTATGTATTATAATCTGAGTGTGTCTGTGTTGTTTTACGTGTGAGGTTAGAACCCCATTCACACACTTGGGATTAAAATGTATACATATTGTCAGAGGACCGGATGAGATATTAGAGTCTATTCTAACGTAATTTCAATGAAGATATAAATTGAATAACATATGTATTTCTTCTTTTTTCCTCAGTAATTTTTATAATTTTAAACTTAAGAATGATTAAATTTGGATTTTAAAATTGGTCATTTTTACTTTTACTTTTAATATCAAATTTTTTCATATAATTTAATAATTATTGGTTAGAATAGACTCTTTTTTAATATTACCCCTATTTTAAAAATCTGAATAGCTATTATAACATGACTTCGTTATCAAGCTTTTTGAATTTTCTTATACGTGTATTTTGATTGGTCATTCTAGCTTTTGTAACAACGTTTTCCCCTTGCGAAGGATCGTTAATTAATTTGAAACTTTTAAAACCATTTATTTTACATTCAACATCATCACTTGATAAGACACGGGAGGTGTTGAAACAAAATGGCTATTTTTGTAGTGATTTTATAACATATTTATGTTATATCTTTTTTAAAATAAATAATTATATATATATATATATATATATATATAAATGCATATATATATATATATATATATATATATATATATATATATATATATATATATATATATATATCCATACAGGTTTGTCTGGTTCACTAGGTGTATCTAGGTTTGCTCTACGGTTGTATTGAGCTCTTTTGTTAGTTGTTTACTCCTATCGGTCTTTTTTCTTTGGGCTTCAAACCTGCATCTGTGCGATTTTTTTCGACAGACTTCCATGTTTGTAGCTCTTTCTTTTTTTTAAACTTGTTTCTCCCTCGAGATTGATTTGATTATTGGCAAATCAAAAATTCGAGGGTTTTTCGAAACGAGTATAGTTATCTATATTTGTGAATATATATATATATATATATATATATATATATATATATATATATATATATATATATATATATATATATATATATATATATATATATATATATTGTGGAAAACAAATGAACTAATTAATTTTAAACTTGTTTTCAAGAGAATTAATTTCAGTTATATCCATCATGTAAAATTGGTGAGCCAATATTATTTTTTTTTAAATTAGATGATCACTTTAAGTGAAAGTTTTAATTAATGTTATGCTTTTTATTTTCAAGAAGCTGTTCTAGAAATACAAGCGAAATGATTTTAAGAAATAATGTGAAGAAAACAATTACAAGCACCGTCGAATCCACCCACGTGAACGAAAATATGCAATCTGTCGGGAAAGATTTTTACAACGAAATCAGACCGAAAAGCTATTATTTGAACATCACGATTTCGTAGCATGCTTCTTTGCAAAATTATCGAAAAGAATATAATCTCTGAAAGACAGTTCTTGTTTATTTACTTGTTTAGTCTGTCTGTTATTTTATTCCTATCACGATGACAAATCTAATTCAACAGGAGCAGTAAGGCCTGATTATTGCCAACCAGCGCGATGTCTTTCATTCTGAAATGCAAAGGAAATATCACCAAGGATACCAGGCGCCCATTAGTTTGAAACAAGTAGGTTTAAAAAGTAAACCGCGACATTGTAATCATTAATAGTGTCATATCACCTACGAAAACAGAGCGTTAATTGTTGTCATTTTATATCAAGAATTCGCGGAGGAAAAAAGTGATACTATTCGGTCATCCTTTTCCAAATGCTTCCTACATATTTTAAGATATTTACTACTGTTACGAGTCATTGTTGTGAGTCATTGTGATGCGTGTTCTTAGCGCATAAATCTACTGTACATTTAACGATGCAAGAAAAAAAACAATGAAACTCCATATGTGGATCAACAAATATATATATATTGAAATATAACATACAAAACAATAATGGAATGAAGTGTAATGATTAAGGAAAAAAGTTGTTCCCCCTTCAACTGTATTCTGATTTATGATTGAATGTTCGAAAGAGTTTCACTTGAATGAGAATGTTCAGAATTCTATGTTGGATAGAGTCTGTTGTTAGAATAGAATACAGTTAATTAAGAAATGTGTTGTTTAGAGAAATTAATAGAGTTCTGGTTCATGAAATTGGCTGAGACACAGAGACTGATATGTATAATATGTTACAAAAAAAATGATGTATATGTGTGCGTTTGAAATGTTGTGAGTAAAGTCGTAGATTTGTGTGGATAGGCGAAAATAGCTGGATAGACTTGCGAAAAAGTCGGTAAGACGGGAGCTCTTGAAGATTACATCTTGGCAGCAAGAATAAATGAAAAGAACCCGAGTGAGGCTTATTCATGTTTTGTTTATATATGGTTTTGTTTATATATGGTTGTAATTTATACTTCGACCTTTGTTTTTCAGAACTTGTTTGACTCATTACAGCATACACATAAATAAGATCTTCTAACAAACTGTTCCACTCCAGAATAAAATATTCAATCAAAGTTTCTTTGTTTTACAGGATTTTCTTCGAAATTTTATTACGCTCCATTATCGATTGAGTTTAGGTCAGGAGACTGCGGTGACAATATTATAACATTAACATTTCTTTTCGAAAAAATGATTTTACATCTGCTTTGATGCGTGGCAGGGAGCAATCTCTTACAAAAAAATGAGATATGATTGATCAATTTTGAGTTTTTCAGTAGATGGCAACAAGCAGGTTTTTTTTTTTTTTTCTCTTAGTTTGAAAAATCCAGTGACATTGAATAAAAACAAACCTAATTTATAAAAAGGACAGGATACTTCATTTTTCAAAGGGTTTTCCTCGCTCCTCCGTCACATTTTCGTTCTTTTGTCTTTTGAAAACATTTTACTTTTGTCTCGCCTGAGAAAATAACATAAAGGACTTGTAAGTGTTGGCACATGTTAAACGTTTAGCCTTGTGTGTTTTATTTAGCAGTGGCTAAATTTGGATATGCTTTGTAACTTTTGTTCAAGTGCCATATGCACGGAGTATAGAAGCTGATATCCACTTGAAGGTCATTTTTCCAGGTAGTAGCAATTTCTGTATTGGTAATTGACAGGTTTTATTTAATTTCTCTCTTGATCTTGCGGCCGTTTATTTCATCGATCTAGTGTTTTCTACTTTTGTTTTCTAACTTTGCAAATGTTTCAGTGGTATTGAAGCTTTTCAAAAGGCTCGAATGTGTTGATTGAGAAGTACTGACACTATTTACAATTGCTCTAGTGTATTTACCAGCTTTTTATAGGGCAACACTTGCTACTTTAACAGATTGCAATGTATGCTTATAACTTTCATGACAAATCTCTAATTAATTGTATTTTTCGTTTCTTTATATGCTTTAAAATAATTCTAGAACTTTCTAGATTTTTTAAATGTTTTCTGGAATAAAATTATGGAAATAAAATTACCCGCTGTTTTTAAAAAATGACACATTTTTTAATAGCTGTCTATATTTCTGAGATGATGTATTATGTACACTACTTACATTATTCGGAGTATTATCCTCATATTTTTCGACATATTTATTACAAAGTTTCGGCCGTTGTTCGTTCCGGCCTTCTTCAGTTCCGGCCTTCTTCAGGTGGTTGGAATGTCGAACTGAACCCTTTACTTCGCCCACTGGGATAGACTGTTCTAGTTCCACATGCCATGTTTTATGATGTCAGTTATCAGTTATCTCCTGTTAATTCCTATCTCCAATTTCTCCACTGCCTTAACCGGGTATTGAACTCACACTCTTTGGCTCCTGTCACTGGATCTAACCAACGCCTTTATCCACTATGCCATGTGTCCTTGAATGAGCGAAATAAAGGGTTTAGTTTGACATTTCAACCAAATGAAGAAGGCCGGAATGTACAAAGGCTGAAACGTTGTAATAAACATGGCGACAAAGATGAGAACAATAGTCCGGATAAATGTAAATAATGTGGACACTTTTTAATGTGTCACTTTTTTTGTAAAGTAGAAAACATGTTAAATACTCAAAAATGGTAATATTTTACATATTTTTTTAATAAAATAATGGATCCAATTATTTTTTTTAATTTTACTAATAATGTGTATATTTATAACTAAAAAAAATGAATAAAAATACTTATAATTAAAGTTAAAAATCCCTGAAGATATTATTGCCGAGTCACTTTTTGGGGCACAAAGCTTTATGTATTTGAAGTCCGATTCTGGAGGTGTGAGTTGATCTCTACAACATCCCCCTTTTTTATATATGGACTTTCCTTAGTCGATACTTTTCCAATGATGGTTCCACTTCCAACCTTTCAGCCGGATTCCATTTTCGCTTACCCAGACGTTGTATTGTTATTTCAATTTTATGACTAGGTACTTCAAATGTATTGTAAATGGTATCCATCGGTAAATTAAATTGTACAGGATGCTTATTCTTTGCATATCTCGGCCTCAATTGATTATTTTCTCTGATGAAGAAATTGTCTACCTTCGACAATGTACTTCATAATACGGAGCCGCTGATATTTTTTTCATTCTGCCAATTTTATTTTTCGGCCTCATTGCTTTTTAAAAAGAACTTTATCACCGATCATAAACGACTCGGCATGTTGAAATTGTTGAAATTTCTTCATATTCCCTGGTAGTAATTTGTCAAAACTTAGTTTATCTTTCCCAGCAAATATGACAAGCACGTGTAAATTCTCCGGTGATATTTGCATACAGCGTCATTCGATACATGCTCAAATATACTTACAATGCATTTTCTTCAGCTTCTAAGACTAGATTTTCTTAATGTTCTTTTGGAAGCGTTCACAAACAGTTCCGCTTGACTATTCGACATCAGATGATAAATCAGCAGAATCAAATATATTACGTATAATATGCAGATTTTTAAAACCCACTAGAAGTAATTGGGTTCCATTATCTGATACCTCGAAAGAATTTCGCTCAAGAATTTAATTTTTATTGCGGTAAGATGCCGTTTACACTTCAATATCTCTGGCTATTTTGTAATAGGTTGGTGCAAAAATAATGTTGTTTTCTCACATGTGAGAAAACAACATTATTTTTGCACCTACCTAATACCAGTGTTTAAGCCTAAAATAAATATACTCTGTGATGCGTTAGTGTCTATTAACACCGAATTGAATCGGTTAGAGAATCGCGTAGATATTGAAAAGAAAGATTACTCAGATTCGGCCAGCAGTTTATATTAAAAAAAAAATGATTACAGATTCTTCTGTCTCCTACCACATGCATATCCTCTACCAACTCAAGACGATATAGTGACCGAAAGTATGTGGTCAGCCAGTAAGGATTGAACTCTCTACTCACTCCAGACGATATATTTGTCAAATTAAATGGTGTTTTTTTTTCAAAACTTTGTCGTCAAATCGATGCGGATGAGGAATGCCACAAGTCTTTGACTATCAGTAGGGATAAAGGACTCTATAAGTTTAAAGGATTATCCTTTGGTGTAAAAGTGGAGGCATAGATATTCCAGAAAATAATGGATAGCATGTTGGCTGAACGAGACAGTGTTGTCTCTTACATAAGTGATCTACTTATTAAGAGTGCAACGAAAATAGAGCAAGTAAGACTGTTTCAAGAATTATTTCAGGACCTACATGATTAGGTTTTCAAAATCATTGAAGAGAAATGTCAAATCTTTCTGGACGAGATTAAATATTTATATGAGATAATCGACGGGAAAGGAAGAAAACCAGATCCCGCTAGCGCTAGTACAATTAAAGCCATGCCTTCCTCGACAAATTTGGTAACCCTAGAATCATTTCTAGGATTAGTGAGTTATTATAATATTTATGTGCCAGAGATGTAGAAATTGCGAACACCTGAATAATTTACTTGAAAAGGATACGAAGTGGAATTGGTCGGCGAAATTTCAAAAAGCGGTTGAAGGGATTAAAAACTACTAACGTCAGAATTAACACTGACACATTACAACACACTCCGACGGATAATATTAGCGTCAGACGCGAGCGAATACGGCATAGGAGCGGTAATATGACATCAAATCCGAAGACTGTACAGGGAAACCTGTCGTGCACGCTTGAAGGAATTTAGCAATTTTAATTTTAATTTAAAAAAAAATGCCTTTGATTTGAACATTTCACACCTCCTCTGAGAAAATAATTGTAAATATAATGTTTAGTTTACTTAGTGTTTCTTTAGCTACTTTTTTCTCTGACGACAATCAATTTTTCCACCATCGCCCAATTTCCTAGTTCAATCGACGCCTAGTAAATTCGACTTAGAATTATTTAATACCTAAACCTGTTTTTTTAGTTTTACTCTCAAGAGCGATATTATAAGGGATTTTCCCAAGAAAAATTAATTTATTGCTTGATATTCATCTTGCAAATTTGTTAGTTTTTTCTGAAGTTAAGCTTGCCAATTCTCTTCCAAGTTGGTTCATCAATAATTGTAGTATCGCTACCAATTGAAACTTCACCATATTATCATTCACTTTTACTAATAATTCGAGTTTTCTATTATTTAAGCCCTCCAGTTTTTAGCTGGAACCACTACTTTCAGCAACTTAATTCGTGTATTTCTTTTCGATTTTTAGTAGCTTAGAGTGTGACATGTTTTTTCCACACAGAATACTTTTGATACTTGAATGGACAGTCCTTTCTGAAATTAAGCATACCATATCCATAGCATGGTTTGGATTTTGCAGTATTTTTATTCTGGATTTTTTTCTTTTGGTACTATAATCTTCTTTCTAAACATTTATACATCTGTCGTGATATTTTGTTTGATTTTTCGCAATATCGTGCCGTAAATTGTCAATTTTGGCAAAATTTACTGTATAGTCTGCATCGTCAATTTTGAAACATTTTCAAGTTTTGTAAGTATTCGAGAGTGCATTTCCGCATCGTTGCTTGATGTCAGAACTTTAAAGAAAACTAGACATTTAAATTTGTCTGGGGATAATTCAAGTTTAGATTTCTCACACTCGCTGTTGACTTTAACGGCATATATGACAAAATCTTAATGTCCGTCCTTAGTAAGGTTCATGAAGTTCAAACGCTTATAAAACAATGAATTCCTTTCAAAGATTTTCGATAATATCGACACTGTTTCGTTAAATGACGCTTTCTGGAGTATACAACGAAATGAAATTCAGATATTTTTCATGTTTATTTGGGCTAAATTTTTGTAACAGGATATCTACCTTCTTTTCACACGATCATCCTTGGGCCTCGGGCCGGCTGAAGTAAGATAGGAATGTCATGTTTTCTTCTAGGTCGTAATATAATTCAGTAGTTGACTTAGCGACCGAACCCGGCCAAAACGAAATTGACTCAGTGTCAGTTCCTTGATTTTCCAGGATTGCATTTATCTGTTCTTTATATTCAATCCCTTCCCGTTGTATTTGTTGTAATATTTACCGAAAGAATAAAATTCTTCCATAGTCTATTTAGTTCGTACCAGTAATCCGTACCTAGAAAGAAAAAGATTTTTATAGACTTATATCATATAGAGATGAAGTTTGTCGACATCTGCGTCGCGCTATGAATATACACAAACGCCAATAATAATTGATTTTTACGTAAGTTTTTAAGTTCAAAAGCTATTTATATTAAGCGAGAGGAAACATTTTTTTTTCATATGGATTCGAGTTTTCGTCTCCCGTGTGATGTCTACAGTGCACTGAATGAAGATAAACCAACCAAGAAATATTATATCACTTGGAACTGACATAGTATTACTGAAATACGTAGAAAGCAGATAATCGAGATGTCTAATTGTTTTTACTGCTGGTTTTACTGTGCAAAAGAACAGATAAGTCACATGGGCAATATTGGAATGAGGTGGGGGCTCGTCTTCACTTGTCTTATCGTTAATTTAGCTAACCTCAATTATTGACCCAATCCTTCATACTTTCTTTCACCAATACATCTCACCCACACATTTTCATGCACATACATCACAATGCCACAAACACTCTAAAAATTTATACCCAAACCTATATGGACGGTCTTTGTGGAGGTCTGGGTTGATAAGTATATGTTCCAAATGTTCATGATGTTAAAAAAAACTATGTACAGAACTAAACAGAACTAGTATTAGTAACAGGCAACCCCACAGCCTAATCATGGCAGAGATAATCATTAAGAGGACGACAAAATACTGCGGTATTAATAAAATCATTTCCATGTACCCGTTCTATAATCACATGCAATAACACTCACACATTTAGACAAACCAGCAATTACGAAAACTCACACTCGAAAAGGAAAGACATCCCACAGTTTACTAGAGATCTGCAATCCCTGATATCTAAATGGGGAGATGAACAGGAATAAAACAAATATATAAATGGAGAGGGGGGGAATAAAGGGCCGATCCCCACCCATACCTTACCAAAGTTAAGGAAACTACTTACACTAACCCAGCAGTAGATGACAAATTTTTAACCCAGGCGACTAATATCCTTATTCCTACGTCACATCCACATGTCACACTAAATTGTTTACTCCTCTCTATTAACCAACCTCCCCACCAGGCAAGATGTGGCATAAGGCCAGTTTTTAACGTGGAGCGTTACGAGCCCATAGGCTCAGGCAAAAAATTTCCGTAGACCCCGTATACACGGTGTCGGGTTTGCTTACTTCCTTTAACGAGACTCTGCTCTTTGGCATACCCTCGTCTGGGTTCCTCTCCGACCGCAGTTCGACAAAAGAGGTAAAGAAAACCCTTACATTTCTCGGCGTCCTTATTTATTTGGACGAGTCCAAGTCCTCTTCTGGAGAGGTGTGTCTATCTCCACAACAACTTGGTTGTTCCTAATTTTCATCAATGACCTTCCCAATGTTATCAATTCTCAAATCGGCGTCTTTCCTTATAACACAATTAATTATTCTGTCTAAATATTATGGCTCTATAGTATTAAATTGGTAGCTTATCTCAAGAATTACTTACAATCTATTGTTAACTGGGGGAAGAAAAGTCTTTCTAATTTTAACGCCCCCCAAATGAAACCGCTCTCATGTAATCGTCTTAGACAATGTTTTTTCCCTTCCATTATCATGGTTTGTGTAACATCTAGGAGAATGACTCACTGCGCCCTCTTGGGTGTAATATTTCCGCCGCCATTTATTGAATCCAATTCTGGTTTTGCTGTTGGCAAAGTTGGTTAGCTTTGTCGTGCTAGAAAATTTTCTTGCCAGAAGCTATCTTACTCATTCAGAGGTCTATATTTTCTACATGCTTTGAATATTTCTGCCACGTCCGACCTTGTGCTTTTGGTGTGTATCTAGAGATTCTTCATATAACACTAAACATTGTATAGCCACTTCATGTTGGGAGGTCTCCTCCGACGGCATCAATTCCATAATAAAGTTCCATTCGTCTCTAGCGGCTGGTGATCTCTAGTTGTTTTGAGTCCAGAGATGAAAGAACTTCAACACAGGGAATTATAACTTAACTGTTTTATTAACGTTCATGTCAGCTTCTTCCGTCTATCCAATGGGGGTCGTTCTCCCTCTCTGGGGAGCCACTTCAAAGAAAACACGACTACATCGTTTGACTCGAGTGACTGAAAAACATTTCTCTCTCATTCCCACGATAGATCAGCCAGTCAAAATCCCATATTATTTTTTGTATCGGAACCTGAAGGTCAACCTCAGGAATCGCAGCTGGGATACAATTCCCCGCTCAAACTATAAGGGTATCGGTAATATTATCAGTCCTTTTATGGCATTCATTGTGCCTTAGTAGTTTGGGCTAAAAGAATAAAAAGTAAGAGAACTAATTTCACCTATCAATGCTAAATTTAAGGAAAAAAAAACCTGTTGCCAATTCATGTGTTAGTTTAGAAAACAAAACTTTCATAAAAGAGATGAGTTCATGATATCATAATAAATTAATTATATATATATATATATATATATATATATATATATATATATATATATATATTGAAAAACAGTATGAACCCATGCAAATAAAGCCACTAAGTCACAAGGGATTACAGGGTGTGGAAAGATTAGGAAGAGTAAAAATTAATCCCGAGCACAGTAGATACCTATTGACATTGCATTTAATTTTTTTTCAGATTAAACTTGGCTGGAAACCATGGAGTTTGAAAGGATTTCCACAGGCCAGATGTACGAGAAAATAAAATTCGATCATAGAGTTTACGCTCACGTCTAGCTAGCAGAACTGTACATTGATGAGATGTCGACGCCGGTCTAATACTGCACTGAGATTCAAAACGTCGAGGTAGCGTAGCTTTATATAATAATTTAATATAATAAAAATGTAATAGCTTAATATAGAAATTTATATAATAATAACAATAATAACTTAACATATTCAAAATGTGTCGACGCCATATGGCCCAGTTGTAAAATAGTCATTGTAATCAGAAATAATAATTTGTTTTCCAAATGTTTTCTTATATTATTAGGTTGGTGCACAAATAATGTCGTTTTATCACATAGTAACATATGTGAGAAAACGACATTATTTTTGTACCAACCTAATACTATCCACTAAGCACTCCAATTTCCCAGAAAGAAATACAATTTACAAACGTTAATAAGACTATAGAGTGGCTCTGTAATATCATTAAAATTTTTATCCCTTACGTAATCCATAACATAAACTACAAATACAATGTGATTTCTTATAATTTAATTGGTATGCGTAATCGAAAAATGAATTTAATATGCACTTCGTAATCGATAGTAATATATGTAAAAGATATTACGAATTTCATTTTAATTTTATTATATTACAATTTAATAAATCAGTGCCTATCCGGGTGACCGCTTTTGAATGCTACTTACTGTATCCTTGGATGGATCCTCACTGGGTGCCCCATACATTTGGCCTTGTGCCACATCTAAGCTACGCTGGGAAAATCACTACTGTATCCTTGGATATACGGCTTAAGTAATGTAAACTGCTCGGAATTGTTAATCGGAGTGACGCGCTCCAATCACGGTTGCGTTGTTTATATTCATTTACGCGCGAATACCCTTGGGAAAGGTATGAATCCTCCTCTTCTCAAACCAAGCGTATGTAAGATTTGTGTCACTAAAACCATTATTATCTCGAAAATAAATAAATAGAATTGTGTACAAGATATTTAGATGTCTGCACTAAATAACCGAGAGAGGTTGATATGCTGCTAAACAAAATCAACCAGAAACAACGTAAAGTGATCATTTCAATGGATTTATATAAGAAACTGGAAAACCATTTGTATATTTTTATTTTATTTATATATCGTCATAATCTGGAGAATGTGCTGTGGTGTATTGTTTAGCAGCTCGGAATAAGAAATCAAAGAGACAAGTTCGAATTCCAGTCTGTCCAGTGTCATTTACTTATGCGCATATACCGTTGGGAAAGGTATCATTTCGTCGGTTGCCCCATCTATGGCTTAATTAGTAGGTTTTATATATAGAAAAAATCATTGTTATTCTCAAAATTTATTAACATAATATGCACCTGTGAAAAAAAATTCCTTACAATGCAGAATAGTTTTAGCACAAAGGTTGATAAACCGTAAAAAAAGCAATCGGAAGTCCTGAATCTATCGCGGTCACGATTCCAGTACTTCAGTGACGTCGTAGGAGTACCGGATGTATTGCAGTCCAACCAGTGGGGTGTTTTGAGTGCCTGATGAAGCAAAATGCTGTTCAGGATGGTTTGAAGTTAGTTTTCATTCTTCTAGACTGGTTGCCAAACAAGATTATAGGGCTCAGTGTGCCCTGATACTTACCCGGAGCGGGAGAAAGGAGATTAGATGAATTCTTACTTTTTTTTAAGCATATTTGTTCGTAAATGAATGCAATGAATTGCATTAGAAATCGGATCTCCGATTCTCTCAGTCCGAGCGGCTATCTATTGCGCCATCGAATATCCACGCTTAATCTCCGATATTATGAAAAAAAGTCTCTTTGCGTTACATACTGTACAATTCTATACACCATCTTAATATATGCCAAATTATATCATGCAAGGTCTTGTCTATTTAAATATATGCTAACAAGTTATCCACTCAGATATGAAATGAACGGAAGCAGAATACATTATCTTATCGGATATCTGTGTTAATCTGGCTCAAAGCCATACGTGTGAACCAGCCAATCGGGATTAATCTCCCAGGAATCGTTATGGTGTTTCAGAAAAATTTTCTAATCCCTCGCCCAGTAGCTGAGAAAATTGTAATATTCACTAATCGTAACTTCGTACTATACATGTGTACCAAAAGCATTTTCGAGTTAAACTTTTATTCCAAAGATTTTTACCATTCTTGGGAGACGTATGAATACATCTTTTCTCTCCATATGCTATGAGTTAAAAAGTGAATTTTTCTGTGCTTTGTAGTTTTGGGTGGCAAGCCGTCAATAAGGGAATATCTTAATTAAATTACAGCCACAAAGATGCTTAGATTTTGGTTACTATATATTTAAGTGACGATGTATGACCCGCTTGGAGAGCGGTTATCAAGGACATTATGACACCAACGGAAACTGGGCGCCAAAGTTAATGTAAGTTCAAAAGAATAACATATATGCACAGCTAATGGTTAAATTCTACTACTAGTAATACTAATACTACTACTATTAATATTATTATTATTTCAGATTAACAAACAAAATGTTTGACTTAAATCTTCCAATATTCAACAGTAAAGAAAAGAGCGTGATTTAAGAAAAGAAAAAAAAATATTACCATGACAATCGTTTTTCATTACAAGACAAGCAAATACTTATCATTTTTGTAGATTTATATATTTTCATACTTGAAAGACATACTTTCTTTTGAAATATTGTTTGACATTTTCAAACATTTTGTTTATCTCTTCTTAAATCGCGTTCTTTTTTTCATTGTTGTGGTTGTTGTTATTATTATTATTATTATTAAGTCCTTTCTTCTCCATTTATTTGAACTTGATATTACGGTCATATAATATAATTTTTAAAGAAAATGATAGTCAAATGTGGGAACCCTTTGTGACGTGATCCTGTTGTCACGGCACCAAATGTGACGTCACTCCAGCCTCTCTGCCCCCGTGCTATGCTGTGACGACCAATGAGACTTGGTATTGGTCGCGGCACCAAATGTGACGTTCTAACCCTTTGCTGATTCGGATGGGAATCCGGTATCAGCTTTGTCGTTCCCAGCTCGCCCCCAACGTCTGGCTAGCGAAGTAACTTCTTTGATTTCTAGTCTAACCTACCCACGTTGTGATTTGATCTTAGGTATACGAAATCAATCAGTCGCCGGACCGCAATGCAAGTCGAATTCGAGCAAAGGTGACACGGCACATGTATATGTAAAAGAAAATAAAGTAACAACTCGAAAGATCCAAATGTGTTAAAAAAAGAATAACAAATATATTTTTTTTATATCTGGTTGCTGAATACAGGACTGCGTCTTTCTCCCAACCCACTCCTATGGATACGTGACACTTTGCGTTTGTTAGGCGAGTCTTAATATCTTAAGTTTTCAATAGCTGATTTTTGCTGTCTTCAGGCGATATTCGTAAAACTTGGTGTGAGTCTAAGTCGTTCTTCAAAAATAAATTATTTTTGATTAGAAATCTCTTTCGGAATGCGTGGATATCTTTCAGTCAGCTTCCTACGAGGCTGGTCTGCGAGCTCACAGCTCAACTCTGTTGTCACTCTGTCTGCCTCTGCTCGGAACTGCGTCTGCTCGGAACTTCAACTCTCCAACTGCCGTCTACTCCCTGCGACTCTGTTTATATGGACGCCGGCCAAAACCGGGTGGCGGCCTCTCCTGGTTTGGTTTCCTCTATATTCCCAAATCCACAATCTGCATTTTCTTTGTTTTCGGACTGGAAAATTTATCACTTTCCATTTTTGGAAGTCCATTACTTTCTGCTTTAGAGGGGTTCTTAAGGGAATCGTCCTCCCAAATCCTTCTCTTCTCATATTGGTGTCTAACACTAATCCCGTCAGGGGGCGTCAACGGGTTTCCCTTCTTTCTCATAGTGGTATCTCACACCTATCCCCTCAGAGACGTCAACAGGCCTCCCCTCCATCTCATATGTTTACCTTCGCCCACCGCTCACGCCACCACTCAGCCAATGACGCTCAGCAGCGCAGGTGTGGATAGTCTGGCCTCAGTTTAAAATTATCACCGAAAAGAAAAAAAAATCTTCCCTTTTTTCTTTTCTTTCTTTTCTTCCACCAGACCCCTACGACTCGTAGTGTGGTCCTTAATCTCTATCTTAATCGAATGTCATCTGGAATTTATCAACGAGATTTTCGTCAAGAAATGATTATCATCAGAATGGTCAAGTGAATCGCTTTGTGACCTCAACGCCTTCGTTCTCTTATTGTCAAAAATCTGTCCCGGTAACAAACTTTTATCATGCCAAGGTCTGAACATAAAACAGGTGTCTTTTCCCAAAACCAAATGATATCTCCGAAAGATAGTTAATGGTTTATTCCTTCCCCTTTTCTCTTTTCCCTTCCCTACTTTTGTTTTCTTTGGGGGTGGTCTAAACTGATCTTTTTTCTCGGTCGCATCACTGACCTGATTACGATTACCTTCCAGCATTTCGTTTTGTGGGCCACTTAACCAATTTGAAATTTTCATTATTGCCATGGGAAGATTGTTCTCTTTTATTCGCCGCGTCGTAGCATAAATTAATTCCGACAGATCCGAGATCTTACGAATTTCCTATCTTCTGCGAAAACAATACTTTTCTTCGCAAATGAAAATAAAACCTTTACCACTTTTCTTTTGTTAAAAAAATAACATTGCTCAGTATGTCTTTCGTGATAGATTCTTCTCGCCTTAATTATTTCTCGCTTTTAATTTTCACGCAACCGCTAAATAGTATCACACTAGCAGCGTCCACGAAGCAGCAAAAGATCAGCGACCGCTAAATAGTTTCACACATTCCAGAAGAGCGTAATTTAAGGAAAGAAACAATTCTTTAACGATATTTCAAAAGGATCTCTTTTCTTCAAGATATGTTTAAAAATGCATACAAATATGAGAAATAAATCAAACTTTTATAAAAAAAAATCACGCTTGTCTTCATAAAAAAGAGTTGTACATTGCAAAAAAGCGACATGTTTTTATATTTTATATTTGTATGCGATTTTTGAATATAACTTGAAGAAGCCAGACATAATGTCGGAATATTGTCAACCAATGTTGAATAATGTGCATTTTATTTTAATTTGTGAAAAATGGATTATAATTTCAGGAAACCTATTATTATTGTTATTATTAATAATAATAATAATAATAATAATAATAATAATAATAATAATAATAATAATAAAAGCAACAACAACGGACTATCTTGTATCAAGTTACACAGTGTTAGCATCCCATGAATATAAGACACTGCATAATAGAGTGGGCCAATATGTGCACTAGAAAATATGCAAATTTAACGAGAATGAAACTGCAAAAAACTGGTATAAGCCTCACCAGAATCTGGTAACTGTGATAGGACCTGTAACAATTTTATGGGACATTATAATACACACGGACAGAATCATCAATTCTAATCGCCCGACATCGTGATGAATAACTGAGTGTGTTTTCTTATTGACATGGCAATCCCTGCAGATTGTAATGTATCTTTGAAGATGTTCAAAACATTATAAAAATACAATGATCTTGAAATGTAAATCTCAAAAATGTGGCACATGAGGAGGACATCAGTAATTCCTGTTGTAGTTAGAGCACTCGGATTCAGTGGAAAAGTGTCCGATAAACTCATTGAAGGGATTCCTGGTGGCCCATACCTTAAATAAATAGAAAAAGAAATGGTACTCACAAGTACTTCTCACATATTACGAAGGAGTTTATCTATGTAAAATGTGTGTGATCACAGATTTTTACCATTTTTTTTTTTTAAATTATCAGTTAAAAAGTTATGAAGCCATTTCTGACGTTAGGTAGGGACTCTGAAGAATATTTATATATAACAGAAAATAAAGTATATAATAATAATAATAATAATAATAATAATAATAATAATAATAATAATAATCATGATTTTTCCAAATTTACTATTAAATATGAAATTTTACCAAGATATTCGAATGAGACCTGAGATAAGGTAATTTTTTTCGCAGAAAGTTATTGTGTATAATACACTGAGATCAGTTTTTTCATTTTATATATAACCGGAGCACAGTAGAATAATCATGTGTATCACTGATAGTGAGTTTTTCCTTCTATATTCTTAATGTATGCGCCGAGTCCATGAGATTTCGACGCGGAAAATAGGATCGGAGTACCGAGTTTCCATTTCAGTCAACAACACAAATAACCTACGGAGAAGTACGAATTCATCTGTTCTTCCACTAGGTAACAGATTAAAAAAACCCAGCAAGATTTGATTCCCTAGGCTTGACTGACAACCATTCTAGGAGAATTTAAAACCTGCGACGTTCGCTTGAAGTGGCGTAACGCCTCGGCGCCGAATCTATGGTGTGGCAGCATTTATTTACTCATAAAATGTTTCTCTCTCTTGTATGTTATATAAAGCTTAAATATTGTGGAAAACAATGTACAATATTAGTTATCAAAGAATCTCACAGAATCTTCAGACTAGAGGGATTTTAAACCTCATGGAGTGACCGGAACTTCTCGATCTGTCAAAGGTTAAATTAATTACACACATGTTACGACTTAATGTGACTGACGTAGATTTATCGACTTAATTTGTATTAGTATCAACTATAACAGTAAGATCAGGCATTGCTATTAATTCTGCAACCACATACATTGTTGTAATCTAACGAGAAATACGATTTTATGTTTCCTCCGTACCAAGGTCATCTAAAACTCCTTGTATTGTTGAATTAGCTGGACACATCCTGTTACATATACATCCAGTCACCGATCTGGGAAACCATTGATTAAGGTAATTCCGAACAACAGTAACTGGGGATGCCATCGCGTTGAAACAAATCTATATTCATTGTCTCATCCGTAAACAACTGTAGCTCTAAAAATTGCTACCACATGACAATATAAATTAGTTCTGCCAATGTAACTTTAGCAGAATGAAGGTCAGTAAAGCTTACAGTTTCTCTGTTTAATCAATTTGGAGGATATTCAGGCAGGTTTAATAGATAACAACTCGGAATGAGATTTCGGAGAGCCGAGTTCGAATCCCAGTCGAGTTTTTTAAATTCACTTACAGGCAAATATCCTTGGAAAAGGTATGAATCCATCTATTTGGGACATTGCTCTTTGGTCCCTCTTGATGCACACTGCTGGCGGAGCAGCAATGTTTCCACTGTAATAGCAGTAAGAAAACAAGTGCGATCAAGTTCGAACTTCGACAGTGTTATCACAAGAGTAGTAAATATAAGCACGTTTGTGTAGAAGATATTGTGACAAAGCTAAAAATATATTACGGCGAAATAGCATATATATATATTAATGAAACATGTATGAATATATATATATATATATATATATATATATAGGTTTGCTATTGTTCTTCATATATATATATATATATATATATATATATATATAAATATATATATATCAGTGTGTTTGCTTATTAGTGTGAAATGGATGAATGACTTTATCCAAACTTTTACCTATCGGCACACGATATTACGAAATGTCTCCTCTTGCGAAACACCCACTAATTAAGTTAAACACCCTATAAAAGAGGGGCGTATCATCGGAGATAGCATGTGTTGGATTTCTATATCCATAAGCAAAAAATTAGATGAAATTCTATCATGATTTTTCTTCTTTTTGAAACAGTTTCATTCTTCTATGCCGAAAGGATTTTTTTTTTACCTAATGCGAATTTTATGAATAATGAATAAATTGATCCATTTTTCTGTTCTCTCAATTTTTATATGCACATAAGCGTTGTTTTTTTTTTAATTTAGGAAGCTGTTTTTTTTTAAAATATTAAAAAAATAAAAAAAAAAACAGCTACAAAAAAAAACCACAATGACCTTGTCCCATTTTCCTTCTTTTGTGGGGGTTTATACACATACGTATATAACAGAGGATTTTACCGTTTGAAAACTTATCGATGCCAACCAAAATATTTCGATTTCATGTCCATGGTTATTCGAATATATTCTTTACCCTTATTTACCATGTTCCTCCAAAACGATATTCCAGGTACTTAGAAATTGACCCAAATATAATTTCCTTCAATTTAAATAGAAAAAAAAACTGTTTTGGGATTGCTTATTATGGTAAGTGCGTATGCAGACCCCACACTTCGAAATAGCGCAACTGATTCACACACATTCGGGGCTATAGCAAAGGTCAACCCAACCGTAATGCAATCGAATAGTTTTTCTCTAGGACTTCCCCCAATTTCCTATTTAGGTAATGTTTCGACCATTGACGTTATTCCCATGATTGGCATGCATTGAAAACCTTTCATGAAGTATTACTACCTGTCTTGCTTGTGTACCTTTTGCATGTGAGTGTCAAATTTTCTAAGCGTTCTTTTCTCATTATGTGCCAAAGAAATTTCAATAGGTCGCTTTCTTCTACTAAGTATGAGAAATCAATTAGTTATTTGATCTGAATCATAATGAATGTCTCGGGTAATGTAGGGAAATATTTCAATAATCTATCGATGATATATCGTCATCATCCCCTTGACTTTTGTAATCGTGGAGGAAACCCGAATGCAGTGTCCACACTAACTCTTTTCCACAACGGTCTATCAACGGCCGCCATCAGCAATTCTGGTATAGTCATACCTGTCCATTGTTTGACATTGTTCAACCAGTTTTGGCGTTGGCGTCCTCTTCGACGTCCACCTTGAACGGTGTCTTGCATGATCGTCTTGTACATGCTGTCATGCCTTTTAATGTGTCCAAACCACGCCATTTTTCCCTATTTGACAGTGTCGAGAAGAGGTTCCTGGTGGCCCACAAAACTTTCAGCCGTTTTCTATACAAAATCATTGTTTTTTTTTTGTTTCCAATAGAAAATTCCAAGAGGTTTTCTCATTAATTTGTCAAACGGTTGGATCCTTCTCTCTATCTGCCAACTGTGTCCCGTTTCTTATTCATATAAGAGAATGGAGACTACTAGCGATTCGTACGTAGACTGTACTCTAATTGAATGCTGACTATCATCCTTCCTATTCTTGACAATATGGCTATCGCTGTCATATATAATGATATATAATGGAAGATCTATTGCTGATGCGCGCCATTTAAATATTAAGTAAAATATCACGAGACAGATACACGAAGATTCTCACAGTTTCGTCTTCTAAAAAATAATAATGGTGAAAGAGACGTTTCCATTAGGTATGCGACATTCATTGACGGAAGATTTATCATTCATGTCGGATATCATTTATAAAATATATCTCTTAAAATAGAAATATAGCTGCATTTACTGCAGGGAAAATTGGATGTCTGTGTCGTGCCAAAAGTATTTTTACGTCAGAGTCCATCTTGTACATTTACAAATCTACCATTCATCCATGCATTGAATACTGCTGCCATATCTTCTTTGGTGCCTCAGCTGTTCATCTCGAGATTCTTGACAAAATTCAAACAAGAATCTGAAATATACTCGATCCTGACTTGGCATCTCAACTTCAATCATTTTCTCACAAACGTGATGTAGCTTCCCTCTGCCTTTTCTCCAATTATTTTCATGGAAATTGCTCTTTTAACCGCCACTTTTCTTTCAACTTTTTTCTTTGCTCGCACTTCCCGACAGTGGATCTCCGTCCCACTTATTGCTTTCCTGATAACTACAATCTTCAAAAATTTAAAAGCCACGTCAACCTCCATTTTCTGTTCATCTTTTATCCTTTCCTCAGTCCCCCCATACCCACATTTTTCTCTCATTTTCTCATGTAATTTGTTAACCGGATCTTCCTACCCTCAAAATCAGTATTCGTATTGCTGACTTATGTAAGCCGTATCTTAGAAATACCTATTGATAATAAACAGAAGCCGACAAAATATATCATTTTAGTTTTTCTTTCTTCAGGCACACCAGGGTAATCATTATTTCATTAGCTTCATAAAGATTACTGCCAATGTAAAACGAAACCCGGTGAAGTAATTTCTCGCGTAATACTACCCTAGCCATTGCTTGGAAATCAATCTTTAAATTGCCTTCACTGTGATCAGGAAAATACACAGAATCGATATCTGACTCTCAAAACAAGCAGACAATAGATAAAGGCATTTCTAGCGAGGTGTCGCGACAGTTCTTGCCACGACGTTAATTTAGCTGTAGACTTAATGGAGGGATCTACCAGACAAAGAAATGGCGTCTTGGAAGGCCTTGTAACCGCCATCAAGAATCTTCTATTATGCACTTCGTCCGTTCAAGTAGCAGGCGATCATAACTATCCACATTTGAAGATACAATTCTCTAATACTATCGTTCTCTATAATTTCATAACGGTTCTATGTTTACAAACGAACTAACGGTTGCGATGTTTAAATTGTCGCCATTTTATATATTTAAATTCATGCATGCACCTGTTTTTTTTTTATTTTATTTTGTCGCCTACCCATTATAGTAGGGGCGGTTGAGCAATTCCTTCCACCAGAGATTTGGAAACGATATGCTGAATACGAACCTACTGGGTGTTTCGCTGTAGATTTGAGGATAGTTCAGAGGATTCGAAAAGATTTGGATGAGTCTGATGGTGATTACGGAGGTACGACAGATCGTAAAACTCACTCTGATCCCGAATTTGTCGGTGAATATGTCAGATTCAATACGGAGGACTGCATCATGTGCCTTGAGCGGGGAGTGCTGACCTAGATTAAGAGTGTAGTTACTGGAACACCCTATGTCTGGCAACAAGATTCTGCATCGTGTCGCACAAGTATGAGACCCCAATCAGACAATTTCTGCGACCACGTCACTCATTACATCGGTCCACGTAACTCTTCAGAATGCAGCACCATTGATTATTATGTGTCGGGCGCAGTTGTACGAGAGACCAAAAAACCCTTTTAACGCCAACGATGATCTGAAGGCAAGGTTTATGGCAAAATGCAAGAACCTAAATAAAGAGACCGTCCAGAAGAGTTGCAAGAGATTCCGAAGGAGTCTGAAGGCCAAGGTTGAGCCCACTACCGATTTTTCTGAATAAATTACTCTTTACTATTTCAAGATATTTTTTGGTAAATATATCTGTTAAAATGTGATTTTAGTCTTATTTTCATTTTTGCGCAATTTAGACGGCAATTTATCCTGTATAATATTGCACTAGTCCCTTGAGATTTCCTTAATATCCCCCACTATCAGTCTATATTTCTGAGATGAGGTATTATGTACACTATTTACATTATTCGGACTATTGTCCTCATCTTTGTCGCCAGATTTATTACAAAGTTTCGGCCTTTCAGTATCTGTCTATATTTCTGAGATGAGGTATTATGTACACTATTTACATTATTCGGACTATTGTCCTCATCTTTGTCGCCAGATTTATTACAATGTTTCGGCCTTTCAGTATCTGTCTATATTTCTGAGATGAGGTATTATGTACACTATTTAGATTATTCGGACTATTGTCCTCATCTTTGTCGCCATATTTATTACAAAGTTTCGGCCTTTCAGTATCTGTCTATATTTCTGAGATGAGGTATTATGTACACTATTTACATTATTCGGACTATTGTCCTCATCTTTATCGCCATATTTATTACAAAGTTTCGGCCTTTCAGTATCTGTCTATATTTCTGAGATGAGTTATTATGTCCACTATTTAACATTATTCGGACTATTGTCCTCATCTTTGTCGCCAGATTTATTACAAAGATTCGGGCTTTCAGTATCTGTCTATATTTCTGAGATGAGGTATTATGTACACTATTTACATTATTCGGACTATTGTCCTCATCTTTATCGCCATATTTATTACAAAGTTTCGGCCTTTCAGTATCTGTCTATATTTCTGAGATGAGGTATTATGTACACTATTTACATTATTCGGACTATTGTCCTCATCTTTATCGCCATATTCATTACAAAGTTTCGGCCTTTCAGTATCTGTCTATATTTCTGAGATGAGTTATTATGTACACTATTTAACATTATTCGGACTATTGTCCTCATCTTTGTCGCCAGATTTATTACAAAGATTCGGCCTTTCAGTATCTGTCTATATGTCTGAGATGAGGTATTATGTACACTATTTACATTATTCGGACTATTGTCCTCATCTTTGTCGCCAGATTTATTACAAAGATTCGGCCTTTCAGTATCTGTCTATATTTCTGAGATGAGGTATTATGTACAATATTTACATTATTCGGACTATTGTCCTCATCTTTGTCGCCAGATTTATTACAAAGTTTCGGCCTTTCAGTATCTGTCTATATTTCTGAGATGAGGTATTATGTACACTATTTACATTATTCGGACTATTGTCCTCATCTTTATCGCCAGATTTATTACAAAGATTCGGCCTTTCAGTATCTGTCTATATTTCTGAGATGAGGTTTTATGTACACTATTTACATTATTCGGACTATTATCCTCATCTTTGTCGCCATATTTATTACAAAGTTTCGGCCTTTCAGTATCTGTCTATATTTCTGAGATGAGGTATTATGTACACTATTTACATTATTCGGATTATTCTCCCCATCTCTGTCGCCGTGTTTATCACAACGTTTCGGCCGTTTTACGCTCCGGCCTTCTTCAGGTGTTTGGAATGTCGAACTGAACCGTTTATTTCGCTCCCTCGGATAGAATGTTCCTCAAGGACACATGGCACAGTGGATAAAGGTGTTACAGGACCCAAAGAGTGTGAGTTCAATACCTGGGTTAGGCAGGGGAGTACTTGGAGAGGGGAATTAACCTGGAGATGACTGACATGAATTAAATATTGCATGTGGAACTAAAACAGTCTACACCAGTAAGCGAAATAAAGGGTTCAGTTCGATAGGAAGGAAGCTGGAGCGTACAGAGGCCGAAACGTTGCGATAAACATGGCGACAAAGATGAGGACAATAGCCCGAGTAATTTAAATAGTGTAATATCATACTGCTTACATCTACAACACTCTTCTAGTGTCCGTTTATACCGGACAGTGATGGGAACTTTTTTTTTCCGGAGAGCTACTTCTGTTGGTGTGCGAGTGATATCTGCCTTCACCTTTAGAAAAGAATGAACATAGAAGGAAAAATGTTATATAGTAATCCGTTCTGTGTATGACGTCAAAATATATCCGTCAACAAGGCCTCTGAACAGGAGGTTTTGAGGAGCGTGGAACCCTCTTTTTAATTGCTATTGTTCCCAAGTCTACCCTTACCCTTGATGGTAGCCCCTGTTAAGGTCCCAGGTATGGGTTAATAGTTAACCTCCAAATTCAGGTCAAAACACTATGAAACAATAAAAAATGACAATAATGATACTATCAACACCTTATATTTATCAACAGGACCCTCTTCCATGAATTTACAACACAATAACTCAGTTATGGCTGTTAACTAATACATAAGTACATAAATAAATTACAAACAATACATTTCTTTAAAAAAAAATTAACAACAATAGCAAAAAAAGAAAAAACATTATCAGAAATATATTTTTGTAAAATCAGTTTCTAGTGCTCCCAAGAAAATTAAATTTCGTCATTAAATGACCCATGAGGTGTTAATATGCCGCCAAGCAAACAAACAAATAGTATTAGGTTGGTGCAAAAATAATGACGTAATAATGTCGTTTTTTGACGTTAAAAAATACGTCAAAAAACGACATTATTACATCATTATTTTTGCACCAACCTAATAACTAATTAATAGTAAGAGATACGTTTGGAGCGACGAATGCCACATGTATTATGTGTCAGACGGTAAAATAAATGAACTCATTGGCTAGGATATAGCGACATAGTAATTTCGTTGCATTTATAAATTAGGTTGTTTTTCCATGAAGCCCCAATGAAATGAATTGCCGTAGATTTATTTTTCATTTTCACCGGATGTGGACTAAAATTAAAAAAAAAAAAAGAAAAGCTTATTAGACGAGAATCAATTAATCGACGATTATTTTTAAAATGCTTTTTATGGGCAACTCTGAAAATTGGGCGAATCCGGCCCACAACACGTAGTTTAGTGATCACTGCTTTTGGAATTACTGACGCCACGGAATCCACTCAATGTTCTTTCTCTGACAGAAAGCTATTGAATACCCATCATACGACATTCTTGTGAAAGGAAGAGTACCGATGGCCACGTTATAAAATCCCTTTCTCTGTTTTGTCATCCCAGTTTAAAGTATCACGCAATTGTTTTATTAGTCCTGGGTATGACGGTAAATTTCATACAACAAAAATGCCTCTAATCCGGCGTTTGAAGGTTTTGAAGTGAGTGGAACCACCTCTTTAATACTCATATTTCCAGGTCCATCCTGACCCGGTTGGTGGGGTAGCATGTGTTAGCGTCCAACCTATGGCAAATAGTGACGCCCCCAATAAAAACACTATAAAAATACAGCTTATAATAAAAATACCAGCAACACATTTTAATACAGTATAATTAGTAATAATACATATTTATAGCAAAATGACCAACAAAATATTTAATCTGTATTTTTTTTAAGCATTTCACCCCAAGCAAGGCGGAAAGCCACTCGCATGCAAGGGTTTACAAAGAATTTGGAGCGAGAGCAGAAAGTGTGCAAATCGACCCCACCAAGCTCATTTTTATGCAGGATAAATCTCCCTGTCACAAATGATAATTGATGAAGGAATACTTCGATGAGAAGCAGGTGAGTGCTATGACATGGCCGCCCCAATCTCCTGACCTCAACCCCAGAGAAAACTTATGGGGCATTATAAAATACAGGTTTTCGAGAAAGCAACATGCTTCATAAGTTTTCTATGGGGTTGAGTTCAGGATATTAGGGCGCCCATGTCATAACACTCCCCTGCTTCTCACCAAAGTATTCCTTCATCAATTTTGACTAGAGACAGGGAACATTATCCTGCATAAAAATGAGCTTGATGTGGTCGATTTGCACCCTTTCAGCAGAAGGGAGCAGACAAGACTCCCGAGGGTCTTTTCAATAGGTTTTAAGAAACAAGTTCCATGAAAAGAAAAGGATCCCCAGAACATTATACTGAACGGATGCTTGACAGTACTTACTGCTAAATTCAAAGAGGTTTCAATGCTTCTTCTTCGGATTTTACACGTCTCTACCTTGCTTTAATTATGGTCGTGTATAAATATACTTTTCAGATTTCTATATATAATTTTTTTTTATTTGTCTCTTATATTCTTAGTATTGTTGCAATATAAAAGTTCTGACTCAAATTTAATATAATCTCTGCCATTGCTCTAAGAATTAATCACGTAACAATGCACTTTGGAGTGTGAAGACATGTTTGCAAAAGAATCAGTTCCACATGCGCGTACACAAACTAAAATAGACTAACTACAGCGCTGTTCAATAAAAATAATTCACCTATTTTTTTTCTACTTACTGCTAAATACTATTTTACTTACTGCTAAATTCAAAGATCTTTCAAAGCTTCTTCGGATTTTAGATGGCTTATCGTTTGAATTTCCTCAACTTTCGTTTCATCGGAGAAGAGAACATTTAGTAAAAAAAATCACGTGAGTCACTTTTATCGAACAGTACTGTACAACCCAATTCCCACAGTCGCAAGACTCTCTCTACTCTGTAAGTCCAGATACTAACATCTAAGACCCACCATAGCACGTAATCAAGAGTGAACCATTCACATTCATTTCGTAATCTCCTGGAAATAATGAACTTCTATCCGAACGGCCACGTTCCATGAGCCGCTGCTTTAAATAACTCAACAAAAGCTTAAATTTATTAACATTCAAACCAATCCAAGAGATAGTAAATATTATGGAGCCATTCCTGGAGTTCCTTAACCGATCACTACATTCATAATCTCTCTCAGTCCTATCTCGATCGATATTTATCATACATATCCTTATAATCTGGATTTCTTACCTCACCTTTTTGCGTCTGTTAGGCAACATCATTCTTTAACTCTCTACCTTAAGTGGTTGTAGTTAAGTCGGCTTAGGGTATATATTTAAAAGGAAATAACCATTCCTCCACATCCAGGGGAGACAGAAGATACATTTATCAATTAGGAATTTTTTTTTCTTCAAACCGCGGCTAATTATGTTTCGATATAATTTAGGGCTAAGATCATTAAGAAGATCCAACGGGATTACCCTTCGTAGAGTTCAGGCTTTTGTTGACCCTGGAAACTTCTCAAGCCGTTATACAGTAATCGCAAAGTTTATGCTTTGTGAGAAGGAGGAAGTCTGGTATGGCGTAGTCTGGCGTAACGATAGAAGTAATGTCCATTGCAAAGAGGTTTAAAATAATAGGCCCTGATAGTTGGACTCTATTGAGAATTTTATTTGAAACTTTTCAGAACTCAAAAGAAGGCACAGAATTATAACAAGTTGTTATATTGATTCACTTGTTGAAACCAACCCAAGAGATAGGAAATGTTACGGAGCCATTCCTGATGACACTCCTGAAGATTCTTAAGCTATCACCACATCCATAATCTCTCTCTGTCCTATCTCGATCGTTATTTATCATATATATCCTCATAATATGAGCGTCGTAACACATCTTTTTGCGTCTCTTTGCAACATCATTCTTTAACTCTTTACCTTAAGTGGTTTTCGCTGTTATAAGCAGCGATATGTGAGTCATACTGAAAGAATTCATATCAGACGTCATTGCCAAACTGGAGATTGGAACTATCATACAATTGTCTAGTTAAGAAAACATTTATGAATACTAATACTAGAATTTAAACTGGGATTCTCTGTACCGTGTTTCTTTATGGCGTAAACAATCATGGCTCTCCACAATGTTAACTTTCTGTGATCTTTGCTAAACCCTGTTTCTATATCCATTTACCGAAGCCAATTAAATATGCTATTCTTTGTTTTCCTCTGTTTCTCTTGCCTTCAAAATGTCTTGTGAGTATTACATATTCCAAACATTCTTTTTTCATTATTTGCCCTCGAAATTTAAAGTATCTCCTGCTCATGACATGTATAACTTTCGTTTTTGTTTCTATTTTCTCTAAAACCTTGTCAATGCACACATTTTCAGTCCATGGATTTCTCAGCACCCTTCGGTAGAAATACATTTCTGTTGCTTTAAGTATTTTCTTTATCTCTGTGGCTATTGCCCTGCATTCGGTGTCATGTATTTTTTCTTTGTGTGCCGGGTCCTCTGAGGACGTAAGGGATCATGTCTCTCCACAAATTCTTGTCCTTTTTAGATCCTAATACATTTTGTCTTTATGCTAGTTCTTAGAAAATCTGTTCCACCATTTACTAAAGTTCACTAAGTATGTTATGCGCTGTTTTCCTCGGTCGTCTTGCTTTTCACCTGTCCTGTGAGTATCAGATTTTCTAAGTCCCCTTTTCCCATTATGTGCCTTTGAAATTTCAACTGACTCTTCCTGATGTTAATTATAAATTTCTTTTTTGTTTTTGAAAATTTCGTCGTTGCTCATCTGTTCGGTTCATACTATCCACAGCATCCTTCTGTAGAAGCACATTTCTGTTGCTTCAAATCGCTTCCCCATTTTAAAAGAGATTGCCCAGCTCTCACTGCCATACAGGAGCACATATAACACCAAAAATTTTAGTACTATTTTCATTATTTTTACAATACTCTTTAGATTTTAGAATGAAACCCAATACGCTCTTCGGATTAGAGTCTCACACTTTCAGTTCACTGAAAAAACAATTTGTAGTTATTTAAATTTTTCTACTTAATGGATTTTAGTACCTCCGATTTCCAATTGGACACTTGGGACTCATTATTTAGCGAAAAATTATGCATTATGTCTTCTTTTAGTCGATGCTTAGTCCTTTCTTCTCGCTTTCCATCACAGCCTTCTGATTCACTACCTTCTGTTTCATTTTCAAGTTTGCTTGTCAATCTCCAAACGAGGTTATGTCGAAGGGCAGATTCTCATCTCAAAAAACAGCTACCCGACCCAGTTTTATACGGGGTCTACGGGAAATTTTTGGCCGAGCATACGGCCTCGGATACCCCACATTATATTCCGCCTTGTGCCACATTTCATCGCGTGGAGTGGTTGGTAGATATCCTGCAGTTGGAGATTTGGCTCCAGCTTTGCCGGTGAAACTCTCTGCATCCGAGTAGGGAGGATCACTTGACGAGGCTATAGTTGAAGGGAAGAGTCTCGTCTCGGGGAAACGACTACATGACCGCGACTTATACGAAGTCTATGGGGGATTTGGGGCCGAGCCTACGGGCTCGGATACCCCATATTAAATTCGGCCTTCTGCTACATTTAACAGCGTGGTGCGGTTGATAGATATCCTTCAGGTGCAGATTCACCTACAGCTGTGATGGTCAAACTCTACGGGTTAGATCATGGACGATCCTTAGATGAGACTGTGACGAAGGGCAGATTATCGTCTCGGGGAAACAGCTACATTACCCCGTCTTATACGTGATCTACAGGGAAACTTTGGTCGAGCCTACGGGCTCGGATACCCCACATCAAATTCGGTTGACAGCTGTTTCCCGAGAAGCAGTGAGTTTGACCAGCACAGCTGAAGACGAATCTCCAACCGCAGGATATCTATCAAAAGCTCCTTTTGATAGATATCCTGCGGTTGGAGATTCGTCTTCATCTGTGCGGGTAAAACTCACTGCTTCTCGGGAAACAGCTATCCGGCCTCGTTTTATACGGGGAAATTTTGGCGGAGCTTACGGGCTCGAATACCCCACATTAAATTCGGCCTTGTGCCACATTTGACCGCGTGTGGTGGTTGGTAGATACCCTGCAGTTGGAGATTCATTGTGGAATTGACTTGACTGGCGAACATTATATGCATTTTAGTGTCTTAAGTGATATTGCTGCTGAACAATCATGCGATTATTCTATTCAGTAACTCTCCTTACTGGCTCGGCTACCCCACAATAAACTCGGCCTTGTGCCACATCCGATCACGTGGAGCGGTTAGTAAATATCATCACTACCTTCTCTTGGGAAGGGTTGGTGTAACTTAGACCAAGGGTAGGAAGGTGTCTAGACTGACTAATACCAAAAAGTTTATCGATGAGCTTAAATTATACTTCTTGTATTCTTGATTGTGGTTTAATCTGTGATGGTTGATATGTGACATATTGAGGCCTCAAGGGTTTTTGTTTGTGAAGATATGTGTATCACAGATGAGATGCACTTTGCTTTTCGCGTGTTTTCCTGCATGGTACCCTGTTTTAGTTTTGATCGGTGCAATGCCTAAATCATAAATCGTTCATGGCTTCCTTCAAAGTGATTTCTCACTGGTTAAACGTCTCCTTTTAACTGGGGAAAAATCGCTCCTGATTTTATGTGCCCTCAGATTCCACCGTTTAACAAATTCCTTGATTTCACCGGATGCATATTCAGAGATCGTCAAAGATACCAACGTTTCGTTGAATCTAGGATTTGGTAAATGTGATTTGAAAACCTTTGAAGTCAGCAAAGCAATCGCTGTCTAAAATTAATGTCATGCTTTATAACCGACTTGTCGTCATATGCTAATGCTAGAGAGAGAGAGACAGAGAGAAAGAAAGAAAGAAAGAAAGATAGCGTTATGAAGAGATTTTAATTTATAACAGTAAAATTAAGGAAAAAATAGGCAATTTGTATTGAAACCCTGTCGAACTATCACTCCCCCAAAAAAATGCAGATGGTTCGAAAAGAAGAGAAGCTACAATTAAAATCAGAGTTATTCAGTTTTTATCCGATAGATAAAACAGTACAACAAAAAAAGTTCACCGTCATTCGTTATTGTATCTAAATATGAATGATTGTAAAAAGGTAAACATTAAATAAAGAAAGCAAGCATTATTTTAGATATGTCCACTATTTCGGCATAAATTTTCTATATTAAAGTTTAAAATGAATTTTTTACAACGAAAAAACATTCTTGAAGATTTAATTTTAGATTAATTGAAAGTTTAATAATTAAATTTACGATTTCTATTAATTAAACAATTCTGGTGTATTTCAGATAGAAACTATATACATTTGATTGTCAAATTTAATTTAAAATTTTTAAATTTTCTTAAAAACGGCCATTTTCTTAATTTTAAGAAATTTGTAAACAAACACAAATTTATCGATTTTGAAAATATTTAAAAAAATTTCTGACACGTTATTTTAGTAAAATTAAAAAATTTAAAGTTAAAGTAATCTGATTTGAAAGAAATTTTTCTTACTTATAGCATAAAAAAATAATATACAACCAATTATTAACGATCGATCCTGTTAACCTGACCCAACTATTGATGGATTGTTGACTGACGAAGCGATGACAGCTACTACGGATTACCATAAATGACATAATTTTTAAAAGTCTGACTTTTAAAAAAAATATTCTATTTGATTATGACCCACACTAATCGAAATACAATACATAAAATAAAATTATTTAGTGAAATAGTAAATGAAAAAAAGAAAAATTACTTTAAAATTTAAAGTTTACACTTTTAAAATTGAACGGAAAATAAGAAATGTTGAAAAGGCCGCGTAAATAGACAAAACCCTTAAATCACGTGACCTTGTAATAATACTGACAATTTCAGTATATCATACATGGAAATAAGGAATGTACTAAGTAAAAAAATACAACATAAAAAATTATTTTTTAAAAAAGTAGCTCAACTAAATTTATTAAACTTAGCAATTTTGGATTCGTCAATTTTTTTTCTACTTAATTACTACATAATATCGAGGAGCCCTCCTAATACAGAGCTTTACACGATGTTAAACTATTATACATTATTATAATTAAAATTTCTTAAAAAACGAAAAAATTATTGTAAAAATTAATTATTCATCAGAAAAAAAATATTTCTTCAGACAATAATGTCCTTAATATTACTTATTTACAAAAGCAATTAAAAGCTTTTCTAATTAAGTAATATCATAGTTTTATTGGATTCATTATTTTTCAATTCAGACAAAATTTTCAATTAAATAGCTCAAATTTGAAAGAAAAAAGTAGGTTATTTACCATCTCCAAAGACTCCTTCTTTTAACAAAAAAAAAAAAAAATTGAGGAGCCAAAAAGGTTTTGGGCGAAATTTCATGAGTGGGGGGTAACATATTTAAAAAAAAAAAATTTTACCAAAATTTTCTAAAAACAAAATATTGCAAAAATAATTACATTCATTTGTGAGTAAGTCCTAAAAATCTCATTAAGATCGGACAATTATTTGATTTTTACAAGAATTTCCAAATCAATGTGTTTTCAACGGGAAAAAAGCGCAAAAAAAACTATGTTATTTTTACGTCACCGCGATGACGTAAACAAAAGAAGACATTAACCAAAATTTCGAACGTGTTAGAAAATAATAAAAAATATCAAAAAATAATTAAAAAATACTTTTTTCTTTCATCTTAATAATAACATAAGCATTTTGACGATAATACTTTATTTTCTTTAAGTTTGTGGTATTTTTCATTTACGCTATGCTGTTTTTCCGCGAAAACAGTGGACATACTTACATTATTTTAGTAATTCCGTATTAAAATATATCAAATCAGAGTCATTAATGTACATGACATTCATGATACCAAACGCAGGGAGAAATATCTAAACTCTCGGTTCTATACAAGAGGTTTCCAAGATCAAGGATTCAAAACGGCGTCCAGCGATTATAAACAGTGTCTTGGCAAAGACCATCATTCTTTGAACCTTGTGGGCTGGTGCTACAGAATCACAAAGATCTATACAAATAGCAACTCACATTTTAGAAAAAGCAGCCTCACTCTCTCCATATTCCATTGCTGAGATGTAAGTCCCACACAACGTGCTCCATTCCGCGACTTGTTCTTCTGTGGAACCGGCTCTGAAGACTATGATTCCGCGATCCCTACAATCATAACCGGTTCAAATCAAGGGTTAACCGTTATCTTAACACGAGTGGTCCCCTTGCCTTGTACAGAGCAAAGCACACTGGAAGAAAGAAAAGTAATAACAGGAAACGCACCATATGATGATTATCAGTCGCAGCAACAATTAAAATGGATATCACGTGTAACTTGATGGTAAATAATGGCATAATCGAGATACTGACATTCCATGCTACTTCAAATAAACACTTAGGAAGGAAACCCCCTTCAATATTGGAAAGATCAGTTATAAGCCTATTTCCGTGAAAGAATTTGCTAAGAGATATATTTTCGAAATTTCAACAGAAAGCAGTACTGGCTATTCCATCAATTAATGTCAAATGTTTAATTGTTAGCAAACAGATAATTTTACAATTACCCATACCAAGGCGATTACCCATTTGACGATTGGATGGTAATTAAGGTGTGTATGAGTATCGGTATATGGGTTTTAGTTTCCCAACTTCCTTTAAATTTTAATAAATTCCATATGATTTATTTACATTACAACTTAATGATTTATCTTCCTTACACCCTTGTGCAAATTAATTGAAACAACCGCTTGTTTACTTTATTTCATCATACGGTTAATTTTAGACCAACTGTAGTGACAGGGTGTAATCAATTTCTATTTTTCACCAGATTAAGTACTTTTCAATAGTATGAAGTAATATGACTCTATTTTCGTGGTGTATGATGAAATTTGTTTGGTCTTAGAAAGTATTGCGTCATCCGTAAGTGCATCAGATTTGCACCTAACCAGACACTATTGTCTCGACTGTCGATTAGCTATCTTACAGCTACTGTCTGCAATGGACGTTACTCTAAAAAGCATACGAAAATTGTTACGCTGCACGAACACATTGGCAAGCCTTCCCAGTAATCAAGTCAAAGTACTATAGATTGGCACGGAAATTCGACTGATTTAAATCCAATCGAGAATCTGCGGTCAATCTGTGAGGAACGTAGAATAGACATGCAAAGTACAATGGGTCATGTTTCATTAGAAAAAGACGAAAAAGAGTAAATAATAACGAAGTTATACGTTTGTTTCAATCCGTGTGCACATGGTATACTTTCTTTAAATTTTATACTCTCTCGATTTCTGAAAGACATTACTGCTTTTGTTGCGTTAATCGTCACGAAACGTCTCGGGATAATTTTGCATTGATTCTGATTTTTTTTCACTTAGCAAACGACACAAAGTATAGAATTTTTGCTACAATATATGCATACTATGCCAAGTGCGCTAGACGAGTAATTTGCCTAAAGTAATTCTTGTTGGTTTACTAAATAAGAACTATATATTTTATTTGCAAAGAGTAAAACAGATATTATTTAAACTTTTTCTTTCTTGGTGCCTAACAATGGAACGTCTGAAAAGGACGTATCGGCTTAGCAATATCAAAGGTCCTGATATATTCGACAAGGTATTCGGACGCAAGAAATTTTGGAGGATTAGACTCGGGCAAAAGGAAAACCTATTTGTTAATCTTATTTCTTTATCTGCTTTCTTTGAGTGGAGATGCGAGTCTGCCGTCATAGTTATCGACTCCGAATGACAAAGCGAATAGTCAATTTCGAATTCCATTGCAGTTATATATATTTACTTACACGCAAATATCCTTGGTAAAAAAAAAAAAAAATTCTAATCCGTCTTCCGTACAACAGCTATAGGTTAAATAGAAAGATTTATATCTGGAATGAAGTCATTATTAATCCCCAAGAATTGTTAATACAATATTCACTCTGAAAAATAAAAATTATTCTTACAATCAAAAATATCTTACAGGTTTAAGTAGCCCACCAGGGTTGATACCCCACGCAGCTTCCCATCAGCTTGGCTGTTGCTAACCTTCAGGAAAGTGACCTGTTGTGATTTCTCAGGTTAACGTTTTCATTTGATACAAAGGGGAAATATTATATTGAATCCATTGTTAGGTCTTCTGCTATGAAAATCGGTTCACTGTGTCGTCCAAGACAATTCGTTTCTCTAGAATCTGTCTTACATACCTATAAGTCTACCGTTCGTCCATGCTTAGAATATATGGTCCAGTGACCCCGCTATTTTCCTTGATACGATTCAAAGAAGAATCAGCAATATCATTGGTCTTCACCTGGTAGCACAGCTTCAGTGACTTGCCCACTGCCGTAATGTGCCATCTCTACGTCTTTTTTATAAATAATTTCAGGGTAAGTTTTGGGATAAGCTCTTCCCCATGGTACCTCTTTGAGGAGAGTTTCTTTTTCTGACGGTGTACGACCGGTGATTGACGATTTGTGATTGTATACGAACTGTTTATTGATTTCAACCTTTGGTTCACGTTAAGTTACTTTTAATTTTCAATTTTCTTTCGTTTAATTTACTGACGTTTTTTGCCAAAAGTTTGATTTTTTTTTCTTTCGTTTCCCTCCCCTCATTTTTTTTCTTTCTATACTTTATCCCTTGTTATTTCTTTATTATTAATTTTCATTTTCTTTTACACGTATTTTTTGAGTTTTAATTTTCCTTTTTAATTTTAACTTCCCCCGCCAAACTTTATTGTTTTTTATTGTTTATTTTGCCCCACGTCGGATTTCGTTTTCTTTGTTTACATTTTATTTCTACGTGTTTTCATTGTTCTTTGTCGTAATTAATTGTTAATTCTGTGTTTCTTTATTTAAGTCTTTTTCTGTGTTTATTTTTGCATTTATTGTTCTATTCGTTAGTTGTTCTTTATTTTCGTTTACGTGTTTTCGTTCGTTTTGGGCTGACTAGAATTTTCTAGTGGCAGCCATATTGTATTTGTGACTTCATTTGGCATTTTTTGTTTCGTATTTTTTGTTGTATTATTGTAAAAAAATACCTATTGTTTATTTCTTGTCTTAAAATGTGATTTTCATTTTCGTACTCGCTGTTTTGTAAACTGTAATTGTTAAATGTTTTTATTTTTAACGTATTTTGTCGTTTTAGCGTACGTGTTTTTTGTAATTTCTTTTTGCGTGTTTAAATGTTTATTGTTTTTGTCTCGTTGAATTTCTTTTTGTTATCGTGATTTATTTATCTTTTGTTTAAATTATACTTTCATTTGTTCTGAAAGGAAAAAAAAAGTCTTGTTTTTAATTTAAAAAATGGGTCCAAGACGAACTGTAAGAAAGAACCTATTTGGTTCTAAAAAAAAAAGAAAAAAGACCCTCCTGATAAAGATTCGCAAGAAAGCCCAAATAGTGAATGTAAAAGTATGGTGTCCTCTAAAGGCGAAAATTTAGAGGATAAAAACAACAGTCCTGAAAAAAGTATGGTGGCCTCAAACAGCCAAAATACCGATATGGATCCAAGTGTTCCTGACCAGAATATGGTGGCCGAAAGCAGCCAAAATGGTGATATTAACACCAGCCAAATGGACAAAAGTATGGTGGCCGATAGCAGCCAAAAAACAACCGACCAGACATCCCCAAAGAATGACGGAAACCAAGCGGCCGGAGAGACGCCCTCATGCTGGAAGTCCCCGCCGAAATGCAAAATCAACATTACGGAGTTCCTGGAGAGGGCAAAGGGCTACGCACATCTGGTGACTGCAGATGGGCTCTTGCCTAATCCCGAGGAATTAAGGAAGGTTGAGAAAAGAATTGTGTCAGTCTTTGTGGTCGACAAGCGTTCGCGCAAGATTTGTCGCTTCACAAAAGACACTGTGATCAAAGCCTTGACTTCTCTGGGCATCAAAGCTCAGAGGGTCATTAAAGGGAAAGGCTTTTTTATGTAGGACATACTGTTACCCACGCCTGCCGACTGTGAAGCTGCTGCTACTCACGACCTAATCACTAAAGATCTAATATTAAGGACCGAGTATGAAGGCAGGCGGAGGACCAACGTTTCGGTATATGAGGTTCCTCCTCAGATTGTCGGGGAGAACTTGGGTGCATATCTGTCCCAGTTTGGCCAGATACTCAGTGCTTCCTCAGATGATCTGACCGGGGGGTGGAGTTTCGAGATTATGATCAATCAGGATGCCTTCCGCTCCATCCCCAACTGTCTGGATGTAAAGGGCCAGAAAATGTCGATTATTGTGACGGGTCGTAAACCGGCATGCTGGAAGTGTGGAAAGACTGGTCACCTTTCCTCTTCCTGCACAGAGATGAAGGCCTCTGATGTTCTGGCCCCCGCCCAACCAAACCCCCCTTTGGTCGAGTCCGTCGTTCCATCCGTCCCGCCTGTAGTGGGCATGCCAGCGACCCGGACCCGAGTGGAAAATCCCACGTTTGGGTCCAAATCTCAGCCCCCATTCCCCGAAGAGCCTTCGACCGCGGCTAGTGCCGTTAGGGAGAAGGGAGAGGGGGATTGGCAGGTCGTTGGTAGGACTAAAGGGAAGACCCAGGCAGCGGTTCCTCGTTCCACACCAAAAGCAGGAAAAGACACAGACAGTCCCACTCCCTCTACCAGTGCAAAGGGCGACTCTCCGGACAGCTATTCGGAAAAATTAAGGAAAAAAATGATTCAATACGAACCATCGTTTGAAAAAAAAGAAAAACTGCAACAACTAAAAGAGGCTCTAAAATCAAAAAGGATAATTTCGGAAGGAAAATCTGCCACCTCTTTCTCGGCACCGTCTTCCCCTGTCTCTAAACTTCATCCCATGGTCCCTCCCCCTATCGTTAAACCCATCCAAAAGGTCACCTCAACCATGACCACTCTGAAGAAGGGACCTGCACCAAAATCACCGGCCAAAAAATCATCACCCAAACCATCACCCATGCAAACTCCCAAAAATAGAGAAACAAAAACGACAAAGAAGTCCATCATCGGATTCATCTGAAGCAACACTAGAGAAAAAATAAAATCCAAATCATCTTACAATACAGGGAAAGACGTGTGCCGAGTCTCAAAAGAAATCAAGGAGAAGGCACTTATACACGCCAAAAAATTAAAAAACTTAAAGACCCTACTTAATTTTAGAAAGATAAAAGATTTAGACGTTGAGAACCCCCGAAATTTCCCCAATGCCAAAAGGGTACTCACGGTGGTCAGATCCGGAGTAGCTGGCCAACAAATATGGGCCATGATGGCCGATGCTAACGAGGCATTCGGCATGTTTCCGCCAATGTCATGTTTTGACGACGACAATGTTAAAAAATTACAACAATTTTGTTCAGGGAGGTTCCCGATTTTTGTTCACCCCTCCCTGTATAGAGCGTTGAAGTTAACATTCCCCCTGGACATTGGCGGCCTGTCTCCTGATGGCACCATCAAAAGTGAGATGGGTACTGGCTCAATGGGAGAGGCCGTCGGTGTCCTGACCCCGGCCATGTTTAATGCAGGAGAGCAACCCTAATCGGTTTTATCATGGCTCTCTGGTTAGCAAGTGTGAATGCCCGAGGCCTGAGGTCGGAGTCTCTCAGGGCGAGGCTCTCTCGTGACCTTCAGCGTCTCGGGGTGAATATCTGTTGCGTACAAGAGACCCGTTTTTCTTCTCGTGATTATGAGAACATTCTGTCTAGGGGGTTCTCCCTCTATTCAGCATGTTTTGATGGACGTTCGAGGGGCGTCTCTTGGCTGGTGAGCAAGTCATTGAAGGCTGCGTGTGTTCTTGTCTTCGCGGATCCGGCGGGCAGACTTTGCGTGCTGGACGTTACCATAAAGGATAAGGCTATTCGTCTCATTGGGGTTTATGCGCCCAATGTCCATTCTGAGCGGCCTGCTTTGTTTCGGCAGATCGAGCAGTTTTTGACGACATCACGTCGGGTAGTCTTAGTGGGTGATTGGAATGCCGTCCTTGATCCCGTTATAGATCGTATAGGGACAAATTCGGGTACTAATAACCGGGACGTGAAACCATTTCGGGACTTTATTGACAAGTTTGATCTTGTCGATAAGTACCGGAATGAGCACCCTCGGGAGGTAGTGTGGACTTGGACTAATAGTGGCGGCTCGGCTAGTTATCTAGACCGAGTCTTAGTCAGGAGAGTCGATGTAGGGCTCTTAGGTTGTCCAAGTTTCCATGAGATAGTTTATTCGGATCATAGGCTTGTCCGGGTCCGTGTAAACTTAGATAAGCCTAAGGTTAGGATGGCTGGCTACTGGAAATTAAACTCATCATTATTTGGTGAGCAAGATTTCCGGGAACAGATTCTACTAATGATACAGAGGGAACTGACGGCAGCGGTTGTGGGAAATGCCTGGTGGGATAAATTAAAATCCAAAATTAGAACGTTTGCTGCTGAATATAGTCGTCGGCTCAATCTAGATAGATTAGCGGCGCAAACGGCTTTAGAGCAGAAAGTTGATCGGGCGGTCAAATCCCGTGTTAGTGGGGACGTAGCTTTAGCTAAGGCAGAGTTGGCCTCCTTGCTTATCAAGAAGGATCAAGCTCTGGTAGTTAGGGCTAGGTTAAAAAGAATGTCCTCTGAGGCGACGAATATGGCCGCTGAACTGCGTGCAGAGGAAGCTCGGAATGCATCTCGGCGACATATCGCAAGCGTCACATTGCCGGATAATCGGACCGTGACAACAAACGAGGGCATATGTGAGGCTTTTCGTGACTACTTTCAGGAGCTTTTCACCAGGGAGCCCGGTCTGAGCCCTGCTCAGTTCGACGCCTCTTTAGCTGACTTTCCCTGCCTTAAGGCAGCTGAAGCAGCTAGGTGCGAGGGTCCAATTACAGAGTCGGAAGTCTGGGAAGCGTTGAAACAGGTTGGCCTGGACAAATCTCCGGGACTTGATCGTCTTCCGTACGAAGTGTACTTGAGGCAGTCGCCCGTTTTTGTTCCACTGCTGGCACTGATTTTCGGCAACTGGATGAAGCAGGGGTCTATACCCCAACGCTTCACCAGGGGCGTGATCAAGTTGTTACGCAAGGATAAAAACGGTGGGGATGGGTTAGGTAACTTTCGCCCTTTAACTATGTTGAACACAGAGTTAAAGATTTTGGCTAAGATCTTGGCTAACCGTTTGCAGCTTGTCCTGTCTAATCTGATTGGCTCGGAACAGACTTGTGCTGTGAAGGGCAGGACTATTCAGGACAACCTTCATATGGTGCGCCTGATCATCGAGCAAGTCGACAGTGAAGCCGCGCTGATCAATTTAGATCAGTCCAAGGCCTTCGATAGGGTTGACCATCGTTTTCTGGAGGCTGTTCTTTCGGCGGCCGGTTTCGGGCCGTACTTTCGCACCTGGATCCGACTTTTGTATGCGACTCCCGGTGCGCTGGTGGAGGTGAAGGGCGTACGATCGGAGCCTCTCCTATTGTCTCGCTCCATTCGTCAGGGTTGTTCGCTGTCGTCTTTGCTTTACGTTCTTGGGTTGGAACCTTTCCATGGCAAGTTAAAGGCGAATCCGGTCCTACGTGGAATTGCCCTGCCCGGTGCTACCACATCGGCCAGGTATTCTGCCTATGCTGACGACGTTTCGGCTCTTGTGTCGAGCAGAGCCGAGATTGACGAAGTCAGCAAAGAAATCAGTTGTTATGAGATGGTGACAGGGGCCAAGATCAACCGCGATAAGTCTGTTGGCTTGCGGTTGGGTGCGTGGAAGGGAGTTTCTCTTCCCGGACCTTTCCGCTGGACGGATGGGCCGGTCAAGATTCTCGGCGTCTTGTTCGGTCCTGATCTCCAGTTGGAAATGAATTGGTCGGAGGTGCGAGGGAAGGCCGAGATCGCTATTAGTTTGTGGTCTTGGAGGAATCTTTCCTTAAAGGGGAGGGCGGAAGTTTGTGTTTCGCACATCTACCCGATTCTCCTTTACCGACTCTCTGTGCTTCCACTTCCGTGTGACACTTTACTGGCGTTAGTGAAGCTCTTGTTCTCCTTCTTGTGGGGAGGCAAGGCTGCCAGAGTCAGTCGGGAGATCTGTTGCCTTCATCCATCTGAAGGCGGTCTGGGCATGCCGAGCATTGAGATTCGTCAACATATGCTTCGCATTAGCTTTCTGGACCGAATGTGTCGCGATTCGGATGAGGACGGCGCCTTCTGGAAGGAAGACGCCCGAAAGAACTTCCCATCCCTGAGAAGTGTGCATTCGTGCGAGGAGGAGGCCCGCCGTTTACCCCGAGGCGAATGCTCCTTCTATTGTGAATGTCGTATTGCTCTGAAGCGCCTCTTACGGGCGTCGGATGGCCTCTCCAACGTCCAAGCGTTGTCTCGTAGGGCATTATATCAAGTTTTAGTCAGGGGGGGCCGTGCATGATGATCTGATTGACGAGCTCGGTCTGACGAAGCAGAAGGCTCGCTCAATATGGCCTTGGGCGCCCGAGTTGAAATGCCTCAATAACGATGAGGCATCACTCACCTGGCTGGTGATTCGTAGGGCCCTCTGGGTCGCCAAGAGACTCTGCTCAGCTGGCTTGGAGAATCCTCCAAACTGCCGACGTTGTAGTGGGGAGGTCGAGACCTTGGGTCACGCCTTCTTTCATTGCAGCCAGGTAGTGCCGTTGGTCAAGTCTGTTGAAGGCCTCATGGTCCGCATGCTGCAGGGAAAGTTCTTTGTCCTTCAGTCCGTTTCCGTTTGTAGCAATGTAGCACCGCCGCTGACAAAGGCTGAACAGTATGTGTTCCACTGCTTGCTAGGCGTTATGAGAGTCGTGATTTGGACGACACGTCAGAAGGGATTCTATGGAGGCGAAAAGTTCACCTCTTCCCAACTGATCTTGTACTTTAAGCATCAGCTTAAAGTCAAGATTAGGACGGAAAGGCAGCGGCTCACTTCATCAGAATTCAGCAAAAGGTGGGTGAATCTTGCGCGCTTGTGTCGTGTGAAAGAGGCTGACCTTGAGTGGCACATTGATGCCGGTTAGGCATCAGGATATTGCTCTTCCTGGGTTGAACGTGTGCAACCCATCCCGAAATAAGGCTAGCTTAGGTTTCCGTTTTTTTTGATGCTTTAGTTTTCTTTTTTTTCAAGTTAACTTAGCTAGGGTATGTATGGTCATTGGCCCCTTTTATTTCTGTCCCTACTTTTAAGTTTTTAATTCCCCATTCCCTCCTTCGTTAGGTGGTTAGTGATGTCAGTTCGTTGGTGGATGCGGGGCGCCTTTCGTTTCGCGTGAGTGGTTTCGTATTTGTTGTCGTGTCTGAATGAGTGCATGTCAGTGTGAGTACTTGGGATGAATGAATGTTTTATACTATTATAGTCCCGCATTGATTTCGGCCAGTGAAGTGATGTTTCTGCCACATTTAGTGATTGTGGGGGGTTTTATTACTAATCTTATTTTCTTTAGTTTCTTGTAAATAGCCTTTTGTATTCATATTGTAAATATTCATTGGGGTTAATTTTTAGAATTGTTATTTTATTCCCCCCCACCACAGAAAACGAATTGTAAATATGGGTACTAGTTAGTATTTTTATAGAGACAAAGAGGCATTATGGTGGTTGTAGTAAGAAAGGTACGTATGAATGTGTTGTTTTGGTGTCAGGAATATTGTTTTGTACGATTGGGTCAGTATTTGCGGCTAGCTAAGTTATAGTTAAGACAGAAGAAGACTGTCCTTTCCCCAGTCCCCTTTTTCGGCCTTGTGCCACATTTCTGTAGTTAAACTGAATAAATATCGCTCTTCCCCATGGTACCTCTTTGAGGAGAGTTCCTTTTTCTGACGGTGTACGACCGGTGATTGACGATTTGTGTTTGTATACGAACTGTTTATTTATTTCAACCTTTGGTTCACGTTAAGTTACTTTTAATTTTCAATTTTCTTTCGTTTAATTTACTGACGTTTTTTGCCAAAAGTTTGATTTTTTTTTCTTTCGTTTCCCTCCCCTCATTTTTTTTTCTTTCTATACTTTATCTCTTGTTATTTCTTTATTATTAATTTTCATTTTCTTTTATACGTATTTTTGAGTTTTAATTTTCCTTTTTAATTTTAACTTCCCCCGCCAAACTTTATTGTTTTTTATTGTTTATTTTGCCCCACGTCGGATTTCGTTTTCTTTGTTTACATTTTATTTCTACGTGTTTTCATTGTTCTTTGTCGTAATTAATTGTTAATTCTGTGTTTCTTTATTTAAGTCTTTTTCTGTGTTTATTTTTGCATTTATTTTCCGCATTTATTGTTCTATTCGTTAGTTGTTCTTTATTTTCGTTTACGTGTTTTCGTTCGTTTTGGGCTGACTAGAATTTTCTAGCGGCAGCCATATTGAATTTGTGACTTCATTTAGCATTTTTTGTTTCGTATTTTTTGTTGTATTATTGTAAAAAGATACCTTTTGTTTATTTTCCGTCTTAAAATGTGATTTTCATTTTCGTACTCGCTTTTTTGTAATTTGTAATTGTTAACTGTTTTATTTTTTTTCGTTTTAGCATACGTGTTTTCGTAATTTATTTTTGCGTGTTTACCTGTCTATTGTTTCTCTCTCGTTGAATTTCTTTTTGTAATCGTGATTTATTTGTATTTATCTTTTGTCTAAATTATTCATTTATTTGTTGTGAAGAAAAAAAATTTTGATTTAAAAGCAAAAATGAGTGCAAAGAGGACGGTGAGAAAAAACCTGTTCGGGACTAAAAAAAAAAAAAAAGAAGGATCCTCCAGATAAAAATAAAGAAAATGAGACGGTGATGGATGCTCACGAAAGTCTGAATTTGTACGAAAATCCAAATCCAGCTAAGAATACAGAGTCCCCAAAAGGAAAACATTTACCAAGTCCCGGAAAAAAGTATGGTGGCTGCAAATAGCCAAAACTCAGTACTTGAATCCAGTTTACCAGAAGGAAGTATGGTGGCCAAAACTGGCCAAAAAGAAACCTGCAGACAAGAAGAAACTATGGTGGCTGAAAGGGGCCAAAATTCGACAGACCAGACTCCCAAGAACAACGACGTGCCCGGAGAGAGGCCCTCATGCTGAAAGTTCCCGCCAAAGCGCAAAATCAATATAAGGAGTTCCTGGAGAAAGCCAAGAGCTACGCACATCTGGTGACAGCAGGTGGGCTCTTGCCTAATCCCGAGGAATTAAGTAAAGTTGAAAAAAGAATTGTCAGTCTTTGTGGTCGACAAGCGTTCGCGCAAAATTTGTCGCTCCACAAAAGACACTGTGATCAAAGCCTTGACTTCTCTGGGCATTAAAGCTCAGAGGGTCATTAAAGGGAAAGGCTTTTTTATGTGGGACGTACTGTTACCCACGCCTGCCGACTGTGAAGCTGCTGCTACTCGAGACCTCATCACGAATGATCTAATTCTGAGGACCGAGTAAGAAGACAGGCGGAGGACCAATGTTTCGGGATATGAGGTTCCTCTTCTGATTGTCGGGAAGCACTTGGCCGCTTATCTGGGCCGGTTTGGCCAGATACTCAGTGTTTCCTCAGAAGATCTGACCGGGGGGGGTGGAGCTTCGAGATAATGATCAATCAGGATGCCTTGCGCTCCATCCCCAACTGCCTGGATGGAAAGGGCCAGAAGATGCCGATAATTGTCACGGGTGGTAAACCGGCATGCTGGAAGTGTAGAAAGACTGGTCACCTTTCCTCTTCCTGCACAAAGATGAAGGCCTCTGATGTTCTGGCCCCAAACCCCCTTTTGGTCGAGTCTATTACATCCGTCCCGCCTGTAGTGGGTATGCCAGCGACCCGGACCGGTGTGGAAAATCCCCCGGTTGGGTCCAAATCTCAGCCCCCATTCCACGACAAGTATTTGCCCGCCGCTAGTGCGATTGAGGAGGAGGAGGAGGGGGAATGGCAGGTCGTTTGCAGGGCAAAAAGGAAGACCAAGGCAGCGGAAACTCGTTCCACATCACAAACAGGGAAAGACACAGACAGTCCCACTCCCTCTACTAGCACAAAGGGCGACTCTCCGGCTACAAAACTTCAACAGCAGCAACTGCGATATGAGCCCAGTTTCGAGAAAAAAGAAAAACTTCAGAAGTTGAAAGACACCCTTCATCAGAAAAAAACACCTGGCTCTTCATCAGTTCCTTCATCTCCTTCATACAAACAGAAACTCATGACATTTCCTCCGTTGACCAAATCTCCGTCTCTTTCCCCAATTAAAATGAATACAATTTCTCCCAGACCCCAAAATAATCCTACACCTACCACTACACATAGCCATAAACCTTCTCCTGTCAAAACGCCCATCAGTTTCCCATAAAAGGCTGAAAAACGCCAAAGAATTACGTCCTCTGAAAACGTCGAATCAGTTTGCAAAAAAAGTCCTGAAATATAATATTGGGGAAAAAGTTTGCAGCATATCCAAAGAACAGGAAGAAAAGCTTGATTCACGGTGTAAAAACTTTCAAGAATTGAAGCACTTGATAAATTTGGTAAGATTAAGAACTTGGATATAGAGGACCAAAACAATTTTTCAAACGCTAAAAGGGTCCTTACATTAATAAGAACTGGGGCCCCTGGCAAACATGTATGGGCCATGGTAATGGAGGCAGACCAGGTCTTTGGCATGGTGTCTCCTATTGCCTACTTTGACAACGACAACGTGAAGAAATTAAACCAATTTTGTTCAGGGAGGCTCCCGCTTTTTGTTTACCCCTCCCTATATAGAGCTATAATGTCAACGTTCCCCCTGGACATTGGCGGCCTGTATCCTGATGGCACCATCAGGAATGAGATGGGTACTGGCTCAATGGGAGAGGCCGTCGGTGTCCTGACCCCGGCCATGTTTAATGCAGGAGAGCAACCCTAATCGGTTTTTAGCGTGGCTGTCTGGTTAGCAAGTATGAATGCCTGAGGCCTGAGGTCGGAGTAACGCAGGGCGAGGCTCTCTCGTGACCTTCAGCGTCTCGGGGTGAATATCTGTTGTGTACAAGAGACTCGGTTTTCTTCTCGTGACTATGAGAACATTCTGTCTAGGGGTTTCTCCCTCTATTCAGCATGTTTTGATGGACGCTCGAGAGGTGTTTCTGGGCTGGTGAGCAAGTCATTGAAGGCTGCGTGTGTTCTTCTCTTCGCGGATCCTTCACCAGACTTTGCGTGCTGGACGTTACCATAAAGGATAAGGCTCTTCGTCTCATTAGGGTTTATGCGCCCAATGTCCATTCTGAGCGGCCTGCTTTGTTTCGGCAGATCGAGCAGTTTTTGACGACATCACGTCGGGTAGTCTTAGTGGGTGATTGGAATGCCGTCCTTGATCCCGTTATAGATCGTATAGGGACAAATTCGGGTACTAACAACCGGGACGTGAAACCATTTCGGGACTTTATCGATGCGTTTTGATCTTGTCGATGAGTACCGGAATGAGCACCCTGGGGAGGTAGTGCGGACTTGGAATAATAGTGGCGGATCGACTAGTTATCTAAACTGAGTCCTAGTTAGGAGAGTCGATGTAGGGCTCTTAGTGTGTCCAAGTTTCCATGAGATAGTTTATTCGGATCATAGGCTTTTCCCCATCCTTGTAAACTTAGATAAGCCTAAGGTTAGCATGGCTGGCTACTGGAAATTAAACTCATCATTATTTGGTGAGCAAGATTTCCGGAACCAGCTTCTACTAATGATACAGAGGGAACTGACGGGAGCGGTTGTGGGAAATGCCTGGTGGGATAAATTAAAATCCAAAATTAGAACGTTTGCTGCTGATTATAGTCGTTGGCTCAATCTAGATAGATTAGCGGCGCAAACGGCTTCAGAGCAGAAAGTTGATCGGGCGGTCAAATCCCGTGTTAGTGGGGACGTAGCTTTAGCTAAGGCAGAGATGGCCTCCTTGCTTATCAAGAAGGATCAAGCTCTGTTAGTTAGGGCTAGGTTAAAAAGAATGTCCTTTGAGGCGACGAATATGGCCGCTGAATTGCGTGTAGAGGAAGCTCGGAATGCATCTCGGCGACATATCGCATGTGTCACATTGCCGGATAAGCGGACCGGGACAACAAACGAGGGCACATGTCAGGCTTTTCGTGACTACTTTCAGGAGCTTTTCACCAGGGAGCCCTGCTCAGTTCGACGCCTCTTTAGATGACTTTCCCTGCCTTAAGGCAACTGAAGCAGCTAGGTGCGAGGGTCCAATTACGGAGTCGGAAGTCTGGGAAGCGTTGAAACAGGTTGACCTGGACAAATCTCCGGGACTAGATGCTCTTCCGTACGAAGTGTACTTGAGGCAGTCGCCCGTTTTTGTTCCGCTGCTGGCACTGATTTTCGGCAAATGGAAGAAGCAGGAGTCTATACCCCAACGCTTCACCAGGGGCGTGATCAAGTTGTTACGCAAGGATAAAAACGGTGGGGGTGGGTTAGGTAACTTTCGCCCTTTAACAATGTTAAACACAGAGTTAAAGATTTTGGCTAAGATCTTGGCTAACCGTTTGCAGCTTGTCCTGTCTAGTCTGATTGGCTCGGAACAGACTTGTGTTGTGAAGAGCAGGACTATTCAGGATAACCTTCATATGGTGCGCCTGATCATCGAGAAAGTCGACAGTGAAGCCGCGCTGATCAATTTAGATCAGTCCAAGGCCTTCGATGGGGTTTCGGGCCGTACTTTCGCACCTGGATCCGACTTCTGTATGTGACTCCCGGTGAATGGGGTACGATCGGAGCCTTTCGTATTGTCTCGCTACATTCGTCAGGGTTTTCCGCTATCGCCTTTGCTTTACGTTCTTGGGTTGGAACCTTTCCATGGCAAGTTAAAGGCGAATCCGGTCCTACGTGGGATTGCCCGGCCCGGTGCTACCACATCGGATATATATTCTGCCTATGCTGACGACGTTTCGGCTCTTGTGTCGAGCAGAGCCGAGATTGACGAAGTCAGCAAAGATATCAGTTGTCATGAGAAGGTGACAGGGGACAAGATCAACCGCGATAAGTCTGTTAGCTTGCGGTTGGGTGCGTGGAAGGGAGTTTCTCTTCCCGGACCTTTCCACTGGACGGATGGGCCGGTCAAGATTCTCGACGTCTGGTTCGGTCCTGATTTCCAGTTGGATATGAATTGGTCAGAGGTGCGAGGGAAGGCCGAGATCGCAATTAATTTGTGGTCTCGGAGGAATCTTTCCTTAAAGGGGAGGGCGGAAGTTTGTGTTTCACACATCTACCCGATTCTCCTTTACCGACTGTCTGTCCTTCCACTTCAGTGTGACACTTTACTGGCGTTAGTGAAGCTCTTGTTCTTCTTCTTGTGGGGAGGCAAGGCTGCCAGAGTCAGTCGGGAGATCTGTTGCCTTCATCCATCTGAAGGCGGTCTGGGCATGCCGAGCATTGAGATTCGTCAATATATGCTTCGCATTAGCTTTCTAGATCGAATGTGTCGCGATTCGGATGAGGAGGGCGCCTTCTGGAAGGAAGATGCCCGAAAGAATTTCCCATCCCTGAGAAGTGTGCATTCGTGCGAGGAGGAGGCCCGCCGTTTACCCCGAGGCGAATGCTCCTTCTATCGTGAATGTCGGATGGCCTCTCCAACGTCCAGGCGTTGTCTCGTAGGGCATTATATCTAGTTTTAGTCAGGGGGGGGGCGTGCATGATGATCTGATTGACGATCTCGGTCTGACGAAGCAGAAGGCTCGCTCAATATGGCCTTGGGCGCCCGGGTTGAAATGCCTCAATAACGATGAGGCATCACTCACCTGGCTGGTGATTCGTAGGGCCCTCTTGGTCGCCAATGGACTCTGCTCAGCTGGCTTGGAGAATTCTACAAACTGCTGACGTTGTAGTGGGGGGGTCGAGACCTTGGGTCACGCCTTCTTTCATTGCAGCCAGGTAGTGCCGCTGGTCAAGTTTGTTGAAGGCTCCATGGTCCGCATGCTGCAGGGAAAATCCTTGGTCCTTCAGGCCGTTTCCGTTTGTAGCAATTTGGCACCGCCGCTGACCAAGGCTGAACAGTATGTGTTCCACTGCTTGCTAGGCGTTATGAGAGTCGTGATTTGGACGACACGACAGAAAGGATTCTATGGAGGCGAGAAGTTCACCTCTTCCCAACTGATCTTGTACTTTAAGCATCAGCTTAAAGTCAAGATTAGGACGGAAAGGCGGCGATTCACTTCATCAGAATTTAGCAAAAGGCGGGTGAATCTTTCGCGCTTGTGTCGTGTGAAAGGGGATGACCTTCAGTGGCACATTGATTCCGGTTAGGCATCAGGATATTGCTCTTCCTGAGTTGAACTTGTGCAACCCATCCCGAAATTAGGCTAGCTTAGGTTTCCGTTTTTTGATGCTTTAGTTTCCTTTTTCAACTTAGCTAGAGTATGTATGCTCATTGGCCCCTTTTATTTCTGTCCCTAATTTTCTTTAAGTTTCATTTCCCCATCCCCTCCCTCGTTAGGTGGTCAGTGATTTCAGTTCGCTGGTGATGCGGGGCGCCTTTCGTTTCGCGTGAGTGTTTTTTTTCGTATTTTTTGTCGTGTCTGAATGCGTTCATTCAGGGCTTTGGAGGTATGAATGAATTCACGCTATTATATTCCCGCATTGATGTCGTCCAGTGAAGTAATGTTTCTGTCACATTTAGTGATTGGGGGGGGCTTTTATTACTAATCTTATTTTCTTTTGTTTCTTGTAAATAGTTTTTTGTATTCATATTGTAAATACTCATTGGGGTTAAATTTAGAATTGTTGTTTTATTCCCCTCTCCCCCCACAGACAACGAATTGTAAATATGGGGACTAGTTAGTATTTTCATAGAGACAGAGGTATTATGGTGGTTGTAGTAAGAAATGTACGTATGAATGTGTTGTTTTGGTGTCAGGAATATTGTTTTGTACGATTGGGTCAGTGTTTGCTGCTAGCTAAGTTATAGTTAAGGCAGCAGAAGACCGTCCTTTCCCCAGTCCCCTTTTCGGCCTTGTGCCACATTTCTGTATTGTACAGAATAAATATTGCTCTTCGCTATGGTACATAGACTTTATGAATGTAAGTTTAATACTAGACTGGCAGTCAGATCTCATTACTTTACAACTGAGCTAGTTAGATGTAGCCCTAATTTCTATGCTTACAGTTTTTTTATCTCGCACTTCACGCTTGTGTAACTCCCATACAGCTCCCTGCTTTTTACCGAACATTAATCTGCAAGAATTTAAATAAAATTGCTAATTCTCCTCCTAATTGCTCTTTTCTCTTTCTCTTCATTACTAATGTTTCTGTTCCTTATTCCATCACCTCCTGGAATCCCGTGTATACTAATTGATGTACTGTCTTTCTTGGTGTAATACCAATTAAAAAGGTCATACTAGTCAACAATTCTTAGAACTATTTTTTCTTATATAAACGAAACGTATAATTAGCGGTCGGAAACAAAAGGAATTTTTTTAAAGGAAGATATTTAAAAATGCGTTTAAAATACCTGGGAGGAAATTATTAAAAAAACATACGTCGGACACTCCAACATTTGTTGACTTTTTGTTACAGTAGAGGCAGTTATAGTTGACATAGAATGTTGATTTTATATATATATATATATATATATATATATAGATGGTCTCATAATCTTAAGAAACTGTAACAAACAAAACACAGACAAAACTAGAAAAGCAATAATAAAGATTTTTAAAAATAACGGATTCGACATAGATATAAAAACTAACCTAAACGAAGTAGATTTTCTAGATGTTACCTTCAACCTAAGAGAAGGCACACATAAACCATATAGAAAACCTAATGACAAACCACTCTACATACACACATCTTCCAACCATCCACCTTCTATAATCAAACAGATACCAAAATCGATTAACCGCAGGCTCTCTGACAATTCCCCCAATAAATCCCTATTTAACAAAGCTAAGAAAGACTATGAAACAGCCCTAAAAGATAGCGGATTCCCAGAAACACTCACATACTCACCACAGAATACAAAAAAGGCCAACAGAAGAAGAAATATCATATGGTTCAACCCACCGTACAGCAAGAACGTAAAAACAAACGTAGGGAAAATATTCTTCAAACTCTTACACAAACACTTCCCAGAATCAAGCACCTTACACAAGATATTCAACAAAAACACTGTAAAAATCAGCTACAGCTGCACCGAGACCATGGCACAAATAATAAAAAAGCACAATAGGAAAATTATCAACAAACCACACGAACAAATTAAACCCACGTGCAACTGCAGAATAAAGAACGAATGTCCCTTAAACGGAAATTGTTTACAAAACAACGTAATATACCAAGCCACGATAAAATCACCAGATAATGAAGAAAAAGTATACATAGGAGTAACTGAAGGACCCTGGAAACAAAGAAATTATACACACAAAACATCTTTCACAAATAGTAAATATGCAAACAGTACAATGCTTTCTAAGTATATCTGGGAAATTAAAAACAAAACGAACATCACACCAAAAATATATTGGAAGATAAGGAAAAAATCAGCAGCCTACAATAACCAATCAAAAACTTGAAAACTTTGCTCGGAGGAAAAAATAGCTATCATTACTTTTCCCGACCAAAATAAATTATTAAACAAAAGATCCGAACTCATCTCAAAATGCAGACATGAAAATAAATTTTTACTACGTAACCTAAAAAATTAAAAACGGAAAAAATAAAATAAAAACAAATAAATATACTAATAAGCAAAAATAACAAAATAACAAAAAAAAAAAATAGAAATAAAACATAAAAAAATACTATGTTACTTAAAAATCGAAAACCGAAAAGAGAAAATATACAAGTAAAATAAATTAACCTAAATTCATCCAAGTAAATAAATAAACAAACCAATCCCAAATAAAGATAATCAATTAAAAACTGTTCCCGCCAAAATGATACTTAGAATGAACTACAACAATCAACCCCAAAACTGAACAAATAGCTTTAATTAAATTCACAAACCAAAACAAAACTGTTAAATAAGTGATATAAACAAATTCTTACTACGTTAATAAATAAATAAATAAATAATAAAATAAGAAACAAAAATAAAAACAAGCAATATAATTTGACCTAAATAGATAAACAAACGACTTCCGGTGAAATAACCGCCATAACAGAATACCCACAATGCACCACTAACCCGTATATATATAAATAGCCGAGAAAAATAACAGCACATGTGGCCTGACGATTGCATATAGCATGAAACAGACTGTCGCCTCTAAGTGTTGACTTCTATGTTCACTTTTATATTTACACACGCTCTATCTCTGATATTGAGCACTTTATTCCATAAATATAGCACACCTTAAGACTATATTTCTTTATATATATATATATATATATAGAAAGACATATAGTTTTAAAGCGTGCTATATTTATGGGATAAAGTGCTCAATATCAGAGATTGAGCGTATGTAAATATAGATGTAAAGTGAACATAGAAGTCAACACTCATAGGCGATAATAATGAAGCGTCCTGACGATTGCGTCTAGTATGGAACAGCCTGTCGCATCTGAGTGTTGACTTCTATGTTCACTTTTATATCTATCTATCTATCTATCTATCTATATATATATATATATATATATATATATATATATATATATATATATAATTGCTATGAATGGAATAAGCTGACCTGCAAACTATTCTTATCTCGACTAAAGAACATGACTGAAAGAGCTATTTCAACTAACTCTGTTTAATGCCTTCTTGTCGTAGCTGAATTGTATACAAAATGCAGTCGGGAGGTGATGACAACGTGAAAGCTGATTGCAATAAAATTTTGTGTTGACAGATCATCAAAACTGTCTCCCTAAAGTCACAGAATTCATTCTCTGTGACTTTTGGTTATTCCCTAAGCTAAAAGCAAACCTCAGTAACTGTCGTTTTGAAGACTTGCAGTAGATGAAGGACGCCCTCACAAGGGTTATTCGCTTTGAATGACTACTATTAAGCCTTCAGGAAGTGGCCCCGCAGCTACGGGTAGATTGACGTCAGAAGATCCTACTTAGGAGGTAACTAGATAGTTTTTTTTTTGTTTTTTTTTTTTTTAGTTCTTCGAAATTAATAAACGTCTCTCCTGAAATGATGTCTCAAAAGATCAAGGAAGCATGTTACATACAATCAATATATTTCTCGGATTTCACGAGGACGCATCGACTCAATTACATGCTTTGATATTCCGGTGTGTGTAGCTGTCACTTTATAGTCACTTTGTCTATTTTTTTATTCGAACGTAAGGCCTTTTTGTCGTTTTTTTTTTTTTTTTTTTTTTTTTATTCGAACGTAAGACTTTTTGTCAATTTATTTATTTATTTATTTATTTGAACATAATGCCTTTTGTTAATTTGTTTTTCCTTTTTTTATTTTTTTTTAATTTTATTCGAACGTCAGACCTTTTGTCTAATTTATTAATTTTTTTATTATTCTTTTTTTAATTTATACGAACATTTCACATTTTTGTATATTTTAAATCGGAACCATAACGCGTATATAGTGTATTTATAGTGTTCTTCCTCTTGATCATTGCCAAATATCGTTTGTATATATCATTCTTGTTTTATTAGTTTGTCATCGGTTCTTAGCGATACATATATATATATATATATATATATATATATATAAATATAATTTTAAAAATTATTTTTTTTTATTCGAACGTAAGATTTTTGTCTAATTTATTTTATTTTTTATTGATACGACATTTCCCATGTCTGTACATATTATTTGTATTAAGAAACAGGCTAACGATAAATTGTGATAATAGCGTTGAGTTCAAGTATTCCCGCCAAAGAAAAGGAAAAAGTACAAAATAAAAACGGCAAATTTTAAACCTTAAAATACTTAAGGACATAGGGAAAGATTTAGGAACATTTTGATTACCTCTTCAGTTATCCATCGAAACTGCAATCCACCGAAATAAGAAAAGAAGCCAGTCCCCACCGCGGGCCATTTAAAACTTAATCCGCGTAGCAGATTGGTTGTTACTAACATCCAATCGGATGCGCGGAATATGTGGTCTTTCTTCCTCGTAGTCTTTAAAAATGCCAGAGTAACTGTTAGCGTTTAATCAGAAAGGGGGAATCAGGGGTTGATCTCCCCTGATTGGGTCGATTTGGTGATGGGGAGTATGATGTTGAAGGAACCGAAACTCCCTGATGAACCAAGTCAAAACATCACTGACGACCCCCTTGCGCGCCTACTTAAAAGCGTATTTTCGAATTATGTCGAAAGTACGCATATTTTCTATGAAAATTTCGCAGACGTTCAAGCCGGTTAATGTTGTTACTTATAAACAGCGCATTTACTTAAATATTTGTATCTAAAAAAAGAACGTATAAACGTAAAAAATGTATTAGAATTATATATATATATATATATATATATATATATATATATATATATATATAGATATATATATGGCTTTATATGTTGTAATATACTGTGACTTTTTATTTGTTTTTGTTGTTTTTTTTTTTTTTTGTTTTTGCTTTGTATTTTAACCTAGAAGAAATATATACGACAGTAAATAATCCGATTGGAATTGATTTCTTATTAAATTGCCTAACATAAGCTAAGCAATAATTTTACTGGACGAAAATAAATTTTTCATAAATTAAATAAACAATTCCAAAATTGGACTGGAAATATTGACTTCGTGGCAACCGATAAATTTCCTCGCGGTCATAGGAGCATTTCACGAACCCCGATACTTTTATTGTGTATTCGTAGAGACTGACCAAATATAAAATGTGACATTATCAAATTTTTCCATACCTGATATCGAATTTCGTTCGAAGCCGTATCACTTCTTGCAAGACAAATACAACATTATCTAAATTCCCGAGGAGGAATTGGTGAATTGTGCATTGTTTTCGAGTTGGGGACAATCAGTTATAGAATTTCGACGTTATTGCCGATTTCTCTATGTAAACCCTAGAAGGATATATGCCTTATATTTCAACTGAAGTCAAGCTTAATATCTTTTTTGTCACTCCCTCTAGTGAGTATGGATTTTGTTAATCGCAAGTTTATTTCGCGAAGGAAAAAGATATGATTTTACTCGAGAAAAGCACAGATTACAGAATGACTTACGCCATAATGTATCTTATACAATTATAACCCTTTCATTTTCCTCTAATGTTTGTTTTATCATTTGTACTTGTGTTTCTGCTATTCATTTGGAGAGAAGACCTGATAAACTCCAGGCATCAATGCGTAATGATATCGGTCCGAATCTGACATTACGTCTTCCCATTCATTCCCACAGTAATATCGTTACGCCCGAGTGTCTTTTCTATAAATATTTTCATAATTGTTCTGATGTGCTTTGGTATCCAGATTTAAGCGCTGGACCAGCGTCACAGTTAGGTCTCATCATTATGGATTATAATCTTCTTATAGAGTTCTTTATAGTAGGTTGCTTTATAATCTTCTTATAGAATTATTTATACGAGGCTGCGTTATAATCTTCTTCTAGCCTTCTTTATACTAAGCGGCTTTATAATCTTCTTCTAGTATTCTTTATACTAGGCTGCCTTATAATCTCCTTATAGTCTACATTATAATCTTTTTTTAAAAATTCTTTATAGTAGGTTGTTTTATCAACTTCGTAATGCCTTCTTTATACTAGGCTGCTTTATAATCTTTCTTGAGTCTTCTTTATAGTAGATTGCTTATATAATATTTTTATAGTCTGCATTATACTAGGCTACTTTATAATCTTATAGAATTATTTATAATAGGCTGCTTTATAATCGTGAAGACTTCTTTATACTAGGTTGCTTTATAATTTTCTTATAGTTTTCTTTATACTAGTCAGCTTTTAATCTTCTTACAGAATTAATACTACTAGGGTGCTTTATAATATTTTAGTCTTCTTTATACTAGAATGCTTTAGAATTTTCTTATATGATTATTTATACTAGGCTGCTTTATAATATTCTTGTAGTCTTTTATATTAGGCAGTTTTATAATTTTCTTAAAGTTTCCTTTATACTAGGCTGCATTATAATCTTCTTGTAGAATTATTTATACTAGGCTGCTTTATAATATATTGTAGACTGCTTTATAATGTTATAGTCTTCATTATTTTAGTTCGCATTATAATCTTCTTATAGCATCCTTTTTAGTTGGTTGCTTTATAATCTTACTACAGCCTTCTGTATACTAGGCTGCATTATAATCTTATAGTTTTCTTTATACTAGGTTGTATTATAATCTTCTTATAGTCTACTTTATACTAGTCCGCTTTATAATCTTCTAATAGTCTTCTTTATACTAGGTTGATTTTTAATATTCTTCTTCAGAATGTTCTTTATAATCTTCTTATTTATAATCTTCTTTATAGCTTTCTTCATAGTTTTCTTTCCTTAACAATAATGTTAGATTCTTTCCGACACAGTGGACGAAGAAATTCATCTCTACTTTCCAGAATCAGATTCTCAAACAAGGCTGTTTTATCCAGAATAATGTGTTACCATTATCCTGACATCAGTTGCCAGTATTACGATTATACATCTGGTAAAGCCTTACGATATTTTAATAACATTTGCAAATGAAATCCTATAATATTTTCTAAATATCTCGCTCAGTTATAATTCTTTTTTATTCTTCTTATTTAGCTTATCTGTTCAGGATCTGAGCAGTCATGGTGGTCTACAATTTCCTGTTTTTGGTACTTTTTAGTAGATTTAGTTTCTTCGCTGTCTCCCCTAATCGCTTCTTTGCCAACCATTTACACAAGCACATTAGGCAGTTATTTTATTCTCTGTTCTTCTCTGTCACTTTTACCTACAATCTGTCCTGTCAGTGTCAAATTTTCGAAGCCATCATTATGTGCCCTAGATATTCCAACTGTCATTTTCTTCTGTTGTGTATTAATTTCGATATGCTTTTTTTATTTACAGTAAAACTTCGTCATGTTCAGTCTATGGGATTCCCAACATCCTTTTTGAGAAACAAATTTCGGTTGCCTTTAGTCTGTTCTTCATTAGCCATGAGATTTTCCTGCATTCAGCCCAATAGGAGAAGTGACATCACACAAGAGTTAATTGCATTTTCTTTGTTTCTAAAGAACTTTTCCTTTTTTTTCTTATTCCTGGAGCATTGTGAATGGCATATTCAAACCTCTGCGAAAACATTTACTAGATATTTCCAGAATCTGTCTATATTTCTGAGATGAGGTATTATGTACACTATATACGTTGTTCGGACTATTGTTCTCGTCTTTGTCTCCATATTTATTACAACGTTTTAGCCGTTGTACACTCCGGCCTTCAACTGGTGGTTGGAATGTCGAACTGAACCCTTTATTTCGCTCACTGGGGTAGACTGTTCTAGTTCCACGTACCATGTTTAATGGAAGTCAGTTGTCAGTTATCTCCTGTTAATTCCGCTCTCCAAGTTCTCCACTGCCTTAACCGGGTATTGAACTCACACTCTTTGGGTCCTGTCACTGGATCTAACACCGTGCCATGTGTTCTTGTGCCTTAGACATGGCACGTGGAAACAGAACAGTCTAACCCAGTGAGCGAAATAAAAGGTTCTGATCGACATTCCAACCACCTGATGAGGGCCAGAGCATACAATGGCCAAAACGTTGTTATAAATATGGCGACAAAGATGAGGACAATAGTCCGAATATTGTAAATATTGTAGATATTTTCATTTTTGTATTCGTTTATCTAGTTTTTCTTTATACAGACAGCCATAGATTCAGTCTTCTTACAATTGAAAATTAGTGCATTCTTCTTGTTTTACTATCTTCTGCTGGAGTTTATATATTTTTTCTTTCGATTGCTATCATCACGGTGTCATTTGAGTATCTTACGTTGTTAAAATTGTGATAGGGCTCTTAATTCTCTGAGAGATACCTCCCTTTAAAGATTGAATAAGTCCGATGAGAAAAGATACATTTTTAGAAGCCGTTCTATTTTTCTATATATAATGAAATGATTTTCCAACCTTTTTCAAGATCTTTGTTCCCAGTATATTTACAAGGTTATTCTAAAACCCGTCCCAAATATATCAAGCTTACATAACAGATTCAACAATTCTTTCTGATGTACTTAATCAACAGATTACGTATTTCTAATCATGGCTCTCTACAGAATGCTTTCTCTTATTGCATTGCTATGGAACTTTGGAAAATATACTTTACCGTCTGACGCCTCTATAGTTTTTAATTAAAATTAGTTCATGTTAGAAGGAATTCAACCCAAGGTTAGATCGCCACGGTACCTTATTTTTAAACCAGAGCCAGATAGGACTACAATAGATAGTCTTGCCGTTCCGAAACGATTCAATGCGACAATGAATGTAAAATTCCACGCCCGAATTTGAATTCGGCACGTCGATAACACTTTTAATTTTGTGAGAATTCTACTACCCGCATACCGTGAAATGATAGTAATGACTTTTTAAACCTGTATCACCAAGCAGTAGAGCCACAAGCACGCAAGCGGTTACAGGGTGTGAGTGAATTAGAAACATAAATATTAATAATGAGGAGAAAGAGAATAGAACAATCAGGTGGACAGTAGATGGCGATTGACCTTGTATTTATTTTTTCAGATAAAACTTGGATGGAAAACATGGAACCAGGAGTGAGATCCACAAGCGAGGAGTACTAGAAATTCTTACATAGTAGTTGCGGCTACATCTAGCTAACTTCACCAGTCTAGTATTGCGATCATAGTCATACAATCTAGGTACCATAGTGAAGAGCGATATTTATTCTGTTTTCTACAGAAATGTGGCACAAGGCACAAGGCCGAAATTTTCAATTGGGAGGTTGAAGATATCAGTCCAATCGGCATAACAAAGAAAATCCTAGAGTAAGTCTTAATCAGCATGATGGTAACGGAAAGAGATTTTCTGTATAGTAGATTCCTGTTTAATGGATGCTTGGAAGGGGATATCAATAGCTACCATGGAGTGACACTAGTTACCAACAGGGTAATATTGTGAAGCTTGGCAAGAGAGGGGAGACGAGTTAAGAAACAGAGAATCATGTCGTTAGTTTTGGCTAGGGAAACATCTAGGGAAATCAACGATTTGAGTAAGGTATTGGGCAATGGAGAAATTAATATCTGTATACCAGCAACATCAGTAACTTTAGAATATTTCAGCCACGTGCTGTGGTGAGTATTAAAGTTACCGAAGACAAAGATGTTCGCAGATGGACGGAGAGTAAGTGTCTTAAATAACTGCCAGCTCTTGCGTCTAATATACTACAGTCTTGGAAATAGTGGCGGGTATAAACGAAAAAGAGGTAGCTAAGAGAGTTTAGTAGAGAAAGACAGACCCACCTGAAAGAGTAGTCAGCGGCTTCGGTAGATTTCCCTGTTAATTGTTTTGTGTGATCACCAAAGATTTAAGACACATTGTGGCCGTGGTCGTGAAAAGAAAGAAAAAGGACCTGTAAATCATATCCTGAACAGGGAACAAAGGACGAACATCTACTCCTTTTCAACAGACATGGAATGAGTGAAGACCAGACGAGAGTTAAGCCTATCTCCTCCGAATTAACATGTAGAAAATGGGAAAGAATTTATATTAATTAATGCCTTAGTATGAGTTCTAAATGTCTATTAAAGGCAAACAACAATAATCAGGTTAAATACAAAGCACATTACAATAAATAGTTATCAAAAGTGTTCATTTTAACGATACATATACAGTTAAGACTGGCGGAGTCAACCAGTACAGCTGGGCTCTTGGATGAAAATCAAATCAAGAAAGCTTTGATAACGCCAACATTCGAACATCTGTCCTTTTACGGCAGCAAATTTTGGAAGATTTTCTCAAAGATGAAGAAGAGACTCGAGGCGAGAGAGATGTGGTTCTACAGAAGGATGCTAAGGATATCATGGACCGAGCGTGTGAGTAACGATGCGATCTTAAAGAGGTTGCAAACAAACAGGAGGCTTATACTTAATATCAGGAAGAGGCAGCTGAAATGTCTGGGACACATAATGAGGAAGGAGGGCCTGGAGAATCTGATACCGGAAAGAGGTTTTCTGTATAGTGGATTCCTGTTTAATGGGTGCTTGGAATGGGATATAAATAGCTACCATTGAGTACTTCAACAGGGTAGTATTGTGAAGCTTTTTCAAGAACAGAGAGATGAGTTTAGAAACAGATACAACAGAGAAGCATGTTGCTGGGTTTGGCTAGGAGGGCCTACAGAATCTGATACTCAGGCGTCGAATAGAGGGAAATAGAGTCAAGGAAAAACAATGCATGATATACTTAGCGAACTTAAGCAAGTGGATGGCAGAACGTGATCTGGGGTAGGCAGCAGTGGGAATCAACTTGTTGAGAGGTGCAAGGGATAGAGGGAGGTGGAGAGCAATGATCGCCTACGTCCTGAAAAGACATGGCACATAAAAAGAAAAAGAAAGATATTTATCTGAAACCGTACTGCTCTTGGAATAGGGGCATGATGGGATCGCCAAATTCTGACCCCCATATTTTAACCGGTTTTACATTTCTATATTTTTAAATGTTTGTGGCACTTATCCACTTTTTGGAAAAACGTCAAGACAAGGTTTCACATCCAATTTACTAAAAAAAATAAAAAATTGACGTTGATTCTTATTAGTACAAACTATTTACAGACATAAGAACTGTTATTTTGAAAGACTGACCGTGCATTGAATCAATACAAATATTGATTTAAAAGTAAAAAAAAAAAAAAACCCAATAAAAATGATTTAGTTGAAAACACTTCTATGGGAAGCTATGATTTATCTCTTTCTCACTTTGATGTTTTGAAATGAAATATTCAATGGAATGCTAAAGTCGAATATTTTCTAGATAAATGAAGTGAATATTAGATATTAATTCTAATTGTGGCAGGGCTGAAGATGATTTTTCAAGTAGAAACTACTTAGGGATAAACTGTAATCATGCTTGAATCCCGAATTGCATTATTTACATAATTATACTAATCTTGTGGAATATGACATTGTGTGTAGTTCGTAGAGGGGGAAAATATTAATTTTAAGGAGTCGGGAAATGAAAGAGAAATAATAGCTCCTAACTTGTACACAGCCACATATGTGATGTGAATATATGTACGATTTTTGTGATACGGTACGATGATGATCGCAAATATCGATTCTCCACGCCGTCAGTGATCGATTGGAAGAAAAGAATCAGGACAGAAGTGCCTGGTTATTTATTCGACCGTCAGTTCGGGATTTATCAGTTACCAAAAGGACGCGGCACAGTCATAGTGAAGAAAATGAGAAAACTTTACTGAGGGAAAGGGACAATAAAAGTACAGGTGTCTGAAAAACAGAAGATGCTAATTGACGTAATATTTAAATTTTTGAAGATTCTAAGTTGCGGAGAAACAAGAAACCAAAAATGTCTTCGAGATCTGAGAAGGGCTAGAAAAATATTATTACAAAAGAAATTATTGATCCATCTATCTATTCCAACAGTAGTTGGTTGGTTATTTTTGTTTAGCGGTATATCAACACCTCTATGAGTTATTTAATGCCGAAACCTAAATATTTTGTACGCAATGTTATTTTATTTATTTATTTTAAAATTTGAATGGCTTCAGTGATACAAGTATTAAATATGCACCCATAGCTAGGGGTCATGAGGTGGATTCATACCTTTCCAAATAATATTTGCGCCTAAGTGAATATTAAGAAACCAACTTCTATTAGAACTCGGTTATCTGATTAGCAATTTCGAACTATTATCAATTATGCCAAACGCACGATCAAGTTTACAGCAACTGGTATTCCCAATCGCTAAACTATCAAGGTACTGATAAGGTCTGACGTTGCTTAACTTCAGCAAGCGTATGCGGACCGCTGTTTGTGATATGACATTGAATTATTTCAACAGTAAAACGATAAAACCTAACAGCCAATCAAGTAATGTGTTTAAAATTATTCAGTAGGGTTACCAAAGAGGAGAGATCATTAGCACAGCTGCCATGAAAATATTTGTCAATATGACAGAAGGAAACAAGTCAATAACGGTATGAAAATGATTAAATTCGAGATACCAATTCAAGGGGATAACATTAAGGACCCTTTTTTATTTTGTTGAGAATCTCAAGATATCTAAGCGGGGAAGCGGAGCGTATATATACACGGACGAATAGTATTAGGTTGGTGCAAAAATAATGTCGTTTTTGACGGTTTTTTTGATTATCGTTCACCCATTTATCCAACTTTTTTGACTTCCCTATTTGCTTTAAATGGCGAACGACTGTTGAGTGGTCGACCTCGAGTTCAACAGCAACTTCTCGTGCGGTTTTTGCGAGGATCGGCTTCAATTAAGGCTTTCAAATGTTCGTTATCAACCGCAGTCGGCCGGCCGCGACCGTCTTCATCTTCGAGGCTCTCGTCACCATTGCGAAATTTCTTGAACCACCGTTGTGCCACACGTTCGTTAGTGGTTCCTGGGCCAAACGCATCATTGATATCACGAGCTTCGTCGGCAGCGTTTCGGCCTAGTTTGAACTGGAACAAGAAAATCGTGCGGATTTGAATTTTGTACATGCTGTCGAAAAGTCTGCAAAAAAATGAATGAAGAGATTGAGAACGGTAACGAAAAACACGATTCGATAGAGCGAAAAACGCGCTTCAAAATGATATATAACATGGCTATATATATCAATGAATTAATTCAGAAATCATATATAAATGTAACATATGTGAGAAAACGACATTATTTTTGCACCAACCTAATAGATTATCTTAATTATTTAGATTATTCGGACTATTGTCCTCATCTTTGTCGCCATCTTTGTTCCCTGGTCAGGATATGTTTTACAGGTCCTTTTCTGGGTTTCTTTTCTCAGGATTTACCAGAAACCTACGTTAAGAATGAGGAGGAAAAAAATCTTTAAATTCCAATGCAATCATTCGAATAATCTTTTACTTTATGTTATTCTGTATAGACATGGTATGCAATTGATCTTTCAACAATAGAACGGCTCGTGATAATCTTTGAAAACTATCTCGGATTTAGTTCAGAAGAATAAGGTGAAGGTAATGTAATGCTATGGTCTGCACAATCGGTTAACCTAATTTCAATTGAATATCTATGCCATGAAAAGAAAACTGATGTTCGTAGACGGAAGACATTGATAGGAAAAGATTCTACATTTAAAACTGATCGAAAAGACGAGTCAACTTGTAGAGAACATTTAACGATTTTCTTCTTTATCATTTAACCCCAAGCAAGGCGATAATGTGACTACGATGCAAGGGATTAATAGGAAACAAAGTAAAGAAAGTAAAGACTCAATTCTAAACAGGAAAGAAGGGAATAATGTCTACAACTGTTCAAATGACCAGGAAAGACTATGAACTGGATGATAGGCAAATCAATCTACTGTGGAAAAAATGTAAGTAATTAATAAATAAAATCTCAGAGATTTTAGTCGGAGAGCTTAGAAGTATAGAGTTGAAGTATACTTTAGGAGCAAACCCATTCCTAAAAGAAAAAACGGACACACCTCTACTCTTTCTAAAAAGACGCCAAGTAGTGTTAACCAGCCGAGAGGTGGATGAATTTATTCAAGGAGCCTCAATTATGTATTACATTGGAAAAAAATACGAACCTTTTTTTTTAGATAAATGATAAATTCAAGACACAATATATATATATATATATATATATATATATATATATATATATATATATATATATATATATAGGTAGTAATCCGTTAGTATAATCCAGGCGAGGCCTATTACCACAACATAGAATTTGAAATATATTAAAAAAATGATTCACAAAAGACTGCTTTATGTTTATTCACAATAAACAAAGCAAATTTACTTTACAATTGGAATTACGATACCTTTAGTAAATGACAATTTTCACCTACGAATTTTAATTTTAAAAGTTTAGCGAAAGTGTGTATGTACAAAAATGAAGATGTCTAAGTGTGGACTATTTACATTATTCGGACTATTATCTTAATCTTTGTCGCCATATTTATTACAAGGTTTCGGCCGTTGTACGCTCCGGCCTTCTTCAGGTGGTTGGAATGTCGAACTGAACCCTTTATTTCGCTCAGTGGGGTAGACTGTTTTTGTTCCACGTGCCATGTTTAACGGATGTCAGTTATCAGTTATCCGCTGTTAATTTCCTTCTGAAAGTCCTCTGCTTCAACCGGGTATTGAACTCACACTCTTTGGGTCCTTTCCCTGGATCTAACTGACGCCTTTATCCACTGTGCCATGTGTCCTTGAGGAAATAATAATGTACACAGTACCTCATCTCAGAAATATAGACAGATACGGTAGATTATCAGTATAACATGTAGATTCTGCCTACAATTATTTCAGCGGGAATTTATCCATGCTCGCGAACAAATAAAACTGAAACTAAACAATAGCAACGAAAATAAATTGGAATTCCCTATCTCATTCGTTTTTTCATTTTTTGTTCCTTCCGTAGTTTCGGCCAGCGTTGGCCTTCATCAGAAGTAAAAAAAAAAAACAACAAAAAAAAAAACATGCTTATTAAACTACAGGGATGAATGATAGTTTCTGAGGAAGTCGAACTTTGCCTGCAGTCTTCATTTGCATTTGTATATTTCATTTTTGCTTAGTTCTGGGTTTGGTCAAAGATATTTTTATTTTTTACTGAGCGGTTTGGAGATATATGAGTCTCAGATGTATTACTTTAATCATTTTAACAGCTTTATTGATTGATGGGAAGAGGATGTGTTATGCGTATGTTATCCTTTAAGTTTTTAGGAGTATGTGTATTATATGTATGCGTATATATTTGTGTCAGTGTGTTTATGTGTATAGAAGATCTCATCACCTCTGTGAGCATGTCCTACTGGTGTGTTTGCGGATGGAGGTATGGGTTGTCACCTTGGGCCATTCATGCTTGGTGTCATCCCCTATGTAATAGCAGTAGGGTATATACAAAATTATACAGAGATTCTAATATGCGAGAAAAAATATGTTGTGTGTTTGATCTTTGGGGTTATACGTTAAATCTGGGCTGTTTAGTTACCTGTTGCATCATTCTGGACAAAGTCTTTTGAGGATCAAAATCCATTTGTCTGCATGATCTAGTATTTTCCTAGATTGGTATTCTTTTAATAACAGTAAATTTCGCTTGGCTATTAGAATCATTTTTAATAGGTGAAAATGTTGTTCTACAGGTAATAATCCCATTCCCGTAATTATTATTTTTGTAGTGAAATGGCCATTCAGATTTTTCAACATATTGTTCCCGGCATAGTGCGTATTCTAAGTAGTAAATTATGTTACGATTTCTTCAGTTAGTTGTGCTATATGTTGAAAAGAATGTTAGTGACTGAGCTAGTTAATAAATTAGTGTGGTTAATACGGTTACAGCATAGTTTTCATTTGTTGTCACATTGTTAGGGAAATCTTATTCTTGCTATGCTTGGTCTATTTCGTAATAATTTTTCATCTGAAATTGGATTACCCCCACCTATAATTTCCTTATGTTTGTTGTTTACGATATGCTAAAATGCTGGGCTCCTAAAGCAATTATTAGGAGTGGTTTGAGATGTATTATTTCTCATATATATTCTTACGAACACTCATCTAATTTTATTATAAAATCTAAACTATGGTGTATGTTTTAGAAGTACTATGAATGAGGAGCCAGTACTTTAAGAAAATGTGAAGATGCAAGATAAATACAGTTAATGTCAGTTAATGGTTTGTAATCAAACTCGCATGCATCCGAGCAAAAGTTTTGTATTCTATGAAAAGTAAGCGTTCTCCTTCATGGTCACGTGACCTCTTTTTGCCCACACATGTAAAAATTCATATTCGGAAGACATAGGTCACGTGGCAAAATCGAGCCGCGAAAATAAACACCGGCACTAAGTCAGTACCTTTTAAGAATTCAAACTGAATGGACGTTCAGCTAAACTTGCTATGATCTGCTATAAATTTCTGTGTGCAGAATTGATAGAAATCTATTAACTTCGGCCCGGCGTGATGAAGAAGTAGATATAATATAAAAGGAAAGAGAAACAGATAAGAGACACTAAATAATAAAGAAAAGAAAAGAAAAGAAAAGGAAGAGAACAAGAAAGAGAATGAGTTTTTCAAATAATCGATAAGTACTTTGTTTTTATTGTCTGTTTCATCTTAGCTCATTTTGCATTTTTGTCAATTTTTGTTTCATGCAAGTTTGGCAAAAGGGCGTTCGTCAACCTTTCTGAAAAAATAATTTTTCTTCCCATTATTTTGTCCCGTAATATTTATTTTTAGTCTCATTGATTTGTTTTCCCCGTCTTTCATCTTTTAATATACCCCAACATATTTAATCCCCATTTGTATATTTTAGTAATAAAATGGTTATTTTTATGGCTATATAGTTGTCTTCTGTTGCTTGACACTTACTGTGTTTGTTTACTGATTCCATTTAGCTTGGCCGTTTTTGGTCAATCAGAAAAAGACCATTTGTAAAAGACTACGTGATTTTATATTATATGTTGCTGTGCCTCCCATTACTACCATAACAATAACAGTGGGTGATACGTAATATATATATATATATATATATATATATATATATATATATATATATATATATATATGGTCTATCAGAAATTCTTTTACAAACATTGGGGGCGAGTTCCTCAGAGCAAACCAAGCACAAATGGTGATATAAACATATGCCTCCAAATTTTTTAAATATATTTTTGATACACCGTGTAGATATATATATATATATATATATATATATATATATATATATATATATACTCTGTTTATTCAGGCAGCAGATATGCTTTAAGTCAAATCCTATTAAAAACGGTTAAAAACGATAGATATTTTCTGTTGATCAATTTCAGTGATCGACTTTTCAAAGTCATGGTTAATACTTAAGGGCCCGAATCTTTAAATCTATTAAAAAATAATTTCCATCTCGCTAGCGTCACATCTCACTTTGCATATATTACACCCCTCATAGTTCTACGACATTAGATCCCAAATACGCTCCCCACGACTTCATCATATATTTCTAATAGATTATTTTTTTAAAAAGACAGCATTATTAGAACATTTCAACGTTTTATTAAACACACCTACAACAAAGATGACTTAAGAAATTCGAAAGCTTCAAACATGTTTCATTTTTTTCTCCTGAAAAGAATCTTACAGTACATACATTCCCTCCTTTTCTGAGGATTTTACGTAACTTGTCATTAAAATTAATCGACACAAAATGCATGTCCCTTTAAATAGTATATATATATATATATATATATATATATATATATATATATATATATATATATATGGATACCCATATTTCGCGGACGTTTCATTTTATTAAACGGTGTAAATTATGTACGTGTATGACCTTCATATTTGAGAGACTTAATAAAGAAAATATGCTCCATCGTAGTTTTTTTTTTTTTTCTTTTTCATTTTTCTCTGCAGGACATGGCTGACTATGACACTGCAAAAATCCGTATTTCCTGTAGCGCTAAGCTGTTTTTCCATTTAGGAAAAGTAGAAAAAGTGAACACGGTCAAAACCTACAATTGAGAATTAAGAAGCTAGAGACCAGGGATAGCATCAACAATGGTTCGTGGAAGAATCAGGAAAACGATTGTTCCTACTTATTTTGTTTCGAGAATTGTCTAATTTATAATTATTGATTCAGTTTGTTTTTATAATTTTTTTTATTTGTTTATATATTCAATTCATTTATATTTTGTCTCCTTCCGTTTTAAATTTTGATATTTGAAATAATGCTCAAAAGAAATATATTATTGGAATTTATTTCGTCTGATATGCTTGTAGTTAACTTAGTCTGACTTTTTATACCTGAATTCGAAAATGATCTCTAAAATATTTTATTTATTATCTTATTTTGAAAAGGCTGGTTATTTTCTCCCCAAGGCAATGTTTTTAATGTTTTTAAGATATCGTAGCCTATACATATATATATATATATATATATATATATAGAGAATAACAATAGGTCATCATCTCAATTAGATTTTTTTAACATTTATTTCTTTATTATATGTTCGAATTCTAAATCCTCAAGATCATCATCATCGCTCAAATATTCATCTTCGTGTAATTTGGCAGTGACAATAAATGAGGAAGAAAATATGCGATAATCATATATTTTAAACTTCCAGAAAGAAACCATTCCAAAAATATTTACTATTTTACAGTCTTTGTTTACCAGGTTAGTAAAAATAAAATCCTTCTTCCAAATTTTGAGTAATTTGAAAAACAAAAACATCTGCCGGTTTAGGAATGTTCATTCTGTGTCATTCTGTTATTATGAGAGAACAAGGAAACATCGGAAGAAAGGTTCCGTAGCTTTTCAGAGTGGATTTCATTTTAAAGGCTCCAGATCAAATTTTCAATTCTGAAATCTCGAAACATTTAGGAACACAGTAAAGCACGGTGGAGTAATAGGTAACGGCTCAGGTTGAGGAATCGGAGAGCCGGGTTCGAATTTCTGTCGATTCCATTACATTCATTGCTAATACTCTTGAGAAAGGTATGAATCCTCTTCTTCTCCCCCAGCTATGGTTAAGTGGCAGAACAAACCGGGTTTTATAGCCTTGGATAGCAACTGGTCTACTGCAGAAAGAAATGGCAAAACTTACTGCGGGAAAATCTGCCTCGTCAGGCATGTATCGAAAGATACATGATCGCTTAAACGTGTATCACGTCCGGCACATAAATGACTGAATACAGCGAGGCAATTCGGGGAGGAGAAAATTAGAATTCCTACAATGATTCATTATTACCATAATCTTGACAATATAAGATATGTAGAGGAGACTGTGATGATAGCGGACAAGGGAAAACCTCCTATGTAAGATAGCAAAGGGAATCAATAAGAAAGGATGAAGTATAAACTACATGATAAGCCAAATTTGGGCCTATCATTTTGTTGACAAAATTGGGAATTATAAAATCAAAAAAGTACAAAAAATTCCAATATCTGCGAAGTGTTCTAACAGAAAAAGAAAAGTGCGACATTGATATCCGAAGACGTATTGAGATTGGCAAATATGCATTCCAAAAGCTTAGCAGGGTATTGAGAGACAGAAAAAAAATTCGTTAGAAACAAAGAAAATAGTATTAAACAGTTACGGTATATTGGTCCTCTTTCAAGTCAGCTAATGCTAGACAATCTACTCAAAGATGAAGAAGACACTTGAAGCTAGATAAATGTGGTTCTACAGAAAATACTGAGGATGCCATGGAAAAGGGAAATAAAAAGGAAACTTAAAGTTAACATCAGGAAGAGTCAGACGTTATTTTCGTGGCACGTAAAGGAGGGTGTAAAAATCATGATACACAAGCGAAGGATTGAAGGCAAGAGGGATAGGGGAAACAACGCATGTTATACTTGATCAGTTTGAGTAAATGGATGATAATACCGAGTTTGTGAGGAATCAGTGTATATTATATTGATCAGCTTGGGTAAATAGATGACAATACTGAGTTTGTGAGGAATCAGTGCATATTATATCGATCAGTTTGAGTAAATGGATGACAATACTTGGATTTTGAGGAATCATTGCTTGTACTTGATCAGCTTGAGTAAATGGCTGATAATACTGCTTTTGTGAGGAATATGTGCATATTAATCAGCTTGAGTAAATGAATGACAATACTGAGTTTGTGAGAAATGCATGTTATACTTGATCGGTTTGAATAACTGGATGATATTACTGAGTTTTTCAGGAATGCATGTTATACTTGATCAGTTTGAGTAAATGGATGACAATACTGAGTTTGTGAGGAATACCAAAAAACAAAATTTATTGAGAGGCTATAATGGACAGAAGTGTGGTGAAGAAAATGATCGCCTACATCCTGAAGGGTTACGGTGAATCAAACAAGAAATCCTCTCAGTTATGTCAACGTTAGAATAAATGGCACATACATTTTTCTCAGTTTATACAGCGTTTATTCCTTTCTGATTTAAGAAATAAAGATTAAATTTACAAATATCCGCATTATATATCTCCATTTTCTATTTTAACTTTACTTTTTTTCTAATTATTTTATTTCAAGAAAAGTTGGAATGAAACAAGTGCATATCGCGGTACATGAATTGAAAGAGAAGACTGAGGAAAGCACAACCAATAAACGGGATCCAAGAAGACAGATGATGTCCAATTGATGTTGCCTCTAGATTTTTGAAGATTGTAGTTATCATGGAAGGATGTTCCGGATGTGGTAAATACTGCGAGAAAACAAATTGTTGAAGTAGAAATGGCGGTAGCATTTAGCTATCACGACAGTGAGAAGTTGGGACATAGATGACAGTCTAGTAGCCACCTTTAAATTCAAGTATTCGGAGCTTTAGGGAAATAAGATCGTCAGAGCAGTTGTCAGGAAAATATTTGTGGAAAAGACAGTGGGAAATCACGTTACGACGTTGTGTATGTCAAGATGCCTTGTAAGGATTGATATAAGATTATTTGATGAATTTTGTTTTCCATTTTTTCAAACAATTTGACAGAAAGCATGTATGTATTATAAAATATATAATTATTATTTTGAAAAAAACAAACAAAATCGATGCCTTTTTTAAGCTACTACTCCTTGATTTTACGCAATGCATTAACTATGAATCCCTGTGGATGATAAATATTCTTTTTTTCGTCTTTACTATTAATGATTAATTTTGTGTTCAAATTTCATTTCAAGGAAGAAATTTTCTTTTAATGTAAATAAGTAAGAGATATTTATTGATATCGAAATAAAGTATTTTCATGCTTTAAATTCTGAGATATTAGCATTGAGACGTTTTGGGTGGCTATCATTCATTTTTTTGTTTTCACTTTTATCAGCCAGCTTCATACTTTATTGTCTAATGGTTAATGTCCTGGAACAATGATAGGCTTATGGCATTCTGCTATTGTTATTTTGTTTTTATTCTGAAAGACAAGTTAACCTCAATTATTGAATTTCCAGTCGGATTTCATTAAGAAAATATTATAAACCATCGGATTTTTTAACGAACTCTGAATGATTTTGTATCTATTTATTTATTGTTGCGTTTGATCAAAATATTATTATATAATGTGAGTAAAATAATTATTACAAAAACTTAAGTATATGTCTATATTTCTTAGACGAGTTATTATGTACACTATTTACATTATTCGGACTATTGTCCTCATCTTTGTCGCCATGTGCCGTCAATGACACATGTCACATTGGATAAAGGCGTTAGTTAGATCCAGTGACAGGGCCCAAAAAGTGCAAGTTTAATACCCAGTTAAGGTAATGGAGAATTTGTAAAGGGGAATTAACAGGAGATAACTGACAACTGACATTCATTAAACATGGCACGTAGAACTAGAACAGTTTAACCCGTGAGCAAAATAAAGGGTTCAGTTCGACGTTCCAACCACCTGAAGAAGACCATAGCTTACAACGGCTGAAACGTTGCAATAAATATGGCGACAAAGATGAGAACAATAGTCCGAATAATGTAAATAGTTTACGAAAACTTGTATTGTAAATACTAGTTGAAATATTTGTAATTAATAATAAAAGTGATATTATAGTTACTTCATCATTTTGTACCCTGAACTTCTTTTAAACGGAAACCAACTAATGTTGTAATATATACTAAATTTCAACACACATAAAATTTATGGACATAGTAAAAAACAACTGTTGAAAAACACTACGATCTTTTGATAGAACCATATACATATTTACAACATTCTACCTGAAATGCATAAAACAAATTACAAAATGCTGGAATGTTTTACCATTTCCAGACCCTACACTTGAACTTTCCTTGAATGTAATACACAGGACATAATCTATTGTATTCTTTTCTTATCGCTCTTTGTAGAAATTTAAAACCTGGAAATCTGCAACAAAAGAGAACTACTTAGTTTCGAAACGAAAATCCTTCTCTCCTGCAGTCGCAGCGAAAAACCCAGCAAGGGTATTTTCGGGGTCACGTAACGCCTATGAATTATTTCCACACCACATTTATTCCGACATTAACATTAAGTGCTATCTTGTTTAACACTTATAAGCGATAATTTGAAGATACCAGAAGAAATCTAATCTGACTACGGGTTATACTTTACTATTTTCCCTGTTTCATACTTACCACGGATACAGAAGAAGAAACCTAATTTTTCCATGAATAAATATTAGTTGAATAAAGCCTATTCCATTCTTGTCGAAAGGTTCGATTTCATTTTATTCAACGTGATATATATGGTAACGTAACTATAATTGAATCCGAGGTTACTAATTCTAGGTTTTAAATCAAATAAGAACGTATTTTTCAGGAATAAACAAAAATGTCTATAACATTTTCGAGAGGATATCCTGCAGTGTCAATGGTAATAATAATATATAACTAAACCTTTGGGATCCATTGACCGAGCAGACAAATCTTTAAGGAAAGGTATATTTTTCAATTCAAGTAACTTCTATTGCTCTTTGCATTACTTGTAATTTTTCAGATAAAGTATTACGTAAAAGTCTGAGGTCAGGATTTTATCTTCCATTAAGTTGTGCTATTCATTTTCGTTTTTGCTATTGTTGTCAGTGCTTAAGAGATGTGATTTCTGCGATTTGGTACAATTCTTTCTTTGCATTTCTGTAGCACCAGGTCAAGAGTTGTATAACGTATGGCTTTCCTAATCTCTGTTTACATTCGCCATCTTCTATACTAAATCTGTTATAACTGTTTCATTCTCAGATATATTTAAATCCTTTAGTATTTATTAATTCTATATCCTGATTATTTAAGGATTTATGGCATTACCGTTTAATTCTAATTTCTAAACTCAATTTCTTTTTGGGAATAGTTAATGTTGAAACCAATTTCTGGGAATAAGACGCTTTTGATATTGTTCTTCGGGAAATTTCTTATCAAAATATTGTCCCAGAAATGGAAATAAGAAATCAGTTTTAATAGTCAAGATTCTTTTAGGATTCCGTTTGGAATACTTAAATGGCCAGTACTCATGTCTTCAGATCTGTGCTTGTAAAGACTTGTCCAAGAACTCGGACCGATTTTAAATGTTAATTAAGTTTAAGCGTCGAATGATTTTTTTCTTTTTCTTTAAGATTTGGTAGACATTTGGCGATATTATTTTTCACATATAATTACCATGACTTGAATAACATGATCCAAAAGAGAAATAGATATATTTTCACCAATAACACTGATTTATTTACGGCTAAATTTGATCCGTCTTAATGAAGCACCCTTATACATAATCTGTTTTAATGAAACACCCTTTATATGCACGGGGCCTAGTTCAGATTAAATATTTTGTGGCAATCATTATCGTACTCATGATAAGGTTTGAAATGTATCCGTATTAGGATCCTCGCTATGCATGTAAGATATTTCGGACTGAAAACGGCCCTCTATTATATCGATACAGTTCGACATGTAGAGAATTGTCGATGGTATTGTGATACGGGATATTCTACAGTAGATTAATGGCATATGCTATCATTACACCCCCTCTTCCTTCTTTTATGTTTCGTGTCCCTTTAAGACGTATACGATCATGGTTGCCCACTTCTCCCTCTCCCTTGTATTAGGTTGGTGCAAAAATAATGACGTAATAATGTCGTTTTTTGACGTATTTTTAACGTCAAAAAACGACATTATTACGTCATTATTTTTGCACCAACCTAATACAAGTGCGCCCTGAAGTAAAATGACTGAGAAACGCATGCGAGTATTTTAAGTCTATTTTTCCTTAGAAATGAATCTTTAAAATCCGATAAATACCTCAACGGCCACAATATAAACGTGTGCCATATCGAGATTCTCTACGGGCCGATTTTTGGAATTCCGAGTTACTTTCTCAGAGATCATATTTTATCCAATAGCTAAGGAAATGGATCCGACATATATATATGAATTCGGCTCTCCGATTCCACGATCCAAACCTCTATCCATTACTCCACCATCCCTCCTTCAAAACAAAACCTCTTTCCTAATTAAACAAATGATCTCTCACCTAGCAAGAACCCAAGTCAATTAATTTTTCCCCATCAGCTTACTGTTTTCTTATTTTCCTTCTTCCTATTCTTCGTTTTACTGCGTCTCTTTTAGACGTTGTGGATAATGGCTTTTAACAGTTTCCTGTATTTTGTATCTCTCAGTAAATTTGGTTATTTCACTTTTTAACCTAATCTCAGTTCTGCATTTTATAGGCACAAGCTGGCTAACTCGTTTACAAAATGGAAAATGTCAGTTACGCATGAGTGAGAACAGTCACTGTAAATATCCTATTAATTTTTCATTCTGCAATTAATTTAAAATTTTAATATGTGACATTCAAATTTAGAGGAACATCATTAACGTTCTCAGGGTTTGTCTCCTTGTTTCCCTATCTGGCTCCTATGTTAATTTTTCTGGATCTTTTTTCATTATATACTTAAAGAATCTACCTACTGTTTACGTAACGTTTCTGATTCAAGAAGAATTTATTTGTTTCAACTCTGCTATCACCTTTTGATAATATTCAATTCCTCATTAACCAATTTTATTTTTGTTCTAGTAAGTGGTGATATATCGGAATGTCTCAGCTGAACTATTTTCATAGCACTGTCTAAGAAACCAGATGCAAGCGAACGAGAACTCCAACAAACTCCCAGCCTAATGAGCTACATAACAAAACTCATTGTCCGTATACTGATGAATAGAGCGAAAAGCAGAATCAGGCCAGAGATAGGACAAGAAAAGTGCGGGTTCGTCAGAGAGACTGGAACAAGGAACGTAATCAAAATATTATCAGAAAGAGAAATGCAAATGCAGAAGGACGTGCACCTATGTTTTATAGACTACGCAAAGGTTTACGATAAAGTACAACACAAAGATCTTTTAGAACTGCACAGCAATTTTGATGTATGTGGGACAGACATTAGAATATTCAAGAACCTATACTGGCAGCAAACGGCCTGCATACGGATAGAAAAGGAGTTCATCGGGTATTCAAAAATAGAAAGGAGAGTAAGGCAAGAATGTGTCTTCTCACCGGATATTCAACCTCTACAGCGAGACAATTCTAAGAGAACTGGGAATCCTATCAGGATTCATCATTGGTGGCTACAATCTTAACAACATAAGATACGCAGATAACACAGTGCTGATAGCAGACACGGAAAGGAAATTAAAAAAGCTCCTACAGAAGATAGCGAAGGAGAGCGAGAAGAAGGGACTAAGGATAAACTACAAGAAGACAGAATGCATGGTCGTTAGTAAAAAATATGAGCCCTAAATGCGATTTATAGGTTGGGGACACTAAAGTCTAGCAGGTGCGTAAATTTAAATATCTGGGAAGTGCTCTGACAGAGAACGGTAAGTGCGACGCTGAGATCCGAAGACTAAACTAAAACTGTGGGACGCATTTTCAGTTTTGATAAGGAAACATTTCTCGTGAAATTTAAATATAGGAAAATAATAAAGAAGTTTCCAGAAATAAGAACCTATTTTTATGACATTAAATTATATATTTAATATACTTATGAGAAAACTGTGCCTGATATGCCCTGGCAACTTTTTGAATGATAGGCCTTATCAAAGTAAAGGGGAACGGATTATCTCCTTATTAAAGATTAAGGAATTTAACAAATTAAAATATCAAATGACAAAGACTTGGCATAAAAAGAAGTTAAATTCTTTGTCTCTGTCTATATACTTAAGCATATACACACACATAAACAAACATCTTTAAAATAATTCATAATTTCTCTTCTGTTAACTTGATATCATTCAAGGCTATAGAACTAGTTCAGTCCTGCTATTTACCCATAACTTGGGGGGAACAGGATTCCCAATAGTATTAACACGTAAGCGGATACAATGGATTTGACTGGAATTCGAACTCGGTTCAACGAGTTCTCAATCCAAGCCACTATCCATTGCTCCACTGCGCCGTGAATTACTACGAAACTAAAAATTTATCCTAAAACGTCGGCTTTCATATGCATGGCGCCAGACTAATTAAGAAATACCTAAAAGGTCATTTGTATACATCTGCTCTCTCAGGTCAGTTGCTAATAAGATTGGTTTCGAGCCAATGAGGACTGTATCCCTCAGGCAGGGCCATTCATCTACAATCTTTATGGACAACCGCTGCACAATTGGGCCCTTGCGGAATTTCAAGAAAAGAAACAACTAAAACGGTTAGCACAGGATAAATTTCAAGAGAAAAATAATGACATAATCAAACACTTGATGTTCTACATCACTTTGAAGATAATGCTAAAAAGCAGACCCCCATCATGGGTGGAAATTAAATAACCATAATCAGACTTTCCCGGGACAATATTTTAATAGTAAGTAGTACTATCGATATTTCTTTATAAGGAAACGGCTTATATTCCTATTACCATTGCTAAAACAATAATGTAAATCTCTAAGAATACACAAGAAAAGTTAGGACATCCATTCGAATATACTGATGGAAGTCATTTTTATTTCTTGAAACAATGATCCTGAATCTCAAGTTGACAGTGTGTAAGGATGCCCTAGATCATATGCATTTTATTCCCTTAGCGACTATATCTGAAAATATTTAAGTTCCATACATTCAGTTATTAAATTTGTATTTTAATCAGAATGTACCCCGAAAAAAAATTGAAACTGAAACCTTATTATTATGTTTCAATGTAATTATTGGCTAAAACTATACTTGCTTCAGAGCGTTCGGCTACAAATCGTTAGCGCAATTTATATATTTCGTCCAAAACTGATCTGTTCCTTGGATCCTTGTAGTACTTCTCAATGGAATAATATTTACTCCATTGCAGTTCAGTATATGTTTGGAGACCAGGAAAACATTTCATAGTTGTCATTTAATAATTTTTGTAGCAGTGACATTAGTAGATTTAATCTTACCATTTTTGCTGATAGTTTCATTACTATCTGATGATGTCACGAGAACAGAATCCTGTTAGCTATTTGACACATAAAGATGCGTTTAATATTTACTAAATTAGATTACGTAAGGCCTAACTTGCTGACTAAATCCAATAATCGTATATTGGACTATGCTTCTGGAATCTGATAGCGTACGGGACTTGGAAATCAACATAAAAAATACGTATTCTTGACTGGATTCGAACTCAAAACATTGACATGAACAAGGTATTATATAGCGCTTCAATATATTACACAAAAGGGTGAAAACAGATCAAAGTACAGGGACGCTTATAAAATGGCATTGATGAATAAGATTATATGAATAAGTGATACAGATAACAATTGATTTCTAACTG
>OZ010581.1:112473268-112525768 GCA_963932145.1 Acanthosepion lycidas | reverse complement strand
CCATTGATGTATCTTTCTATCAATCTTATCAGTATATATATATATATATATATATATATATATATATATATATATATATATATGCGTGTGTGTGTTTGTGTTTGTGTGTGTTAATGCGTGTGCACATATTACTTCATATATATATTTTATATGTATAATATACAACACGTTACATATTTACCATATTTTATATATGTAATATATATCATGTTATATGTGTGATATATATATATATATATATATATATTATTTCAAAGTTTATTGCTTCAAACGCTAAATTTGAAATGATAAATGTGTCGAATAAAAAATAAAATACATTAATTTTTATAAATGCACATTCACTCATACGCAGACACATATTTATATGAAAAAATGACAGATAAATTATATCTATATATATAGAACATTATGAATAAACATATAATTATTGGCTCTGATAAAGTCCCTCGGGGGATGAAACGTGTCGGCTTTTGTCTTCATTCAATTCGTGAGAATTTAAATAAAATAAATAAACATAATGTCTCTAGATTATGTATGAATGGACATATGATGCCTATATATATATATATATATATATATATATATATATATATATATATATATATATATATTATATATACATACGTGTATATGCGTGTATGTGTGTGCGTGCTTCTATTAAATTTATACACTGATATATTTTCATTTGAAGATATACATATCGACATATACTCGAATAAACACATATTCCTACATATGCTAATGTCAGCCGTATATACCTCCATAATTCTGTGGGGGGGTGCATGTGTAGTATTTATTACAATCTATATTTGGGGCCAAATGAAAACGAGCCAGAGAGTCATTGTAATCCTATTACATTGTCTGCTGCCACGTTGTAGAAACGATAACATTTACTCTTTAGAATCATGATGTCGAAAGAAGAAAATTTCAATCAGAGTAATGGGAAATTTGGAATTCTTGGAGGAAAATCATGCATAAAAGAAGATATTTTGAATTAGCATCATGGAGAAATCGTGATGAAGGGAGGTAGTAAGCAGAAAAAGAAATAAAAAAAATTTACAAAAAACGAAAGAAGAAGGAAGAAAAAAGACGAAGAGATGAAAAAAAAAAGAAAAAATAGAAAAATGCTCATTTGTACAAAAGCGTTTACAAATCATTGATGTAATGTCGGAGTCCAATGTGTCGTTCTAAATTGGAAATATAATCACTCACGTCAGGAAATATAATCTCCCATTAAACTGTGAATGTCGTCTGCATTGCTACAGTGAAGAAATTATGCAAGTTTAAGTAACAGGTTTTAATTTGTGGCACATTCTGAAACTGGGACAGAAAAACGAGGACCATTTGTTTTGATTCGTTGAATGAAAGAAAAACATAATACAAATACTTTTGATTGACAGATACGTTTAATTAATTCTGAATCAAAGGAATCGTTTCTCAATAATTTTTCAAGATGTCTATGAACACCGTTTACCAGTAATCAGTCTTATATGATGTAGGGTGAGCAGTGTTAAGCAAATCGAGCAATCTCCAGATTGCAAATGTCTTGTAGGCTTTACCAAATAGAAAGTGAGAAATAAACTCAAAATAAGGATCATTCTTGACAAAAAATAAAATTTGTTTTCAACCTTACCTGAAGAACTATAAAACTACCTCTTCATCCATTGCAGCTTTGATCAGACACTGAAATCAAACGCTTGTGGCTTACAAATTACTCTTCCGTCACATCGTTACCCACGAGTGAAAGTAAAACAATTGCTAGATTTTATTCTTACATAGTACTTTACGACTATAAACGAGCTAAGAAGATTTGTGGCCTAAGCGTTAGGGTGCGCACTTAATCAGCCGTGGTCTGCGCTTCTGTGCGGCCCGAAATTTTCCTTCTGCCTTCCTTTGCGTGTGATGGTCATTTTATGGACAACAGTTTTCTTTGTCCTGTTATCTTCGTCCCAAAAAGAATTAATCTTCCTTCCATCATTTCGTCTCAGTCTTGTTATCGTACTTTGAAATTGACTCCAATTACTAATAACCATCAATCGAAATTAAATTTTCCGTATAGGGCTAACTTAAATTTAATTTATATTGCTATATTCTCTATTATACTTAAGAGCGATGAATCTTACTCTTATACATATTGGTGAAATATAAAATGTTTATTTAGCAATACGATTTCTCACACATACTTATTAGATGAACAGATAGATTATTTTTCATTTAAAGTCAATTTAATGACAAGGGTTTCTCAGGAACCTTGTTACAAACACATCTTTGAATAAATTTAAATGACCCGGATTTTTCAGGATTTATTTCTCTAAGCCACGTTTGCATCGTCAAAGACGATATTTTGCTAGGGATTTTAGCTGCAAAACTAGGGTCTTTAAAAAATGGACACCGAAAACAGTCAGGGCGGTAATCCTTTCCTGTTCGCAGAAACACAAGTGAACAGAAATGATTGGTGGGTCCCCTGGCCAGTATCTATATAATGAAGTGAACAGTGAGTGAAGGAGGAGTAAATAAAAGGGCCGGACAGACAGTGAAGCTGCTAGGAGTCATTGAGAAGGCCATGTCCAGAACTTAAGTGAGAAATCTTCTTTTTTTATAATTTTATTTATTTATTTATTTATTTTTTGCTATTTCTCAGCCAAATATTTTCATGAAAAGCATCCGTCATTATTCTTTCTTGACACCGAAGAAAGTCCTTTGAAAAAAAGCGAGCAGCGTTATATTTGCATACAGCCGACTTTGGATGCCATCTCAGCTTGTGACTTATGGCGCTGTTCGTAGTTAATATTATCGAGTCTTGCCTTTTTTTTATTGTTATGACTTCTTAATTTTTTAATCATTTTTTACATGTGGATTTTACATGTATTTTGAAAATTGTATGAAAGTGGTTTGCTGCCTAAATACACAATATATACATACATACATGCATACACACACACACACACACACATATATATATATATATATATATATATATATATATATATATATATATATATATATGATTGATGGATAATTATCAGGCGATTTTAAACAATATTTATTATGAAAAATGAAACAGAACAATTCAACCGTAACATTTTCAAATGAGTGTGATTATCGACACGCATTTTTATGACCTGAAAGTAAACCATTTTATTAAAAGCAGTAGACCAAACAATAATTTTAATCAAAAAATAACTCGCCTTCAAAAACGCTTGATAATTAGGCACCAATCCAATATATATATATATATATATATATATATACAGAGAGAGAGAGAGACAGGGGCGATATATATTCACAACACAAAGCATTTGCCTCTAAATGAGATACAAGATGTTGAAGGGTCGTTAAAAAAAAACAATCAATCAAAAATGGCCCTATTAGGTGAGGATATAGGAAACAGTAAACCATAGGTCTTCCATTAGCAATATTGATAAAAATATATCAAAATAATGCAGAGATTTAATCGCTACCAGGGACTATTTGTACTTATTTGATTTTGATGTCCCCAATTTGTAGTTCGCATCTTGAACTGCCCCTTTTGCTGACAACTATATATCCACCAGTTCTAACATTACTTTCTTCAGGCTTTCCTTTACTTTTCTCGCTAGCGAGGGAAACTGCGACACTAAAATCTGAATGCTTATTGGAATAGCGATAAATGCTTTCCGAATGTTAAGTTTTAAAAATCATGTAATTTTATTAGATATCATTTCTCCCATATGGAATTAAATTCTGTAAATCACTTTAAGAAACGTGAACAAAGAGAAAAAAAAGTTCTTCAGAAGATTACTGAAAACACCATCGACTGAACAACGCGAAATTTGAATTTGAAATTTGGCTGATTATAAAGGTCTTGAAAAATTTGACACTTACAGAATATATTGAAGTCGATCAAGATAGAGGAAAGCATAATATATTTGCTCAGGTTAGGTTTCAACTGTTCTTGAAGCTATATATATAAAACAGTTGAAACCTAATCTGAACAAAATAAATTATGAAATCTCCACAAATATTCTTAAATGTCTATAATTGGTAATAGAAGCCACTGGTTTATACCAACGGCTTCCCATACTTAATACTTCTCGAATTCATTCTCGCGGGGTCATGTGTGACATCATGAGCTGCGGTGCTATATTCGCCTCCAGCGTCTTATATGCACGTGTTTATCGTTGCTTGGAAATCATCGATGTAAACAGAAACAGATTATCACATTCTTGTCCGTGTATTGCTTAATATATTGTACTGTAATTGTCATCTTTGATAATGGCTTGTGTAAGCCGAAAGCTTAGATTGGATTAAAAAATATATATATCAATATTGTGATTTTCTTTCTTCTTTAAATGATAATGTTATTAAGCTTATCAGACGATATGAAAAGAATTTCCATAACATAAATAGACAACACTTGTCTATATTATTTAATGAAACATGTATGAATGAAAAATGCTGCCTAAATACACACTATATATATATATATATATATATATATATATATATATATATATATATATATATATATATATAGTTAGTGTGTGTGCTCGCGCATGCTTCTGTGTACATGTAAGACAATAAACTGAGAATAAAGATGAAATCCATTTTTCAATCAAAACTATATTTACTTTATCTGTAATTTAAAAAATACAAATCGTCTTTATTTCAAATTAATATGATGTTCCCGATTAACTTTACTTACGGATCCAACTTTTTTTTATTTATCCAGATTAAGTATTTATCCAGAGTAAGTATTTATCCAGAGTAAGCTGTTTATTAATCGTACATTCTCTTGGGGGAAAAAAAGCTAGTATCTTGGGTCTTTAGCAAAATCCGATATTACATCTTGACTCAATTGATGTGCAACACAACTGAGAGATGGCATTGAATCATTGTTGGCGTCATATTGAATTTGTCTATAGATCGTTTGGATGAAAGACATAACTTTATACCACATTTTTCATTTGGTGATGTTCCAGAATTAGGCAAAAAAGCAAAAACAAACAATAAACGAAAGACGTTTTTGTTTAACTATATATCCATCTGTATGAGCTAATGCCGAAACGTAAGTATTTTTTGCAGAGGTTAATGATTCTAGTAAAGTTTGAGTAATGTATAGCGGCTCGAATCGAGGAATCGGAGATCTGGGTTCGAATTCCAGTCGAATCCATTACATTCTCTTACGTGCTAATACCCTTGGAAAAGGTATGAATTCTCTTCTTTTCCCACTAGCTATTGGTAAATAGCAGGATAGACCGGAATCTATAGGCTTGGATGGCAACTGATCTACCGCAGAATGAACTGGTTACATGATGCGGAAAAAATTTGCCTCTTAAGTCATGTATCGAAAGATACATGATCGCCTACGCGTGTATCACGGATGGGACATAACTGACTGAATACAAGTTTTACTGATAAACCAATACCTGGGGAAGAAGATATGGAATCATATATTTACTAAGGTTAACTGCACGTCAATGATTATAACGAACCTAACTGGAACTGGAACATAGATCTTCGATTAACAATTCCGATCAATAATAAATTACACCATCCACACATCCAAGCTTACAGCACATTGTATTCCCAAGCGGTTACCCTTCGGTGATCGTATGTGAACCGGTGTTTCAACGTGATATGGCCATAAACACCAAAATTAAGAGAAAATATCGTATTATTTTACTTTATTTTGATCACTATAAGAATATATAAGACTATAAGAATATTATGAAGCAATCTAGTATAGAGAATCCTATAAGAAGATTATAAAGCTGCCTATTATAAAGAAGACTTTAAGGAGATTATAAAGCAGGCTAGTAGAAAGAAGACTATAGGAAGATTATAAAGCAACCTAGTATAAAGAATTCTATAAGAAGATTATAAAGCAGCCTATTATAAAATAAAGCCTGTTTCAACGTGATGTGGTCATAAGCCCCAAATCAGGAGAACGTTTCTTTTTATTTTATTTCCTTTTGTACGCTATACACCCTCTTTGGGGTAATAGTTAGGTGAACAAACCCTATAGTTAATTTACTAGAATAAGATATATATATATATATATATATATATATATATATATAATAAATGGCCTGACGATTGCATATATCATGAAACAGACTGTCGCCTCTAAGTGTTAAATTCTATGTTCACTTTTATATTTACACACGCTCTATCTCTGATATTGAGCACTTTATTCCATAAATATAGCACACCTTAAGACTATATTTCTTCATATATATATATATATATATATATAGATAGATAGATAGATAGATAGATAGATCTTTCTAAATGAGACTGGCTGCTTAAAAGCGTTAGATTATGAACAACAATAGAGAATACGAGATTGTATGAGAATAATCTACAACAGAAAATGTCGGAGAATTCTCTATTATTCACCTTTGTGCATTTATAAGAAGAGTGTTTTGATTGTCCGCCTCTCCTGAAATTGATTGATGCCAGTTATCTTTGGAGAGTGAGTGAAAATTACGCAAATAATGGATCCCCTACCTATCAATTAACCAATTCCGACTTTAGAAAAAGCGACAACAGATCGATTGACATAGGAAATGAAAACGGAAATCATTTCAAAACAATTTTAAGCTGAATTGGTCATAATTTGATTACATCAAATATCAGGTTTATCCTTCAACGAAAGCAAAACAAGCACTGTTATTGGCAGATAGACAGAACGTGATAATTCTTTCGAATTCGCTCAGGCATTTAGCGATTACGCAGCTTCTCTTCTCCAAAGGATAGATTATCCACAGTTGTTATAAACAGATGTAGTTCTGCCGACAAACTGTGATAATGACATTGGAAGAATTGTTCACTGCCTTTTAAACCTAACCTTAACGAAAACCCCTAACACTAATAACCTTAACCATAACATCTAACACTAACTAATAACCTTAACCATAACCCCTAACACTAACTAATAACCTTAATCCCTAACACTAACTAAGAACCTTAACAATAAACTCTAACACTAAATAATAACCTTAACCCCTAACACTAAATAATAACCTTAACCATAACCCCTAACACTAAATAATAACCTTAACCCTTAACACTAACTAATAACCTTAACCATAACCCCTGACACTAAATAATAACCTTAACCCTTAACACTAACTAATAACCTTAACCATAACCCCTAACACTAACTAATAACCTTAACCATAACCCCTGACACTAAATAATAACTTTAACCCCTAACAATAACTAATAACCTTAATCATAACCCCTAACACTAAATAATAACCTTAACCATAAGCCCTAAAACTAATAACCCTACCATTAACCCCTAACCTTAACACTAGATGTAACATATTTCATATTTCTAACAGTTGGCAAATATCATACCGCTGTAGAAAATAAATAGTAGATACCATACTATAGTAGAAAATGGACGGTAGATATCATACTATGGTAGCACTAAATACATTGTAAAAAATAATCGGCAATACATTTTCATTGTAAAAATATAAAAAATGATACCAGCAATAGATTTAAATTAAAAATCTCTATGATGTCAGATTACATATTTTGTATCTTTGTAAAATCTGCGATTCCTGGATTTCAAAACCAAAAGTTTTATTATTATTATTAGTTTAATAGATCATCATCATCATCATCATCATCATCGTCAATATCATCATCATCGCGATTAACAAATGTGTGCGGAAGAGAGCATCCGGCCGTGGTCCACCTATGCCACGATTTCGTGCAAAATGTCTGACTCTGAGGAAAGGATCTTCCGCACCAACCAATAACGTTGTCAGCTTCACTTTTAGGATAGAAGTAAGATTATACGTTATTGCGACACAGACCAAACCATATCAAAATTCTCTTCCTAACGAGTTTGATGCAGTCTTCCAATGGACATATTTATTCCGTGTTGTTTCCTACTTCATTTTTATCGCGCTCAATATAAGTGATGCATATTATGTTTCTGTAACAACTCATTTTTAGTGTCTGGATTCTTTTCATTAATTCTACTCTTAATATTTAAGGAACTAATTATATTCCTTAACAAATAAATCATCCTTTCAAATATTGGCCATTCACGATACCTGTTAGAAATAAAACAAAATATAGCTCCTAAAAATATCAACATGTTTTCTCTAGCTATTTTTCTCCTGGAAAAGGACGTGATTTTCAAAACAAGAGCCGGAAACTTCAATATAATTATTTGAATTAAATTGAATTAAAGTACAAAACTCTATTCCATCTTTAAGCCAATTTTATTTTTCGCTTGAAAATGGAAAAGAGCTTGGTACTTTAATTCAATTTAATTCAAATAATTATATTGAAGTTTTCGGGTCTTGTTTTGAAACATGAGAACTCTTATGTAGCGATGGAATCATATTTTTAAATAAATAATTATATTTATGCTCTACTTTTGTATCGAACACTGTTTTTTTTTAAATAATAAAAAAATACTAAAGCACTTTGGATTATTTACATAGCGAGAACTTTCCTATTTTCTATATATTTTTACACACACACAACCACACACACACACACACACACATATATATATATATATATATATATATATATATATATATATATATATATATATATATATATATATATATTCCTAAAGAGCCAGGAACAACCTACGTAGGTATCACCTAAGCGGATCTTCAAGCTAAGCTGGCTAAAGAGGTAATTACAGGAAACAGTATTTATTGATAAAACCTCCATCCTTGTTCTACTTACCGTATTGAGCACTCTCCATTTTAGAAGTGGAAGAGCTCGAGTATATAAACCTCATCAGGGGCCTTATATACCAAAGGTTGGTCTTAGAGTTATTCAATCCACCCCATGGAATAACTAGAGTATGAGATGCCTTATCAGGTGCCTTCTATCCCAGAGATTTGTTATAGAAACACTCATTCATCCCCGAAGATCAGCTGTATTACAAAAACCACGTCAGGGGCCTTATAGTTGACAGTCGAGACCTTCAATACTCTGTGGAACAACTGGATTGTAGAAAACTCATCAGCGGATTTATATGCCACAGAATGGGCGTAGATAATTTTAATCATGCCCGTAGAATAGTCGCATTACAGATATCTATATGCCAGTGGTTGGATACATTCAATCCAGATTGTGCAACAGCTGTATTAAAGAAACTAGACAAGTGGCCTTATATGCCAGACGTTCGGTGTAGAGATAATCAATCCACCCCGTGGAACAACTCAATTACAGAAACTTCACGAGGGGCATCATATGGCAGGAGACGCCAGACTGATAGCAATAACATGCTGAATGTTCCTATTCACCATTCAAAATTTACATAGGCCCGACAAACACATGTTGAAGGCTGTCGAGTCTGAACGGTCGATAAACATGCTAGTAAAGGCGCGGTACTATCACAGAAACTACCTGGCATCTATCGTACAGATAATGGTCTACTCTAGCTATATCTGGCCGAGACCTGCGCTGTCCTCGTTTTCCAATTTTAATAGATTTCAAAAGTGACTACGCCGTTTTGTGAGTTATTATTTTCCACTTGGAAGTTTCTCACTTGCGAAACCATTTGATACTCTTACGCTATTTCAAGAGTAAATGCCCTGGTAAAGTAAAGTTATAGTTTAGCGTAGCAAAGTTTATACCCAGTTGTATGAAATAGCCTAGCCATAATCACACACAGTAGTGGGTGGCATTGGGAACAACTAAACTGAACCCGCATATATTCCGGTAATGCGTTCACCTGGGATGCAATATCAGTGGGTTGGTCTCCAGAAGAATAGTAGTTCGTTTATTTGAAACACCTAGTCTGGTCGAAAAATGAGCCAGCTTATTATATTGCTCTAAAAATTGCCTGAATCATTGTACCCTATATTATCTTTACAATAATCAGATTATAAAAAACAAATTGAATATTGTGTTACTGAATGCGCAGGCCAGGGCTAGAATGGTCAGTGTTTGGCCGGAGTGTCTCATGGGTGTGGTATTCTAACAATGATGGATAACCTTTGTCTGGGTTTGGATATAAGTCGAAAACGATTCGGATTCAACAGATACACGCAAGAACTCCAAACGTCGATGCACTTCCTACACTCAGGTTAACGGCCCTCTAAGAACACACGCGTTCCTTTGACGTCATTCCTCTCACTGCTTCTTAGATTCCAGGCTGCCAAAACTCTGTCCTAATAAAACGCATAATATAATGTCCTTTTCGTTGATTCCATTTTATGTCGTAGCCTGGGTGTTGTAGAGCCCCTGGTTGGGGTGAACTCGTCTTCTCCCGGCCGGGGATCGTTAATTGTTTTCGTTCAACAATGAAAGTCTTTAAACAAAGAGAATTTTAACTTAACTACTTTTATTACTCATGTCGACATGTATATTATCTAACTATCCAGTGGAGATCGCTCCCTCACTGGCGACCCACTTCATACACGAAAGAGAACATATCTATATCGGTTGACAGGTAAGAAGCAACTCCTCGAAACATTTCTCCTATATATCTTTCCCACGGTAGATCACCAAATCAAAATCGACTTCCCTATTATGGCACTCATCTGACCCGAAATGTTAACCTCCGGAAGTCGAAGCCGAGATACCCTTCCCCTAAAAATAATAGTCTGCTAAATTATTACTTACCATGTGGAGGCAGAGACGACACGGAATATAACAACTGCAAACATGTTTCTTAGATGGAGACTGGCTACAGCCTGACATCGTTTGTAGGCGAAGTCATATTTTTCTACTATGCAAGTTCATAAACAAAGTTTTATATCTATCATTATTTCCATGTCAAATCATAAGACATGCTCCATTCTTTTGTTACACCAGTTCAGGCGTTTCCAGCTGGGAATCATCATGCTGTGTACACAGAGTTGAATCAGCCAAATATTTCCCCATTTCAATCTTTCACGCCACAGACCGTCTATGTCTCGTAGAGTGGAACAAATAATAAGTATTCTCTTCATATTCTGTTAATGGAGTTTAATTCGGACAGCCTCTTTCCAACTTCTCCTATTTTGTGGAACAGATACCCTGGTGGATTCTTTTCCGATTCTTATAATCTAGGATCAACCATTATCTATCATACAAATCCTCATAATCTGCACTTCTTACGACTTCTTGCGTTCACACATCAACCTGATTCCTTAAACCTGTATGTTTCAGAGGCTTTTGGAAAACATTCTGACCTCTGTGACTGAATATTAACATTTATAAAAGTCAGTGAAAGAGACGTCTTTTATTATCGAAGTTCGTTTTTACGCTAAATTACAATCGGTTTTCAGTAGGTGACCTTATTATTTATAAGGCCGATGCCCTCGAGTTTATATAAAAATAGAAAACTTTGTCAAAAGCAAACTAATTAATTTCAAATATCTATTGATTTTACCATTTATTTCTCTTCGATTATTTGCTATTGATTGGATTAAAAATATTTTTCACAGTGAAATTCACCCTGTACAACGGTCGGGGCCTCTCGAGATACAGGTTACGGAGTAAGTGACAGTTATGAGAATAAGAGGGGAATATAACGATTAAACCTCAATTTGAACAGGTTAATATTTTAGAGATCGGGAAAACATCCTCTTGGGAGTCAGCTCTACAGTTTTAAAATGTTTTCATCGTGTCTTGCTCTGATCAATTGTGAAAGTTCTAGGGCATAGGCAAAAATAAAAAAAAATACTGGCTGCGTTGGAAAAAATATCAAAATTAGGCAAGAATGAAGATAACACTGAAATCACAATTTAACAGATATATTTACAAAATTATGCAAAAATGTCTTGAAATACTACACCGTAAAAGTATTCAATAAAATCGCCACTGGCTTCAACTACGGTCTCCAGACGATTTCGAAATCTGCATCTCTTCTGGATGGTCTCTTTGTTGGTGAATCTCTATCTATAAAAGGCGGGATGTGTGTGTGTGTGTGTGACGAATGCACGGCCGCAATTTTCGACGGATTTGCACCAAGATTTACATGCACATGCTCCAAGTTAGCAATTAGGCCAAGAGCGACTTTGTATTTCTCAACTCCCATCGATAGTGGAAATAATCGATTTTTCTATGGCAGTTTTCATGTAGTTTTCGGCCATTTTCTACTGGCCAGAGTGAGAGCCTATAGCTGGCTGCCAGGAATAGGCAGGAAGATTCTACTGGCCGGCGTGAGAGCCAACATATGACTTACACGAATGTTAACTAGCATGCTAGCAAGCAAAAAAATCGATGGCTGCATTCGTCACAAGTGGGAAAAATTTAAATCTGCATGGCACTTTACTCCAGTTGGCTCATTCGCTTGCTTAAACTCAAACGTTGATTCTGATTCCACAGGACTGGGTTCGGTGTGAAAAAGTATTTGTTGTTAACATTCTTTTTTCATTCGGTTTTTCCAGTTACGAGTCCTTTTTTAAAGCTGATCGTTTTGTGTTCATTTTGTTTAGTATTTTTTTCGTAACAGATTTAATGTTTAATATAGAGCTTAGAAAAAATTCGCAGTGTGAGAAGTAAGGCATGTAGCAACATCAGCACGGCAAAGGGCACTCCTTTAAAGGCAAGGTAGGGAAAAAATATTTTAAGTCAAGTGATAGCGATTGCTGTATGAGTCGTAATCAAGCACGGTCAACGCCGGGCCCTGCTGCTAGTGCTACCATAATCCTTGCTTTCACTTCATCATTCAGTTTCGAGTTCTTTTGGTTTCTCGCTCAACTGTGCCCCTCACATAATAATCAAGTTTTTACAGTCTGAGGAGTTAGATGACTAGATGTAAGTGGTGTTATGGTAGGAGAAGTTGTCGACAGCTATCCACACATAAAAAAAGAATGAGATTGCAGTCTCGGAATCTAGGTGACCATATGTGGGGCGTGGTATCCTGGAAGAAATAGTCTTACAGCCATGACTATGTTCTCCTGCTTGTCAGGCTTGACGTAGAGTCCTGTTATCAGACATAGGGTTTCCAGTAGCCAACTTCGTAACCCATGGCAGCACTAACGCTTCAAGGCACTTGATATACTCCCACGAGTCGAATCTAATGGCCTCACCAACAAATTCTGTAGTTTTTTTCTTATCAGAACGATCAGAATGAGTTTTCCGATCCGCCGTCCCTTTGTAGTCACAATTAGACTCATCAAACGCTGCACTAATCATCTGAACTGTACTCGGATTGACAGCCAAACACTCTGAAATGTTCGTATTGAGCTTCTGGCACGAATGCCAAAAAGTACTGCATGTTATTTTCAAATTTCTGGTGGAGGAAATCGTAAAATAGTGCTCTTTTTCTCTCAGACAGTGTTCAAATGCCCTTACCATTCTGTGCAGTCGAGAAAATCCAAAGAAAAAAAAATGCCTGCACGAAATTAAAAATATAAAATGGCGAAAATTTACTCATCACACTGTATTCTTAAAATCTGGAAAACGAAGAGTAAATCTCATCAGAAATTATGCCATGAAAATATTTATATGAAGAGCACAGGAAACTTACGTTACGACAGTGGGAAATTTACTGAAGCCGAGATGCCAGGACGTAGCCAATAACTTTGCAGACTATGTTTTGGATTTTTTCTATTATTAGGTTGGTTCAAAAATAATGACGTAATAATGTCGTTTTTTGACGTATTTTTAACGTCAAAAACCGACATTGTTACGTCATTATTTTTGCACCAACCTAATAATTCTTCTTACTAGTTGTCTTTTATTATTCTGTAAATTTTATTCAATTTTCTCTTCCCCCACCTCAAGTTTATTTTTTCCTTCTTTCTATACTCTTCTCAGATTTCTTTCTTTTGACTATTTTAGTTTCATTTTACTGTTTTTTTTTTGTTTGTTTTTTTTATTGTTGTTTTTTTGTGGGGGGGTGGTTAACGGTTTTATTCGCCTTCTTTATCCAGGCCTTATTTTTATTCATTTTCTATTTTTTTAAATCTTTTTTCTTCGAAGATACATTTTCACTCGACTTTCAATCTCTTATCTGTTATCTGCTTATTTGAAGATAATACAACGTCGCCATCGATTAAATGATATTCTCACAGACTTCGACCACTTGACCTCGATTTACCGTTTCTGCTCGCATTTCCGAAATAACCTTATAAGTGAATTTTTCATCGATAGCTTTATTGAAAGCAGAAGTAATGCGTACATACAGAAAATCTCCCGAACAGCTTTTATTCTCACTTAATCCAGAAACATAACATACTATCAAAAAATAATGCTGTTATTCTTAATCTATTTCACGAGGTTGATGATCTTCGCTGTTCACAATTTCCTGTTATTTGTAGCTCTTCATAAACGCCATGTTTTTGTTATCTCTCCTAAACCTTGTTCCGCAAGCCACTTACTCATGTTTGTTAGGTAGTTCATGCTTTCTTTCCCTGACACTTGTCTACAAACTCAAGCTTTTATCAATCTGTGCCCTTGAAATTTCAACTGGTCTTGCTGGTGTTAATTATACTTCTCCTTTTGGTATCCATTTTCTCTAAAACTTCGTCGTTGCTCACATGCTTGGTCCATGATATTCTCCGTCTCTTTATATAGAACCACATTTCTTTTGCTTAAAGTCTCTTCTTTAATTGTGAGGAGATTGTCTAGCACTTATTTTGTGATGTCAACGAACACTCGTTCCCACTTATGTAATGTCAACGAATACTCGTTGTCACTTTCGTAATGCTCGTTGTAGTAGATACTTTGTAATCGCAGATGCAACTAGTGTAACGCCGTTAAACAATACTGGTGTCAGACCGTTTCGAGTAAAATTCACACTAATAGTACTAATAATATCCGCTCGAAAAGTAACAATGGAAAACTGTAGTTATAACGGTTTCTCTATGAACCAGGTTAGGCCATGTGGTTTTTCCTGTAAGACCGACTGCTCTGGGCTCTACATCGAAACTGGCCTTTGCCACTCTATCCCCTGGGCTCATTCATCGACCGTAAAGTGAGCCATATTACTATCTGCACAAAAGAGAGGGCAGCACTGTTTGTATCTACACGGGTAAGGGCTACAGAGTTCATTTGGTTTTATTAGGGTGCATAGCTTAGTAGAATAATTTTTCATTAATTATTTCGAAAGATTAAGTTTCATTATTTAACATACATCTTTTCTTTAAATTTGTTTTTACAAGAATCCAGTATCTCGTTGGCCTTGCCTTTCCGAGAATTATAAACAAATCACGAAGCCAAATGCTTCAAAGTGTTGTATTTTGGATCCAGAAAATATAGCCAGTTGTAAGTTGCATGCTCAAGAGTAAGAAATTATAAGAATTTATTCTTCGCTTTTAAAAATGAAAAAAAATATTTGTTTCTTTAAAATATTATTTATCATGAAATCCTATAAAACTAAATTAAATTAAAAATTACACTCTGAAGTAGGTGTTTGTCAAAGTATTTTTCCAAATGCTTACTTTTTATACTTACTCATGCACAAAACACCCTTAGGAGAGTCATAGCTCCTTCTCTTGAAGTTATGGGATATTTACCTTTGGATAGCAACCAGTGTAGGAAAAGAATAACATCTGAATGCCAAATCGATAGAACGTAATGCAAGACAGTTGCAATATCTTTTCTAAGTCATTGCAATTCTAAGCTAATAAATAATTGTTAGTAAGACTCATAAAGCGACTATTGAAATTATACTAAACGTAATGCGGAAAGTGGGCTTGGAGAATTTGAAACGAAAGAGATATACTGGACGTAAGGTAGCCTCGACTTGCAATAATGTTTAGCAATGTTTACGACTCGATCCTCACTGGGCGCCCCATATTTTCGGCCTTCTGACCCAATAAGTTACTGAACGTACGTGTGGCAGAGGGAAACAGGAGGTAACATACATAACGCTCTTGTGTAAATATCTGATAGAATAAGAACTGCCAATGACAGTAAACAGACAAAATATGGGTAGTAGTAGAGAGCCGTGATTGTTAACTTCCTGTATGTAAACGCCACCTAAAAAAGTATATTACGTTATTAATATCTATGAAGTAATTCCAGCATTTTCATTAAGCCGGTTGGTTTTAGTAATGATTTCACCTGAAGTGTTTTAATTATTTTTAATTTTCTTAATACATAAGATTAATTTTGCAATGCAAATGTTGTAGGGACTAGTCCATAAAAAAATATCAAGACAACCTGAGTGAAAGTGAATGCAAATAAGCTGTTGTCATCAGTCTATGAAATGAATATAGGTGTCACAATTTGGTTTGGTGACTTTGCTATGTATTTAGAGATTCATGACACAATCCATAGAAAAATCTGCAATGTTATTGGTCCTGACTTGAGATCTCGGCTCTAGTCTCTTTCCCACCCTCTGTAACGTAGCTTCTTTGTGCTTTTTATATAAATATTTTCATGGTAATTGTTCTGGTGGCCTTTTCTCTTTTGTTCTCCGACTTTTCTAATTTAAACACAGTTCTAGATTGGCTGTTTGATCTCATCATTTTACAGTCAAAATTGTTAGTGTTTACCGTAAATTCTATGCAAACCTTTTCTTTGGTGGAACTCTCTTCCGGCTTCTTGCTTTGTAATCTTCAACAATTACAATGCAACGTCAGTGGCCATCTTCTGTCTTAATCCCTTTTTTTATCCTCTTAATTTTTTTATCAGTTTTTTACACTCAGTATACCCTTGCGTTTTAGTATCTTTATCGCCATGTTCGGGCTGATATTATAAAATTTTCAAATTCTGGGTAACTCTGCTGTGTTTATTCTCACACAAATAATATTGAGAAAGCATGGCGCCTTCCCTTCAAGTTAGGGATTATTTAACTTTGTGTAGTAAACAATCTAGCAGAAGTTAAAAAAAAAAAAAAAACGAACAAAACGTGAATACCAAATACTGGTAAGGCAGTTGCAATATCTTTTCCAAGAATTCATGGAAATCCGCAGCTAATAAACGAGGGGAGGGACATGGTATTTCAAAAATAACTTCCCGCTTTTCTGTTTTACATAAGCGTTTGTTATAACTGTCGTAGTTATTCAATGATAAATTTTCTTGGATTATCTTTTCCATCTTCTCGGCATTTGTATGAATTTCGAAATTCCAGGGAATGTTTCTTCTTTGGATTATTCTCACACTGCTTTTGGTTTAGTTGTGCTGAAATCAGGTGTTTGCACAATTCCTACTATGATGATGTTCATACCCATTCGTTTATGCCTGTCTGCATTTCCGCGATGAGGATTTATCATAATTTACACTATTTACATTCCCACTATTGTCATCATCTTTGTTGATGTCATCACAACGTTTAGGTCTGTATGCCCTCCGGCCTGTATGAGGTGTATATCGATCTATATATATACTACATGGAATTCCAAACTAATACGTTTTATTTAATCTACGGGGTTAGACTATTCTCGTTCCATGTCTATGAATATCATAGAGTTTTTATTTTTAGTACTACTCAGCGCTTCCTCGCTTGTTTCAAGATATACACATGATGAAACCTGAAACATTTTTACAACTTAGCTAAGGACAATACGGTAAATAATTAGTTATTTGTATTTAGATTTATACCTGAGCTGTATCCTAATTCAAAATGTCACTCAGTATACATTTTCTCATGTCACTCTTCATTGACGATATTCTATTTATATTTTCTATCATTATCATGATTGCTGTTCATTCTTATTATGCTAAAACGTGACCCGTCTGTTCAGCTTAATCTTTCTATTTGCATTTTATTAATATATTCCATTGTCATCTTCACAACTGATGCTAGTAATTATTGTTGAGAGATAATTAATAAATAAATAAGATGGCCGGCATAGTACTATTTGTAGGTTCCTGTACAGAGTGAGTCGCAATGTTATCAATATCAATTATAATGTTGTACTCAGTTTTAAAAGTGGCAATTATTATTGACGAAGTGCTAATTTCCTTGTTATAACTTTTCAATTACTGGGTCTAGATTTGTTAATATTCTTTAATACATTTTGCTTAGTAAGTCTTCAAAATGACCTGCTGATACAGTAATGATCGAGCCGTACTTTGTTTTCTTGTTTACTGCAACCAGATCCGACCTTCGTAATTGGTTCTATCGCTCGGTCGATCCGGATCTCAAACTTACTTTTTTTTTTCTTTTTTAGTATGATTCTATACTATTCTCTTTATGTGTGTGTGTTTTTTTTTCTTTTATTGATTTTTCTATTTCTCCTTTTCCTTCACTTATTCACTGTTTTTTTTTTGTAGCAATCGTATCGATTTCCATTCTCTTATTCAAGTCTTTCATTCTTTATCTAATTCCTTCATTCCTTCTTTTTATTGTTTTTTTTTTCTTTCTTTTTTACCTCCTCTTCTTCTTCTACTGCTTTTTCTTTTCTTCTTCTTCTTCTTCTTCTTCTTCTCATTATTATTAATTCATAATAACAATAATACAGTGTAGCATGGATATAAGAGACCCGGATATAAGAGAAACCCGGATATACGAGAGATTTTCTATGGTCCCAAATTAGAGCCATACTTACCTAAACAAAATAGACCAAACCCGGATATAAAAGAAACCCGGATATAAGAGACTTCTTCTCCGGTCCGGACAACTCTCTTATATCCGGGTTACACTGTAATATTAATGATAATAGTGAAGAGAAGAGCGCGTGATGTAAAAAAAAGAAAAACAGTGTTTGGCAATTCTCATTCTTTGTTTATATCCTTCATTTCTTCTTATTGTCTTTTATTATTCAATCCTTCCTCTTGTTCTTTCATTTCATGTTGCCCCCCCCCTTTATTTACTTCTCTCTCCTCCACTTTTTCTTCTTCTTCTTCTTCTTCTTCTTATTATTATTATTATTATTATTAGTAGTAGTAGTAGTAGTAGTAGTAGTAGTTTATTGAAAAAATAATGTCGTTTTGTCACATATGTTACTATGTGAAAAAAAGGACATTATTTTTGCCCCAACCTATTATTATTTAATAATAACATTAATAATAGGAGGCTTTGAGGAGCGTGGAACCACCTCTTAATTGCTGGTGTTCCCAGGTCCACCTTGACCCGGGGTGGTAGTACCTGTTAGGGTTCCACCTATGTGCAAATAGTGAACTCCTAGTTTTTCCAAGTCTTACACACGTCCTGGGTACGGCGATAAACTACGTCCAACAGCAAGGCCTCAGATAATGTTTTCGGAACAATAGTGTTGCCAGCTCTACGTTTTTGTAAGGAATAATGTTGCCAGCTATACGTTTTTTATTCCATACAAAATAGGCATTTAAAATTCATATAAACTGGATTTGGCATTAAATAACCCACAGTGGTTTATATGCCATAAAACCCAAACAAACAAACATTAATAATAATGATTATATTTAAGAGAAGAGCGTGATAAAAAAAAATGAAAAACAGTGTTTGACAATGTTAAACAATATTTCCTCAGAATGACCATCTTCAAGTTATATTAAAACAGATTATTTAAATGTAAGTCGTAGAAGACAGAAAAATATTTAGCATTCAGTGTAGTGGCATTTATTTGCTTTTACACGAAGTTTAACCTTGTCAATAATGAGAAATATGTCTTTTACGTAACAGATCTTTTTTTTTATTCTGTTCAGTTGTTCTCTTTTCTTGTTTAGGCATTTGTTTTTTGGTTTATTTATTTATTTTTTTTTACCATTCATATTCTTATTTCCAATGATGCATTAAGTAAATTAATGTCTACCATTTACTTCTCACTTATTTTTTTACAAATTTTACTAGAAACGTCATATTGCCATGTGTTACGCAGAACACCAGTAAATGGTAAGTTTCCAAATGAGCTAAGCACATTTGTAGATACAAATCCCCAGCTTTTAAAACTTAGACTGCAACCATCAAAGTTGTAGAGCTTTGCTTCTTACTGAGTAATGCTCAAAGCAGTATTGTCATTCATTTTCCTTTACCTACTTTGCTTTATAGAGAAATGTCTGCAGCTTCTTAACGAGAAACGGGTTTCTGTCATTAAATTATCGCCTGGGAGTTAGACATAATTTAAATGTATCCTTTACGTAAAAAGTATTGAGATTCTTTACGACAAAAGTACCGTCAAAAATCGACACAAAAAAGATGGAGAAAAAAAAAATCCGGAGCAGATGTAAAACAAGCTGAAATGACAGTATAAATTAATGGCAGCGAACTTTGAACTTATCTTGGAGGATGAACTTGTAAAGAATAAGAATAAAAACAAACCGATAATATTTTAAGTACAAATTTCGCAGGACATACAAGCAATACCTGATACAGACAATGAATTAGAAGTAATCCTAAATGGATTAAATTTGGCAAAGTATCTTAAGATGCATACCAGGAGAAGCAGAACATATGTAGCAACACTATCCATTGCCCGGAAGAATGCCAGGTTTATGAATGCACAAGGAAAATGTCTCCTATCTATAATAATTTAAATGGAGGGTTTAAAAACCACACGATACAATTGGCGTGATAACGCACTGCAGTTTTAAGGCTGGGCGGAGGGAAATTCGATTGTTGACCAATTCGAATTGCTCATTACATTAAAATAGTGTTAAGATAATCTATTTCATAAGATTAAATTCTCATTTTGAGACATCGGCTCCCGTACGATCACCGAAGTTGAGCAACGTCGATCTTGCTCAGTATTTTGATTGGTGATCGCTTGGAAATACTACGTGCTGTAAGCGTGGAAGAGCGGGTAGCGTGATGGCTAATGGTTGGGAATTGTTAATCAGAAAGCCGAGTTCGAATTCCAGTTGGTTTCATTATATTCATTTACGAGCAAATACCCTTGACAATATTACAAATCTACCTCTTTTCGCCCAGCTATGGGTTAATACTAAATACTAGACTTGTAATACTAAATCCTTAGCATCTAAAAAAATTCTTACAAAATATAAATGGTTGATAAGCTGTACCCAGTCACTAAGTCAATGAAAGATTAATTTCCAGAACGTACGAATCTAAATGGTTGGTATTTTATCATGATATTTACTTAAGCTAATTAAATAGGGATTAAAAATAAATTCAAATGTGTTGGCCATTTTGGCGATAGATAGGTCCGTTAACCTTTCAACCTATCCTCTTAGATTTGATTTGTTTATTAATGAAATTGAGTTCGTGAAAATTTTCCATTAAAATATGACTTTAAGAATTTTCATTTAAATTTATCATTTTTTTTTCTTTAATTTTCATTAATTAAATCATTTAAAAAAAAAACTGTTCTCAAATTAGAAGTGTTGCTATTTCAACCGGTAGCCTCTGGTAGATTATCGAATCTATTTTGTAAATTTAAAATTTTAATTAGGCTTTTCTGTTAGTTTAATTCAAAACCGTATTTTTATCCTTTCGTGTTCCCAAAATAGTCTTATTGAAATCAATTCATAAGTAGTACAAAATAGGCAAAAAATACATTCTGTAAGAAACGAAAAATGAGGCAAGTCATTCAATATTTAGAGTTATAAAATCTATTAGCTAGGCAAAATTCTGGAAATAACGATTTTATGACAGGAACAATTACGAGTTACAATTATTCTTTTACTGGAAGGGAACTATTTCGGTATGAGTCTCGAGATTCATTTCATACAGTATTTCAAATAAATTGCAAATATGGATTCAATGTTAAGATGTCGAAATATCTATCTATCTATCTATCTATCTATCTATCTATATATATATATATATATATATATATATATATATATATATAACAGAGGAGGTCTGTTTATCTGTCTGTTTGTGTGATAACTTTTTCACTGGAGATCCATTCAACTGATTTTGACCAAACTTGGCAAACACATTGTACAATGTAAGAGATAGTTTCTTAGCGGAAAAATTCGATAATTTAAAAAGAGAATCTATAAAGCCGATCAAAAATCGATAAATTCTACTTTTCCCTCTGATTTCTTCCAAACACGGTATCTAAGTTTCTTACATCATGACGAGCGTTTACTTCTACGCCACTGCGTTTAGCGAAAAACCACGAAAAACGAAAAATCGATATCAACACATATCGATTTCAACACAAATTTTAAACTAAAAACTCCCTCAAATTTCAAGTAATCTAATGCAAACTTCACTGAATTGTTGCCAAAAATAATTTGATTGTTCATCAGTCTTTTAAATTTTCTTAATTTTCGTTGATCGTTCAACAAGTATTCAGCAAACTTAACAATTGCTTTATAAATTTATCGTCTTTTACATCCCTGGTAGCACACAGACGAACTGAATTTCAAAAACTTCAAAATAATTGTGGTCTGTAGTGGGTCTTCATGTTGCTTGTTTTACCCCTTCATGTCCTCGGCTAACTTCGATTGTGTAAATACAAACTATTGCTATAATATCATAAACTACATTAATTCAAAATGCTTTTAATAAAATACATTAAACTATTAGGTTGGTGCAAAAATAATGTCGTTTTCTCACATATGTTACTATGTGAGAAAGCATTATTTTTGCACAAACCTAATAATTGAAGAAGATGATGCTGTTTTTGCTCCATTCTAATTGAACGCTTTTTCTAATAGACCAGCTGTGTATGGCTGCTAGTTCTATATAAATGAAGCACCAGAAAATCCTTGTGATGTTAAAGAATAAGAAGCCGGTCACGTATTTACAAATTCCTTCATCTATTGGTTAGCCTTTAGTATATTTTAAATACTTAAACACATACAAACGTGGCGCGTGTCTCTCTCTCACTTTTATTCCCTCTCTCTCACTTCCTCTCCCTCGCTCTCTCTCTCTCTCTCTCTCTCTCTCTCTCCCTATATATATATATATATATATATATATATATATATATATATATATATATATATATATATATATATAGTTGGATTGATGTGAGTTTGTGACCCTGGGTCTCCCGCTATTTGCGATCGTCAGACAAACTGATGAATTTTTAAATTTTGGATTTATATATAGTTGCTTATATCGGTGTTTTTATGATATTGAGAGGAAAACTCATACTTACGCAATGGGTGTGTATAAAACTATGGTAGGTAAAGTTGATATTATTTTTAATAGGTACCGCACATATATAATATATAAATAATATATATAAAAACTACATACACACACATATATATATTTATATTTATAAACATTTTTCACACACACACACACACACACACACACACACACACATATATATATATATATATATATATATATATATATATATATAAAATGATTTTTTGAATTTGTTTGTCTGATGAATTAGATCGTAATTACGATTCCAATGTAATAAATTATAACCATGAAATATTAGTGTTTGAGCCTTTTATATTATATTCTTACTCTGTCCTGGACATAGAGTTCTACCTGCATTCTCTACTGTTGGGAATTCATATATATATATATATATATATATATATATATATATATATATATATATATATATATATATATATATATATATACAGGGTAACCTAAAAAGAACAGAACACTTAAATAGTGTAATAAATCCTGCAAATATTCAGTTAATTACAAAAAAATTGGTGGATTTACATTTCATTCTGTGTTCGATTATTCCTTAAAGTTTTAGTTAAATCAGTCGCTTTGCATAAAAGCCACTCTTTTTACTAAAACATGCTCCAAGGTGGGCTACGCTTCGTTGGATGTAAACTTTCAATCATCGCGCAAAATTGTCAAATATTCGGACAAATCCTCTTTAGTTCACCAGTTGTTTGAGCGTTGTTCTGATAGACATTATCTGTGATACACACACAAATAAAAGCCAGTGGGATTGAAATCCTGTGAGTGCAATAACCACTCAACGTTAAATTTCCTGTTGATAAGTCTGTTGACATGTGAAAATGCATAACAATGTATAAATGGTTTTGTGGCACAAATGAAGACAATCCAGATCATGTATGTTTCTCTGACGAAGCGCACATTCTGCTTTCGGGACATGTAATGGGCAAAAACAACGTTTACTGGGGTACAGCTCCACCAGAGGTTGTCTTACAGAGGTCATCACATGCAGCAAAGTGCAGAGCATGGATTGCCATTTCTAAATATGGCATTATCGGTCCATATTGTTTCGAAGACGAAAATAAGAGACCTAATAGAGTGAAGATAGAGCAGCATGTGGCAGTGAGGAGAAATCTTTAGTCATCACTGGGACGACGTAGAGGAATAGAGCAAGAATAGATTGAGATGAACAGCGGTTCCAGCAAGACGGAGCCACGCTGACACAACAAATGAATCCCTAGTCTGACTGAGAGAGCGATTTCAAGTGAGGGACAGATGTTCTAATCGGAGGGTGAGTGCTGAAATAGAAAGGAACATTGATGCTGTACGGGACTCAATGGGGCGGAGCCCAATTAAATAACTTCGACGACGAAATCAGCAGCTAGGAATCTCTCACGCGTCTTTGAGGCGTGTTTATAAATCAGATCTTTATTTGTATCCTTACAACATCGTAAGTTTTTACTTTATTTGGATGTTGTAAGGATACAAATAAAGATCTGATTTATAAAGACGCCTCAACTAAAATTCTACTAATTGCTAAGGACATTTTATAATGTTGTTAATAGTTACTTTGTTTTTAATAAATTAATATTGTTTTTTCTCTTGAAAAGTAAACATTGGGCAAAACGCGTCGGTTTCACGCGTCAGTTTTCCGATGTCTTTTAACTTTATACATAGTGTCGTGTTGTACAGGCTAACTCTGCGAAAGTTTTCACACACACACACGCACGCACACACACACACATATATATATATATATATATATATATATATATATATATATAGAGAGAGAGAGAGAGAGAAAGCGAGAGAGAGAGATTGAGACAGATAGATATTGGATATGTAGACAGTAATCCCTCTTTTATGCAGGTTCCACTTAAGATGACTGATATATGTGTGTCTGCGCGTGTGATGCGATGAATAAGCCACCTCTGCCATATGCTACATTTGCCAAAAAAAACCCAAACAACTCTCTTATTGCACAGTTTCGTCTGTGAGGGATGCGCTCGCAGTACATTATCCAAATGGGGGTCATGATACGCATACTGTGCTTCGTAACTTTCTAAACCAACGTCACTTTTGTTGGCTTGGCAATCTCTACCTAACTCCGTTCTTCGCTCAATAATATGTTAATATTTTGTCCTGGTGAATAAAAGATGGACGTCTGTAAATACCCCATCCAGTATCACATACTCCCTTCTCAGTTGCCTGATGAGTTTACATAGTCAAGCAACATAATGGCCGGGCGTGGATTTTTTTTATATATTATGATTAATATACTTTGCAGAGTGAATGAGCAAATGTATCTCGGGAGTCATATTTAGATGCTTGGGAATACCCTTAATTAGTGACCGTCTGAGCTGATTGGGTTAAATGACTTAAGGGTATTATTCGGGTGCAAGGTTATTCCCTGTTTTTTCATCATATCTCGCATATTTACTTGTGATACCCGTGGCTAATAGACCTTTATCATGTAGGATGTAATGAGTGGTGTAATTAAATTTATATATTTGGATAACAGGTTAATTTGTTGGCCTACAGCTCTTTTCCGGGGTAATAATGAAAATAACGGGGAGATGGAAATAGAAATAAATACAGCACTCAAAAAAATATAAGTGATCGGGACTTTGGAACTGATAAAGAAAGGAACTTAATAGCAAATAAAATATATATATATATATATATATATATATGGTGCACCATCACTCCAGGAAATTGTTTTAAAAAGCACAGACCATATCTTGCGAAGGGTACTGTCTATTTAAGATTTTGCTAGTGTTTCTTGCTTAATTAAAAGGATACAACAAACATCAGATTCTTCACTTTAACCAGGCTCATTGGCCCTGGCCTTGCCGGTGATTATAAAACAAATACAGGTAAGCATTAAGTAATAGTAATAAGATGAACTGGAGAACTCTGGAAAACTACAATTATTTACCGAAAAGTTCATGAATGATGAGGAATCTTGTTCCCTCAAGAACAGAATTTCTATTGACTATATAATGAGGATATATAGACGAGAGTGAATAATCTAGAAGCAACAACTCGAATCCGAGGAGGTCAATCTACTACGGCGTCTAATTAATCCACATTCCAGACGCCTGCTCAGGCAGATTTGTGTGTGTTCAACACCCACAGAGAACATCCGTGGTCTATATTGCTACTATGCCTTAGTTACAGTTTCTGGGATATAGCGCGTTATCTAGCGTTTCCAACATTCTCAAAACTTCAGTAATAATAATAATAATAATAATAATAATAATAATAATAATAATAATTATTATTATTATTATTATTATTATTATTATTGGGATGCCACTTACTGCAGACTTTCTTCCGTCTTTAAAGATATTCAGGAAAATCTATCAAATTACTATGAATGCTCAAATATATAGCACAGGATGACTACAATAAATCCAGTTGATTTGACTCTGGTTGGAAAAGTTTCTAATAAATCCATTGAGGGGATACATAGTAGCCATGCCACAAAGAAATACAAAATATTGTTCGAACAAGTCCAGCTTACACCTTACGATGGGTTTTATCAATATAGAATGTGCCTCTCTTCATACGTTGTTCTTTCTTTTTACAAAAATGTTTAGTGGAAAATGTTCTGATGCTATTTCTGACATTTAGTCACTGTTTAGAACCCATAAAGAAGTGTATATACAACAGAATAAAAGAAGAAGAAAAGAAGGAGGAGGAGAAGGAAGAGAAAAAGACGATGTTGACGATAATAATAACGATGATTATGATGATAATAGAAAAAATACAATTCATGATGATGAGGATAATAAAAATAATAATAATGACAATGATGATAAAAATTATAATAATAATGACGATGATGCTGATAATAATAAAGTACAACTAATGGCGATGATGATAATGAAAATAATAATAATGACGATGATAGTAAAATAATAATAATGATGATATTAAGAATAAAAGTAATAATGTTAATGACCATGATGATAAAGATAATAATAATGACAATGATCATAAAATATATTCATGATAATGATGATAATAATAATGACGTTGATAACGCTAATAATAATGACGATAACGATGATAATAAAAATTGTAATAATGATGATAATAGTAATACTAATACTAATACTGCTACTACTAATAATAATAATGTTACAATTCTATGAGACTAGACAATACACACTAACAGAACAATGAAAGCCAACCGCCCAGACATTGTTAATAAAGACCACAAGCAAAAAAAAAAAAATGTATCCTTATTGATATGGCAGTCCCTGCAGACTGCAATGTATCTTTGAAGATATTCAAAAAGCTGGCAAATTCCAAGGACCTTGAAATCGAAATCTCAAAAATATTGCACATAGGAACATCAACAATCCCTGTTGTATTTGGAGTCCTAAGATTGGTTGGAAAAGATTCCAGTAGACTAATTGAAGGGATTCCTGGAAGTCTATGCCTCAAAGAGATACAAAACATTGTTCTCAAAAGTACAGCCCATAGTTTACGAAGGGCTTTATGTATGTAAAATATTTTCATTTTTTTTATTTTTTATTTTTCCTTCATTTCGTAAACAAGTGACTGTAGCTTTGTACCATTTATAACTCTTGCATCGTAAGTTTTATAACTTCTCGGAACGCTGTCTTTCCGTGGGTATATTGCATCGCATCTCTTTAGCAAAAAGCAGCGAAGTAACGTCTTACAAAGTAAAGGCATTAAGACCTGAAACTTTAACTGGGCACGAACATGAATATTTCACAGTGTAGACTAACTATTCGCAGAATTAGTCATTTTGCAGGCAAGGATTTAGCTTAGGGTAATCTCATAGCTTAAACTATTTAACTGCTTTTGAACATACTCGTACTGCAATATGCATTGAAGTATAGAAAACATTAACGTCGCCGATATGAAAGAATGACTGAATATCGTCGCTTCCTATCATGAACCTACCACGCCATCTATCTTCTATAAGTTAGATTCAAATCCTTTTCATATTGTAGCGTTTCGTGACTACAACAGTGCGATCATTGGATATACAATAATCCCATACAGAAGACGGACGAGCGCATTTTGTCATGCGACTCTTGGCTCGATTCTCAGAACAAACAAATAATATTAATGTTGTCCCAGTTGGATGGAAGTCGCGCACGCCATTTTGGAATAGAAAAGCGGATCACTCAGAAACACTGTCTACTGTACAAGTTATTAAGTTAACAATGAGTCGAGATATATAAATGTCCGAGCGTTTTCCTAGACTATATTGGGTGTAAGATTCACTTTTATTGAGTCAATTCTTAACCTACGCTCTTCGAAAATCCGTTTGGTTATTGGTTTATTCGTTTATATTCTTGTCATTCTTAGTTTATTTTATTCCTTTTTTACGGGATTCATTCACCTTTAACGACTATACTTAATATTTTTTTTTATCTCTTTGGAGAAGAGATGTAGTTAGTTAAATTCTTTGGTGTTAATTATACTAAATATAATATGTTCAGTCTCAGACGTGAAAAATATATGCCAAAGTATTCAACCGATTTGAAAAAACCAACACAGAGCAGACTGAATTAGTGCAGAAATATACCCCATAATTAAATACCTTAATGTAGTAGAAAATGGCTTATATACTCCTATGATCTGAAGATCTATGACGGTAGGAGTTTATCACCTGGAAAGGTCAAACCATTCAGACATGTCAATGGGTAGAAGCTAGACAAACCTTTAGTTACCACGTGGAACAAACCTCAATAGCAAAATACCTAGAGTAAGCAGAATATTTCAACTTGGATAGATAGGTAAGCGTCAGCGCAGCCATACATTGGCTTGAAATACAGCAATAGATGGCAGACGATCAGTGACACGGATCAACCAATTTTAGATAAAATACCGTGATATTTATTAAGAGTTGTGGCCATTTTTACATAATTTTGTCGTTCTATCGAGTGCAACGTAAATTTGTATTTTTGTTTAGGAAGAACCGTCAATTTTTTCGTTACTTTTATCTTCAATTTTTCTTACGTTTTTCTTACTGATTTTCAGAATGTTTTCCAAATTTTCTTTTTGATCTTTTTTTAAATTTTATTTTTCACCCACCCTCGAGTCTAAGTCTCTTTCGTTGTGCTGCTCGTGTAAAATCTAGTTTTACTGGTTATTGATTTAATTATTATTTTTTTGTTAATTGTATTTAATTTTCACCTCTATTTTATTTTTTCTAACACCCACTCGTAAACTCCATTTTTACCTGTCTATATTCCTGAGGTGAGGTATTATGTACACTATTTGCATTATTCGGATTATTGTCCTCATCTTTGTCGCCATATTTGTTACAACGTTTTAGCCATTCACTATCTATCTATACCTCTGAGATGAGGTATTATGTACACTATTTACATTATTCGGACTGTTGTTCTCATCTTTGTCGCCATATTTATTACAACGTTTCGGCTCTTCAGTATTTATCTATACTTCTTAGATGAGGTATTATATATATTATTTACATTATTCGAACTATTGATCTCATATTTGCCGCCATATTTATTACAACGCGACGGCCATTGTACGCTCCGGCCTTCTTCAGGTGGGTGGAATGTCGAACTGAACCCTTTATTTCGCTCACTGGGGTAGACTGCTCTAGTTCCACGCACCATGTTTAATGGATGTCAGTTATCAGTTATCTCCTGTTAATTCCCCTCTCCAAGTTCTCCACTGCCTTAACCGAGTATTGAACTCACACTCTTTAGGACCTGTCACTAAATCTAACCAGAGCCTTTATCCACTGTGACATGTGTCCTCAAGCGAAATAAAAGCTTCAGTTCGACATTTCGACCACCTGAAGAAGGCCGAATCGTACAACGGACGAAACGTTGTAATAAATATGCTGACAAAGATAAGAACAATAGTCCGAATAATGTAAATAGTGTACAATTCTTTCGTATAACTTTTACTTCTGCTTAATCTCTCTTTTAATTGTGTATGTTTACTTTGCTCATTGTCTTTAGTGTCCAAATTTTAATTTTAATCGCAGATACTATGCCTATGATGACGACGTTTCTGTTCTTGCGTCGAGCATAGCTAAGATCGACGAAGTCGGCAAGGAAATCAGACAGTACGAGACGGTGACAGGGACCAGGATCAACCGCGATGTCTGTTGGCTTACGGTTGGATGCGTGGGAGGGAGTTTTTTTTCCAGGATCTTTCTTCTGGACGACCGGCCAGGTAAAGATACTGGGAGTCCTGTTCGGTCCCGATATCATTTTGGAAATGAATTTGCCGGAGGTGCAGGAGAAGGCTGTGGTTGCAGTTCGTCTGGTCCCGGAGGAATCTTTCCTTAAAGGGGAGGGTGGATGTATGTACGTCGCATATCTACTGTCCGTAGTCCCACCTCCGTATGCCATAATAATGAGATTTGTAAGGGACATGTTCTCCTTTTTGTTGGATGGGAAGTTCTCCTAGGTAGTACAGGAGATTTGTTACCTCAGCCCTTCTTAAGTGGTCTGGGTATGCCTAGAGTTGATTATCAATTTTTTTTTTGGTAGAAAGAATTCACTTTTTATAATGTTGCTTGTGCTTGAACTTTACTGAGGACAAAAATGAAAATGTTGATGCATATGTTATAGTCAACAGTGAGTGTAAGAAATTTGAACTGGATGAGTTATCCTCTGATTTTAATGTAGAAGCTTCGTTAAGTTTATAACAATGCGGAAATACGCTCTCGAATTCTTACAAAGCTTGAACAGGGTTCCAAGTTAACGATACAGGCTTTCTTATCATTTTAAGGTACGATATAGTGAAAATTAATCAAAATGAGACGTCACAAGAACAAGTAGATTGAAAACAGTAGTACCAAATCAAGAAATCCGAAATATGAATCTTGCAAAACCTAACCCATGCTATGGCTGTGGCATGCTTCAGTTAAGAAAGGAGCTTTCATTTAAAATCAAGAAACATTTTAATTGTGGGAAAACAGGTTAACAACTTGTTGGAATTTTTGGGTACGCCAAATGAGCTGACTCATTTTATAGTTCACCAATAGAAGGCTTAACCAATCAGAAGTATCAAAATATTAAATGCGGCGTGTATAAAGGCAGCCATGTTTTTTTTTTCCGAATATTCACTGCCAACCTCTGATATCGAAGACTAAAGAATTACGGAACAGCAGCTGGTAGTATTAGCGATACAGTCAGATCCAGTTGAGTGTCTGACGCGTGAGTATTAATCTTTAACGTTGTTTTATTGAACATATTATGTACTGCACAGTATTCTATATTCATAAACTTGGCGAAAATGGTCAACACAACTAATCTACTGCCAGTTGAAAAGCAACTGAAAAACAAATTTAATGGTTGAAAGTAGTGCTGGCAAAGAAAGATTTAAAAAAATAATGAATGAATTGTCATTTAAACTGCGCATAAATGATAATAAAACAAACATCTAATTTTAACAGATATATTTACCAACATTACATAAAAATATCTTGAAATACTAAAGGGTAGATTTATTCAATAAAACCACCAGTGGCTTCAAACACGCCCCCCAGACGATTTCGAAAACTCCGTCAACTCTTATAGACGGTTTCCTTGTTTAAATTTTTGCATGTAGCCATAATTTTTGATTCTTGGTGTTACAAGGAGGTTTTTATTTTGTCTTTCAATCAACTGTACCGCACACATAATAATCAAGGGGCTGACGTCTTGGGATTTAGGTGGCCAGATGTAAGGGTGTAATACGATCACAGAAATTGTCTGACAGTTATCACTTGTTTCTCCTGCTATTGTGCCACGGTGCAGAATCCTGTTCGTAGACATGGGGTCTTCCAGCAGCTACAATCTTGACACTGGGTACAAAACCTCCTCAAGGTACTTGATGTATGCCTCTGTGTTCATCAACAAATTCGTGAGTTATATCCTTAGCAGAACGATGAGAGTGAGTTTTCCGAGGTAATAACGAATGGACCTATACTTATCTTTTCGAATACTCAGCACCTTCCTCATATTGACACCCAAACACTCGTGAAATGCTCGTAGTGCAGCTGGCAAGCAGTAAGTCATGCCGTTTCCAAATTCATGAAGGACTGAATTACATCATAGTGCTCTTTTCTCGCAGACGAGGCCCTGCTGACATTAATATATTGTGCGCTCGATAAAATCGAAAGCAAGTAACGTGCATTCACGAAAATAAATATATAAAATTGCTCCAATTTATTTCTTGCATGCTGTATATCCCCTACCTTAAGATTAAATGGAGATGAATGAGTGATTGTGGTAAATGGATCAATTGTATTTGATGAATGGGTCATGATCGTGATTAACTAGGAATAGGATATTTAGCGAAGACAAGCCTTTCCCCACTTTCGTTTCGGTCCTTGTGCCAGAAGTATTGTATATTGTATACAGTAATAAATAATCTGCATATCCCCTACCATATCCAGAGTATGAATTTACCACATTAGATTGTGGTATATATATATTTTTTTTTTCAAAAATGAACCTATCTGAGACATATCTTCAAACCAAAATGGATTAGAAATTCTAGACATATTGCACTATTAATACACATAATATACTCTACAAATTTAGAAGATTATCCTTTAGGCTACGATTTTATTGAACTATGATTTCAAGTTGGAATTTCTATCATCAAAGAAGATGGCTTATCCAAATTGATATTGAAACGTAAAGAAATTTTGAATATGTTATTGCTTCACTGGAATCCAAAAAGAAATTAAAAGCCTGGTATGTGACAATATTAAAGAACATTCGGTGACGATTGTCGATATCAAATTTCATTATAGAAAAGGTAAATTTGCTTTTTAACACCTGCGCTAAATATCTCTTAAAATTTTCCCTAAATCGTCATAATTCCGTGTAAATATATACGCTGAATTCGAATTAACAATTAAATTATGAAGACACCTACCGTTTTGGAGTTATCGACAAGGAAAAATCAGACTTCTTGTTGGTAATTCGTCCTCCATTACACGCATTATTTTAATACATTCTGTCCTGACTACTATTCTAGATTTCCGGTGGCGCATCATGCAGTTTGGCCTATTTACTTCTTTTACAGATATATCTTTTTTTCGAAATCACTACGCATGATCTTTTTTTTTCTTTTTGATAAGTGTAGTCTTATTTATAACAGGAAACTTTAAACAAAAACAAATTAAATAATACAATAAAACCTTTTTTTTTCTGTGTAGAATAGCAATGCCAAATTAAAAGAACAAATTAAATAATAAAAATAAAGGATTTTTTATATTTTAAAATTGAAAGTAAAAGAAAAATTGATGCACAAACTTTGTAAAGCAGAAGGGTTGATTGTATTATATAATTTTTTAAAAAATTTGTCCCCTTTCTACACAGAATGAAAAACCCCATCCGTAACCTTAACTCCTAACTCTAAATTTAACCCGGTTTATTGTATTATTTAATGTTGTTTGTGTTTTGTTTTGTTTTTTAATTTTTCCCTTTTCTACACAGGAAGAAACCAAACACAACCCCTAACCCTAACATCTAACCTTAAAGTTAACCAGGTTTATTGGATTATTTATTTTTTTACCCCTTTTCTACACAGAAAGAAGCCAAACAAAACTGCTAACCCTAACGCCTAACTCCAAAGTAAACCCGATTTAATTTACTATATTTTTTAATTTGTCCCCTTTTCTACACAGAAAGAAGCCATACACAAACATTAACTCTAAAACCTAACCCTAAAGTTAATCCGGTTTATTGTATTTTGTTTTTAATTTGTCTCCTTTTCTATACATAAAGAAACCCAACCAACCCCTTCCTGACCGTAACACCTTACCATACACTAAACGCATAAACATAACACTGTATAAAGAGCATGTACAAAATCAAATTACAAAAAAAAAAAAAAAAAATTGCTAGAAACGTAATAAGGGTTTACTGTATTATTTAATATCTTGTTTTTTTTTTTTTTCCATTTTGTCGGCTTTTAATCTAAAATTAATTAACACTTACCAAAAGAAAAAAAATTACATATCTTTACGGTAGTAAATAGGCCAAAATTTTGTTTCCGCCAGCGGAAGTACTACGCAGTAAATTAGTAAACATGATGGCAGTAATGGGGGACGAATGACCAAAAATAAGTCCGATTTTTTCTTGTCGATAAATCAAAAAAGTAGTTTTTTTCATAATGTAATAGTTTATTCGAGTTCAGCATGTACATTTACACGGAATTATGAAAATTTGTCAAAATTTCAAGAGATATTTAGCGCGGAAATTAAAAAGCAAATTAACCATAGAAAGGATACATTTATTCAAAAAATTATAAATGACCTTAAGTCAAAATAAATTTAAACCTGTTAACAATATCATTTTATATTTGTGATGTACTTTTGTACGCGGATACAGTTCTAATTCTGTTATCACTACAAAAAAGCATTTTGAAACAGTTCCACATAAGACATCCGGGAATGGTGAGAATGAAATCCATGAAGAGAAGCTACATTTATTGGCCAAATATTTTCAAAAAAGTAGTAATGGTTGGAATTCAACAGGATATATGCATATAAATATTAAGACATTTTTTTGATGTTTAACCTTCTTTTTATAGATACAAATATTTATAATAAACAATATTTACCGGACTGTTGCCCGAAAAATTTCCACAGAAAATATTCGTACTTCGACAGGATTCGAGCCTGTATCCTATAAGAAAACATCATTTAGCTTGACGTGCCTTTAACCGATTTGGCCATAGATAAGCGTTCATTTAGCCATCTCGAATTTACTATATTTGAACTTCAGTCTTCCCAGAATCTCTCGCATACATTCATATCTACTCATGGCATATCAAATGTAAACAAATGACCTCACACATTATGAAATGGACAAAGTCAGACAATTATTTTAAGACATTTTTTAGGTTTAAAATTCTTTTTATAGATACAAATAGTTAAGTAAATGTTCTGTTTTTAATAAACATTGAGGTCGGTAAATGTTGTTTAATACTGTTTATTATAAAACAGAGCATTTACTTATATATTTGTATCTATAAAAAGAATGTTAAACATAAAAATGCCTTAAAATAATTGTCGGACTTTGTCCATTTCATAATATATATATATATATATATATATATATATATATATATATATATATATATATATATATATATATATATATATATATATTGTCAGGCATGTTTGAGCACTGATATTCCTTGGGCAAAACTACATATGAAATTTGCTGGACCACTAACCGTTCATACTATTTAATTTTGGTTAATTGTGGTCGAGAGTTTCGTAAAATGGTTCGAGGTACAAAAGTATAAAGGGAAATAACAATTAAATTCTTACACAAACTTGTGTTTAAAAAAAACCTGCAAAATCTAAGCGATTGAACATTTGACCACGACGCGGTCGAATGATCAACGTAAGCGATTTGTTGACACCTTCAAAAGGATATTAAGAAAACCTAAATGGTTGGAAGCGGAAGAAACGTAACAACAAAGAATTTGTAGCATATATCGAATGACGTCAAATGCAAACGTCTCCTCGAAAATGTCACCTGCGGACGAAAGTTAGATCCATTGCGAAGAAAGTTAGATCCATTTTCGACAAATTTCTGCCCAGAAATAAAGAGAAAATTCAGCAATTTAAAACTGCCATATCATTTAAGATTGGCGATAAAGTATACTTTAAAAGCTTTAACGTCGAAAATAAAAATTGTCGGGAAGGAAGAAATTATTCAACGCCTTGGTATCAGGATGTACATTGTTGAAGCTGGAAATATAGAAATCAACTGAGGTATAGATATACATAGATTAAGCAACCAGAACAATTTACTTCACCGATAGACATATTTTACAATATCTTTGAAGTACTCAGTCTTAAAAATAATATAATAAAACACTCATGTTGATGGTACCCGAAAAAGTTCTCTGCGTGATGAAATGAAAGGTTTGTTTTGGCGGAGTTAAAAACCATTTCTTGCTCTAGGTACCCACTGATTGAAGGTCATTTTCAAATGAGATTGCCAGCTTTGTTTTATCGAGTCTTTCGGACGTTTACAAAAAATTTTTCTGGTGTAGCTAAAGTGCTATTGTAAAGTTCATCAATGTATCTCCCAGGGGTCGTATAAATATTAATATACTTTTCATAAATATGCCCTGATTATATAATCTCTATCTATAAAAAGGCATGATGTGTATGTATGTATGTGTGTGTGTGTGTGTGTGTGTGTGTGTGTGTGTGTGTGTGTGTGTGTGTGTGTGTGTGTAACAAATGCACGTCCGCAATTTTCGACGGATTTGCACCAAAATTGACATGCACATGCTCCAAATTAGCGGATTAGGCCAAGACCGACTTTGTATTTCCCAACTTCCATCGATAGTGCAAATTATCGATTTTTTCATGCTTTTACGGCACTTTTCATGTAGTTTGCGGCCATTTTGTACAGGCCAGATTCTAATGGCCAGTGTGAGAGCCAACAGCTGACTGACATGAATGGTAACTAGCATGCTAGCATGCAAAAAAAAAAAATCGATAGCTGCATTCGTCACAAGTGGGAAAAATTTAAATCTGCATGGCACTTTACTCCAATTGGCTCATTCGCTTGCTTAAACTCAACGTTGATCCCGATTCCACAGAACTGGGTTGGGTGTGAAAAAGTATTTGTTGTTAACATTCTTTTTCATTCGGTTTTTCCAGTTACGAGTCCTTTTTTAAAGCTGATCGTTTTGTGTTCATTTTGTTTAGTTCTTTTTTCGTAAGAGATTTAATGTTTAGTATAGAGCTTAGAAAAAATTCGCAGTGTGAGATAGGCAAGAAGTAAGGCATGTAGCAACATCTGCACGGCAATGGGCACTCCTTTAAAGGCAAGGAAGGGCAAAAATATTTTAAGTCAAATGATAGCGATTGCTGTATGAGTCGTACGATTTATAAATCAAGCACGGGCAACGCCTGGCCAGGCTGCTAGTGTACTTCTAATGTTGATGTGCATTTTCTATGACAGCAAATAAAAAATATATATAAATGTACATTTTTATTCTATTATTCAATTTGTTTAAGATTATTTCTCTCTTTATTCTGCAGAGTTTGTCTTTGCTTGACACATTACTATTTTTTTTACTTAAATTTAATCTCTCTTCCTTTATAAATCTAAAGTCATTCGTTTCGTCTCTTTTTTATTAGGTTGGTGCAAAAATAATGACGTAATAACGTCGTTTTTTGACGTATTTTTAACGTCAAAAAACGACATTATTACGTCATTATTTTTGCACCAACCTAAAATTAAGTTAATCTTTCCAACGGAATAACTCAGGTTATTTATATTTTTTCCTTGTCTTTTATTTTACATCTATCATTACTATTATTTTAACTAGGGTTTCTTTTTTTTTATTCAGCTATTTTATTAACTTATTTTAATTTTTTCTTTCTTCCTTTGTATTCTTTATTATTTTATTCATTCTTTACTATATGTTTACTTTTTATTATTTTCTTTATCAATTCCTTCACTTCTTGATTTCGCATTTTTTTTCTTAGTGACTTCTGTTCATATTGATCGTCATCTACTACCTTTTTAGTTGAAGAATATAATTTGTCTTCATCTTTCTTTCCTTCTCCTTCGTATTACTTTATTTAATTCATTATTTAGGTCTTACTGTTTTTAGAATTATTGTAATTATCTGTCTTTTATTTAGACTGTGTTCTGTTTGTAGATTTTTAATGCTTATAAATTGTTTGTTTTCTTTGATTTATTGTCAGCAATCATAATCATTCTTCCTGGTCAATATATATATAGAGATTTATTAAATTCCTCTTTTCTTTTTTATTTCTTTCCTCTTAAATAGTCCTTTGATGTGATATTTTTGTTATTTTATTTAATATATATATATACATACATATATATATATATATATATATATATATATATATATATATATGTATGTATGTATGTATGTATATATATGTGTGTGTGCGTGTGTGTTTATATTCTTCTATTCAAATGATTTTTATTTTAATATTTGATGTACATACAAGTACATGTCTTGCTTATCGATAATTTAATCCATTCTTTCGTAATTAATCTATTTTTCATTTATTATTTCATTATGGAATCCTCAGTTTCTTTGTTCCCTTCATAGATTTTTTATTTCATTCGGGCATAACATTCATCTCTTTCTTTGAACACATCTTCATTTTCTTTATTACATTCATTCTTACCATCTACCGCTTGCATTAATTACTTACACTTCTTTCATTTTTGTTTCATTAATGCATAGCATTTCTCAGTTTCATTGACTCATTCTTTGGGCTCTTTATTAAATTCATGCTTGCCATTTCTTTGTTTCGTTGCTAATACTTCGATTTCGTTACATTCATGACTTGTTTCCCTTCCTTTCTTTGAGTCCACCTTCGATGTCATTATTTAATTCCTGACTTGCGTTTCTCTCTTTCTTTGATTCATTCCTCGATTTCATTATATCATTCTTGACATACGTTTCTCTATTTCCTTCCTTTTTCCATTATTTCATTCTTGACTTACGTTTCCCTATTTCCTTCGTCGATTCCATTATTTCATTCATGACTTATGTTTCTCACTTTCTTTGATTCCTTCTTGGATTATATCATTAAATTAATGACTTACATTTCTCTCTTTCCTTCTTCGATTGCATTATTTCATTCATGACATAAGTTTCTCTCTTTTCTTCCTCGGTTGCATTAATTCAGTCTTGACATACGTTTCTCTAGTTCTTTCCTCGATTTCATTAATTCATTCCTGATTAAGATTCTCTCTTTCCTTCCTCGATTTCATCATTTCATTCATCACTTAAGTTTCGCTCATTTCTCCCTCGTTTCCAATATTTAATTCATGACATACGTTTCTCTCTTTTTCCAAGATTCCATTATTTTTTCGTGACATACCTTTCATTTTCCTTCCTCGATTTCATTATTTCATTCACGACATGCGATTCTCTCTTCCCTTCCTCGCTTCCATTATTTAATTCATGGCTTAGGATTCTCTTTTTCTTTTCTCGATTCCATCAATTCATTCATGCTTTACGTTTCTCTCTTTACTTCCTAGATTCCATTATTTCATTTATGAATTACCTTTTTGTATTTCCTTCCTCTACTTCATCATTTCATTCATGACATGCGTTTCTCTCTTTCTTTGATTCCTTCCTCGATTCCATTATATAATTCATGACTTACGTTTCTCTATTTCCTTCCTCGATTGCAGTATTTCATTGATGACTAACGTCGTTCTCTTTCCTTGGTAGATTCCATTATTTTATTCACGACTTAATTTTCTCTAGTTGCATCTTCGATTCCTTTTTTCCATTCGTGACTTACGGTTCAGTCTTTCCTTCTTAGCTTTCATTAATTCTGTCTTTCTTTGAGTCCTTCCTCGATTCCAATATTTCATTGATGACTTACGTTTCTCTCTTTCCTTCCTCGATTGCATCATTTCATTCGAGACTTACGTTTCTCTCTTTCTTTGATTCCTTCCTCGATTTCATTATTTTAATTCACGGCTTACGTTTTTTCTCGCTTTACGTTCTCGATTCCGTTGTTCCATTGAAGACATATGTTTCTATATTTTCATCACCGATTCCATTATTTCATTTATGAATTATAATTCACTCTTTCCTTCCTCAAATTCCATATCTTCATTCTTGACTTAGGTTTCTCTAATTCCTTCCTTGATTCCATTATTTAATTCATGAATTACGTTTGACTATGTATTTCCTCGATTCTCTGACTTAAGATACTCTCTTTGCGTTATTGATTCCATTACTTCAGTCATGACTTACGTTTTTCACTTTCCTTCCTCGATTTCATCTTTTCAGATATGACTTGCCTTTCTCTCGTTCTTTCCTAGATTCATTTATTTCATTCATGACATACTTTTCTCTCTTTCCTTCCTCGATTTCGTTATTCTATTCATGACATACATTTCACTATTTCCTTCCTCGATTTCATTATTTCATTCATGACATACTTTTCTCTCTGTCCTTCCTCTATTTCATTTTTTCATTCATGACTTACGTTTCTGTCTTTCCTTCCTCGATTTCATTATATACTTCTTGACATAACTTTCTCTCATTCCTTCCTCGATTTTATTATTTCATTGATGACTTACGTTTCTCTCTTTCCTTCCTTCCTCGATTTCATTATTTCATTCATGACTTTCGTTTCTCTCTTTCCATCCTTGTTTTCATTATTTCATATATGACATATATTTCTCTCTTTCCTTCCACGATATCATTATTTTATTCATGACATACTTTTCTCTCTTTCCTTTCAAGATTTCATTATTTCATTGATGACTTAAGTTTCTCTCTTTCCTTCCTCAATTTCATTATTTCATTCATGACTTATTTTCTCTCTTTCCTTCCTCGATTTTATTATTCTATCCATGACATACTTGTCTCTCTTTTCTTCTTCGATTTCATTATTTCATTCATGACATACTTTTCTCTCTTTCCTTCCTCGATTTTATTACTCTATCCATGACATATTTTTCTCTCTTTCCTTCCACGATTTCATTATTTAATTCAGGATATACTATTCTCTCTTTCCTTCCTCGATTTACTTATTTCATTCATGGCATATTTTCTCTTTTTCCTTCCTAGATTTCATTATTTCATTAATGACTTACGTTACTCTCTTTCCTTCTCTATTTCATTATTTCATTCATGACATTCTTTTCTGCCTTTCCTTCCACGATTTCATTATTCTATTCATGACATACTTTTCTCTCTTTCCTTTCAAGATTTCATTATTTCATTGATAACTTACGTTTCTCTCTTTCCTTCCTCGATTTCAGTATTTCATTCATGACTTAAGTTTCTCTCTTTCCTTCCACGATTTCATTATTTCATTCATGACTTAGGTTTCTCTCTTTCCTTCCACGATTTCATTATTTCATTCTTGACTTACGTTTCTCTCTTTCCGTCCTTCCTCGATTTCATTATTTCATTCATGACTTACGTTTCTCTCTTTCCGTCTTTCCTCGATTTCATTATTTCATTCATGACTTATGTTTCTCTCTTTCCTTACACGATTTCATTATTTCATTCATGACATACTTTTCTCTCTTTCTTCGTCCATTTCATTATTTCTTTCATGATATATTTTTCTCTCTTTCCTTTCAAGATTTCATTATTTCATTGATAACTTACGCTTCCCTCTTTCTTTCCATGATTTCATTATTTTATTCATGACATACATTTCTCTCTTTCTTCCTCCATTTCATTATTTCATTCATGACTTACGTTTCTCTATTTCCTTCCTCGTTTTCATTATTTCATTCATGACATATTTTCTCTCTTTCTCTCCTTGTTTTCATTATTTCTTTCATGACATATTTTTCTCTCTTTTTTTCTTCGATTTCATTGTTTCATTTATGACTTACGTTTCTCTCTTTCCTTCCTCGATTTCATTATTTCATTCATGACATACTTTTCTCTCTTTCTTCCTCCATTTCATTATTTCATTTATGACTTACGTTTCTCTCTTTCATTCCTCGTTTTTATTATTTCATTCATGACATATTTTTCTCTCTTTTATTCTTCGATTGCATTGTTTCATTCATGACTTACGTTTCACTCTTTCCTTCCTCCATTTCATTATTTCATTAATGACTTACGCTTCTCTCCTTCCTACCTCGATTTCATTATTTCATTCTTGACTTAGGTTTCTCTCTTTTCTTCCACAATTTCATTGTTTCATTCATGACTTACGTTTCTCTCTTTCCTTCCTCGGTTTCATTATTTCATTCATGACATAGGTTTCTCTCTTTCCTTCCTCGATTTCATTATTTCATTCATGACTTAGGTTTCTCTCTTTTCTTCCAAGATTTCATTATTTCATTCATGACTTACGTTTCTATCTTTCCTTTCTGGATTTAATTATTTCATTAATGATTTATGTTTCTCTCCTCCTTCCTAAATTTAATTATTTCTTTCTTGACATACATTTCTCTCTTTCCTTCCACGATTTCATTATTTCATTCATGACTGACGTTTCTCGCTTTCCTTCCTCGATTTCATTATTTCATTCATGACATATTTTTCTATCTTTCCTTCTTCGATTTCATTATTTCATTAATGACTTTCGTTTCACTCTTTCCATCCTCGATTTCATTATTCCATTCATGAAATACTTTCCTCTATTTCCTTCGACGATTTCATTATTTCGTTTCTCTCTTCCTTCCTCGATTACAGTATTTCATTCATTACATAAATTTCTCTCTTTCCTTCCTCGATTTCATTTTTTCATTTATGCCTAAGGTTTCTCTCTTTTCTTCCACGATTTCAATTTTTCATTCATGACTTACGTTTCTCTCTTTTCTTCCAAGATTTCATTATTTAATTCAGGATATACTATTCTCTCTTTCCTTCCTCGATTTACTTATTTCATTCATGACATATTTTCTCTTTTTCCTTCCTAGATTTCATTATTTCATTAATGACTTACGTAACTCTTTTTCCTTCTCTATTTCATTATTTCATTCATGACATACTTTTCTATCTTTCCTTCCACGATTTCATTATTTCATTCCTGACATATTTTTCTCTCTTTCCTTTCAAGATTTCATTATTTCATTGATAATTTACGTTTGTCTCTTTCCTTCCTCGATTTCAGTATTTCATTCATGACTTAAGTTTCTCTCTTTCCTTTCTCAATTTCATTATTTCATTCATGACTTAGGTTTCTCTCTTTCCTTCCGCGATTTCATTATTTCATTCATGACATACTTTTCTCTCTTTCTTCCTCCTTTTCATTATTTCATTCATGACTTACGTTTCTCTCTTTCCTTCCTCGTTTTCATTATTTCATTCATGACATATTTTCTGTCTTTCCTTCCTCGATTTCATTATTTCTTTCATGACATATTTTTCTCTCTTTCCTTCTTCGATTTCATTGTTTCATTCTTGACATACTTTTCTCTCCTCCTACCTCGATTTACTTATTTCATTCTTGACATACATTTCTCTCTTTCCTTCCTCGATTTCTTTATTTCATTCATGAAATACTTTTCTCTATTTCCTTCGACGATTTCAGTATTTCATTCATGACATACATTTTTCTCTTTCCTTCTTCGATTTCATTATTCATTCATGACTTTCGTTTCTCTCTTTCCTTCTTCGATTTCATTATTTCATTCATGACTTACTTTACTCGCTTACCTTCCTCGAGTTCTTTATTTCATTCATGACATATTTTCTCTCTTTCCTTCCGCGAATTCATTATTTCATTCATGACTTACGTTTCTCTCTTTCCATCCTCGATTTCATTATTTCATTCATGACAGACTTTTCTCATTTTACTTCCAAGATTTCATTATTTATTTCATGACTTACGTTTCTCTCTTTCCTTCCACGATTTCATTATTTTATTCATGACTTACGTTTCTCTCTTTCCTTCCACGATTTCAATATATAATTCAGGATATACTTTTCTCTCTTTCCTTTTCGATTTCCTTATTTCATTCATGACATATTTTCTCTCTTTCCTTCTCTATTTCATTATTTCATTCATGACATACGTTTCTCTGTTTCCTTCCTCGATTTCATTATTTCATTCATTACATACTTTTCTCTGTTTACTTCCACGATTTCATTTTTTCATTCATGACTTACGTTTCTCCTTTCCATCCTCGATTTCATTATTTCATTCATGACAAACTTTTCTCTCTTTCCTTCCTCGATTTCATTATTCTATTTATGACATAATTTTCACTCTTTCCTTCCTTGATTTCATTATTTCATTCATTACACACTTTTCTCTCTTTCCCTCCTTGATTTCATTATTTCATTCATGACTTACGTTTCTCTCTTTCCTTCTACGATTTCATTATTTCATTCATGACTTACTTTTCTCTCTTTCCTACCTCGATTTCATTATTTCATTCATGACATAATTTTCTATATTTCCTTTCTCGATTTCATTATTTCATTCATGACATACGTTTCTCTCATTCCTTCCTCGATTTCATTATTTCATTCATGACATACTTTTCTCTGTTTTCTTCCACGATTTTATTATTTCATTCATGACATACTTTTCTCTCATTCCTTCCTCGATTTCATTATTTCATTCATGACATACTTTTCTCTCTTTCCTTCCACGATTTCATTAATTCATTCATGACTTCCGTTTATCTCTTTCCTTCCACGATTTCATTATTTAATTCATGACATACTTTTCTCTCTTTCCTTACTCGATTTCATTTTTTCGTTCATGACATACTTTAATCGCTTTCCTTCCCCGAGGGCATTATTTCATTCATTACATAATTTTCTCTCTTTCCTTCCTCGATTTCATTATTTCATTAATTACATACTTTTCTCTCTTTACTTCGACGATTTCATTATTTCATTCATGACTTACGTTTCTCTCTTTCCATCCTCGATTTCATTGTTTCATTCATGACATACTTTTATCTCTTTCCTTCCTCGATTTCATTATTCTCTTTATGAAATACTTCTCACTCTTTCCTTCCTCGATTTCATTATTTCATTCATTACATACTTTTCTCTCTTTCCTTATTCGAATTCATTATTTCATTCATGACTTACGTTTCTGTCTTTCCTTCTACGATTTCATTATTTCATTCATGACTGACATTTCTCTCTTTCCTTCCACGATTTCTTAATTTAATTCAGCAGATACTTTTTTCTCTTTCCTTCCTGGATTTCATTATTTCATTCATGACTTACATTTCTCGCTTTCCATCCTCGATTTCATTATTTCTTTCATGACTTACTTTTCTCTATTTTCTTCCACGATTTTATTATTTCATTCATGACTTAACTTTCTGTCTTTCGTTCCTCGATTTCATTAATTCATTCATGACTTCCGTTTCTCTCGTTCCTTCCTCGTTTTCATTATTTCATTAATGATTTACGTTTCTCTCCTCCTACCTCGATTTACTTATTTCATTCTTGACATACATTTCTCTCTTTCCTTCCTCGATTTCTTTATTTCATTCATGAAATACTTTTCTCTATTTCCTTCGACGATTTCAGTATTTCATTCATGACATACATTTCTCTCTTCCCTTCCTCGATTTCAGTATTCATTCATGACTTTCCTTTTTCTCTTTCCTTCCGCGAATTCATTATTTCATTCATGACTTACGTTTCTCTCTTTCCATCCTCGATTTCATTATTTCAATCATGACATACTTTTCCCTCTTTCCTTCCTCGATTTCATTATTTCATTCATTACACACTTTTCTCTCTTTCCTTCCTTGATTTCATTATTTCATTCATGACTTACGTTTCTCTCTTTCCTTCTACGATTTCATTATTTCATTCATGGCGTACGTTTCTCTCTTAACTTCCACGATTTCATTATTTAATTCAGGACATACTTTTCTCTCTTTCCTACCTCGATTTTATTATTTCATTCATGACATACTTTACTATATTTCCTTTCTCGATTTCATTATTTCATTCATGACATACGTTTCTCTCATTCCTTCCTCGATTTCATTATTTCATTCATGACTTACATTTCTCGCTTTCCATCCTGGATTTCATTATTTCATTCATGACATACTTTTCTCTGTTTTCTTCCACGATTTTATTATTTCATTCAAGACTTACGTTTCTGTCTTTCCTTCCTCGATTTCATTATTTCATTCATGACTTACGTTTCTCTCTTTCCATCCTCGATTTCATTTTTTCATTCATGACTTAGCTTTCTCCCTTTCCTTCTACGATTTCATTATTTCATTCATGACTTACGTTTCTCTCTTTCCTTCCACGATTTCATATTTAATTCAGGACATACTTTTCTCTCATTCCTTCCTCGATTTCATTATTTCATTCATGACATACTTTTCTCTCTTTCCTTCCACGATTTCATTATTTCATTCACGACTTAGGTTTCTCTCTTTCCTTCTCTAATTCATTATTTAATTCAGGACATACTTTTCTCTCTTTCTTTTCTCGATTTCATTATTTCATTCATGACTTACTTTACTCGCTTTCCTTCCTCGAGTTCATTATTTCATTCATGACATACATTTCTCTCTTTCCTTCCTCGATTTCATTATTTCATTCATGACACACATTTCTCCCTTTCCTTCCTCGATTTCATTATTCTATTCATGACATACTTTACTCTCTTTCCTTCCTCGATTTCATTATTCTATTCATTACATAATTTTCTCTCTTTCTTTCCTCAATTTCATTATTTCATTCATTACATACTTTTCTCTCTTTCCTTCCTCGATTTCATTATTCTATTCATGACATACTTTTCTCTCTTTCCTTCCTCGATTTCATTATTTCATTCATTACATATTTTTCTCGCTTTCCTTCCTCGATTTCATTATTTCGTTCATGAGTTACGTTTCTCTCTTTCCTTTCTCGGTTTCATTTTTTCATTCATGACTTAGGTTTTTCTCTTTCCTTCCCCGATTTCATTATTTTATTCATGAATTACGTTTCTCTCTTTCCTTCCACGATTTCATTATTTAATTCAGGGTATACTTTTCTATTTTTCCTTCCTCGATTTCCTTATTTCATTCATGACATATTTTCTCTCTTTCCTTCCACGATTTCATTATTTCATTCATGACATACTTTCCTCGCTTTCCTTCCACGAGTTCATTATTTCATTCATGACATACATTTCTCTCATTCCTTTCCCGATTTCTTTATTTCATTCATGACATACTTTTCGCTCTTTCCTTTCTCGATTTCATTTTTTCATTCATGACTTAGGTTTCTCTCTTTCCTTCCACCATTTCCTTATTTCATTCATGAATTACGTTTCTCTCTTTCCTTCCACGATTTCATTATTTAATGCAGGACATACTATTCTCTCTTTCCTTCCTCGATTTCCTTATTACATTCATGACATATTTTCTCTATTTCCTTCCACGATTTCATTATTTCATTAATGACTTACGTTAAACTCTTTCCTTCTTTAATTCATTATTTAATTCAGGACATACTTTTCTCTCTTTCCTTTCTCGATTTAATTATTTCATTCATGACTTACCTTACTCGCTTTGTTTCCTCGAGTTCATTATTTCATTCATTACATACTTTTCTCTCTTTCCTTCTTCAATTTCATTATTTCATTCATGACATACTTTTCTCTCTTTCCTTCCACGATTTCTTTATTTCATTCATGACTTACGTTACTCCCTTTCCTTCCTCGATTTCATTATTCTATTCATGACATACTTTTCTCTCTTTCTTTCCTCAATTTCATTATTTCATTCATTACATACTTTTCTCTCTTTCCTTCTTCGATTTCATTATTCTATTCATGACATACTTTTCTCTCTTTCCTTCCTCGATTTCTTTATTTCATTCATTACATATTTTTCTCTCTTTCCTTCCTCGATTTCATTATTTCATTCATGAGTTACGTTTCTCTCTTTTCTTTCTCGATTTCATTTTTTCATTCATGACTTACGTTTCTCTCTTTCCTTCCACGATTTCATTATTTAATTCAGGGAATACTTTTCTATCTTTCCTTCCTCGATTTCCTTATTTCATTCATGACATATTTTCTCTCTTTCCTTCCACGATTTCATTATTTCATTCATGACATACTTTCCTCGCTTTCCTTCCACGAGTTCATTATTTCATTCATTACATAATTTTCTCTCTTTCCTTCCTCGATTTCATTATTTCATTCATGACATACTTTACTCGCTTTCCTTCCTCATTATTTCATTCATTACATAATTTTCTCTCTTTCCTTCCTGGATTTCATTATTTCATTCATTACATATTTTTCTCTCTTTCCTTCCACGATTTCTTTATTTCATTCATGACTTACGTTTCTCTCTTTCCTTCTTCGTTTTCATTATTTCATTCATGACTTACGTTTCTCTCTTTCGTTTCTCGATTTCATTTTTTCATTCATGACTTAGCTTTTTCTCTTTGCTTCTACGATTTCATTATTTCATTCATGACTTACGTTTCTCTGTTTTCTTCCACGATTTTATTATTTCATTCAAGACTTACGTTTCTGTCTTTCCTTCCTCGATTTCATTATTTCATTCATGACTTAAGTTTCTCTCTTTCCATCCTCGATTTCATTATTTCATTCATGACATACATTTCTCGCTTTCCATCCTCGATTCCATTATTTCATTCATGACATACATTTCTCTCTTTTCTTCCACGATTTTATTATTTCATTCATGACTTACGTTTCTGTCTTTCCTTCCTCGATTTCCTTATTCTAATCATGACATACTTTTCTCTCTTTCCTTTCTCGATTTCGTTTTTTCATTCATGACTTAGGTTTCTCTCTTTCCTTCCACGATTTCATTGTTTCATTCATGACTTACGTTTATCTCTTTCCTTCCACGATTTCATTATTTAATTCAGGACATACTATTCTCTCTTTCCTTCCTCGATTTCCCTATTTCATTCATGACATATTTTCTCTCTTTCCTTCCACGATTTCATTATTTCATTAATGACTTACGTTACTCTCTTTCCTTCTCTATTTCATTAAAACATTCAATACATATTTTTCTCTCTTTCCATCCACGATTTTATTATTTCTTTCATGACATACTTTTCTCTCTTTGCTTCCACGATTTCATTATTTCATTCACGACTTACGTTTCTCTCTTTCCTTCCTCGATTTCATTATTTCATTCATGGCTTTGTTTTCTCTCTTTCCTTCCGCGATTTCATTATTTCATTCATGGCTACGTTTCTCTCTTTCCTTCCTCGATTTCATTATTTAATTCAGGACGTACTTTTCTCTCTTTCGTTCCTCGATTTCATTATTTCATTCATGACATACTTTTCTCTCTTTCCTTCCACGATTTCATTATTCCATTCATGACTTACGTTTCTCTCTTTCCTTCCTCGATTTAATTATTTCATTCACTACATACGTTTCTGTCCTTCATTCCTTGATTTCATAATTTCATTCATGACTTACGTTTCTCTATTTTATTTCTTTCCTTCTTCGATTGTTTCATTCATGACTTATGTTTCTCTATTTCCTTCCTCGATTTCATTATTTAATTCATGACGTACTTTTCTCTCTTTCTTTGATTTTTTCCTCTGTTCCATTATTTTATTCATGACTTTCATTTCGCTCTTTCCTTCGTCTCTTTCATCATTTCATTCATGAGTTATGATTCTCTCTTTCCTTCCTCGATTCCATTATTTCATTCATGACTTTCATTTGCTCTTTCCTTCCTCTCTTTCATCCTTTCATTCATTACTTCCGTGACTCTCTTTCTTTGATTCCTTCCTCGATTTCATTATTTACTTCGTGTTTTGCGTTTCTTTTCTATGTTATTCCTCCTTCGATTTCGTTATTTCATTTATGCTTTGCATTTCTGTCTTTGATTCCTACTTCGATTTCTTGTTGCCTAAATACCCTCTTCAAGAATTTAAGTGTTACATCTGTCACCATCTTTTTTTCTTCCTCTATCCTGTTCTTTTATTTTTTTCCACTTACTAAATTTTACTAAGTTTATTATGAGCTTTTTGTTTCCACTTATTTTCTTACTTCATTCATTATTTATCGTATTTTCCGTTTTTTCTTCATCTGTATTTGCGTGACTTTTTGTTAATCACGTTAAATATTTCACTCATAAGTTTCCTCTATATGTTTCTGATTTTTACGTCAGCATAGTTTAACTACTTTTTACACTTTTTTTTTTATTCTTAATATTGATTTTCTACGGTAGCTTGGTCTTTCTCAAACAATGTCGGATTTTTCAGTGATGTCATCATCCTGGTTCGCATAATATGCACCCCTAGTTTTACTAATTAATTTTTAGAAGAAAATGCGTATTATACATGGGGAATTACGGTAGCTCGATCTTCCTCAAACACTGTCCGATTTTCCAGTGATGTCATCATCCTGGTTCGCATAATATGCACCCGAATTTTACTTATTCATTTTTAGAAGAAAATGCATATTATACATGGGGAATTACGGTAGCTAGATCTTCCTGAAACAATGTCAGATTTTCCAGTGATCTCATCATCCTGGTTCGCATAATATGCACCCCTAATTTTACTTATTAATTTTTAGAAGAAAATGCGTATTATACATGGGGAATTATTGTAGCTAGATCTTCTTCAAGCAATGTCGGATTTTCCAGTGATATCCTCATCCTTGTGCTCTTTTGATGAAATATCAGCAGTTGTGGTAGCCATCGAGGCTATTTGTTTTATAATCAATCGCTTGTAATCTATCAGCTTGTGGTCTACATGATCAATATTTTCTTTAATGAGAGCAGTCGCGGGGATATTCAAACCTTGGGACACATTCAATATTTACCATTCCCCTCCTATATTCAACTGAGTACGTTTGACAAAGCTGTGGTGTTATCACGTAATGTAACACCCTTATTACCATGAATGTACTTGGGTGCCAAAAACCGTTTTTCCGCAGGTAGTTGATAATTGTACGATGACAAATTCTGTCCATTCTAGTCGTGATTTTTTTTTATATTTAAAGTTGTCTTTGAACGGATATCTATTTATTTAGAAAGAAACAAAGCATTTAATAAGAAGCGTTGAAATTTCACAGCATCACTCATTGATATTGAACCTATAAATTTTTCCTCCTTGCTCCATACGTATCCCCTATTACGAAATAATGATAACCTGATGATGTTTAGAGAGTACTTAGCCGAAAGGTTTTGCCTAGTCTATCATCTAAAATATAAAAATGAAAAGCGCTGTTTGAATAAATCGAATAGAATAATGTGTAATTTTTTTTTTCTTTTGTATTTATTAATCTATCCTTTTTTTTATTCGAAGTATTCACCTTTATTTTTATTTTCGTCCATTATTTTTGGTTTGGTTTTTTTCTAACCCATCTTCTCTCAACCTATTCGTTCCGTTTTCTTTGAATATATCATTCTAATTTTTCGATTTCAATTGCTTTCCTATATTCCCTACGGATTACAGTCATGAGTTTTCGTTCTATTTTTACTTCTATTCTACATCTTTGTCTACACAAAGAATTGGTAAGCTCTGTCTTTACCTCTTTTATTCCTCTTCATAAAGACTTCTGAATTCCTTTTATCTGTTTTCAATCTACGTCCCTTTCAGCAGAATCAAATTCTACACGTCTCCGCTCTTTTCCTAGTTCTTTTCGCATTTAGCCTTATCTTCCCATTACCTTTTCTTAGACTCCCTCACCAGTTCTCTGAACTATGAATTTTAAGATTAAATATCAACCTTTCAAGAAAACCTGCAGGTTTATATTTAGATTTGTTGGCTTATATTTAAAATGTGATTTGTATAAACAAACAGCGGGCCTAAGGGATTTGTCAAAGTTTTTTTTTTTAATTTTCTGACAATGGCTTCCTTAATGATAAATCGTAGAATATAGAAACATGTTCACAAATATATTAGGAATGTAAATGAAAACTGACGCACGTATAGATTCATATTCCATATCCTTTCCAGATCACAATGAATATCAGTCGGTTTTGTGCTATGCTTGATACACGCTTAGGTGATTATGTATATTTCTATACATGACTGACGGGGCAGATATTTCACACAGTAGGTTGCCATATCTTTCTGCGATAGACCATTTGCCAGTCTGTCCTGCTATTTACCTATAGCTGGCCGGGAGAGAAGAAGAGGATTCATACTTTTCCCTATGTTATTAGCACGTAAGTGAATGTAATAGATTCAACTGGATTCGAACTCGGTTCTCCGATTCCCCAATCCGAGCCTCAATCCATTAATCCACCGTGCTCCGTAGGATGGATATATTGTTGTAATTTGCTGTACTGTTACTGTCATATTACTTGTGACATCACGTGGGGTTTGGCTGTCAAGACCATTATTTCATAGTTGTTCGAGCCGTTTGCATGCAGTTACTTTACACGGATTTTTTTACGACTAATTTAACAAACTGGAACAGCGTCTGCCTCGTAATGAAAGTCAAATCAGACGCCTATTCCTCGAAAGATCTCCTTCCTCACAATTATAAATACTGCAGCGCATGTTATTTGTATTGTCTACCTATATTCTTTTAGTATTAGTCCTCAAATATAACGGGAATGCTGGACAATCTCATATCACAGATGAAGCAGCAACAGAAATGTATCTGTCTATATTTCTGAGATGAGGTATTATGTACACTATTTACATTATTCGGACTATAGTCCACATCTTTGTCACCATATTTATTACAACGTTACGGCATTTCAGTATCTGTCTATATTTCTGAGATGAGGTATTATGTACATTATTTACACTGTTCGGACTATAGTCCTCATCTTTGTCACCATATTTATTACAACGTTACGGCCTTTCAGTATCTGTCTATATTTCTGAGATGAGGTATTATGTACACTATATACATTATTCGGACTATTGTCCTTACCTTTGTCGTCATATTTATTACAACGTTTCAGTCGTTATACGTTCCGGCCTTCTTCAAGGACACATGGCACAGTGAATAAAGGCGTTAGTTAGATCCAGTGATAGGATCCAAAGAGCGTGAGTTCAATACCCGTTTAAGGCAGTGGAGAACTTGGAGAGGGGAATTAACAGGGATTAAGTAACAACTGACATCCATCAAACATGGCACGTGGAACTAGACCAGTCTACCCGAAGAAATAAAGGGTTCAGTTCGACATTCCAACCACCTGAAGAAGGCCGGAGCGTACAACAGCCGAAACGTTGTAATAAATATGTCGAAA
>OZ010581.1:112450768-112468268 GCA_963932145.1 Acanthosepion lycidas | reverse complement strand
GGTTAATAAATATGGCATTAGGTTTTTTGTGTTTGTTAAAGAATACTGAACGTGTAGATGAGAATTCACTGCACTCTACTGACTCGACACTTCATGATGGCTAATTTATGTCGATATGAACATTCAGTTTTATAGTTATGTATTACGCGTTGACTCTTTTAGACGCCGGTTTTAAAATTCGCAATTTTAAAAATCAATTAACACGTCTAAAAATGCATTTGTTTATCTTTAGTCCTTACGTAAAAGTAAAGACCGAATTATTTGCCAGAGTTGTCCGCAGAATTTTGACTTGTTATTTAACAATTAGTTAATACAAATGTCATCAACAAATGGGTTTACATTGTTCATATTTATTTATTTTATTTATTTATTTATTTTTTTTTTTTTGAAGTGAGATGCTAATAGTATTGGGCTGATGGTTGAACTCATGGCGGTACCGTCCGTCTTTTGTATAGATTTCTGGAATGGTTTTACAAAGAACATTGAGAAATGAAGTTGATTAGTGCTTTCTTGAGAATTTTTGAGTATATCAATGGATATAAATGGGAAACGCTTGAATTGAATACAGATAATATTTCACCCGATTTTGATGATTCACTGACACCTTCAAATGCTTTTAGGCAAACACACATTAGAGAATGTGATATATACATTCATATATATCAGAATAACATTACTTAATTTAATGACAAAATTAGAAATAAAGCATGTAACGCCATGAAAAATAAAAAAATAATCTTCTTGTTAGTGGTATTATATATAGGTTAGTGGGATTGGAAATTATAAGCGATAAACAATAAGCCTCGGTTACAATTACGCATGGAGATGAAACACTGAAAATGTAGGAACGGTAATATGGGAACCAGTAATAAGGAGTGCCAGAGAAAAGCGATAATAACAAAAAATCTGCAATATGAGCTCTGGTAAAAACTCGACGATAACAGCAAAAATTGCAATATGAGCACAAAAAAGATATTTGCTGAAGACATTAGTTTTATAATACCCAGAATTGCATACACAGATGTCCTAAAGGACACATGGCACAGTGAATAAAGACGTTAGAATGTCAGAAATTTGAAAGGAGAATTAACAGGAGATAACTGATATCTATTTAGCATGGCACGTGGAACTAATGTCTGTGTACCCCCGTGAGCGAAATAAAGGGTTCAGTTCGACATTCCAACCACCTGAAGAAGGGCGAAATGTTGTGATAAACATGGCGACAAAGATGAGGACAATAGTCCTAATAATGTAAATAGTTTACATAATACCGCATCTCAGAAATATAGACAGATATTGAAAGGTCGAAATGTTGTAATAAATATGGTGACAAAGATAGGGACAATAGTCTGAATAATGTAAATAATGTACATAATGCCGCATCTCAGAAATATAGACAGATACTGAAAGGCCGAAACATTGTAATTAATATGGCGACAAAGATGAGGACAATAGTCCGAACAGCGTAAATAATGTACATAATACCGAATCTCAGAAATATAGACAGATACTGAAATGCCGAAACGTTGTAATAAATATGGCGATAAAGATGAGGACAATAGACCGAACAGTGTAAACAATGTACATAATACCGCATCTCAGAAATATAGACAGATACTGTAGGAACGGTAAGTTTTAAAATTCCTCGGGTCCAAAATGTCTGACTGAACCGACTTAATTGTTGATCTAGACACATCAGACATCAGAAATTTTAAAACGCCCCCTTCATTTTCGATGTTTCCACTTTATATATATATATATGTATATATGAAAAAATCTACGGCGGTCCGAATCGCATTACAGAGAATACTTTCATATTCTGTTATTTATTTGCATACGCATATATAAAACCATAGCCAGTACAGACAAAACAATATATACATAGAATTACATAGATATGGAAAAGATTTGGAGTAGAGATGAAATAAGTAAGCGTATAAGTAATTTTCCCCGATAGTACCAAAGAGAAATTGAGTTAAATAAGTTAGATTTTCAACAGAGGGTGGATTTTGAAGATAAAAACGGTGGCTTATACTTTGACCTCTTCATCTAAAATGTCTGTAGGTTTCCACACCGAAGAAAATTATTGTTGCAACGAAGCTTTCCGGTTTAAGGTAAAGTGATTTAATAGTTAAAGGTACTCGCTTTTTGATATAGACAGAATTTGTGCCTTTTATATTATCAATGAAAAAGAGAAAGAGAAACAGTGAAAAAACAGATACACACACACACACACACACACACATATATATATATATAATATGGTTCTGTTTTAAACAGAAATGCAGAGAGAGAATGAGAAAGAAACGGAGAAACATAAAGAGAGAGAAAAACAAACAGAGCGAGAGGGAAGGAGAGAAACAGAAACAAAGAAACAGAGGGAAACGGAGGGAGAAAGCGAAATGTGATGAGCTAAATTTTTACTTGAAAAGTCGAAGGCACGCCTAAGTGCTCAGAAAGATATTTGTGCATGCGCAGGTAGACTTACGCATGCGCAGAAAGAAGTAAATGAACAAAGACTGATATAATATTAGTACTAAGCTCATAATCAATGGAATGGCTTTTATTTGGTTGGCAAAGAAGATGCAAAGTTAATTGTCATCAGGAATTCTCTGAAAGTAATGTCTGCTTTCCTTCCACTCTAAACTATAGCATACCGGGAGCACAATAACACTGTTGGATTGAGCAAGTTCCCAGCTAAAAACACTATTTGCTATTTTCGATAGCGATTATGATTTGTCGCTGCGAAATAATACGTTCTCCTTATTTTCATGGGAACCCGAATAGATCCAAGGAACACAAGAACACTTTTTGAGAGATCATTTTATTGTACCAAGTTATGCGGTCGAATAAAACCAATTCTACTCTATACGCCTCAGCTGTTTATAGCTGTTGTATGGAGCAAGGTTTTAGCTGTAATAGACTATTTTCCCACATAATCAGTGTCATTGATCATAGTGGCTCTAAAAGTAATGCTTATTATTTATATCCAAGGGAACTAAAACGATTTTTTTTTAAATTTTGACCTCTCAGCAGTTCGTGGCCAAAGGAAACATGGGTTTTCACAGACATTGTTTTAAGAACATTTTAAATTAATTAACCAACACTTAAATATCTGCGGATGTGCTGTTTTATGTAAAGAATATTCTGGTAATGAGACCACTCATTTCCTCTCCAGCTATGGGTCAGTTAGTAAGACTTGATTTAGTAACATTAGTATCTCAAAAAATCATACAATCTAAATATATGTTCTTGTTTTAAATAACCTACAAATGGTTGATAAGCCTTAGTAAACGTATCAATCAATCAAAGTGTGGATCGGTTTCAAATGGGAGACTTTTATGACTCACCACTTCATCGCGAGGCTTTCATGCCAGATGAGATTTTACAAGCTGCCATGAAAAAGAAAATGATGGAAGGGAATATACAATCTCTGTGCCCATGGCACAAAAATCCGTCTACGATAATATGGGCCAAATTAATAAAATAACTGTCTTCGTTTTCAATGCAAAATCCGTAATATAGACGTAAACCCTAATATATCCGTTAGGATATACAGGGTACAATGGGTAAATTGACGCCATTTTATATTTTTAATTCCGCGCATGCGCATTGTCTGTTTTTGATTTTGTCGACTGCACAGAATAGTAGGAGCCATGAAGACAAATTACATTTTAGACAAACATGAAAAGACAAAGTACAATTTTCTCTATAAGACAATGGTCACTAAGAGAAAGACGGAGAGGAACCACGGTGGACGATGAGAAAATCGACTCGCGGCGACACGAAAGACTCCCGTTAAACAGTTCATCTCCAACTACTCTTCATCTCTGCCTCGTTTCTTTGTAGCAGTAGGTTACGACCAGAGAATAAAATATGCTTACTGCTACAGAAGTATCATGGTTTTAATTCGTGAGTGACGATTTGGCCAAATGGTTATTTTTACCCAACAAGCGTTTGAGTGGAAGAAACACTCCATCATGAGGCGGTTGGACTGAGCTGCTACGCTGCAAGGCTGATTTTGGAGCTCATCTGAACATTACCAGAGGAAAAAGGTATCAACTTGTACTTCTATGGGCCATCTATCCTCAGACCGTCGGTAACCATAGCTCTCCACAATTTATTATCCTTTATAGCTGTACTTTTTATAGCTGTAGCCTTTTTTCTAGCTTCCTTAAACATTGTTCTGCCATGCATTTATAAAAGGTTCAGTAGATTATGCGTTATTTTCTTTTGCCACTCAAGCCTTCAATATGTCCTGTGAGTATCGAATTTTCCATGCCTTCTTTACCCATTATATGCCCCCGAAATATCTTCTTTCATATTTCTATTTTCTCCAAAATCTTGTCTTTGTTCACATGTTTAGATCAAAGGTAAGAGGGACACAAGAAAACAACGAATAAATTTCCTAGCGAATTTGAATAGATGTTGAACAGGGTTTAAGAGAGTTAACAAAAAGAAAGCATTCATTAAGAACTGACAATGACAGGAAACTGTGGATAGATGTAGTCACTTTCGAAGAAGAAGAAGAAGAAAAAGAAGAAGAAGAACAATGAGAAATTTGTGATCTTTCCTAATTTCTAATTTCAAGATGCTAATTCAAGTATATATATATATATATATATATATATATATATATATATATATATATATATATATATATTAAAAAAAACAGGCCACTTTAAGGTTCCATTGTAATAATTTATTTCACCAGAGCCCTTTTAAAGGAAGTTGGATCATCAGACATCACTTTCACAAGATGAAACGAAAAATGGAATAAAAATTTACACTTTTGACGGGTATTATTAAGTTTATGTAATTTAACAGAGAGGGTAGCGAGCAGTGGTGTGAGAGACATGGTCGAGTGTAGAGAGGGTTTATTTTAATATTTCTTTCAATCATACATAGTATTGAGGGAGGAGGAACCAGACATTGACCTATTTAATCCATTAACTTAAATGAAATGATATATTGAAAGGGGAGGGCAGAAGAGAGAAACAGAAAAATGAAAGAAGGAGGAAGTAAAGAGAAAGAAGCTGTAATTAGGTTTTACGGGGAAGAAGTGGGGTGTTATAGTTTTAGCAGTTTATGTAGAAAACAGATTATAATGTTTGATAGTTATTTAAATGATTAAAAAAATCCATGAAGAAATTAATTTGATGCTTGCTAGCAATTTAAATATTTAACTTTTTTTTATAAATAATTGAGGGATTTAATATGAGTTAAATACTATATTTAAACATACATTCATAGAAAACACATTAAAAATAAATAAATATAAAATATATATACACGTCATATAAAAGCGACAAATTTCGTCTCGTTTCCATAATATAACCTACTGGGTACAGTATATAAACTTTCACCACTTTTTAATCTGTCTGTCGTGGTGCACTCAATTCTTTGTTTTCTGTATGAAAATTGCGAAGCCGGTGAAATCGACTCTATCTGTATTTATGATTAAAATAAATTGTTTTTATTAGTTAGTTAGGTTCATAACTTATTTCCCTCGAACGTTGTATCTGTATCATTCATTCGAGTCCTCTCGTGTTAATGGCGTATTCTAAGGCCATTATTTTACAAGCCTCATATGTATACAACAAGCAGCTATGCTTCACATTGAATACAGTGTTTTATGCGTCGAGTGATGCCTCCGTGATTTACGAGAAGTTTCATGTGAACGTCTTCGAAGAGTAAAAATACTCTTCTGTGTGCCCAGAAGCACTGAAAGAAAATAATAAAGCTGATAGCCTGCGCGTGCGTAATGGTTAGCACAGGCATTAACGTTCTTTTGCGCATGCGTAATAGTAATTTGCTCTCAGTTTGTATTCCAAGGATAATTTCGAATTCATAAAAGAAAGACAGGGCAGTAAACCTTTACCTTAGCATATAGAGTTGTTTACACAGTCTTGTCTATATTGCAGATGAGGATAGCAGAGAACAACTAAATGCGCTGAAACTTTGTTATACTATTTCTGATCGATAATGAAACTTTTCCTGTAAATTACCTAGGGAATATTCTAATATAAATGAGGATATAAAAAAAACAACTAAGAAAAGTATTAAGAAACTGGTAAATATTTGTTAGAAACAAAGAGAAACAGAAGAAATATCAAGAGAAATGTTAAATCAATCCTACTATATGTGATTGCTGTATATTGCTATATAGTGATTGCTGGACAATCTCCCCAAAAATGAAGAAGAGACTTGAAGTAACAATAATGTGGTTCTACAGAAAGATGCTGAGAATACCACGAAGCGAACATGTAAGCAAAGAAATGCGTACTGAAAAGATACGTGATCACGGTCATCTTGTATAATAGCGAATGTTGGATAATCTCCTCAAAGATGAAGAAGAGACTTGAAGTAACAGAAATGTAAATCTACAGAAAGATGCTGAGAATACAATGGACCGAACATGTGAGCAAAAAAAAAGCGTACTGAAACGTTATCTGATCTCTGCCCTCTTGTATAGTGATTGCTGGATAATCTCCTCAAAGATGAAGAAGAGACTTGAAGTAACAGAAATATGGTTCTACAGAAAGATACTGAGAATGACATGGGCCGAACCTGTGAGCAAAGAAAAGGATACTGAAACGATATGTGATCTCTGTCCTCTCGTATAGTAGCAAATGTTGGATATTTTGCTCATAAATGAAGAAGAGACTTGAAGTAACAAAATTTCGTTCTACAGAAAGATGCTGAGAATACTATGAACGGAGCATGTGAGCAACAACAAAGTTTTAGACAAAATGGTAAAAAAAAAACGTATACTTAATATTAGCAACAGGGAGTGAGAAGGATAGACAGGAGACATGCATTGATAATATATTGGAAAAAAAGATAGGAAAGTGGCGGGAATCATGATCAAGCAGATAAAAAACAAGAAGAGAATTAAAACGTCAATACGATTCGCGGTCTTCGTACACGAGGTCCATGTTATTCTAAATACGTACGTCCGTTAAAAATAGACGTTCATAAATTAACGCGAATATAAAAGGATTCACATGAGACCCAACTTCTGTGAAGCCGACAGGTATTCTGCTGAGACTGCATAATTATTTATGGCAAAGGGATTTATCTTTATATATTAGGTTGGTGCAAAAATAATGTCGTTTTCTCACATATGTTACTATGTGAGAAAACGACATCCTAATAGAAACACGTGAAAACCTCCATTTTTAGTATGCATTTACGTATTATTTCTCTCGCCAAGGAGAAAGATCAATAAAGAGAAATCGATCCAAAGTGAGAGGAAGCAACGATTAATGTGGCATATCCATATTTTCAACATCATAGTTGACAGGAAATTTGGAATTTGCAAGAGAGTTTCACTGCCGATTATTATTATTATTATTATTATTATTATTATTATTATTATTATTATTATTATTATTTTCTTTGATTTCTGACGTTTACACATTTCTTTCCGAGTCACGTCCAGGGACCTAAGTTTAGAGATGGCATCATGACACTTTCCATTGACAAAATAAAATAAAATAAAATAAAAAAATAAAGTAAAAATTAAAAAATAAATAAATAAAAATAAAAATATTACATAGATGAAACCCTTCGTAAAGTGTGAGCTGTACTAGTCCAGTTTCAGCTTTCAACCCTGCACTACATAGCCACTGATATGTACACGTTTTGTCTACGTCAGCTTTTTTTTGGTACAGGCAGAGTATTGGCCATAAAGCGGTTTATCTTGCCAGTGTTTCTGCATATTATTATTATTATTATTATTATTATTATTATTATTATTATTATTATTATTTCACCCTAAGCTCCAAAAAAATCAAAATGGCCTTTGAAAAAATAGATCAACTGTTTCACGGAATATTCACCCCAAGCAACATCATAAAAACAGCTAAAACCCGGGGGTACAGGATGTATAGGAATTAGGAACAGAAAGATTAAAATTGGGTAGAAAGAGAAAAGAGAAATCAAGAGGAAACTAGATTGCGATTGATATTGCATTTACATTTTTGCAGGTTAAAGTTGTCTGGAAAACAGGTGTGGAGAGCTGCAAGGAGGTTCACAAATGAAAAGAGTAAGAAGTAAATCTTTCAGCAGAGAAGTTACGGCTACATTTTGCTTGCTTATCATGAAATTATTTACTAAAAAAATAGCACAGATGGGCAACATTACGACAATGGGAAAGTGGCTGAAGCCGAGCCGCCAGATCAGGACCTATAATATTGCTGATTCATCTTTGGATCAGCTCAAGGAGCTCCAGATAAACAGCATGGGCACCGGACCCATATATGGCGCTAACATTCTAAGCATGGACGGATGCTAGACTTATACATATCAAAGATAGATTCCGGAGAGAAAAATTCTCTCCCGGCACAGTGAACCTATTTTTTTTTATCAGCTGACCTGTCAGTGGATTCAAATTCAAAGTCTTTCTAATTCATGTCAGCTGAGAACGTTAGCCCGAGAAGGTGCAACGAGATTTTTTCCTGGAGGATAGTATCAGCCATAATGATAGAAAGGCGGAGAGGGTTCACGCAAATAATTAATGGAAATTACTTTCTCATTGGATGCGTTAAAATTGACAAGCCATTTTTTGCCCCAGGTACCGCCGGTCTTGAGGTCGTTTTAAACACCATTTTGACATTGTCGGACTAATCAGTCTTACCATTGAAGCAGGAGTAAAGGGTAGTGTTGTCAGCGTAGATACTAAGTTTAGAGTGTTATGGTCCGGTTGCTTGTACTACGGTGATAGTCCAAGTTAGAATCAATAAAGAACTCGAAGGCGGATATGGAATAGCACAGATATATTACAAACAGGAGGTAGAAAAGTGTTAGTACGAACAAGATTTAGTAGTAATTGTCTGTTTCGGACTGCCTCTGACTCGACTGACTGACTCGCTCGCTCTGACTGACTGACTGACAGACCTCACACGGGACTTCAGACGGAACTCCAGACTTCAGACGGAACGGTATTTAGTCACCCCCACCCACGTGGGCATCATGTGACACAAGGCGTATTTAACGTGGGATCTCCGAGCCCGTGGGCTTGGCCAAAAATATACCCATTGAACCCGTATAAACGGATTGAGGTTCGGTTTATTTCCCCGAAAGAGACTTCGCCTTTTGGCGTAGCCTCCATCGGGTTCCTCCCCGCCCTAAGGCAGAGAATTTAACCGATCAGCCGGTGAGCCGGTCGCCCAACTTCAGCCGGAACTTTCTGCTTCCTCTTCAGGCGCAGTATTTATTACGTATGGAATAGCCCATTATGTTATTATGGGTAAAGTCCCATAACAGAGAGCTAATGTCATCGGTAAGGTTTTTAATAGAGATTAAAAACAGCGTATGTCCAACGATGGAACCCTGGTGGAATAGATTTCTCTAGAGCATTCGATTCTATTCATAGGTGGATGTCCTTCTTGCATACGGTTTTTAGTGTCTTCTTATCAGACTTATTCAGCCTGTACAGCGAGGCTATATTGACAGAATTAGAACGCATACGAGGATTTATTATTGGTAATCAACGCCTAAACATCATAAGATATGCAGATGGCACTGTTGGTAGCAGACACGAAAAGAAAACTACAAATCCCCTACAAAAGGTAATGAAGGAAAGTGACGAGAAATGATTAAACATCAACTTCAAGAAAACAGAATTCATTGTTGTTAGAAAACGTATGAGACTGAAATACGACTTGCCAACTAGCGATAACAAAATCAGATTAGTACAAAAAAATTAAATATCTAAGAGGTGTTTTAACAGAGGAGAGGAAGTGCGACATTGAAATCTGAAAACGCATTGGGATGGCCAAAGATGAATTCCGAAATCTAAGTAGTGTATTAATAATCAGAGAAACAAAGTAAAAAGTGCTGAACTGTTATGCAATATCGATCCTCCAATATGGCAGTGAAATCTGGAAAATCTCTTCATATATGAAGATACTTGAATCAACAAAAATGTGATTTTCGAGAAAGATGCTGAGGATACCAATGACCGAACATGAGACAATTGAAATTTATAAGACATATAATGAGGAAAGAGGGCTTCGAATATCTGATACACACAAGACAAGAGAAACACAGGAAAACAACGCACAGCATACTTAGCTTGAGTAAAGGGATCGCGGGGCATCGTTTTAGTGTGATAGCAAGAGGACAAAATTTATTAAGAGCTACAAGAAATCGTAGAGAGCCTTGATAGCTTTCGTTCTGAAGGCAAAGTCGCATCAAGAAGATGTTCTCTGTTATCGTTCCATCCATTATTGACGCTGTGTCCTTCCTAACAAGATAAAATTAAAGAATGAAAGTGATAAAGGAGAGAAAAAAACTCGTCAATACAAAAAAAAAATGTGTAGAAGAAAAATAGGAAAGTGAAAATGAATAATAAATAAAATGAACGAAAAAGAAAGAAAGTGACGGGAAAAAAACAGACAAACATGAAATACAATCAGTGTGCCAGTTATCCCCACATAATTTCGCCAGTATTCACAAGAAGTCGATAGAGGGCGTTGTCAAGAACAAAAGAAATAAAGTGATTGAAATAGTAGCGTGAAGTGGCAACAACTTGATTATACCATTATTTTCTATTCGATTTTTTTTTATTATTATTTTTTACCAAGCAAGGGGATAATTCAGCTAAGATGCAAGAGGATACTTCAGAAGGAAAAAGGAAAACTGATCCTAAGGGATAAACTTCAATCCAGGTTCAAAAGTCCTGTGAGGTGTGTGAAACAGACAATAGGCAAACTTATCTCCTTGTTATCAATTTTATGTTCGTCGTGATTGTGTAGCGTCATTTTACGTCGTTAGAAGAATGTTGGGCATCGCTCAATCATGCATGGTTCTTTCTTTCGAAGTCATTTTTAAATTTTGACCGAAAAAACGGTGTTAAACAGATGACAGTTTAAATGTTTCTGAACGGGTCTGACACATATATGAACGTTTTGATCTGAGGTGGCTATTTACAAACATGACACGAGTTCTAGATAAATATTTTTGTTCTGTAGCAACTTGCTAAGAAGGTCATAATGCCAACCGACTTCGCAAACAGGGCTTCGATCGTAAGGTTTCCTCAGCCAAATGGAAGGATTGATGGGTTGGTTGGTATTTTAGCATTTTCTTAAATATATTAGGTCAACATATTCGATTTTGAATTTTGTATTGAGTACTTTTTGTTGTTTATACTTTTTAGGCTCGCCTGCTTTCAGTCTTCCTTTTACATTTCTGTCGACACACACATAGTTATATATATATATATATATATATATATATATATATATATATATATATATATATATATATTCTTTGTTACTTCCCCTTAAAGGTAGTCCGTCACCCAAGACATGACACAATTTTCATGAACATAAAAATAGTAATTTTCGGATGACACCAACATTTTCTTTGTTTTTCACAACCAGGAGCACATAATACTATTCTAGAATTAGATGATGATGACATTATGCTATGTCGAAAGTACTCAGATATAAATACAATATTAGACAACCCGGTATCTTCCTCCTGTCTTTTAATAACCGCACGAAAAAGCTTATCCGTGAATATGAACGGACCCTATCGAGAATAAGTAGACAGAACATGTCTAACTTACTCAACGAAACCTTTTTTAATATATATATATATATATATATATATATATATATATATATATATATATATATATATATATATATATGATAAGATAAATAACAAGTAGGAAACAAATCTTAATCCAACATGTCTGACATTACTAAAGCTTCGTCAGAAATCAAGATAGAAATGATAAAAATAATTAAAACCAAAGAGATGCAGATTAATTGTTTGCTGTGTTAGGCTGTTTCTTATTGGTTAGATACGCGTCACGTGTATTGAAGTAACAAATAATATTTGAATATGTGTAGCAAATATTCTCGATGCTAAATTGTGTAAATTTAACAAGATTCAATAGGATGTTTTGATTGGATATGTGTCATGTGTAAGGAAGTAACAGATAATATTTAAATAAATGTAAGAAAACATTCTAGATGTTAAAGTATGTGAAGGTTTGTAAGACGCTGCAGGATATTTTGAACATTTTTTCATCAGAGTATAACTATAGATTTTAGTAGAGATAAGTGAGATTCATGAATAATGAATTTAGAAAAATGGTGACGTAATATAATTTTTTTTAAACGTTCTTTTTTGTTGTTAATGTCATAGACATATTTTGATAATATCTGGCATTTGTAAAATTAATGTTATGTCCTACGTTGTCGCAGCGTAATACAAGAGAATTTGAATGTTTATCTAAACGCAAATCTCTTTTGTGTTCCTCGATGCGGGTCTTTAGAATACGTGACGTCTCCCCAATGTACATGATATATATATATATATATATATATATATATATATATATATGTGTGTGTGTGTGTGTGTGTGTGTGTATGCGTGTGTGTGTGTGCGTGTGTAGAGGAGTGCATATAAACTGCCAAGTCTTTTGTTTTAATAATTAAAAAAGTGATCATTTTCAATATTAACTTAAATAATATGCAGTTGTCTCCCAAGTATTTTGCCAACTTTGTACCAATTCGATGACAGAACATTTTATCCTTTTTTGGAAAGTATTGTTATTGCTGCCTTTCTTGGACTTCCGGGAAATTGATTTTTCCCATTCATAGAAATCAGAAAAGATCGGCATAAAACTTGTAATATTTGACAAACACTGCAGAGATATTAACCTCATCAAGCAGCAGGCTTTAATAATTGTATTTTGGTCACCCCAAAAAAATGCGATCAGGTTTCTTCGCATGGAATACGGCTTTCTTTCTTCAGCTCAATTCCGAAAAAAGAGCTTTCTCCTATCGCAGACTTCAATCCATCTAAATATGGTCAGCATATGTGGGTTGTGTAACTGCTTGTTGAAGTTCAAAGCTCATTCTAGACGGTGACATTCACATTTGCCTTTACGATATCTATGTGTTAAATAGCAGTGTTTTCTAAAATGGAAATTTAGTCAATGACGGAAAAAGACAAGTCTAAATTATAACCGTGAAGAAGAAAACAAAAAACCCACCCCACTTTTATCGGAAGAATTCGTGGTAATTTCCAGTTTACGGCTATATAATTTTGAAACACCGGTTCCGATATGATGACGCAACTAAGAGTCTGTACGGTACTTAGATGGCTGACCGTTTGGAAGTACCATGTGCTGTAAGCTTCAATGTGCGGGTCGTGTAATGGATAATGGCCTGGAATTGTTTATCGAAAATCTGAGTTCCAATTCCAGTATGTACTTAAGCTAAAATCCTCTTGGGGATCGTATGTATCAGACACTTCATTCCCCCAACTATGGGTTAATTAGTAATTCGTCTATCCCTAAATCATTATTATCCCCCTAAAATGTTTACAATCTAAACACATTTTCTTGTTTTAAATAATGTACAACGGTGCGGTAAACCGTAAAAAACAAATCAACCAATCATGGCAATTTGCAATTAATAAAGAAAAATACTTGTCTATATATCTGACATGAGATATTATGTACACTATTTACATTATTCGGACTATTGTCCACATCTTTGTTGCCTTATTATCACAACGCTTCGGCCGTTGTACGCCGCGGCCTTCTTCATGTGGTTGGAATGTCGAATTGAGCCCTTTATTTGGTTCGCTGGAGTGGACTGCTCCAGTTCTACGTGCCATGTCTAATCGATGTCAGTTATCAATTATATCCTCTTAATTCCCCTCCACTGCCTTAACCAGGTATTGAACTCACAACACTTTCGGCTCTCTCACTGAATCTAACGACCGAAACGTTATGATAAATATGGCAACAAAGATTACGACAATAGTCCGAATAATGTAAATAGTGACTACAGAAAAGGTAGCTGTGGAAAGGCATGCCTACTTAGGTTCTGAATAGATATGGAATTTAGAGAAGATTTGTCAAGATATTTGTATTTCTTTGGAAGGGCCTTATTGCAGATGACATCATTTAAATTTGAGCGCAAACAGACGATCAAACTACTTCCAAATTTGGTTAAAATTGGAGAAAAAATTCAAGTTTTCCAGTACGTTTCCTGATCTTTGCCTTCACGCTACACATCAAAATTGACTAATATAAGAATATATCTTTATTTCTTGTTATTTGTTGTCATTTTTGTTTATCTCACACCGTTTTAAATACTTCTTCTTCGATTTACTTTCTCTAATTTCTTGCTTTTTTATTTCTCCTTACCTTTCTTCTCCGTTTATTTTTTTTTCTTCGTTTTCTGTCTTGTCTGTTTTCCATTTTTTCTCTCCTTGTTACGATTTCCATGTTATTTTCTCTCATTTGATTGTATTTATGTCTCTCTTTGCTTGCGATTCCACATTCTGTACCGTCTTTCTCTTCCCTTGCTGCGATAGGTGAATGTTGGTTGCCAAACAGTTTCGACTCTGCTTCTAGTTTGACTAAAAGCAATGGCAATAATATCTGGCTCATGTAATATTTTATAGTTTCCGTTTTTATATAACCGAATAAAAATAGATCGAAAATACACTTGCATGCCTGCAAAATAAAGAAGATATTTGAATGTTACGTGGGTGATAAACAGATAATACACGGATGTGTGTGAAAGTGCAGTCACTAAGAGGAAAGATATTCCCATGTTCGGAAACAAGGTCTCGTTGGAGTTATTTCTACTACGTGCTAGATGTGAAATGACACTGAGCATCGTTTTCCTTTTGATTACTGGAGCAACGTCAGCCAGGCCGCAGATAATCTTCCTTTCTCCACATCAGTATAGTTGATGATCGGATCTGTGAGCACGTCTCACTGCGCCATCTTGGCCTCACGTTTTCCAATGACCTGTGGTGGAACAACTACATTGAATTAATAGCTGTATCTTCTGCAAGGAAAGTTGGTTCACTGTATCATACCAGAAGTTTTTTTTTTCCGTTAGAGTCTATTATAAACATCTACAGAATTATGATTAGTTCACGCAATCAATATTTCTTGCTTTCTCATTTCTCTTTACTTATCTCTTCCATTTGTTCTGTTTTCTGTCTTTCCATTATTTCTGTCCTTGTGACGATTTCCATCTCATTTTGTCTCATTTGATTGTATTTATGTCACTCTTTGTTTGTGATTCCACATTCTGTACCGTCTTTCTCTTCCCTTGCTGCGGTAAGTGGATATTGAAATTACATCGTGGTCGCCAAACAGTTTCGACACTGTTTCTAGTTTTAATAAAATCAATGGCAACAATATTTGGCACATATAAATGGCTATTGTATGGAAATGGAACATAATTTCAACAAGCCGATATTTGATATTTTTCGTTTTTATATAACGAAGTAAAAATAGATCGAAAATCGACTAGTATGCCTGCAAAATAAATAAGATATTTGAATGTTAAATGTTGCGTGGGTGATAAACAGGTGATACACGAATATGTGTGGAAGTCCAGTTAGTAACGGGAAAGATATTTCCATAGTCAGAAAGAAGGACCGATTGAAATTATTTTTACTACGTGCTCGAGGTTAAATATCGCTGACAACAATTTTTCCTTTCGATTACCGGAGAAACGTCTCGCCTGGCCACAGAGAAACTTTCCTGCACCCGATCAGCATAGTTGGTGTTCGGATCTGTGAGAGCGTTTCACTACGCCTTCTTGGCCTCGCGTTTTCCTATGACCTGGGGGTGGAATAACTACATTAAGTCAATAGCTGCATCATCATCTTTTATCATTTCCATAATCTCCTCTATAGACGGCCCTTTCCTTCACTTTCACTTTCTGTAACCGCCTGCGTTCTAGTGACTCTCTAGCCTGGTTTGGATAACTCACATCCTGGTTGCATTTCTTCTTTCTTTCTTTTTTTCCTCATTTTCTTATTCGCTCACTTTGTTTTCGTCTTTTTTACTTAAGATATTTTTGTTATTTTTACCGTTTCTTTTCCTTCTTTCTATCTTTCTTTAATTCTTTATATTGAATATTTTTTCATCATTTTTTTCTTTCCTTCTTTGATTTACTCAGATTTTACTTCCTTTGTCCTTTATTTCGCTAATCTCTCATTCTTTAAGAATTTGGTTTAAACTTTATACTTACTCTTTTACCCGGTTTCTTTTCTATATACTTTTGTGTCTTGGGTTTACCTGATATTCTTCTAGATTAATCTTTGTCACTTTCTTTGTTTCGTTTTCTTGTCATTCATCGTTCTCATTCTTCATTTCTCACTATCTTTTCTTTCTTTCGTTCTTTCTTTCTTTCTTTCTTTTTTTCTTTCTTTCTTTCTTTGTATTTGTCACGTTTCTATTTCATTCTCTTTTTTATCTTTGCATGCAGCGGGGTTTTATTATTTCAGGTATGAAATGATTAATAAAAGTATAATTTTTATGCTACTCTTTTGGTTTCTTCTTTTATTTCTAAATACTATCTTCCAAAATCATATGCAGCCTCAATCATCTTCTGTTTACTTGAAAATTTTATCTTACTTTCACTTTCACTAACGCCTTGAATCTTAGTGGATGTATATCCTTGCTTGGGTTTACATAAAAATAAAAAAAAAAATGAATAAATTTGCAAAGGAAAGTGAAAGAAAAAAAATGCAAGAATAAAGTTAAATGAATCATATAGAGAAAGGAAGAAAAAGAAAGAAAGAGAATATAGAAAGACTAGCATTGTGTAAAATGAAAATAGACAATAAAGGTGAGAATGTAAGGGAAACAAGGATATATATATATATATATATATGTGTGTGTGTGTGTGTGTGTGTGTGTGTGTGTGTGTGTGTGTGTGTATGTGTGTGTGAAAATATTATAGAAAATAGGAAAGAAACTGGTTTGGTAAATAATCCAAAGTTCCTTAGTATTTTTGTTATTATTTTTAAAAAATAGTGTTCGATACGAAAGTAGAAACTTTTTTTGGAATAACTTATTTCTGAAATTTACGAGTTTTAATAGTATATTCAGAATTGAAATCAAAAATTCCATGGTAACATCAATGGCGGATTGTTTAGAATAGGCAGGGGTGGGGTGTTAATAATTTGTATCAGTATAGAGTTACTTTCATAGATGCCGGGTCAGGGTAAGGTGGGGGTGGCTAAATTAACGACGGAGGAAGTTTTCGCATAGTCTGGCTTGAGCGTCTATGGCGATTTATTCATTTTTTTATTTTATTCTTTTATTATATCTCTTTATGAAAGAGATTTGTGTATATAAAAAAGCCGTAACGTTTGTTTTTTGACGACTTCATAAGGGTTATCTTTTTTTGTAGGGTATTAAAACTATGTATATGGGCTATGGATTTTAAAATTTATTTTATTGTATTCGTGTTTTTAGCTAGTTATTCAGAGCGTAAGTTTGGTAGTGTCGGCAGAAAACCGTTAATTCATGCCTGTTGTTTAATAGATTTTTATTGTTTAGAAGCTTAATAATGTGTAGTTTCTCATGGAGGCACAAAGGGCATGGGTCATCAGGACTAGAACTTGCAAAACTTGGGATGACCCATGTAAATTTCAGAAATAAGTTATTCCAAAAAAAATTTCACTACAAGATGGAACAGAGCCTACTTTA
>OZ010581.1:112353268-112445768 GCA_963932145.1 Acanthosepion lycidas | reverse complement strand
ATATATACATATATATATATATATATATATATATATATATATATATATATGTTAGCAAATATATGGATATTGATCCGACAGTATGAAGAAAAATATACGGAAAAAACAAACAAAAATCTTTGTCATGTTGAATTGATAATGTTAATTATATTTTATGAATATGTCCTGAAGATGGTTTATTAGACCGAAACGTCCGACGTTGACATTATATTAACATTAAAACAGCATAATTGCATATAAGGATTTTTGTTTGTTTTTTCCGTATATTTTTCTTCATATATATATATGTATGTATGTATGTATTGTAAATGATTGCAGTGATAGTACATACCTTTGACCGTAATAATCCAGTAATTGGAATTAGTAAATATTAAACACAAGTGCGATAGCATCTACTGGCATGAGAAACCTATGTTCCTGTAAATTTGATTATGGTATCCCTCATCTATGCTGAGAGAGATAAAACTGCTACTGGATTTAAGAAACCTATTTTCCAGAAAGCTTCAAGAAGTAGACAACATCTATACTGGAAAGAGCAGTAAAAGGATTAGGAAGGTTGTCCCCATCTATATTGGACTACAGAAACCTTTTTTTCTGAAAATACTAGTATGAGAGCTTCCATCTCTAATGGAAAGAGCGTTAACAGCAATTGGATGGAGAAACCTATTTCTTGAAATGGTTACGAAACTAGACTCCATCTATACTAGAAAAGAACGATAACAACTTCTGGACTTAGGTTAGTGTTGTGGAATTCTGCCCAAATAAATAAACAACGCCAGAAAGTGAGATAGAAAAATAAGTGAATTAACGTAAAAATACAGAATAGAAGTGAAGATTATTAGTCCAGGAATGTGGGTTAGTAGAAAGTATATGTACAAGTCTCTGTAAATAAAGCCGTAATATATATATATATATATATATATATATATATATATATATATATATATATATATATATATATATATATATATCTTGTATAACTCTGTGAGAACACCCTGTGTCTGTATCCGTATCTCTCAATCTGTCTCAACGTATCTCGATATTTAACAGTCCATCAACGAGGAATATATATGGCACAAGGCCGAGTTTAAGGTGTCCGTCGGCTCAGCCCCAAAATATCCCCTTTGAACCCGCATAAGCTGACTCGGGAACTGTCTACCTCCCTGAACGAGGGTTTGCCAAAGCAGATAGTCCGACAGAAGTCGCCCACAGTTAGAGACTGCATCTCAACGTATCTCAACAGCAGGTATTCTCTCTGTCAGTATACGTATACTTTGGACAAGTCCATCTTATGTAAAAAGGGGAAAGCCCCACAACAGTTAGGAAAGTAGGCACCCACGAACATGGTATGAGTGGTAACAGCAACTAGACTTGAGAAACCTATGTTCCTGAAAAAGATTAAGCGGAAATAGAGATATTCCTGAAACAGAAAGGTAGCCCAAATCCATACTGGAAAGAGCGATAACAACTACTGGACTTGAGTAACTTAAGTTTCTGAAAATGTTTGGAAAGTAGACGCCATCTAATACGGTATGAGCGATAATAGCTACAGGACTTTAGAAAATAATTTTCTTGAACAAGTTAGAAAGATAACCTCCCTCTATACTTGAAACAGCGATAAGAGCTACTGGACTTGAGAAATCTATTTTCCTGAAAGGTTATATTAAGGTAGCCTCCATCTATAACGGAAAGAGAGATAACCTACTGGACCAAAGAAAACTATTTTCCTAAAAATGGTAAAAATTATAACAGCTACTGGATTTGAGAAAACTATTTCCCTGTAAAGGTTAGGAAGGTAGCCTCCATCTATATTCGAAAGTGATAACAGCTACTGGACTTGAGAAAACTATATTCTTAAAATAGTTAGGAAGTTTGCCTCCGTCTATATTGGAAAGAATGATAACAGCTACTGGATTTGGGAAAACTATTTTCCTGAAATGGTTAGGAAGGTAGCCTCCATCTATATTGGAAAGATGGATAATAGCTACTGGACTTGAGTAACTGATCTTTCTGAAAATGTTTGGAAAGTAGACTCCATTTAATACGGTATGAGGGATAATAGTTACAGGTCTTGAGAAATCTATTTTCCTGAAAAGGTTAGAAAGTTAGCTTTTATCTATACTGGAAACAGCGATAACAGCTACTGGACATGAGAAACCTATATTCTTGAAATACCAGGTCATCCCATAAGTTCTGTCCGAATTTTGAATTAAGAAAACAAGTGACCAAATGTTCCATTTAATTACAGATTCAATCAACAATGTATTTTCCCTGATTATCTATGACTTCCTTCCATCTATTAACAAACTTACTATTTCCATTACTCTAAAATTCTTTTGGATTTGATTCGAAGAACTCACAAATGTCAGTTTTATCCTCTTCCTGTGTTACAAAAGCTGTTTCTTCCAAATGATTCTGTAAGCTACGAAACAAATGGTAGTCCGAAGGAGCAAGATCGGGAGAATAAGGTGGATGAGGAATTTTCTACCAACCAAGTTCTTCGATCTTTTGTGACGTGATTCTTGCTGTGTGAGGTCGGGCATTGCCCTGATGAAACATCACCCCTTTTCGATTCACTAGAGCAGGTCTTTTTTCCTCAAAGCTTGGTTCAAACGCTCTAATTGCTGACAGTATATTTGAGCAATAATTGTTGCATTAGGTGGTAAGAATTCAAAGTGGATTATTCCTTGGCGATCCCACCAGATTGAAAGAAGAACCTTTTGCCCATGAAGTACCCTTCTCGGCTGTGGCTGGGGTCCTTCCCCTTTACCAAGCCACTGTCTACGACGCTTAACATTTCGATAAAAGATCCATTTTTCGTCGCCAGTCACAAGTCTATCCAAAAAAGGTGAAACAAGTTGGCGAGAATGGAGAGAAGAGCAGATGTCAACTCGGGATTTGAGGTGGTTTTCATACAATTCATGAGGCACCCATTTTCCAAGTTTAGGAACTTTTCCAAGATGTTGAAGATGACGATGAACAGTTTTGGCTGCTGAGTTTCCTTTCTTGAACTCATAAATCATTATGCGCCTCACATGATTCTTGGGTACTTCCATGTTAGCAGGGTTTTAATCAAACAAAATTTAATTTTCTTGTTCTCTGAAATAAAATTTGATCAGCTTAAATGCATCTAAACATAAAAATAATTTTCAGCTCTATTAGACATTATAAAATACTCTTTAAATTTCATTCATTTTAAAAAAAAGTTAAAATTCGGACAGAACTTATGGGATGACCTGACAGTTAGGAAGTTAACCTCCATCTATAGTGGAAAGAGAGTTAACAGCTACTGGACTTGAAAAACCTATTTACCTTAAAAGGTTAAGAAGTTAGCCTCCATCTGTACTGGAAAGAGTGATAACAGCTACTGGACTTGCGAAACCTATTTTCTTGAAAATGTTAGAAGTTTAACCTTCATCTATTCGGGAAAGAGCGATGACAGCTATTATTGTCCTGGAAATATTAGAAAGGTTGCTCTTTCTATAATGGAAGAAGCGATAAGATCAACTAGATTTGAGAAAGCTTCTTTTTTTTCTTCATGAAAAGGTAAGGAAGTAGCATCTATCCCGGAAAGAGCGATAACCGTTGCGTGAGCCTGTTACAGTTTTCAAAGTAATGTTAATCATTTGTCGGGACCTTTTGAAGCCAATAACCGTTATATTTTTTTTTCGTGCTGTAAATCTAATCAAAGATAGTTTTACGCAACTAACGGATCTTTTCTCCAACAATATTCCTAATAAATCTCAATGTTTTATTTGTGGATACATGGGATTAAGTAGATGTTGCCGTTTACTTTAATAAATAGTGAAATTAGCGTCTACCATACTGCCACGCTAATTTTTTTAAAGGGTTCGAACCTGAGTCTACCTTATCCTGAGAAACCCCATACAATTTTAGGTACGCCTAGACGTTCAGTCAAGTTAGGCGGTACAAACTCAGGCGCTCCGTTTAAACGGTTTATCGCTGTATAGAGTTTTTATTATTATTGTTGTTAGTACTAAATACGTTTTTAATCATTTCACCCCAAGCCCGGCGATTCCTTTCAAAGTATTACTGTGAGTGGGAATGAAAAGACTGTAAACAGAAACTAAATCCTAAACCGGAAGGAAGCCATAAATCTCTACACCTGTACAATAGGAGGAGAAAAACTTTGAAACGGGTGGTAGGCGAACCTATCTACTCCCATCCATAATTCCTGTTGTTGTTGTTGCTGTTGTTGTTGTTGTTGTTGTAATAATAATAATAATAATAATAATAATCATTATTATTATTATTATTATTATTATTATTATTATTAAGGGTTCAAAATAAAGAGATCTAAATTGAGCACTGACCTTTGAAATGAATATTTTCCACATATGGACTATGCGTATAGCTCTTGAATGAATCATATCTGTCCGTTCGCTGTAGCGTAACGTGAGACGTCTTGTGATCAACTGAAGAACGCCTACTCTAGTGTAGGAAGTCAACAACCAGGTACGCAGTTCTAACTGAATTTTGGCTAAATTAACTATTCACTCCGCTAATGAATTTTCCCAGCACTACCCGCAAGAAAATCAACGCATTTTCCCCCAACTTTAAAACGTTTCGATTAATACCATCTAGCATTTTCCATGGCTGTTTACCTTAAACCTATATCGACACAGAGCTATTCGTCTGTCCCTTGGACTTAGTAATGACTCTTTTTATTACTATTTTGTACTTTAGCCACACTGTATCGTTTCTCATTGCTTTTCTGTGCATAATGCTATCTACCTAGTAGTCGCTTTTTACAGAATAGTAATTATATCCTTATCAAATTGTGGTGGCTTATTCTTTACTGTGCGCTTACTATCAGGACCGATTCTGTGTTTAATTGCAACATTAAGATTTTTGCTTTCTTAATCAAAATATCAATAAATTATCTGCTTTTTCAAATAGTTATTATCTCCTTACTTTTATTCCTTGTTCTCGAATTCCTGGTGTCTCTGGAATTCTCCACGCTTACATTATGTACTGTATCCATAATATCTTCTTCGTTAACACTGCTCTTGTCGGTTGGATTGTTTGTTAGGACGATTTTTTAGTCATTGACTGGAATATTCTATATGTCCTCAGTGATCTCTCGCGGACATTCATATGAAAACTTAAGGTAAATTTTCCCCGTTGATTTTGGAATCATCAATTACCGTTTCTCGAATCTTCTAGTGCACCTAGAGTTTTCTTCTGTAGCCTTAAGCTAACACCGAGCACATCCTAATTGTTAATAAAAGCAGGTTTCATATTCTCATAATATATTGTATTTTCAAATTGAAGTATTTTTCATGTTCTATTTGGGGTCATGTGCGCTTGAAACTGGGTACTTAAACGTGTTGTAATGGTTAGCAAACTTCTACCGGTAGATCACTTACGACTGTGTAGGCATTTCGTCCTCTTTGAGAGCTTCAGACTTTCGGCCTTGTACCTTACCTAGCTACCTTGAAAAAGCCTTTTGTGTCACATTTGGTAGCGATTTAGAGCGCTGAAAAATACACACGTTATCACACGTGGATCTGACAATTTTCTCTACCAAAAATGGGTCACAAGATTTGGTTTAGTTTTGTTTCCTTTGTTTAACGACATAACAACACCATATGGTTCACAAAATGCCGAAATTTAATTTTCTTTTGAGCTTCGGAAAAAAAATATATTGCTGGATTTTTTTCTAGTAAAATCTATTGATGCAGATTTTTTCTTTATACTTTCATAGTGTTCAGACCTCTCTTTGAGGGGTTTACTATATTGCCCATATCTGGGACCCTAACAGGTGCTACCGCCTCGAATTAGAGTGGAGAACAGCAATTAAAAGGTCGTTCCACACTAGTCTAAAACTCTCAATCAGAGGACTTGATGCCGGTTGTAGTTTTTCGTCACACCGAGGACATGGGCCATAAGGAACAAAAGATGAATAAAAAGCGATTTATATTCTATAACTTGGCCTATTCAGGAGAATCTCCAATTGGTATTATTGGATATATGCACGATTTATTTTGTCCTCTGCGTTGTCTGAATTTAGCTGGTAACTCGTTCGAAATTCTTTTAGCATATTCGTCTTTACGGCGCACATGTGTATATGGTGATGATTCAGTAATATCTTTTAATTTAAACGAAATTGCTCTTGGGATGGGTTTGTTCTATTCTAATGCCACGTGACCATCGTCAATCTTAAGAGCCTCTCAGTCAATATTCTATATTGAGAATATATTTTTATTGTGTTATACCTTAAACAACCCAAACCTAGAATAATGTTTCTATTTAGATTTTAAAATAAGAAAACGCCGTTCTGGGTAAACTGTTTATCGACTTTGAATTGCATACGTACTAGTCTGTCTATTTTAAAGAATGTCCCGTTAGTTTATTGTAAATTGATAGCCTACTTCCTAAATTAGGGTTTTCCTTTCGATCTACTTTTCTGTTATGGAGATTTCACCTACTGTATCAACTAATGGTCTTTAAATCCTGAGCTTAGTTGTAATAGACTTTGATTATCTACGTCGGTAATTTATTCTTGAGTACGCGAACGGGCCTTCGCCGTTCTGTCAGATGAGCTGTCCCCATGTGTGTCTTTTTGACTGTAATTCCAGCTTTCTTTGCCTGTATGTCTGACGAGTCTTGCTGGTTTATCAAAACTCTGTCCCTCTGTAGTCGTCGTACTCTTTTACTCCTGTGGAATTTTCGCCAGAGCTTGGCATACCTCCATCGGCTCGGATTCACTGTTAGTTTGATCCTTAATTCTAATTACAACTTCTCCTATTATACGCAGTCTGCTATTCAGACTTGAGGGCAGTATTGTCGGATTAAGCCCTCCTAAATTTCGAAACTGCTCCTAGTGGACGCTCTCCGGATTATAAATACACAACGATATTTTTTCTCACTCTCTTCTTTCTTTTTCCGCTTACACGTCGACATGTAAATCTCTCGCAGGGAACGCGTTCCCTTTGTGAAACGAAGGAACAATACCCCCACACATATATTTAGTTACGCGACTTCCACACTACACATAATTTTGGGACAAAAAGTTTTCACATTCATTTGATACACACATCTTTGTCTTTGTCACTTGTATATATTTGTTGTCAATACATTATCATTTGTTTGTACATATATATTTGTTCATGTCGTTTTTTTTTTTTGTTTTTGTTTTTGCACTTCTTTACGTGGACACACACCGCGAGTCCGCCATTTTGTTGTGGGCATTTCAGAAGACAGCGTGTTATTACCATTTTCAAACACGGACGTTTCTAACGTGTGCAACAAGTTAAGGAACGGCATATTCGCCCGCAAGTTGGTGACACTAACGTGATCATTATTTTTCTCCTGATAACAATAAATACACAAGACTGTATACGTACAGACTGAAATATATATTTACACACCTTTTTCAACCTGAGAGCAAGTGAAGAAAGACATGAACAAAATGCTCTACCTACCCTGCCAGGCATGGCGGACACTATAAAGTTATAGAAAATATATTTTACACAGATACAAAATTTGTGTTTAGACCCTATGAAAGAGTAAAATCACAACTTTCAAACACTATAACATATCTACATAAGTTATGATGTTCTCCAACTCGGCAAATAATTTTTTTATCAACACGTGAGCCCCCACTTACCAAAAAAAAAATGCCTTTCAATTATTGCTACATTGTTTCATCAGTAAGTTAACAACACGCTTCTCCATCCCTACTATCTTTTGTTTTACTCTGCAGTATACGTCGACATCGTGATCAATATACAAACTTCTCTGTCATTTGAAAATATCAAGCAAACAACAATCACAGCAACATTTACGCTCGACTTGATCTCAAGTGGCAGACATCTTTGAAAAAAAATTTCCAACAAGACTAAAATACTTCATTTCAACTTTAATCAACATTGATTCTTCTGGGCTCATTAGATAGTGTGACATATCTAAAAAAAAACGATTACCAATCATTTTTTCTCTCGGCTACGATGTCATTGGAACAACACTAAGAATGTGCAGGTACGATATAGAAAATCGTTAATAGCAGCAGATTTCTTAAAAGTTCTCAAACATGCATTTGAAATTCTGCATCCTCTCAAATTTGCCACAAAGCTGATCGTATTAAATTTTCTTCGCCAGCGTTATCTACGCACAGCAAACAAACGAGTTTTTTTTTTCAAGCAAAACTGTTCCAACGACCAAGAACCAACACAACTGGACGACAAAAGTAATTCAGCTTGGAATATTGGAAAAATACAAATTTTGATAGCAAACACTGAACAATTTATACTACCGACGTATCTTCCAGGACGTGCTACAACTCTGATCAGCAGGAGAAAATAATACAGCAACCTGATAACAGCAACCTGATAGCAACCTGATGATAGCAAACTGATGACAGCACAAGCACATTTTTGACATGTTTAAACAAGCATCTCAACGACAAATCCGACAACTTTTCTTTTCAGCTCATGAGGAGAGAAACAAACCTACACGGACTTTACATGTGTGCAGAAAAATTCTACCCACCTGGAGGTGAGTATTCTAGGATTAACTCCTCTTAATTTTCAAACCTGCTCTTAGGAGACGTTCTCGGGACTATAAACACTCCGGGATATTTCTCTCAGTCTCTTTTTTTTCTTTTTCCGCTTACACGGCAACATGTAAGAACGAGTTCCTTTTGAGAAACGCAAGTACAATATAAACACACACACGTACGTACGCACATTCACTCACTACAAATACTTTGAACCAAAAAGGTTTTCACATTCATTTGATACACACATCTTTGTATTTTCACTTCTATACCTTTGTTGTCAATATATTTTCAATTTTGTATATATATATATATATATTGGTTCAAGTCGTTTAATTCATTTCTTTACGTGGACTCACATTCCGAGTCCGCCAATTTGATTGTGGAGTGTGTTATTCCCAATTTCAAATGCGGACGTTTCTAACGCGCAAAACGAGTTGGTGAACGGCATAACCGCTCGCAACAATTTCTACTTTGGGATATTCGTTTACTCAAAGGGTTATCCGTTTAAAAAAATCGATAAAGAATACGCAACATTTTTTTTCGATTATGCGGCCCTGAAAAAAGTACATTAATATTAGAGTCATCATTTTTCTATGCTAGATTTTAGAGCACAGAATCTGATAGTAACGTAAAGAGGAGGCAACTAATTTCAAGTAGTTTCTCTGTTTTTTCACCTGGACTCACATTCAAAGTCCACCATTTTGTTAATGGAATTTCTGAAAACAGAGTCGTATTCCAAATTTCAAATGCGGACGTTTCTAACGCACGAAACAAGTTGGTAAACGCCATAAGCGCTCGCAGCATTTTCTACTTTGGGTGATTCGATTACTGAAAGGGTTATCCGTTTTAGAAAAAAAATCGATAAAGTATACGCAACATTTTTTTTCGATTATACGGCTCTGAAAAAAAGTACATTAATATTAGAGTTATCATTTTTTATGCTAGATTTTAGAGCACAAAATCTGATAGTAAAGTGATGAGGAGACATCTAATTTCAGCGTTTTTCTGCGCTTTATTTACTTACTTTCTTCTTCTTCTTTGTCGTCCTCGTCGTCATCTTCTTCTCAGTCTTTTCTGATGCATTTTGTTCGCTTACGTTGCGTGTATGATTCTTCCGGGTTGATGTAGTTTATACGCTACGGATTCAATACTTACTGGGAATTCTGCTTCGATGTCTAATCCTATCTCGCCGTCTATTGTTTCTCCATGTGAAATTTTGTAAGTTACTTGTGTCTTTATCTGCAGTAACACATAGGTTCGCTTTGTTTTGTTTTTTTTGTTTTTTTTAGGTAATGAAGGACTTGCCCTTCACTGGCGCCCAAATTGTCTTATGTAGCGCAGTCACTAAATACTCTGTGGCAATAGATTTGTAGTACGCCTCTCGACTCCAATGAGCACCATCTTATTTACAATACGCGGAAGGCAGACTGGTAATAATAAACTGAGCATGTCACGGGGTCTGAATCAGATAAATTCTATTGGTACCGACTGGGAAATTCTACTGCCAAGTCGTTAACAACAAAAACATTAATGAAAACAGTTGGAAGCGTAACTCCTTTGCTTAGCAGGTGTCGACTTCTTGCTCGTTCCTGATTAGTCATTTCAAAAGCCAATAAAAAGATTTCGGCGCGTCTTGTTTTCCGTCATATTTATCTCTTCTGAGTCATGTAACCTTCCACTGACCATGTTAAATATATCGTATTTCAGAAATACGATATATTCCAATTATATTTATGATAATTACAAATACATGCGATATGAAAATACTACCTAACTAATAAATAAAAGATATTTACAGTGTAACTCTGATATAAGAGACCCTGATATAAAAGAAACCCGGATATAAGAGAGATTGTCTCCGGTCCAGAATTAGAGCCATACTTACCTAAACAAAATAGACCAAACCCGGATATAAGAGACTTCTTCTCCGGTCTCGACAACTCTCTTATATCCGGGTTACACTGTATTAGTTCGACAGTGTATTTTTTTTTCTTTTTTTCGTTTCTTAACCATAAAATCCTTGACTCTGTTATACTCCCACAATGTTATAATTAGGCTTATTAAGAAACAATACTAAGGAGACGAATTTGAGGAGGAAATCTGGAAACATCTATTCTTCAAATGAAAAATCTTGCCTGTCTATCTACAAACATCTATAAAAGTAAGCTTTTGAGAAAAAAAATGATTTCACAGCTCGGTTCGAAAGAACATATGTTTTGTCGATGAGAATAGTTAAACTTTCAGCGACTATACAAGTATAAGAGGAAGTTATTACACAATCTCTCCTTAGTTTTCTTTCCGTATTATTAAAAAGATAAATCTTGATTTGTTTCACAAAATATTTATCATCCATATGTACACAATTTTAATTATTTTAGTCAATGTTTTTTTAAGCAGAATCGCGTAGTATTCTTTGTACTTTTTTTCTATTTCTTTCTTTCTTTATTTATTTCTTGCTTGCTTGCCTTTAAATGCTTTGCTTCTATTTACTTCGTGTGACCCATACATACACATATTTTCCTTCATTTTCTCAATGTCATATCCCGTTCTAATATGAATATATACTTGAAAAACACGGTGAATAAAATAAGTAAATGTTTATTGTAAAAAAAACAGTACAATAAGAATAAAGGTAACAGTTATGCACAAGGTCGTCGCAAGTCAATCAAGTAGCGAGTTCTACTATTGGAAGGTCTGTAGTTCTCTCGTGAGTCTGAGTCGTACTGAACAGATCCCGGCTAAAAATATTTACCAAACTCCTCACGGGGTAGGATGTGGCACAAAGCCGAGCTTAATGTGGAGCAATCCGAGCCCGTAGGTTCGGCCCCAAATTTCCCGTAACCCTGCATGAACGGGTTCGGGTCTGTCTACCTACCCGGACGAGTTTTTGTCCTTCGGCATAGCCTTGTCAGTGTTACTCTCTGTCCACAGTCATAGATCTCGACAACAGCTAAGAACTAAGTAAAAGATCCCAGATAGCCTCTGTAGTCCGTTAACTTACAGATACTTATAGGCATTTAATACCTATAGTGTAGTCACTCACCACACATATTAATATTACTCTGAGCATAACTGTTGATTTTCTTTCTTTATACAGTTACTATCTTTTTTCTACTGATTTGTTCTATTAGGTTGGTACAAAAATAATGTCGTTTTCTCACATATGTTACTATGTGAGAAAACGACATAATTTTTGCACCAAGCTAATACTTTCTTTCCTAATTATTCATCTTTTGCTAGCGGTCATAATTCTTCTAGAAGATCAACCGAAAACCGATACGCCCGAAAAATAAGGTAAAATCGCGATAAGAAATAACTAAAATCCAATTAATCCGTTTCTGAAATCCAAGCATATCAACAAAAATATATTTTATACAGAATAACGTTAGTTTTACAGGCATAAAGCAACAAGAAATACAGAGGTTCTAGTAGGATCACGAAAGTTAAGCAAAGTCAGCAGCTGAGATTGACGACTGCTTAGGACTACCAGATGCCTTAATCTTGGATATGCGGCTGGTGTAAATAATAATAACGTGGAATTATTAATTAGAGATTCGATTTCCAGTTTGGGTTTGTTATATTTACTTCTGCGAAGAAACTCATATGAAAATTATGAATCCACCTCTTCTCCACCAGCTATGGGTTAATCAGTATCACTTGTATCACTAAATCATCATTTTCTCAAAAAGGAAATTCTTACAATCAAAAAATATTTTCTGGCTTTAAATAACCTGCCGTAGAAAACGAATCAGGCAGAAATCAAAATGATATAAATATAAATGATAAATACCAAAAAGAATGAATATTTAATTTCATTTTTGCCATTATTGGAGAATCTTGTTGGCCTATGAAAGTCGGTGAGGAGAACATAGTGAGGGGCAGTGTTATTGTTGGGAAGGGCAGTCCATGATTCATAAAGATTACAGTTTAGACTTTTCCTGCGATTATTTCATTTCTGCGTCTCTTTGTGCCACTAGAACCTACCTGAGAATCTTATTCTCACCAAAAACCTATCCAGGCAGATTTTTTTTTCTCTGCTTTAAAATTTGTTATAAATGTGACATGGTATTGTCATCAAGCTTTTTACGACACGGCTTGCTGCAGCTTTTTCGGGTGGTATTTTTTGACAAAACTTTGGACCTCACTCCATTTTGACCCAAATGTTGTTAATCATTGGAAAATTGACAATGTATACCTCATGTTCTCCTTCCTGTCTCCATTCTCCTTCTCTTCCTCTGAAGCTGTAGCCCCGGCTGTCATTTGTTGCTGTTCCAGGTGATAGTCTTCGGTGGTCGGCTCCTCCTTGTGTTCCTCTTCTAATTCCTTCTCCAACCTATCCACTCACTTCGAAGCCCAGGGATTTTACCAAAGATAAACTCGGAACTTTCTTTGGGCCCATGATAGCTTAAAACATAAACGACGTAAAAACCTTATTTAAAAAGAAAATTTTCAGAATTATTATAGGTGATATGCTCGCTTAGGCAGAATGAGTCAGGACCCTGGCTTGGCAAATGAATAGCAAATGCATTGGCTCGTAACGGACGGATTTTCTTGTTCGACATGTACAGTTCCAGAGATTTATTTTCGACAAAAAAAATGAACGATACCAGAATCGTAAGACTAAGAAGGAGTAAATAGTAGTGTCTTCTGCATAGATGCCTATTTGGGAACTGATTACATAGGGAAGATCAATAGCGAAGTTCGGAAACAATGTAGGGCCCAGGATATAACCTTGGGGAACATCTGCATTCCTGAGAAAGGAACTGGAGGAGAATCCGTTAGGGACGAGCTTTATTATGAAGATTTAGATACAGTGTAACCCGGATATAAGAGACCCGGATATAAGAGAAACGCGGATATAAGAGATATTTTCTCTGGTCCCAAATTAGAGCCTGTGTTAATGTATATAAAACAGACCAAACCCTGATATAAGAGAAAACTGGATATAAGAGACTTCTTCTCCGGTTCCGACAACTCTCTTATATCTGGGTTACACTGTATTGTTTTAAAAAAGTTTATTTCATTAATTAACTGTCTTTAATTACTGACATTTTATTCGAGGATTGTTTTGATTTTCATATCAAAAATCGTTCTGTTTAGGAATATCGTCTTTTATAGTGCAGAAAATCCTTTGAAATTTGCACTTAATTTGATTTTCAGCAAGTTGGCACCTATTTTTAAAACTTTCTTTAACTGTAATATGCCAAATTATGAATGAAATGCTCATTTAATATTTTTGTTTCAAAGATTTCAAGTTGTAAATATATCTTACTTTGCAGAGCGATAGCTAGCGGGCGAAGGCTGCTAGTATTTTTTCTAAATTTCAACTGAGAGTAACGATAAAGTTTGGCCCATTTATTTTCTTATTAGTGAACAGCTGATCATACCCGTGTTATTATCTTATTTCTCTTTCATTTCGTCAGATTATTTTTTTTTTCTTTGAATTTTATCTCTAATTCTTTTTCGGACAGCCATCTACTACTTACAATTTTTTTTTTTACTGAAGAACTTTTTTACTTGTAATTATATTCTTTGTTGACAATGTTTACCTCATGTTCTCCTTCCTACTTTCCATGATGCCAGCCTCCATTCAATATCAACGAAGGACTTCGTTTGTAAGAAAGGAAAAACAGCAAAGAGGCTGACGTTTGCGCATGCCCATTAGAAAAATGTTCGAAACAAATAAATAAGCTGAGAAGTAAAATGATATTCATTACAATTGAGTTCTTTGCTTTGGTCTTTTGAGGAATTAATCGTTGTTTTTAACTTGCGGGGCAAAAACAAAATGATGACAGAAAGAAACGCATCAAATGATCACAAAATCTATTTTCTTTTAATTTATGATTGGTCGAAATTTTTCTTTTTCTCAACGTAATCATTTCTCAGATTTTGTACATTTGTTTTCCGTTTATGTCTTTTGTTCCATCTGATGACAAAGCATGTTTATTTCTATCTCTGATTGGAGAGCCGGCAATGCGTAGGGTTTTGCATCTCCGACCAGGAGAAATATTAGAGAAATATTCCTGCTTAACAGATATATCCAACATTTTTTCTTTCCTTGAGTTACACTTAAGGATACACATATATACAAATTTATATAGTTGCATAGATGTATATACATACTGTTTATCTGCCTATTGTTATGTTTATGCATACATACATACATATATATATGTGTGTGTGTGTTTGCATATATATGTATATATATATATATATATATATATATATATAAACATATATACACATGTATGTCTTCATATGTATATGAAGCGATTAATACATATATACATAAGTATAGATAAACAAATAGATTGTGAATTGAAGATAGATAAGTAGTTTATGTGTATAACTACTTGTCTATCTTCATTTCTCAGTCTATTTGTTATAGATAAATATAATATAAATAGATATAGACATAAATACACATATACAAAGAGCGATGTAGACATATATTTCATATATATATATATATATATATATAGAGAGAGAGAGAGAGAACATAGATAGAAATATAAATTATGCATAAGATAGATAATTAGAAATATATAGACATGAAACTAGACCTACATGCATAGATATATCAACAAAAAGATACATAAAGAGTAAAATATATAGATACACATATACACAAACACAATATATATATATATATATATATAGAGAGAGAGAGAGAGAGAAAGAGAGAGAGAGGGAGAGAGAGAGAGAGACATACGTAAATATATATCGACAAATATAGACTGAGATCTGGAGGCCTAGATAGATATAGGTTGGTGCAAAAATAATGACGTAATAATGTCGCTTTTTGACCTATTTTTAATGTCAAAAAACGACATTATTACGTCATTATTTTTGCACCAACCTAATAGATAAGTAGATAGATGCATATATATATATATATATATATATATATATATATATATATATATATATATATATATATATATAATAAAAAGGTTCAAACACTAATATTCCATTGGAATCGTAAATACGATCCAATTCATTAGACCTACAAATTCAAAAGGAAAACAAAAAGAAACTCCGGAAATAAAAAATAAAATTCAGAGATAGTGTAAGTATGGGAGTGTTGGACGAATGTTAGAGCTAAAGAGAGGGGTAACAGACGAAAGAAGGTGGGGGATTAAAATTTAACAGAGAGAAGTTTTAGCGAGGAGAGTCAAAGACGGTTTAAGTGAGAGAAATATAAATTTTGTCGGATGTCTAATACACTAAAGATATAACCAGAAAGGATACAATTTGTGGTGACGTACACACAATAGACGATCTAATCTTAAAGATCAGAAGAAGAGGGAGGGAGAGGAAAAGAAAAGGGGGTGGGGGAAACTAAAATTGAAGGGCATTTACTGAAAGGGCCGCTGTGTAATTAAGAAAATTTGACAAAATTAATATCGACTACAGGTTACAAATCAAATATAAACATATAAAAAATAAATATAACGATTATCTAATCTAGCAAGGACCTATATTTCTATGTTCAAAAACACATGCATATACACACATACACAATAACATATACACGTATATACATACACATAGGCGTGTACACATATACTCACACATATACCTATATAGACATATATACGCACACACACATATATATATATATATATATTCATATGCATATACATATATATACATACACATACATATATGTATACATATACATACATAAATACCAACACATACATACATACATATACACATACATCCATACACATCCATTTCTACATATATATACATTTACGCAAATATATACATACGGACATCCACATACGTGCACATAAACATATATACATAAAACCATACATCTCCATACAATTACATACACACATCTAAACAAATAAACAATATATCCCTATATCTATCCGTCTAACTATAAATACATACATATATACATACATATGCACCCATATACAGATATATATGAATACATACATACCAAAATATACACACACACACATATAATCACATCTGCATACACATCTACCTACATATACATTCATCCATATACGCATACATATATATATATACATACATATATACGCATGCATATATATATATATATATATATATATATATATATATATATATATATATACATACATACACATACATATACATATATACCCTCCTACATATATTCACATATACACACATACACACACAAGTACGCACATATACATATTCATATAAATCAAAATGTAAAATCTAAAAAATAATTACATAGCGAATCACATAAACATACACAATGATATATATAGATAAAGAATAGATAAACATAATAGTCATTCCATTAAAATGTCATGCCTGATGTCATTGAACCAAGATGGAACTGACATAAGTGACAACGTGTTATAAAACGGTGTTTATGTTTTGAATCGTTTCTTATGTCTACATTTAGAAAATATCTCATTTCGAAGATTTAGCAACTCATCTTGATTCTTATCTTTAATAATAACATTTTTTCCGCCATACACAGATCACACCGATCGTGGAAGTGTTCTGGCTCTTGATAAGTATCTCCATTTGTGGAGATAGTCCCTTATCCACGAGATCCCAGTAGTGTTTGGATAAGGAAGTTTGAATTCTGAGGTATCTATAACTAAAACAGCGTTTATGTTTGTATAGACGCTGCTTCCAATCACTGGCGGATATATCTTTTTTTTTTCTGGTTTATATTTTCCTCGGGTAAGATTGTTGCCTCGTATACTACATTTTCATACTTACATTTACCCCCGATTGGACAATGGTCTTTATTCCTACAATTGCAGGTAGAGTTACTAGATTGAGTTTCATTACTATGATAGTTTCTAAGTATTCTACAATTATGGGAATATATGATTTTCTCCATATTTCTAACGCATGAGTAACTAATTTTCAGTGTCTTTCTATTGAAAATTTTACTTAGTTGATGTTTAGTATGAATAAAATATATATGTATGTGTATGCATGTATGTATATGTATATATATGTATGTGTATGCATGTATGTATATATATTTATATATTTTGTATATGTATGTGTATATTTAACACTAATATTATCTATCTATCTATATATATATATATATATATATATATATATATATATATATATATATATATATATATATATAATTTACAGGCGAGGCAAAACTTTTGGAAACATTTGACATCAGTCAAAATTAACAATTTTCCGGATTAGTGTATATCTATCTACAGTAGTGTGACCATTATCTATCTATATATCTATCTATCTCAGTCCGTTCATATATATATATATATATATATATATATATATCGAAGGGTATTAATATCTAAATCTATGTTCATAACCCTCTTTCTCTCTCTCTCACATTCTCTCTCCCTCTGTCTCTCTCTATATATATATATTTATCTATACATTATCTTCATTATGATGGTTCAACTTTATTATTCTCTTATTACTGCGTCAGTATTTCATTTTAATTTGGGATCGCTGAGTGACGAATATTACAAGGTAATCTGACTAACAAAGATCTTCTGTCTCGTTGTATAATCTTATTTTATTGTCCTCTCATATTTCCTTAGTGTCTTTCACTCCCAGTAACCACTTATCTCGTACTGGGTTCATTGCCCTGCCATGAATGATGGAATTTTAATAGTTTGGTTTTCGTTGCATTGAATGTGGCTAGTCGGAAGTTCCCCAACTAAAATGTTAGAGATAGCTCAAAAATGAAATCAGCTGCCATGCTCGGATCATCTAGAGTGTTTATCCTGTGGGTTGGTATCAGAAATAATCCAGAGCAAGCATTCATGGCGCACATAAATCTACCAATCATCAGTACAATATTTCTGCCATATCTGGTTTAATGCTCTTGCTATGTATCTACATATTCTCGAAATAATCCCACGTAATGTTATGGATCCAGACATGGCATCTCGACTTCAGTCACATCCCACTGTCGTAAAGAGGCTTCTCTCTGTCTTTTCTATAAATATGCCTATGGCAATTCTTAAAATATGTTCTCCTTTCAACCTTCGACTGCTTGAATTCAAGCTTACTACTAGACTGGTGACTAGATCTCATCGTTATACTGCTAAAATAGCTAGATAAAACCGTATGTACTATTCTAATAGTTACATTTCTCGCACTTTTCACTCGTGGAATTTTGTTCAAGTTTCTTGCTTTCCTGCCAACTACTACCTTGAAAAATGTAGATGCAACAGCCACCACCGTTTTCTCTGGTCTTGAATCCTGCACTTTTTACCCTTTCTCTTCAGTAAGGTCTTTACATTCACTTTAACTCTTAGTAACCCCTGGCGTGTTAGTGGCAAATAATGCAAAAATAATATTTCTATCTCAACTCGCCTCCAACGTCTGGTTACCGAAGTAACTGTTTTGATTTCCAGTCTAACCTACCCACGTTGTGATTTGATCTTAGGCAGAAAAAAATCAATCAGTCGCCGAGCCGTAATGCAAGCCAGTCTGTCCTGCTATTTACTTTATTTTTTTTTTTATTGATGTTCCAGTTTTCTTTATTTCTTTCTTTTACCCATAGCTGAAGGAGAGTATTAGCACGTAAGCGAATGTAATGGATTCGACTGGAATTCGAACTCGGCTCTCCGATTCCTCAATCCAAGCCGCTATCCATTACTCCACCGTGCCTCCATACTCCACAGTGCCCCCATACTCCACTGTGCCTCCAAAACGGAATAGCACATTATTTATGAGGTATTGGCAGAAGACGGGAAATTCCTTTTCTTTTCTTTTATTCTTTCTGTCTCCCTTCCACTCTTTCTTTCTTTCTTTTTTCTCTTTCTTCCATTCTTTCTTTTTCTCCTTCTATCTTTCCAGCTTTCTTTCTTTCTTTCTTTTCTTTCACTTTTCTTTCTTTATTTTTCCCATTCTTTCTTTCTTTCTTTTCAGTGTTTCTTTCTTTCTTTCACACATCTTTCTTTTTTTTTCATTTTTCTCCTTTCTTTCTTTTCAGTTTTCTTTCTTTCTTTTTTCTTTCCTTTTGCTTTTCTTTCTTTCTTTTTTCATTCTTTTTTTCTTTCACTCTTCTTTCATTTTTCTCCTTCTTTCTTTCTTTCATTTCAGTTTTCTTTTATCTTTCTTTCTTTTTTCTTTCTTTCTTGCCTTTCACTATTCTTTCTTTTTATCTTTTTTCTCTTTCTTTCTTTTCAGTTTTCTTTTTTCTTTCTTTCTTCATTTCTTTCTTTTTTCTTTCTTTCTTTCTTTCTTTCTTTTTTCTTTCTTTCTTTCTTTCTTTCTTTCTTTCTTTCATAATTGATTTCGTAGCGAGAAGACAGAAGACAAGAGAAACAAATATCCTCTTGGGCAGTATATTGGATAGGGAGAAAGCAATAACTGTTTCGAGAATTTTGAGCATTACAACGATTTTTTACTTGGTTATTCGTCAAACTAACTTCCGTTTTCTTATAACATCTGAAACCTTGCAGATAGAATTAACGTCTTGATTTCCCCTTCAGACAGTTACCATTCATCGTTTTAGGGAGAAATCTAAAGAAGGGTACTACCTTATCGAAATCAGTACTTCACATTCAAATGGGATTTTCGTAAAGAAACCCAACAAATCGTTCATGAATTGAAATAACTTTCCAAAAAATGGTTCTATCACAATAAAGTTTAATCATTGTATCGGGAAAGATTAATGTATAATGTCTAAACAAATATGTTGTTGGAGTGTATAGTTTTATTTACAACAAATTGCATGGTGTAATCGAAAGAAATATTCTAGTTTATAAGGTTGGTCCGACTATGAAACGCTAAGTGTTCAACTGTGAAATTTTCCGTGCATTAATTTGAACATCAAATTATTAATAACAATTCTTCAGTATCTGTCTATATTTGTGAGATGAGGTATTATGTACACTATTTACATTATTCGGACTATTGTCCTCATCTTTGTCGCTATATCTATCTTCAGGTAGTTGGAATGTCGAACTGAACCCTTTATTTCGTTCAATAGAGTAGACTGTTCTAGTTTCACGGGTCATGTTTAATGGATGTCAATTAGCAGTTATCCACCGCCTTAACTAGGTATTGAACTCACACATTTTGGGGTCCTGTCACTGGATCTAACCAACGCCTTTATAAAAAAAAACAATTCTTCTTTCCAGGTAAACTGATGACTCAGTATTCAAAGTAAGACCTCAAAAGTAACCAGTAAAATCTTTTGGAAACGGACAAATTTTGGCGTTATGCTGTTAAACTTTACCAACAGAAAAAAGGATCTAGCTGCTAAGGACATTGATGCTGACCCTGTTGCTACATTAGGAGCTTTATCAAGGGGAAAAACTGAATTCAGGAGAGAAAGGTATAGTCTAGACGTCCACCTGTTGCCATTACCGAGAAAAAACATTGATTGTGTTCATCAGAGTGATGGATGACAGGCAAATAACTATAAATCATATAGTCAATCTACATTATTTACATCATTCAAACTGTTGACATCGTCTTTATTGCCATATTTACCTTCAACTTCTCTGCATATTTCTGAGATGAGGTACTGCAATTATTTTCATTATTTACATTGTTCGGACTGTTGTCCTCATCTTTATAGCCATATTCACCTTCAACTTCTGCCTATATTTCTGAGATGAGGTATTCTAATTATTTAAACCATTTACATTGTTTGGACTGTTGTCCTCATCTTTATTGCAATATTCAACTTCAACTTCTATCTATATTTCTGAGGTGAGTCATTGTAATTATTTACATTACTTACATTGTTCAGACTGTTGCTATCATCTCTATTGCCATATGATGTAATGATAATACATGCACCTGGGTTACCCCTCACAGTAATATGATTGGCTGGTGTCAGCCATAAATACAGACTGATGTGGAGGTACAGGACTACGCCTATTGTATTCAGCTATTGCCTACGCCTATTGCCTACCACTACGACGAGGACCAGTCCATTATGCCGACCTGCTAGATTGTCCTACCCAATTACGGTAGCACAAATCCACTTTGCTACTTCGAACAAATATATCCCTTTCCGGGACATATCACCATATTTACGACGTAATGGCCGTTGCAAGCTCTGCCCTTCTTCATATGATTTGAGTTTCGAACTGAACACTATTTTATCCACCGGGGTAGATTGTTCTATTTCCGCCTGCATTGACTCTTTCCGATGTTTCAATTATATTCTTTTAAATCAACTCTCAGTTTTGTTCACCACCACAGTTGCCAAGTATTGAACTCACAACTCTTTTGGTCAAATCACTGGATCAAAGCAAAGCTTTTATCCAGTGAGCGTTATGTCATTGATGAAAAAATGAAGGGTTTGTTTCGAAATTTCAATCACCTGAAGAAGGACACAAAATAAAAGCATTGGCTGGATACAGTGACTGAGATATCCAGAAGAGGCACGGCACGTGGAACTATAACAATCTACTTCGATGGACGAAATAAAGGGTTGAGTTCGAAATCGCAATCACCTGAAGAAGGCTGTAGCGTATAACGGCCGAAAAGTCGTGAATATGGGGATTAACGTCAAGAGAGAAATCCTAAATCATCATCACACTCTATAAATTGTGGTTGTTAGTTGACATTTTTTCGCTTCCTTTTTTCGATGATGTTGAACAAAAAAAATCTACTGGATCTGTGTTTCAACAAGCCGTTTAAATATCGCATTCGGTAATACTGGAACGAGTGGATATTTAGCGGGGGAAAGTCCTACAGACTATCGGAATAACCCACGGAAACCACACCCAGTCATAAGATATTATAGACTGTGGCAGTTAATTGACAATATCTCCCCACCGTTTTTCATTAGAATTTGAGTGAAAAGAAAGTATAAGCGTAATAGATATATTTAATAAATTCAAAATATTTTAAAATACGGTTTTTTAGACGTGGGGGTGGAATTTGTACGCCAAATAGAGAATGAAACCTACATTTTAACATAAAAAAATGGGAGTCGTCATCTACGTCCAATCGTCTTGTACGCCAGCATATACAGTAGTTGGATTGGTTAGTAAGCTGGTCTTGCCGGATCAATTACGACTGAGTAGTGAGTTCGATTCTCACTGGGTGCCCCATACTTTCGGCCTTGTGCCACATCTAATCCGAGCTTAGCGACTCAGTATACGGTAATTAGATTTGTACTCAATCGGAGAGAGTGTGAGCGGAACGGTTTACCCAACATGAAGGTATATGTCACTGAATGGTTATTCAATACTTTCATCAAAGCCCCTCATCATACAACGCAGCGTTGTGTATGGCGTATATACCTGTTGTACGCTGATCAGTTTGGGTAGCATAAGCTTCGTTTATTTGGACCCAATCATTAATCCGTTGGCATTCTTCTTAGTCAATAAATACTACTACTATTTTAGAAATATAACTTCAATATTTGAATTTTGATCAAATTCTAATTAATATTAAGTTAATGATCAAATATGTCAGGTGTCAGTTCCACGAGTTTAGAATACTTATGAAAATTTGCCTATGCCTTATTAGTATCTGAGATTAATCTCTTTAACAAAACATTAGAAAGCAATTATAGATATGAATGCTGGCCATGGGCACCTCGAGTCGGTGTAATGGTTAGCAAGCTTTTCTAGTTAAAGCAATTACGAGTGAGTTCGATCCTCGCTGGGTGCCCCATACTTTCGCCCCTGTGCCGTATCTAAGCTACACTTGGAAAATCATTATGAATGCTGACCATTACGTAAAGAAGTAAGCGGGTTACAAACAAAAATAGTTTTCAATTTCACTAAAGCAGACGTTAAACACATGAATGTTTTATTGATTTCTTTATTTTACCGTTATATATTTTTTTTTCTTTTTTTCTTTCTATAAGAAGAAGAATTTACTATTCGGGATGACACGGTGGGGTAATACAGGCATTGGAAAATCTGCATCTTTCATTGGAAATAAACTGCATGAAGTGAATACCAATCAAACCCAGTTATAGACATTGAAACTGTAACAATGATATTGAAATTTACAATAAACACAGATAGAGAAATAAAACAAAATGGGCCGCCCAGAGATAGTGATTACAGACAAGAAACGCAGAATCCACTTTACATGGCGGTAAAGATATATTACCGTCTGTAGAAAGACGGTAATATATCTTTAAAAGTTATTAAAAATAACTATCAAAATGCAAATAATTTGAAGAGACTATCTCAAAGATTTGGTGCAAGAAGTCAATATTTCCGGTTGTGGCCCCTGGGTTGATAGGGAAACGTGGTGGAATATTCATTGAAGGTATCTCTGGCAGCCGATGCTTTACAGAAATATAAAAAATATATAGAAGAAATTATGACGCCGTTACGGAACTTAGGAAGCAGAATGGAAATGAATATTGACGGAAAATTCAAAGAAATAATTGTATCCTGTAATATGTACGTCTTCAGGTGAAAATAATGCATATATGATTTAAGGCGATTACAAGCTAGATTTTGGAGAAAAATGCATTTTTTTTTATGTCAACCATGCCTATTACTAGATCTCGTTTACTATGGAACGAATCTCTAGAGTGTGACATATAGTGGGTACCATTCTCATTTATCTAGTAATAATGCAAGAATTTTGAGTTATTTTAATTCATTCATTAAAATGATATCTGCTTTCCCCCAAAAATGACGGTAAGCAATCATTGTCTCTTCGTACAAAACCAGAATTTATATCGGCTTTGCATAAATTTAAAATTAATATATTTTATTTTAGATATGCATAAGTATAACTGAATCTTTAGAAATCGTGACAAAGAAAAAAACATCAGCGTTTAAATAACCAGTAATATCAGTCCTCACATATGATGGTGAATCCTGGACAATTTCCTCCATGATGAAGAGATTACAGGTGGAAATAGATATGCGATTCTAAAGAAGTAAGCCGTGAATTCCATAGACGGGATGCATAATGAACTAAGGAGTCTTTAGTAAAATGGAAACGTGCCGTCGCCCCCTCTGTCTTTTGTACAAATACTTTCATGGTAACTGCTTCGATGAGCTGCTTTCGCTGATTCCCAGCCTTCAGGAATTTATGCGTTCTACTAGGCTGGCATCTCGCTCTCACACTTTCACTGTTTAAACTGTTAAATGTTGCCGTCTCTTCGTTTCTATTTCCCTGATAGCTATAATCTCCAACTATTCAAATTTAATGTCAATCGACGTCTCCAGATGCCTTGATCTACCCCCTATCCTTCTCCTCATCTTTTCTTCTATCACTCTTATTTGCTCTCGTGACCCCTTGCGTGCTAGTGGCTTCCCGCCTTGCTTCCGGTGAAATGCATCCCTCCACCACCCCACAAAAAAAAACACAAAAACAAAAAATAACAACACAAAAACAAAAAAACAACACAAAAAAACAAAAAAAAAACAGAAAAAAAACAGAAAATATTAAAAAGAGACATTGGAAATTTCTCTGGAAGAATCTTGGAGTACAAGCTGGTCAGGAAAATATCGAACAACTTGCATAGCGGGCTAATGCCAGTGGATGGAAGAACAGTTTATTAAGAGCTAGAAAAGAATGAAAATAGTGGATCGCCATGATAGCAAACGTCCTGCATTAGCGAAATACATAGAAGATAGAATTAAAACCTGATTTTCAATATCTTAAAATTACAACCGTTTCTTTACAAAACCCTAATTAATACTCTTTTGTCTTTAATCTGTAATTAATTGAATTTTAAATTAATTTGATTTGAATTTTAAATTAATTTGATTTGAATTTTTTTTTAATTTAATCATACCACATTTTACGGTCAGTAGATATTAGTGAAAGTCTAGGTATACATTTTTCATGTTTACTCTGATTTATCATTTCAAGCCGCTAACGATCATCCCTCCGAATTGCAGTCGAGTTCTTTATGTTAACTTACGAGGAAATACTATTAGAAGAGCTATGAATTAACTGATTGTCCCCACAACTGTGGGTAAATAGCAGAAGACACTGAGCTCCATAATATTGGTTGGCAAACAATCTAGGAGAAGGAAAACTAATCTGCGGACGGTTGCGCTCCGTCAGCTTATCGTGCCCAAAAGTATTTATGCATATCGCTTCCACTACGACCCCCGAGATGACGGGACCCATAATATTGATCATAGAGCGTGCTCCACATTTGCGCAATGTAAAGGCTCAGAGTGAGTGTCTTATTCACTACTAAAACAGAAAAATACGAGGATATCTTGCCAAAAAACCTTTACAGGAAAGATGCATTAAACTCATCTATAAATCTAACCGAGTTGCTTCTAAGATTAGTGTAAGAAGAAAATAGATTGCAAGACATACATGATAGCCACTAATCAATGGCATGGGTATTTAGTTGATTCAGGATCATGAAATAAGGAATAGTTTCAGACAATTTCTGAGTAAATTTCTAATTATTTTCATTATTATCCCGATGTTTCGACCTTTGTGCCCTCCAGCCTTCTTCAGGTTTCTCTCGATCCATTAACCTTCGGACAATATCGAATGAAACCCATTGAATTAATTCCATGATTGAATATTTAAATACGTTCCACTGATTGCATGTGTAAAATACCTTCCTTCATACAATGAATATTACCAAATTGTTTATATCATTATGAATGTCGCATCATTGTGAATTACAGTACGCTGGTAAGAATGTACATGTGATGCCACTAATAAATTGGGTTCTTCTGTTTGTTCTGATGTAATAACGTGTGTTTTGGTGGTAGTATTCGGAGAGGCTTTGTACATGAAAATAGACTACACTACATGACATTTCTCATCTACAAACGTGTACGATGTTTCAATTTTCTATCTCGTTATATGACGACTGATTACAAACGGTTAAGACCCATGTAAAGACAAACATATTTCCATTTCTTCAATAATTCATTGTATAATGACTCGCCTGAAACTGGAATCCTTTGTCGACGTTGTTCCCGATCATCTGCGTTTTAAACAAATTACTTTCGAAACATAATAATTATAGTTCATTTCGTCTGGAGAATGAGAACTGGGAAATTTTCTAGGCTTTTTTTTTTTTTTATCAGTTTACCCCATTGAAGGTGATAACACAACTAGTATTCAAGTGGCTATTGGGAGTGAAAAAAAAAACAAAAAAACTTTAGACTAACCTGAAACCCAATCTTAAGCAAGAAACCAATAATAAATTTCTACTCATTTTCATAAAAGCTGGGAGGAAAAAAAAAGTAAATGAGTTTATGCGAAGACGTTAAAAGTATAGTTTTGAAGCAGAATGAAGAAACCGTAAACACAATGTCTTAACTGAAAAAAAAGTATAAATAACTGCTCCTCTTCAAAATACCTTGGTGCAATTTGAACTGGGCGATATGTGATCTTATCTACTCATTATTTCTAAGCTCATTCCTATAAACTAAGGAAATTGTGAAAGTGGTATGCCTTTATTATATATCAAATGCAATTAAAATGAAAATATTTACTGTTGTTATAACCTGATATTAAATTGATTACATTAAAAAAATGTATTGTTGCAAGATGGGTAAAGGGTATATTTTCAATACTGACGGTAAAATAGTAATTAATATTAACGGCCATCCCTGTTAAGACGATAAACTACATCCGCGTCATCTGATCCAGCTCTTAATTGCTGGTGATCCCAGGTCCGCTCTGACCCTGAGTGGTAGCACCTGTTAGGGCCCCAGCTATTAGCGAATAGCTAACCCCCAAACTGGGGTCAAATCACTATGAATGTGTAAAAGTAGGTTTTAGTCCCAGTAATACATTTTACATATAGTAATATATGAAGGAGGAGGCACAGAGGAGTAATAGATAGCGACTCGGATTGAGAAATTGGTGAGCGGATTTCGAATTCCAGTTGAATCCATTACATTCACTAACGTGCTAATAACCTTGGGAAAGATATGGATCCTCTTCTCCCATCAGCTATGGGCAAATAGCAGGACAGGCCGTGTTCTATAGCCTTGGATGTCAATTGGTCTAACGAAGAAAGAAATGGTAACCTACTGTAGTAAAAAATCTGTCTTATCACTCATGTAATGAAAAATACAGGATCGCCTAAGCGTGAATCAAGCATGGCACATAACTAACTGAATGCATTTTTACAAAGAAATATTACCAGCAATATATTATTACCAGCAATATATTATTACCAGCAATATATTATTACCAGCAATATATTATTACCAGCAATACATTAGTAGCAATAAAATTTTTGTCGGCATTAAACAATGTCGCCCATTATGGACGATATGCCGTAAAACAAAACAAACCAAATATTTATTTGATTTTTTAAGCTTTGCTCTTTCATAAAAATCAATGTGACTAAGTGCAGTATTGAGTTTACTTTTAAAAAGAGTTTCATTTACACATTGTAGCCGGCAGAAATTCTAAAAAGACTCTACAGCAAGGAAGCGACAACAAATAACCGTTTTCTCTTTGGAAATAAAGTTTTATGCATCTGCATATGCCAGGTCAGGTAATTTTCGGTCAGGTAATTTGGTCTCGAAAATTTTCATGGTGTGGACGTCCAAGTTCTTTCAATATTGAGTATATTTGACAAAATTCCGTAGAAAACTTCAATAGAAATGGTAAAAAAAAACAGTTTTGTACAAGTAAAATAACTTCAAGAAACTCGGAAATCTTCCTGAATAATCTAGGATGTTCCCCCATTCACTGAGTACTTCTCAACTTAATCAAATAGTTGCTGTCTGATCGTCATCGAAGACTGGAAAGGATTCCAAAAATTCACGATGACTTTTATATATAAATAATATCCATCAAAAACAAGAATGCAACCACTCACTGGAAAAAAAAAAGTATCCCCATCAAAAAGGACTTCACTCGAAAAAAATGGTTTAACCTTTATGTGGTAGGTTATGAAGCGGGTTTTCTTGAAGCACTGGAAATAAAAAAAATTAAAAAAATAAAACTAGAAGAAAAAGAGCGTATGACTTACACGATAATTAAAAGAGTGCATATTGATGTTTTGGATTCTCCAAAGACAATTGTCTTTGGAGAGCCCGGGGGTTGCCATCTACTCTTCATTTGCTGCTGTACGAACACAAACGTACATGCACAAACACGCACAAACACACACAAACTGAGATATAATTATAAATATAAAAAAGAATATTATAAACAGGAAAATATAATTTTAAGAAGAAAAAATGACATGAAAAATACAAGAATATAAGAAGAAAAAAGAAAAAGAAAATAATTATATTCATAATTAAATACCCAAAATTACCGAAAAATCCAAGTCATCCATATGAAATATCCCTTGAGATGTTTTAAGAATAACCACGTTATTTCCAGTTGGAGCAGTTCAGCGATGAGGAAATGATTGCTCATGGAACAAGGAAGCATTTCCATAAAATGCAATGCCAGCCTTCTCCACCAGAAAACATTTTACTGCCATGTCGGGGATTATTTTCTACAAGTAAATGAACGGGAAAACAGTCTCAGATCGATTGCCAGCGTAGCGTGTGAAACTTGATTTAGCAAATCTGCGCTAGCGTTTCTCTACACTTTCAGGCAAAAACATATTTACAATGATGACAAAAATTGAGATACTGACATAAGTAACAAATTATATATTAACACATTGAACCCCAGAAGAAACCAAAATGGCTTTCAGGGTTGAATCTTCAAGCGTAACAGATGTACGTGCCTCTGGAACGTTCCGTCATAATTTTAGAAACTCTCTTGTACTGTTTATTTGGCCTGAGCAGGAACATCGCGATTTAACACTGACGGGGGTTAAATAAAGTGTTCATATATAAAACTTGAATCAATGATAAGTGCGTATGAAAAAGAAAGATCGTGAAAGATGAGCAGTCAATTGCTGATATCCCCTGACGAGTGGACGGATGGACCCGTCTACAAAACACTGAGGTCGGGAAGCCGAAGGTAGCATCAATCAGCTAAATGACAAAACTGTAACATTTAATTTCGAAAGACGAACAACTTAAAAAAAATATATATATTTTAATGAAACATTTGAAATTGTGTAAACAAGTAAGGTATCGAGGGGGATAACTCTGTTTTTTGATTTTTTTGCATAAGTATCACAGTTATAACAATGAAAGTAAAATAATACCTACAGTATAAATATAATAATAGGTTAGGACTATATATCAAATATGTGTGGAACCTAGCCTTATACTTACATAAATGAAATTGATATATATATATATATATATATATATATATGTGTGTGTGTGTGTGTGTGTGTGTGTGTGTGTGTGTGTGTGTGCATTTATATTTATGTGTGTTCATGTGTAAAAAGAGAGACATCATCTGTTAACATACACGAACACACACATATATATTTATCAGGGAAAATTTGGAAGAGATGTTGGAGGATTTTATATGTATATTTACATGAAAAATTAAGCCTTTGGTGATAAATGTTGATGTCAGAGTCGAAATAAGATACACACATCTCCATGCCCACACACACACACACAATATATATATATATATATATGTATATATATATATATATATATATATATATATATGTATATATATATACGTACAAACACGCATGCACGCGCGCATACACGCATGCATACACGCATACATACACACACTCACTAACATCCTTTCATTAATGCCTTTTCGATAAGTGTGCAAAAATTTTTATGTAACAAAATTCGATTACTGCATATATATATATATATATATATATATATATATATATATATATATATATATATATATATATATATATATATATATATATATATATATACACGCTATAAATTAATCGAGTACGGTAATATGGGATTATATGTGTGCATAGATATACAGTCAGCGAAGAAATTATTCGTACATCCATCAATTTCGAATATTTTTATCCATTTCTCAGAATCTAATGTCTGTATGATGCCATGTTTTTTTTATATCATAATAACCACAAAAATGGAATATAAATCTGAATTTTCCGAACAATATTTTATAGACAACAATTTGACAGGCGAATCATGCAAAATAAGAAAAGCCAAAATTATTCGTACGGTATGAAAAATAGAAAAAATTGAACAATTTGACAATATTAAAGGTAAGTTCCCTGGGCCCTCGTCTTTAGAACTTGGGGCAATCGTTTTCTAAAGATTTTGATTAGGTTTGAATAAGTCTTTTCTTGGATTTCCTTCCATCCTTCAATTGTTACACATTCTAATTCCTGAAAGTTTTTGGTGACTGAGGATTTATTCAATCTTTCGATTTTTGTAATAGATTTTTATTAGGATTCAAGTCAGGACTCATTGAAAGACATGAAAGAACTGTTCACTTTTTTTATTGAAACCACACAGTTACAGATTTAGACGTATGTTTGGGATAATTATCTTGCTGGAAAGTAAATTGCCAATCTAGATGACATTTTTTTGTAGATTTTCAGCCAGAATTTTGATGTAGTCTGTACATTTTATTATTCCTCTTATTTCAGTGTATTGTCTCTTTGAGCACAACAACCCCAAAACATCATTGGATCGCTTCCATATTTTAATGTTGTCACTGCGCTCTTTGGGGGGAAAACCTCAAATTTCTTGCTCCAAATCTTCTGTATATTATTATGTCCAAAAAGCTCAATTTTTGTTTCATCACACTGTAATATGTGTTCCCAAAACGATTTTCTTCGTCCAAGAACGTTTTGGCAAAATTAAACCGAGTAACAATGTGACATGGTTTGTGAAGAGGGGTTCGTCATATTCGGTTGACATTCAAACCATTTCTATTTAAACACTGTTGTATTGTACAAGTACTTCCGCAGATAACTATCATATCCAAACTTTTGGTGATGTCTTACAAAACAATTCTTGGGTTTATATTCACCTCACGGCACAGTTTTCGGTGACAATTTGGGTTTTCTTCCACGTCCAGTTAAATTCTCTGCCGTGCCAAACTGTTTAAAGTTCTTTTTAACGGATTGTACAGTAACTATGGAGATAACTAACAGGTTTGAAATATTGATGCAGTTATTTCCAAACATGTGCAAGTTAATAATTCCTTATCTCAAGTCAACGGTAAGCTATTTTGTCTTCTCCATAGTGTTGTTAATGTAAGAATAAAAATGGCGACTCTCTATGCACCACCATGATGGGATTATCACATATATTTTAATAAATAGTTTGAAAGCTTCACCAATAAAATAATTATGTAAATTACTTATACTTACATGTATCAATCAATTTAAAACGATATTTTCTACCGTACGAATAATTTTGTCTTTTCCTATTTTGCATAATTCGCCTGACAAATGTGTTGTATCTAACCTCGAGGCACAGTTTAAAATTGAGTTTTATATTTCTTTTTTTCATGCTTATTAAAATATAGAAAAAAGTAACATCATAAGGGCATTCGATTCTGAGAAATGGATAAAAATATTCAAAATTGATGGGTGTACGAATAATTACGTCGTTCACTTTATAAGAAATCTTATTAATGATGGTTCTATGAATATTAGTTGTTGATTTGATCCTAACTGTTGATTATCCCTTTAGTCATGCACTTGTCATTTAATAGGCAGGTTACGTTTTTTACGGCAGCTGCATTGATTTTTAGTAGTATTATTTTTTGCCGTTTTTTTTTTTTGGAGCTTGTTAATACATTATAGTTATGCTGGGATAAATAATTATCTATGTTTTATTTTCTACAGCTATAGATTATCTTAATATTATTTTTATTAAAAATCTTTTAAAATGTTTGAGAATTACCAAAGTGTTTGTGAAATTTGAAATTACTGTGGTATGGAGGCTTATTTCTTAGTACCTAATCTAATTTCATATTATGGTTGCTGCGTTCTAGCGCTTTCTTATATTTAACTTTATTATCGCCGAATATTGATTTCTTACTGGAGTTGGTCGATGACCTACATTGTACCGATTTGTGCAAATTGTCAATTATCCTTTTATGGTGGTTGAATTTTCTGTCGTTATAGCTGTTCTTGTATGTTATTATTATGTTTACGTTATCTACATCGCGCGTGCACACACACGTACACACACGCACATACACACACGCACACATACATATATATATATATATATATATATATATATATATATATATATATATATATATATATTTATATATATATATATATATGCATGTCTGGGTGTGTGTGTGTGTGTGTGTGTGTAAGATGGAAACAGCGTTGTTTTCGAAATATGAGAGTTTATGTACATGTACCACACTTAATACCTAAGAGTGTCTTTCGTCGATTTAAGACTAGCTTGAAATCCACACAACATTCCTTTATCTTTTAATAATTCCACCTTTATCACGAGAGTAAAGCTGCTAAGACACAGGCTTACTGAATGTGAAAGAATGTGAAAAAAAATAGAAATTTTATTAATGGTCGAGAAGAATAAAATTGAAATTGCACTTAATATGTTGAAGATCAGACTTCGCTGGAAAGGACGGTGCCATTAGAAAATTCTACAACCGAGAGACTTTGTTCCGCCAAAATTCTCCTGAATGTTTGTTTGTAAACAGTGTACTAAGCATATCAAAAAAGTTTTAAAAAAATAACAGAATTCACAATTGGACGTTGGAACGTACTATCACATCTGGTCTAAAAGATGACGTTTACGAGATCAACCACACCCATAAAACAGCGACGATACACAAGGAACAACTTTGGGTTAGAGTGGACATTACTGCGCTTCAAGAGACAGGTGAGAGTACACTTTCTACGGGCGGTGAATATGTGTGTGTGGGTGAAGGTTTAAGGAAAAAGCTATAAATTTCATCCCCAAATTCTATACATATTTTATTTTACAGGAATCTATCTATCTATCTATCTATATATATATATATATATATATATATATATATATATATATATATATATATATATATATGTGTGTGTGTGTGTGTGTATGTCGGTTTTGGGGTTAGGTGGGTGGTTGTTTGTGTGGGAATATGTGTGTGCGTATATATATATATATATATATATATATATATATATATATATATATATATATATAAATATAAAGATGTATGTACGTAAGAATAATAACATTTGATGTTGAATGTCGCAGTTAGAGAAACGATTGACATAATTTAAAAAATATTTATATCTATTCTTTCATTAAAAATTAACCATAACATATAACGGAAACTACTCTTGATTTGCAATACTGAAGTTCAAAATAGTATATACGAACAACGTGATAATGATTTATTGGGTTCAGTTCTACGGACATCGTTTATTAAATTATACATGGATAAGATTGAAAATAAGATATTTAATTTCAATAAAGAAAACTCCATATGCCTGAGCTATGTAGGCGTTATTTATATCTTAGCTAAAAACATTAAAAAAAACCTCCGTTCATAAGTTTATTTATGAACCTAACAATAAGAACTACTTTTCTTGATATATTGATAGACACCATAAATAATGCATTTAATACGCCCCCATATAATAAACCTACTAGCATAAACACATGCATTCTTAGCTATAAAAGTGAATGCCCTGACTATTACAAAAGAACGATTATTAAAAATTTAATAAAATGTGCAAACTTTAAATCTACCCCGAAAAGATTTCAACATGGAACTAAAAAAAAAAAATAAGCAAATTCTCATTAATAATGGTTTCCTAATTACATTGTTGATAACCAAATTAGACGTGTTCTTTAGAAATATTAACATAAACCGAAAAGAAAATAACTTTTCTTCAAATAACAATAAACATATCAACCTACTATACCGCAGTCAAATACACCTTAACTACAAGGAAGCTGAGAAAATACACCCCAAAAATATATATAAGTATAAATATATCCCCCATTGATCCAAGTAAAGCCTAAAACTAATTATATACTACATTAAATTTAATATAACCGATGTAATCATCCGCAATAACTCTTCTCCGTTAACTAATGTATTGCAAGAAACCAACATTCTATATCAATGTAAATGTCCTTAGGGATATCATATGTCTGATAAAATGGTAAATAAATGTCGGTTTCACGAAGACGACACTATCAAAAAGGTTTATTTTACACATGTCACCATCAACTTCTATTGCACAACATTTAAAAGACTATTTCTGTCCACATTCACGGTTTAGTGAAATGTTAATCGACAATACAAGTATACTCCACTATGAAAGTAAAAAACAAAATTTTCAAATTCTCGAAGCGATCTATATAATAAAAATTAAACCAATAACTAAATAAAACTTATGAGTGTAGCAACAATGTTTTAAAGATATATAAAAGCAATATTCAAGGATTCATAAATAGCAAAAAAAATAAAAAAGACTTTTCGAAAAAAACGTTAGACTAATTTTCCTCCCTTATATTTTAACTATAACGGACCGCATTCATCCTCATTTACAAAAAGAAAAATGCATTAATAAACAATGGCGTATGTCTATCCAATGCTTTTATTTAGTTTTTACAACTTTCATCTTTGTTTAAATTAAAAATGGTAAACTTTCTAAAGTTCATTTTTGTCATTCTATTCTACGGTCATAAGGAACGTGCAATATATATATATATATATATATATATATATATATATATATATATATATATATATATATTTCTCCATTGGAGATCTTGTATAGAAAATATACAAAAAATACCAAACATATTTAAAATCAGGTTGACCTTTGCAGATGACACCGGATTTAAGTGTCTTATATTGCAATTCCAGCACAATAAAAACGCCGGAGTTTGCCAAAGACATTTTATCTAACAGTCGAATGACTTTCAATTATTGATAACGACACTAGTGGCAGTCGAAAGTATTCGATTGCAAAACAAATGGACATTAGAAATTAGAACATTTGTAAATTCTGACATAAAAAAAATCAGTTCTAATTTGGAAAAATTAAATATAATTTGGACAGATAGATCTTGTTATTGTTCAATATAACTTGGTATATATATATATATATATATATTTATATATATATATATATATATATATAGATATATATATATATATATATATATATATATATATATATATATATATATATATATATATATATATATATATTATAAGAGAATAAAATAAACATTATGAAATCGCTAAACCAAGGATTTTATGTTTAATTCTTCAGGCGTTGGTAAGTGGTCATTAAATAAGGTTTCAAGGAAAGTGTTACATTTTTCTGGAAGTTAAAGGGGTACGTAAGGTCAGAATTAAAAACAGACTAATGTCAGATAGAAACTGGTTTCTCGAGACATACCAGCAAGTCTATTTTTAATTCGGACCTCATGCTCCGCAACCTTAAACTTTCGGAAAAAGAGGTTACATTTTGTTTTTAAACTTCCTTAAAAAAATTATTTAATCGCCAGTTACTTGCCATCGCCTGAAGAAGTACAATCATAGTATTGAAAAATGAAAACTTTTATGTCCCGATTTCAACATGATTTTATTATAATCTCTTATAATAAAAATATAATAATATATTGCTCTAATTTTATTGACCGCTTTTTTAAAGAAGTAAATGCAATGTACAGTGGTCTTTTACACCATCGATACCTTTCCTCATTTGGACATATATATATATATATATATATATATATATATATATATATATATATATATATATATATATATATATAGAGAGAGAGAGAGAGAGAGAGAGAGAAGAGAGAGAGAGAAAAGAGAGAGAGAGCGAGGGAGCGATAATATTAGTGGTTAATATACAAATACATATGCAATCATATATCTAAACTATATACATATATATATACATACATACATACATACAGATACATTATTTTTGAATTTGCATGTCTGATGAATTGGATCGTATATACGATTCCAATGGAATAAATTATGATCATGGAATATTAGTGTTTAAGCCTCTTTATTATCTATCTATATCTATCTATCTATCTATCTATCTATCTATTTATCTATATATATATATATATATATATATATATATATATAGATAGATAGATAGATAGATAGATAGATAGATAGTAGGTTGGTGCAAAAATAATGTCGGTTTTTGACGTTAAAAATTACGTCAAACAACCGACATTATTTTTGCACCATCCTAATAGATAAATAGATAGATATTGTGCATTAGTAGCCTATCTCTGAGTTTCATGCAGTTTTATTCAACCTTTTATTATAAATTGAGCACTATCTTTTTAACATCAACATTTATATATGTATATATTTGTGTGTGCATGTGTGTAATCGAAATTCCAAATAGAAAAAAATATCCTGACGTGTTTCGCGATTCGAAAGTAATTCTTCTTACTGATGGAAGGATATATATGATTAAACAAAATATAGCAACTGTCACTTATTGCTATACATCGATTGAAGTGTTGTGGAATTTAAATTACACGTCACCGTATATGTTGCATTATTTCCTAGCTTTTTTAAAATTATCTCTATAGCAAATAAACAGCTATATAATTGCAGCCGAACAAGTCTTTCAGGAGAATAAGATATTTAATACCAACAGCTATCGGTCTAGCAAAGTTGTAAACGTCTGATTAGGGCGCCAATGCATATTAAACTGCGTCAGGAGCACGTCAAGGGGAAATGGAGTAACACTTTCTGTTTAATAAATTGCTAGACTACGCTTTAAGCATATGAATTCACAGATGCAAATAAATGTGCTCTGATTATTTAAGTATTACTTACCATCTCCCATACAGACCTATTATTGAAAAAATAGCGTTCTTCCTTTTTCTAACGAAACCAATGTATTTATGATTAGAGGCTATGTAGATGATGTACTTATTCATAGATTACCATAAGAATGATCTGGAACAAACAAAAATGATTGGATATCATCTACAAGTTTTCAATATATATTAAACTGAAGAGAAACTTTTTCAAAAGATATTGCCTAATCTTAAATCCATCATAATAAGTCCCGATCTGAAATTAGTAAATACAAACCCTTCAAATATCTTGGTGTATTGATCCGTTATCAGTAATCTAATATCGGAGATAAGGCCTTGAATTATTAGTTTTGGCTAGGGGTAATTGCATCCAACACGCTAAAGTGCTACAAAAATACAACATTAACCTAAAGCTCAAGTTCTGTCCTTATATACGGACGGAAAGCGTAACTCAACCTGCACTGAACTTTAGATCAATGAATGCCGAATGTTTCCTCATAACGAAATGGCTAATATTTCAGTTATTAAAGTAACTAGAATTCATACGATTTTAAACAACTAAGATTATTTGACAAATAGATAAACTTTAAGATTGAGTCAAAGAAGTCCTATCAGGCTAAGGAATATTGTTAAGCCCAGTAAGATCAACGACAGTCTAAATGACGCCTTTCTATTTGAGGATGCCTGTCTATTTGCTGTATGCGTATTGAATACAAATGCGCCTGATTAGTTAGCCGTCTTGGCTAACTAATCAGGCGCATTTGTATGCAATACGCATACTGCAAATATTAGTTGAATGTAATGCACAACCGTCTACAAAATTTTACTCGACCATGGTCAGATTCGAAACCGATCTCATGGTCAGAAAACGAACGTTCTAAACCGCTCGGCCACGTGTTCGTCATACTACAGTGCAGTCACTAAAAAAGACCTATTAATCACCTTACCGTCCGAGACTGCTATACGCCATCAGATAAAATGCTTTAGTGCGAAAATGACATTTTAAAATTAGATTTTTTTAAATTTAATTTCAAAGCGCAGTGTGAGTATTAGAATATAATAACGTTTGCGTCATTTTGATGAGGACATCTTGGGTGATTTTCAAAATCCATTACTATAGCGCCTTTTAAAATGTTTACAAAATTGATCATTTTCTGCCGTGGTCCTTGAATTTTATCAAATGACTAAGGACACACAATGTCCCAAGTATTAACACCTAATTTTCCCAAGAGCTAAATCAACACTGATATTAATTCTTGCATGAATTGTAAATGCCTGCAAAGAAGTGATTTCTTGGGCATATTTTGTTGTTTTCATTCTCACGAGAACCAATGACGTGGTGTGTTATTTCAAGGCAGTTGCCGCCTTTCAGAATATGGCCACTGATTAATTATCTCTCCTACAACAACAGTATGACATTAAGTTTGATAATCGAACATTCACGATAATCACAAAATGTTCGTGAATATTAGATTGTATTTATTACGATTACTTTACAATACAAAACAGGATTGAGGTTATGCTAGCATATTATGTGTTTGGCTGTGAAATAGTTTTCTGTATATTCGTGTGGGGAACATACATTTTCAAAATTCGAAATGAGACCAATCTAAAAGTTTGTATATCCGAGCCATGCATGTGCGTTCTTATAAACATTCTTCAGCGTCTTTCCCAAAGAAAACCTACAGCTATTTCCAATAAAAGTGTACGGAATTGTTCAATTCTTTAGCTCCAGAAGTTAAAGACATTTAAACTTGAAGACACAATCTTCAACTGGATGGTGTTGACTTGTATTGAATTCTTAAATGTTCCAAAAGTAACAAGAAAATAAAGGTTTCAAAATGTAAGACATAGGTTTCATATAATTATAGTTTTTGTAATATTGCCGCAATTACAATAAGGGTGTTTTCCATATTGTGCTTGAAATAACCGTTTTGTGTCCTAGAAAAAATCGTATGTCTACAGTTGCAGTATAAGTAATCTAGTGATACTATAGCCATAATAGTGTTGAGAAGTGACGTGATATAGTAATTATATCACTACTTAATTTTACTTGGAATTTCAATAACCTGGAATATATATATATATATATATATATATATATATATATATATATATGTGTGTGTGTGTGTGTGTGTGTGTGAGTGTGTGCGTGTTTATGTCTGTGAATTTCAGGATATTAAGACAAAACCACGTTAAAAAGCGTTTCACTATTGCTATTGTACTTCGACGCATATCAATTCGTCTCCTCAGGCAATTGTAAATTACTGGCGAGAGAACGATTAACTTAACTTCAAAAGCAAAATCCCTCCTCCTGTTTTCGATAAAAAAAAAGAATTAGGCTTGAGGGCTATAATGTGATCAACCAATCGACTATGACCTACGTTAAATTCAAACTTAGCCCAAACCTGTATATATATATATATATATATATATATATATATATATATATATATATATATATATATATACAAATATAGATAACTAGACTCGTTTCGAAAAGCCCTCAAATGTTTGATTTGTCAATAATCAAATCAATCTCGAGGGAAAAAAAGGTTTTAAAAAAAGAAAGACCTACAAACATGGAATTCTGCCCCCAAAATCGCACAGATGCAGGTCTGAAGCCCAAAGAAAAAACCCCGATACGATTAAACAACTAACTAACAAGAGCTCAATACAACCGTAGACCAGACCTAGACACACCTAGTGAGCCAAACAAACCTACCTGGGTTTCACCTAAACGGATCGTCAGGGAAAATAAGTCTAACGAGGCAAAGAGAAACGCATATTAATAGGCGATAGCTAAAATTATACCACGTGACCAAAGAACCACAAACGCAAACACCTAAGTTGGTGGTGGGTAAATATTTATTCAACAAAAATGGGGGAGGGAGGGAAATAATAATAATAATAATAATAATAATAATAATAATAATAATAATAAATTAAAAAAAACACGGACATTAAGGTGGAATGACAAATAAACGGGAAAACGTCTAATTTAGTAGCCAAGATTTTTTTATGCCTACATACGTTAAGGATTTCAGTTTTGGAGTTTAATAGTAGCTTAGGTTGATCATAAAGCTATGGCTAATTTCTCCTCTATACATAATTTACAAAATGTATGGCCTGCTTTATATTTGGGGCATTTTTTTAATATTTCCCATTTAAGGATGGGGTCTATATTATCTTCTTTTTTGGTTTTCCATACATAAGTAGATAGCGTGGTACTATGTTTAATTTTTTCGTTTTTAAAACTACTCGTGTGGTTATAATATATTATTTTAAATTTATCCTGAGGAGCATCTATGTATATTTTAGGGTTAGTATGTTCGCTATTTTTGTAAACTAATTGGATTTCTTTTTTTCCAGAATTTTCATTTACGACGTTAAAACCATTAAACGTTAGTTAAATCATATAGAAAGAGAACAGGAGAGAATCATTTTGTTTCAGCCCAACCATGTCTTCTCAACAAGCAAAAACATTATTCAGGTAATGGTAGCAATATTCCTATTCTAGCTTTCAAATGTTCATTCAAGAACAATGAAGATAACCGTGAATAAGTTTAAAAAAGACGTAACACTAGAGAGGAAAACTTGATCAACCGATCACAACAGCAAGAGAGATCAGCATATAAGCTTGCAGCTAAAGAGATCAAGTTGAAAAGATACAACTCAATCCAAAAGACTTTTGACAAGAGAGAGAGAGACAGAGAGAGAGAGAGAGAGGTAGGTTTCAGCTATAACATTCCAAAGAGTAGTGAAAAAAGACAAAAAAGAAATCGTTCGTGAAACGTGTGAGACAACTTGTTACACCAGGACAGAAGTTTGGAAGGTTAGAGTGAGAAGATTAACTTGAAAAATTATCCTGGAATCATATATATATATATATATATATATATATATATATATATATATATATATATATATATATATATATATATATTTGAATTTTATATCAATCGTTCATGAACTTCTGATCCTAAGCTATGGTTAATAAATGATGAACATATCATTTTTGTTTATGATCGAATTCATCATGATAGTTCTGTTAAGCTTGGAGAGTAATTATACATTCTTATTGCTAAAATTAGAGCCGATAGTGTTATAAAAACCTCGAAGTATTCCAGTAAGATACCTTTAATCATTTCTAATATACAGCACTTCATATTTTAATGTAACAATTCAACAATTTTGTTGTAACACGATCTGGACAATTGTGCTGATATATATATATATATATATATATATATATATATATATATATATATATATATATAGAGAGAGAGAGAGAGAGAGAGAGAGAGAGAGATTTTTGATGCGTATACAATTTTTTAATAAACAAAAATATTTCAGTAAATGCTGTAAACAGTATTAACAACATTTACCGGCTTGAATGTCCGAGAAATTGTCATAGAATTTATTCGCCCTGCAATCGAACCTGTATGCCATACGGAACCGTCATATAGCCTGGCGTGCTTTTACTGCTTTCGCAAACAGAGGAGCTTTGGCTAACAAGGTCGATTTTACTGCTTTTATACTACAATTTACCATGATTTTCTCAAGTACATTCATATCTGCTCGATGCGTGTCCAAATGTAAACCAATGACGTCACACGTTATGAAATGGACGAAGTCCAACAATTAGTTTTATACATTTTTAGGTTTAACATTCTTTTTATAGATACAAATATTTAAGTAAATGCTCTGTTTATAATAAACAGTATTAACAACATTTACCCGCCTGAATGTACGAGAAAGTGTCATATATATATATATATATATATATATATATATATATATATATATATATATATATATATATATATGTAAGCAAATATAAATGGATATAAATCCGACATAATGAAGAATATATATATATATATATATATATATATATATATATATATATATATAAATTAAAAGCATAATATTGAAACATGAAATCTTTTGTTTAGCAATTTCAAAAATGTTTTTATTTTAATCTCTTATAATATATATATATATATATATATATATATATATATATATATATATATATGTGTGTGTGTGTGTGTGTGTGTGTGTGTTTGTGTGTGTGTGTGTGTGTGTGTTTGTGTGTGTGTGTACACACACTCACAAACACACACAGAGTGAATATTTTAAATTGAACATTATTTATAAAAAAAACTATAGAATTATATATAAAAGCAGAGATGGGCGTTTTTATGTATGGACGTTGTATTTCATTAACGTATCAAAGGAGAATTTCTGAAGAAATTGCCAACACTTGCTTCAACCGCCGGCTATGCACGAAATGCATTCCGCCTTTGACTTCATTAAATATCGTAAATGTTTAAGATTGCTTTCGGATAGCAAACTTGCTCTTTTTCTTTGTGCAATCTAACGGATTGGATAACATTCTTCTTTTTTTTTCTTTGTTAGGGTAGGAGCTGTTTATTCGTGCTTGTTCTTTGAAAAGAATTACTAAATGACAAATGCCTCGCCAAATAAAAAAAAGCTATAGGCTATTGGATTGATTTCCGAAATTCTTAAAATAAGGACCTGAAAATATTTCAATACGGATTAATTTGATCTTTTTCTTGGCATTAATTCAGAAATTATTATTATTATTATTATTATTATTATTATTATTATTATTATTTCATTCGATTTCTGTTGCATAGACATTTCCTTCCGCTTCTAAAACAGATAGATAAGGTCATAATGGCTGTATGACATCTTCCACTGACATTTTTTTTTTTTTTTGTAAAAAGACAAAACCCTAGGATCACACACATTTTACATAGATAAAACACTTACTATTATGTCAGCTGTACTTTTGAATCCAAATTATTGTCTGTGTTTTTCTTCAAGGCATGTACTACTAGGAATCTTTTCAATGTGTCTTTCGAATCATTTCCCAATCAATCCGAGGACTCCCACTACAACTGAAAATATTGATGTCCCCGTGTGCAACATTTTTTAGATTTCCACATTTGATAATTTTTTAAGATCTCCAAAGATATGTTACAATCTGCAGGCACTTGTATGTCAATTATTATTATTATTATTATTATTATTATTATTATTATTATTATTATTATTATTATCAGAATATATCAAGGTAGTGTTGTTGTGCAACTGCTTTCACTGGTTCCCAGACTTCATGAATTCGGGCGCCCTACGAGGCTGGCATCCTGCTCTCACCCTTTCACCGTAGAAACTTTTAAATGTAGACGTCTCTTCTACTCCAATAGCTTCACATCTCGCACCTCTCACCTATGGAACTCCCTTCCTTATTACTGTTTCCCTGAGAGCTATAATCTCCAACAATCAAATGTAATGTCAATCGACATCTCCAGTTATCTTGATCTATTCACTATCCCTCTCCTCATCCTTTCCTCTATCACTCCTATCTGCTCTCGCTCCAAATCTTCTGCAACCCCCTGCATCCTAGTGGCTTCACGCATTGCTCGGGGCGTAATGCTTAAAAAAATGTCTTAAGTACTAAAGAAAGATATTGTCTGTCAATCAAAACCAGGTCCTCAGACAGAGTGCTTTTCAAAGTATGTTTGCTACGCCCAGTATGGTAGCTTTTTGTAGCGTTGGCGAAGTGTAATTTACACCAAGTTGTTTGACATGTGTTTGGCTGTGGTATAGTGCCTTGTATGTTCGTGTGAAGGACACCCATTTTCAAATTCGAATCAGACTAATCCAAAATTTTGTATATGCGAGCCATACATGTGTGTTCTTATAAGCATTCTTCAGTGTCTTTCCCAAAGAAAACGTACAGATATTTCGAATAAAAGTGTCCGGAAGTGTTCCATTCTTTAGTTCCAGAAGTTAATGACGTTTAAATTCGAGGACACAATCTTCAACTGGATAGTGTTGACTTGTATTGAATTCTTAAATGTTCCAAAAGTAACAAAAAAATAAAAGTTTCAAAATGTAAAACATAGGTTTCATATAATTATTGTCTTTGTTATATTGTCTTAATTACAATAAGGGTCTTTTCGATATTGTGCTTGAAATAAGCGTTTTGTTCCCTAGAAAAAACCTGTATATATATATATATATATGTGTGTGTGTGTGTGTTTGTGTGCGCGCGCGTTTGTATGCGCCCGCGCGTGTGTGCTTGTGCGTGTGTGTATGCGCGCTCGCGTGTGTGTATGTGCGTGTGTGAATTTCAGGATATTAAAACAAAAACATTTTAAAAATCGCAACACATTTGTTATTGTGCTTCGACGGATATCAATTCGTCTCCTCAGTGTAATTGACTCCAAGTTGTTTGAGATGTCGTTTGAGATTTAATAAGGTCAGGACGCGTGTTCTAATCACCGCTGTGATGACTTTAGCATTTTTCTTCCGCATCTTCCACAATCTGGTAATCCCTACCTTCAGTTCAAAAGAGACGCTGATCAATACTATTTGCTTTGTGTTAAATGATAGTCAGCGGTTATGGTCCCAACCATTATTTATCTTTCATGTCCAGTTAAGTTGACGATTATATCTGCTTTTCGACATTAAATAATTTGATCTGTTTAAAAATCGAAATCACATATTTTGATTTCAATTAATCTCATTTGTGAATGTTCGTACCATTTATCGGGCACCTGTTGCAGCCAAATATTTCACATATTTCTATTATTATTATTATTATTATTATTATTATGTATATCTATAATTCTCAAAATGTGTGTCTGTGCGCGTCTGTATGTGTGTGTGTGTGATCGGATGGTGTCTATGCGTTTATGATTTTTTTTTTTTGTTTCATAGATAATTCTTCAGTGCTGATTTGAGTTCAAAATTACAACCTTGAAGGTGAAAAATCGAAAAAAAAACAAACGATTTTTTTACACTTTGCGCAAAAGCCAAAGGCAAAAATTAATGTCTGAAAAACGGCGTACAATCAATTGAGAGAGTTGAAATCTAACGCAAAAGATTATTAGAATTATAAAAAATATATATATATTAGAAATAAAAATTATCGTATATTTTTATTATGACGGTCCATGGAAGAGTCTCCTTTCCTACAAGATTGAGAACGCAAAAACGGCGCTTTTCAATGCCACCCGCACATTCAAATTGTTAACCCCCCCACCCCCCAATTTAGGGATGTGCGTAGAGTTGTACCCAATTGTTGTTACTAAGGTGAGCTGATTTTAAATTTAAACTGCTCAAAATGAACGGCAAAGTATAAGGGTTATATTTCTAGTTATTGGTATGGCACTAAACACATTCAGAAATATTTAAACTTTCAAATCTATATAACCGCTTCTTAGATCAATAAATACAGTGAATGCAGTTGCTGGACCTGAATAGAAATAACTTGCGCGCGTTGAATTCTCGCAGTAATGAATTGCCTTTATTGAAATTTTGCATATAATGCCAAAACAGCGCGAAGTCATCAGAGGGCCTCGAACATTTCAGGCGTTGACACGCTTTCAGCACACAGATTCCTTAGAGAGGCTAATGCCGCAGGTGGCAGAATGCTAGGCAAATGAGTGTACCGATTTTAATTTGTTATCTTCACATTTCTTTGCCGTCTTTTGAGCAGTAATAAAGCTTGTTTCCTGCTTAGAATTAGTATTTCGTTTCCTTCTTCCATACTCTTCTCCTAATCATGCAATCCCAGTAGCCACTTGTGCCTTAATAGCATTATTGCCTTGTTTGGGTTAAATTTATCATTATTATTATTATTATTATTATTATTATTATTATTATTATATATATATATATATATATATATATATATATATATATATATATATGTGTTTTATTATGAGCCGTTCTAAACTCGGTATATTTGCTTTAATTTTCGGTGGAAATAAAAATTGTTTAAAATTTGAATATTTTTATTAAGCTGTTACTTGATGTAATGTTTCGACTCATATGATTCATCTTCAGAATTGTTATGCGGATATTTAAGCAAAAATATTCACCATCAAAGATGATATTCTGTTATGTTTTCATAGAAGATTGCTATGTGACGATAACAGTCCCGGAATAGTAGATGCACTTTTGATACGCCATGAGCAGATATGAATGTACGTGAGAGATTCATAGAAGATTAAAGTTTAAATACAGTAATTCGACCTTGCTAACCGAACGCTCCTCTGTGGACAAATCAGTTTAAGGCAGATCAAGCTAAATGACGGTTCCGTATAGGATACAGGTTCGAATCCTGTCGGAGGACGAATATTTTCTGTGAAAATTTCTCGGACATTCAGGCCGGTAAATGTTGTTTAATACTGTTTATTATAAACAGAGCATTCACTTAAATATTTGTATCTATAAAAAGAATGTATAAACATAAAAGTCTTAAAATAATTGTCGGACTTTGTCCATTTCATATATTGTCATGGTCCTTACCTATAACTACAGAATGAACTCTTTCTAACACTATGTATACTACGCCTCTGAAGAGAGAGGGTCGTATCGAGTCTAGCCAATAGTAGTTCACTCCAAACCAGACTGACAGTCATACTAACACCTTCCACTTCTTGTATTATTATTCCGTGTAATATACCTTCGTTATTTCTACTCTTGTGTTCGTGTTGTTCTTCCTTGGTCCTAACCGGGACTATAACATATATATATATATATATATATATATATATATATATAACACCAAGTATTTACTGGTTACGTAATTGGTTTCTTTATTTGGCCCTCGGTTTTTTGGTTGGTGACACTTGGAAGAAATTAAGCTTCTGCCGTTCTCTTATATTAGCTCTTATTCCCTAACAACTGCCTGGGTATCTACAAATCTCAACGACTATCGCGAAATAAGAACGACGGCAAGTTCATATCATTGCTTGAGATAGCCGCAAGTTCTATGCTAACAGATCCTTCTAACTCTCTCCCACTTGCTGAACTATATCCAGATTCTTACTTTCTTGTCAAACTTGGTCTTCAAAAATTTTAATGGGATGTCAGTCGTTATCTTATGCCTTCCTAATTTACTTCTTTTTTGTTTTCGCTCATTAGTTTTGATTTTTCTTATATTTTCACACTCGTTAAGCCCTTGCGTCTTAGTGGCTTTATTGTCATGCTCATGTATATATATATATATATATATATATATATATATATATATATATATATATATATATATACGCTTCCTGTCATTTGTAAGTTAAATATATTCCAAAATATTTTTCGTAAAGTTTATTCTATTTTCGGGTTTGATTCTGTTTGATATTCTTTGACAGATCCGGAAAGAAACAAAGATTCTCTCATCATGTTGATTTTTCGAATTTCTTATCTGTCGAGAATTCGAATCCGAAGTTTGCGTTGTTCAAGTGGCAATTTTGACATAACTAAAATATCAGGCCAATGGAATCTGAAGGAAACAGGAATTGGTGGGCGGTCGATACTATCATCGATTCTTTCGAAAGACACCATACATATATATATATATATATATATATATATATATATATATATATATATATATATATATATATATATATATAGTTTTCTTTCTTTGTCCGAAAATATCCTGTCCATCCGTGCTACAGTCAGCCAGCATTGATTTATCAAATAGATATAAGATTTTGTAGTCAATAATCAAACGAATAAACAAATAAAATAAATATATTAAAATTTCCATCTCTTCCTTTTACATTACTCAAACAGCTTTATCAACGTCAAATAAATTTTATGAATTTATTATTGGTTAACTTGAGTTGTCGTCTGCATACTATCATCAGTTAGCTTTTCCGAGTTATATAAGATTTCTAAAATGGTAAGTTGCAAATCTTATGGAATATACTCGTAAACTACAGTAAACATAATTCAAATAAAAAGAGAAAGGGTTCGTAACCAGACAGTTATGCAGTTTTTTAGAGGCTGGCCATGATATCAAATGTCCTATAATAAACGTTTTCGACCTCAGACCGCTCTGTCAAGAAAGCTACCTTGATCTTGACGTTTAAATGAAAAACAACGGAGTTAATGTTTTCTTAGTTAAACAAGGTTCATTATTGTACTATTTGCAGGATAAAGATGATAACAACTAGAACAATCAACAAAAATTGCATATTCTTTACGGTTGGGTTGGCGGGACGGACAAAATCCTTACGGACCGAATTTCTCGACACCTGATATAGAATATATTACATCTATTGTAATATAGTTAGTATAATTATTAGGTTGGTGCAAAAATAATGACGTAATAATGTCGTTTTTTGACGTATTTTTTAACGTCAGGAAACGACATTATTACGTCATTATTTTTGCACCAAACTAATACATAGACATATATAGACATTAGACATAGACATTATATCTATTTTGTAATCAAGATGATCCCAGGATTGAAAATCTGCCTTTCATCTGGTGCTTGAATATCCAGCATTAGTATCTGTGACTAGATGAGGATAGAACAGTTAAAATTTCAAATTTTGAAATAGCTGAAAAAATTGGTTATTTTTAATTTAATATTGAATTTAAAGACAAAAATTTAGTGAATTTGAATTTTTATTTTAAAATTCGGTTTAAAATATATCTAAAATTGTGCGAATTGAGAAAATCAATTTTATTTCTTCAAAATGACATGGAATTAGAGTTTAAGGGAAACGTTTTGTGGCGCCAAGTTTTGAAGTTTCACAGAGATTGCACTTTGAAGAACTCAACTCAATTGAAGTTTCTCAGAATGTTTGATTTGAAGAACTCAATTCTCGGCCTGAATTTGAATTTCGGCATGAATCGGAATTTGGGTCCAAATTGAACGTTCGGTCGAAATTGGTTTTATGGCAGGAATTTTACTTATAATCGTAATTAGAGTTAAAGTGAGGTTCTAAACTTCCATGATTATTCCATGTTATTTCTTCTAAATTATCACTCCTTTCTTCCAAGCTGGGCCACAGGTCTCTTTAGCTTTGTTTCGGAGGCCCAATTAGCATAGTAGTATAATGCGGTCTCACAGGCGCGGTGGTCTGACCCGATATCTCAGCGCCACGTGACTGAGTATCCCCAGATATAGGAAGAAGTGGAGATCAACCAGACAGGCGTTCCTCCAACAAAAGTGCGAGCGCCATAGATTTGAACTTGGATATTTATTGAAATTTAATGGTTTTCAAGGTGGTGATATTGATTTATGAGAGCTAAACGAGATAACATATGCGAAATCAGCAGAGATTTTAATTAAGCTATTAATTACAGAAAATTTCATTTTTTTCTTCTTCTTCTTTATTGACTTTGCTTAATAATTCTAATTAACATCTTGTGAGATATCTACTCCTCTCTAATATACTCTCACTCTCTATCTCTTTTTCTCTGTCTTTCAGAATTCTCTTCTTTTTACATCAAAAAGATTTCGTGTGAAAAGAAATCCTCATTTGATTCCCCCTTCGCTGCCAGCGAATGAAATAAGAAGGAAGCCTCATTTGATAATAGATTGTTGTTCAGAAAAGGATTTCATTGCCTCATTTTACAAGTTAAAAAATAAGCCGTCGGTGTTCATTTTGCCTGTCAATTTATTCTTCAGATTTCACAATTCGGTTTATAGTGGAACGATATAACTGCCCTTGGGTGATCTAAAAAAAATATGACGTCCTGATAGGTTCTATGTGTCCTTAAAAGGGAGCCATTCGCAGGGAATTGTCGCTAAAGTGTGATTTCGTTACGGGTCAAATCGTTTTGTAGCGTTGCCGCATTCGCAAATGGGAAAAATAGACCCTTATGAAAATTTGAATTGTATATTTAAAATGTACATTTGAGGTTGTTTCAATATCTCAAATCTTCATCGTTTTCTCTCCGTTAAACGAACTGTGAAGTGGATATCGGTACGGTCATTGGCACCTGCGAGCCGGGTTTGAATCCCGGGCTAGACTGTCGCGTTCACTTTTATAAAAATAAGTTTGTTCGAAGCAAGGGCCCTTTTTTGTCACTCGAAAACCACCAGTTATGTGTTAGATAAAAGTGTAAAAAGTGTCTACCTATGGGTGACAGCCAGCCGAAAAGAAACAACCTTTAAATTCCAAAGGTCAAGAATGCAACAGTAAAAAACACTAAACTATCTTTATTCTAATTGCAATGATCATATTTCCTGTTTACTTTTAATAAAATATTCAGCATTCATTATCCGAGCAGCTTATACATGTGTCTTTTGAAAGTTAAGAAATCTTTCTCTTAAAAAAATTTTAACAGCTACTATTAGTCTTTCTGGTTCCAAAGATTTTATTTGAAGTATTGTGGAATGTCAACATTTTGATTAACATTATTTTATCTTCATTTTACATGTGATATCCAATTTAATTGTTTCTATTACTGGAAGTTCTCAAGTGAAATGGTTTCTCTTGTCCTGTACAGATGTTCTACAAGGTTCTAAGAAACATGGTCTTCACAATTATCCATCGGCTTCCCTTGCACAATGCCTTTTTTTAACTATTGATCATAGTAAACGCTTGTATTCAGATGACAATATTCAATTCATAGATAATATAAAAATAGAAAATCTTGTGGAGATATAATTCTTCAATGAATATGGCATTCTTTAAATTGTTTTCTTACATGACATACTTGACTAATACAGAAGGATATCATTAGAGATCGAGAACATTTATTAGTAACGTAAATATATATTTTCCAACAAATGCAAAAAAAGAAATGATGTCGGTGAAATAGGCACGAAATATTCTGTTCATTAACTATAAAAAGTAACACCAGAATCAATAAAGTTCGAGTTAGAATATATTTTCAAAATAGAATGGCATATAGGATTAATCTGGTATTTAGGCTTACTCAGAGAATACAGTTTTCACAGAGAGTCTTCAAAAAACCTACAACAAATTTAACGGTAACAAAATAATAGGTTATTTTTTTACGATAATATAACACATAGACACAACAGCTACAACAATATTCCGCAGAAAATAGAGTCAGTTATTTAGTTCTTGTCGTGTTGATAAAGGACACAGGCGTGTCCAAAAATTCCGACTTTAAAATCGTTCACCTCATGATTCTGTTTAGTCTCTTATCTTATTGACAAAATTTTTACCATTTTGTTGTCTTTTTGCTCCAGAAATATTAAATACACGCACACATATACACGCACATACAAACACACAATTTTATACGTAAAGATTTTTTGAAAGGGTTTTTTTGTATATAAGTATGTCATATTGAACTTTAATTCTAAAATATTATTACAAATTCTAATTATTAATAAATTTAACTTCTTTTAAAACAAATTACTGTAATAGAATTATTTAAATTATGTAAAAATTATTATTCAATATCAAATATAAAGATGCATATTTCATTTATAAGCTTTTTTTTTTAAAGTTATTTAAGGAAAATCTTTGTCAATATTGGCAAATAATAGCTATTTCATTTCTTTGATTAAGTAATTTTTTTTTATTAACATAATAATTTATAGTTTCACATGTATGCACAAAGAACATAGGTCATTTAATGGCATATATACAGATTTTCTCATTAATTTCTATTTCATAGTAGGTGTTTTATTGTTTTCTTTTAAGTGCAAGAAATATTTCGATAGGGAAATATGATTTCGGTACTTCTTTATCCTAAAAGAACTTTGATGATATTTTATTTTTGAATTTGTAGGTCTGATGAATTGGATCGTATTTACGATTCAAATGGAATAAATTATGACCGTAAAATATTAGTGTTTAAGCCATTTTATTATATATATATATATATATATATATATATATATATGTATATATATATATATATATATATATATATATATATATATATATATATATATATATATATATATGTGTGTGTGTGTGTAGGTAGGTATATATTATGTATATTTTAGAGAGCCATGATCACCTACATACTGAAATAACTTAGACATATAAGAAGATTAAGCAAATAGCCTCCTTTCTTCAGTGATGATTTATACACAATTAAAATGGTTGTAAAAAAATCGATGTTTAGTAGTAATTTAATATCAAATGCCATCAAAATCATTTGATACGAATTATCTTACCTGCAAGCGTATTTTAACTTCAATAACTAAAGAATTCCACTGATGTTAAAAACTGAAAAACTTTCAAGACAGAAAATGTTGAAATATATTAACGTATATTTCTCTTCCGATTCGATGAACAAGAAGATTAAATCTGGGGTTGAGATTCTAAAGAAAGGTCTTTGACCATTATTCAGTCGTCAGGTGGCACTTCTTTAAAATTACGTTGCAATTGATATATTTATTTATTTAAGCAGTATTAATTTAGGCAATATTAACATTGATTTTACTAAGAAGGAAAATCCCACTCTCTTTAAATTTCATTTTTTTTTTTATGAAATACATAAATAAAAACATACTCTCGTCTGAAATTTATTCGATCAGGTTTTTAAATTTACTCTTATAAACACAGCTAATCAAAATGGAGGAAATATGCTTAAAATATATTTTTAAAAAAATGTATATTTTCTTTAATTTATAATTATAAATGATAAGATGAAGTTTGTTAAAGGAAATGGTCATCTATCGGAAAATTATATTTTCTGTACGATCAAATGCTTTCTTTAAAATTATCGTTTGAAAATCTGTATTTTTTTTTCCCCGTTCGGGAAATAAAGCATTAAGATCTAATGAAATCAGCAGTTAATTTTTACATAGTATTTGGAAGAGAATTAATAATTATTATTTGACTACTGTAACAATACGATTTCTCACACATCTTCAGAAGATCAGTAGATAAATTTATCTTCTTTCAAGTCTGCTTATTTATCTCTTATTTCGTCTCCAGTCCATCTTTGAGTGCCATTGTTTTGAGTGATATATATCTACAGCTGCCTTTGAATAGGGAAACATAAAAATTATACCAATGTTTTCAGATAGTCATAAAGTACTCCATTGAAGATTTGACGACCCATGTGGTTTTGGGGTGGTCTCAACTTTTCCGGAACACAAGTAGATAGAGGGGGGAGCGAATATCTATGTAAGCAGGAAGTCAGGAGAAGGGGGGTCCAGCAGTCGGTGTATTAGTAGCTGCCCTGCGGCCCGGTAGTGTGGAATCAACAGGGGTCGAAGTTGATCTAAGGATCCCAAGGTTAAGTGAGAAATCGTATTGTTGCTACTTCTCAACCGGAGAATCATGAAAAACAATTGTCTTCATTTTTTTTTTTTTTTTTTTTTGAAAGCAATCACGGGCGAGAAGACAAATCTGTGAACATAGCGATTTGGGCGCATATGCAAATACAGTCAATCTTGGATGTTATCACAAAGGGCGATCAGAGAATGTCGTCACAAATTACGCCAGAAATGTCGTCACAGTACGCAAAAAGTATTTCTAAAAGAATATTGCGATAATGGTTCTGATAATTTTTACGATTAATCCTTTGAACTCAAGCGGCCGCTCTGCGACAGTACTTATAGTTTGTACATCAGGGGGTTAGAGTCCAAAGTGTTAAGAATATTTCACAGTGTTAAAACAATAAAAAAAGCACTGCTTTTCTCCTATGTTATGCATAACTTCAGACGACCACGAACGAAGGCTTCTGACGAACTTAGGCATTTAACGATTCGACGCACTTACGCACTTACCTTCCAAGGCGCATTACGGGTTTCCGGCGACCGCAAACGGTTGTTCAGCGCGCAAGTGACATCCACGGAACACACAGCTCTTTTGTCTGTGTGCAAAATAGGATGAAGAAAAATCCCGTCAAGTGAAGGCGAACGAAATTTGGTAATTTACTTTCTATGTTTGCAAGTTTTTTTTTCTCGGCTCTACGAATATAAGTCGACACTTTGTCGCCCCTCGAGGTGGACGAATCAAGTCGGCCGAGAGCTTAGTCTCAATAGATCGCAGTGTGGTGGCTGCTCTACTAAGTAAGACACCCCGAGCCTGAAGTCAAGTGGTCCACGAGCGATCCCTCGTCTCACGCTCCACGGGCGGTTAGAAATAAGACGGCGACGGCAAAATCTCGCCTGTCGCGGATGTCAAATAGTGGCCCCCACAGGTTCCTATCTTGTTTGACTCTAAGCATTTTTTCTCTCTTTATTAATCATCCGGCGTTCCACCATCATTTCATATATGCCCTTCAGGTAAAAGGTTTGCAGCCTTCCTCTATTTCTTTAGCCCTTAATATGGTTCATAAGGATTCAATTTTCAAAACCGTCCTTCCTCATTATATGTCCAAGGAATTCTAGTTTTCTCTTCCCGATTTTAAGCATGTTTTCTTTCTCTTGCAATTTTTTTTAAGACTTCCTTTTTGCTTACTCATTGTCCATCGAATTTCCAGTTTCCTTCGGTAAATTCAAATTTCTGTTCCCTCTAAATATTTTTCCTCATCTTTAGGGTAATTCTCCAACATTCACTGCCATAAAAGGAGAATGGATAGCAAATAGAAATCCAGCATTCTTTTCTTGGTTTCCTGGACAGGGCGGTGTAAGATAGCACGGCAAAAACTGCAACAAGATTGAAAAAAATTGAAAGATGAAACTTACATATTGGGGATATAAACATCAATCAAGTGAAGACATCCAAATACTTAAGAAACGTTTAAAAAAAAAAGGATAAAAAATATGACACCGAGATCCGAACACGCATTTGATTATCGGAAGAAGTATTCCAAAAGTTAATCAAGGTACTAAGAAACGGAAAATTTTAGTTGGGAAAGACGTTGTCGAAAGTTCTAAAATATACTATATATATTATATTTGTCTGAGTTCAAAGCATAGTATCTACACACCTCTTTAACTTTGCTGAACCCTGTTCCTGTGGATTCTACTCCTTTGTACTAGAGACGAATATCTAAATCGACACCTGTCTTTACGTCAAGAATACAGGCATTGACGCTATCGCGGTCATGTGGACTGAAGGACATTGTCGTCCTTGAGCGAATGAACGCAACTGTTAACGCAGAATAAAACGAATTTTACTGGGTGATTGGCAAAGGCCTTAGAAATACTGAAATTTGAAGATATTACGTTCTAAACTGAACATTTTTGAAAATATTTTATCTATAGCAATATTTACTTAATATGATATATTATGGATGGTATATATATATCATATATGTAACTTATAAAATTTTATACTATAAACTAAATTATAGAAATTTTATAGAATTTTATACTATAAACTAAATTATAGAAATTTTATAGAACTTATGGAAATATTTTCAATATTATTCCAAGTAATTTTTCAAACAATAAAAGAAAGGGCTGTAAACCAAGGATGTGTTTTCTCACCGGATTATTCATCCTAGAAGTTCTACCAGTGTTCATTATTGGCGTCCACAATCTTATCAACATAATTTATACATAGTTTTGATAGCGGATAAGGAAAGAAAGCTATAAAATCTTCTCTTGAAGATAGTGAAGCAAAGCGAAAAGAAAATATCAACTTCAAGAAGACAGAATGAATGGTTTTTAGCAAAAGGCTGATCTCAAAGTGCGAATTGCAAGTCGGAGATACCAAAAGTGCGGAAATTTAAAAATCTGGGAAGTGTTTTAATAGAGGACGTAAAGAGCGACACTGAGATCTAAAGGCCTATTGGAATACCCAAGAAAACATTCCAAAAGAAATAAGAAAAATTCGCTAGAAACAAGGAAAAGAGTACTAAACTGATATGTGATATCTATCGTCCTGTTTAATTACTGGGGTGCTGAACTATCCCAAAGAGAAGACTTGAAGCAACAGATAATATATTTCTAATATATTACCGTATTTAATTTCTGATACGTTGTACACGAAGAAGATTTTATCTGCTGCTGAGAACGACTTGGACCATTATTCAGGCGTCAGCTGACATTCCTTTATTACGTAGGTTGTACAGAAGGATGCTGAGGATATCATGGACGGAACATGTGAGTAACGACGAAATTTTGGAGAAAATGGAAACAAAAAGGTAACTAATACTCATCTTCAAAATGAAACAGTTGACTTTTCTAGGGCATATAATGAGGATGGAGGGCTTGGAAAATCTGATACACACAGGACAGATTGAGAGAAAGAAGAAGACAACGCGTAACATATTTGATGATTTGAATAAATATGTGGTGCAACAGGGTTGAGCAGAAATAAGAGAAAGGCAAATTTTCTTAAGAACTACAAAGGACAGGAAGTTGTGGAGAGCCATGTTACTTAGAGAAACAAAGCACTTAAAGGAGAAGAATACTTTTAACAATTCATATCATTGTTATCATAATTTTTATTAAGTGTTTTCCCAGATTTATCGTTCTAAGCTTTGAGTTTTCATAGAATTTCGTAAATTTTATTAATCAGTTTTCATTATGTACTTCGTATTTGAACGGAAAACCCACATCATGTAAATTACAACGTACAGGTCGATCTGCTGTACAAGATTACTTCAAAATGTCTACCTCTAGATTCTGATTTAGGACTATATCTACTGTATAGTTCATATATATCAACTCCAACAATTATACAATTGGCCCAAAACATAGGCACGCCGATAAATGAAGTTAGGCTATAGTATACAATAACCTGTACCAAAACTACGTAAGTTCACATCAATTACCTGTATATTAAAACACTAATCGTAATATATCACTCACTGGCATGCCTTGTATCGGTATAACATAGCAGCCATTTATACTTAGTACACTCTGGGTTCGATATATTACTGGGACATGTCAGAGGGTATCCACCAGACGAGGCTATGCTGAAGGGCAGAGTCTCGTCTCGGGAAATTGACTTCGTGTTTACGTGGTCTATAGGGAATTTTTGCTCGAGCCAACGGGCTCGGATACTCCACTTTAAAACTTGGCCTTGTGGCACATCTTGCTGCGTGGGGCAGCGGGTAAATAATATTTATATTTAGTGTATCAGTTGATGGGAGCAATTAGTGATGTACAGTTAATAGAATACAGAATAGGTGTTACTAGTTTATTATTTCTGTGTGTTATATGCCAAATATGATCATAAAAAAACACAAGTTGCAATGGGGTTATACGTGTAGCAGCTTGCTGGAGGTACGCTAAATGGTGTGCTGTAATTGTTAGGTGTGTGGTCACACTGGGTCTGTATCTCGGTGGTAAATGTCGAAGCTTTATAAGAAAACCCTTTATTTTGGGAATAACTATTAGGCTTCAAAAGCCGATTTGTACGTCGCAGTGTTCGGTACCTTAAAACGATGAAGAGTGTATATTTTAAAACAATTCTAACGCAAAATACCCCGACGTAGTCCATCTGAATCGACACTAAATGTAGCAAAGATTAAGTATTTCAATGCCTGTAAAGATGCATCGGAAAGGAATTGAAATAGGCTCATTCTAAGTAACCAATCATTGTGTAGACCAGGTACTGCTGGTAAATCATACACAAGTGCGCAGCGACACAGTTTTGTAACGGCGCGCATTATTGTGTTAAAGGTAGAAACCTGAAATAAATACAATCTCTATCTATAAAAGGCAGGATGTATGTGTGTGTGTGTGTGTGTGTATGTGTGTGTGTGTGTGTGTGTGTGTGTGTGTGTGTGTGTGTGTAACGAATGCACGGCTGCAGTTTTCGACGGATTTTCACCAAAATTTACATGGACATGGTCCAAGTTAGCAGAAAGGCCAAGACCAGCATTGCATTTCCCAAGTCCCAACGATAGTTGAAATAATCGATTTTTTCATGATTCTACGGCAGTTTTTAGGTAGTTTGCGGCCATTTTCTACCGCCCAGAGTGAGAGCCTATAGCGGGCTGCCACGAATAGGCAGAAAGATTCTACTGGCCAGCGTGAGAGCCAACAGCATGCAAAAAAAATCAATAGCTGCATTCGTCATAAGAGAGAAAAATTTAAATCTGCATGGCACTTTACTCCAATTGGCTCATTCGCTTGCTTAAACACAACGTTGATTCTGATTCCGCAGAACTGGGGAGGTTGTGAAAAAGTATTTGTTGTTAACATTCTTTTTTCATTCGGTTTTTCCAGTTACGAGTTCTTTTTTAAAGCTGATCGTTTTGTGTTCATTTTGTTTAGTTCTTTTTTCGTAACAGATTTGATGTTTAGTATAGAGCTTAGAAAAAATTCGCAGTGTGAGATAGGCAAGAAGTAAGGCATGTAGCAACATCAGCACGGCCAAGGGCACTCCTTTAAAGGCAAGGAAGGGCAAAAATATTTTAAGTCAAGTGATAGTCATTGTTGTATGAGTCGTACGATTTTTGAATCAAGCACGGGCAACGCCGGGCCATGCTGCTAGTATTAATATAAAAATTTCAAAGAAATTTGAAAGCGCCTTTCAATAGGTTTGTTTTGTTTTGTTTCGTTTTACGGCATATCCACCTCAATGGGTTAATTTTCTGCTAGATGACCATGAGCAATCGTCATCTTTTCTATTAAAATTATAAATTAAAGAAAATATACACTTTTTAAAAAATATATTTTAAGCATATTTCCTCCATTTTGATTAGCTGTGTTTATAAGAGTAAATTTAAAAACCTGATCGAATAAATTTCAGACGAGAGTATGTTTTTATTTATGTATTTCATAAAAAAAAATGAAATATAAAGTGAGTGGGATTTTCTTTCTTAGTAAAATCAATGTTAATATTGCCTAAGTTAATACTGCTTAAATGAATAAATGTATCAATTGCAACGTAATTTTAAAGAAGTGCCACCTGACGACTGAATAATGGTCAAAGAATTTTCTTTAGAATCTCAACCCCAGATTTAATCTTCTTGTTCATCGAATCGGAAGAGAAATATACGTTAATATATTTCAACATTTTCTGTCTTGAAAGTTTTTCAGTTTTTAACATCAGTGGAATTCTTTAGTTATTGAAGTTAAAATACGCTTGCAGGTAAGATAATTCGTATCAAATGATTTTGATGGCATTTGATATTAAATTACTACGAAACATCGATTTTTTTACAACCATTTTAATTGTGTATATAAATCATCACTGAAGAAATGAGGCTATTGCTTAATCTTCTTATATGTCTAAGTTATTTCAGTATGTAGGTGATCATGGCTCTCTAAAATATACATAATATATACCTACATACACACACACACACACACACACATATATATATATATATATGTATATATATATATATATATATATATATATATATATATATATATATATATATATATATATATATATATATAAAATGGCTCAAACACTAATATTTTACGGTCATAATTTATTCCATTTGAATCGTAAATACGATCCAATTCATCAGACCTACAATCTCAAAAATAAAATATCATCAAAGTTCTTTTAGGATAAAGAAGTACCGAAATCATATTTCCCTATCGAAATATTTCTAAAATTAAATTCCTACTAAAGATCGATTTTTTACAAGCATTTTAATTGTGTATAAATCATCACATTAATCTTCTTATATGCCTAAGTTATTTCAATATGTAGGTGATCGTGGCTCTCTAAAATATCTATCTCTCTCTCTCTCTCTCTCTCTCTCTATATATATATATATATATATATATATATATATATATATATATGTATATATATATATATATATGTGTGTGTGTGTGTGTATACAAATTTATGCATATATATATATAAATATATATATATATATATATATATATATATATATATATATATATATATATATTGGTGAATATTTATTATTGCCTTTTATATAACCAGATAATAGGTTATGTTCAGTAAGAGACGCGTCACTTTAAATGGCCATTGCTAAAGAATTATGCAAACTTTAAGCTGGGCCATTTTGATTTAGTGAAAGAATTGTGATATTCTTCAAGAGCATGGAATTCTTCCTGAAAGAGTTACACACACACACACACACACACACACACCTATATATATATATATATATATATATATATATATATATATATATATGAGTGAACATTGAAGTCAGCACTCAGAAACGACAGGCTGTTTCATGGTTGATACTCTATCTCTGATTTTGACCACTTTATCCCATAAATATAGCAAACTTTAAAACTATATTTTCATATATATATATATATATATATATATATATATATATATATATATAGGTGTGTGTGTGTGTACGTGTATATATATATATATATATATATATATATATATATATATATATATATATAGTCATCCACAAACTGTTCCGGTATATCACAGTTCATCAGTGTTCATATGATTGCTTCAACCCATGATCGAAACCCGACCGATTTGACATCAGTCTCATCTTTAGGCAATCAGCTCATGCAGCAAGAAAAGGGAATTTTTAACACTTTATAATATGAGAAATATGCATTACTGGCGACCAGAGTGCTCAATTCATAGTGAAGAGGTTTTACCTTTTTATAAACACTCACACACACACACAGACACATATATATATATATATATATATATATATATATATATATATATATATATATGTGTGCGTGTGTGTGTGTGTTTTTTATTTCTTACTTGTCTTTTATATATATTTATATATGATGTTAGGTGGTGGTCATAAATTATACAAAACTACCAGTTTATTTTTCCGATTCTATTGTTGAAGTGGCTATGTTTATATAACCTACTGTTGTTAATATTAATGCCTAAGGATCGGAATCTCTTAAAGTTCTGAAATAAAGTTCATATATATATATATATATATATATATATATATATATATATATATATATATATATATTATTATTATTATTATTATTATTATTATTATCATTATTATTATTATTCAAGGATCATTTTCCAACTAATTCAAATTGTCCCTCGACCTCTGTAACCTTCTCACTTTCTGTCGTGGACTAACAAGTTTGCTTCACATGTTTCACGTACAATTATATTTTCAAGTCTTTTTTCATTGCTCTTTCGACTGTCAAACCTGAAACTCCTCTATCATGTGCCAAACGTCTTATGGATTGAGTTGGATCTTTTTTTGTTTTAGCTCTATTGAAATGGTGATCTCTCTTCTTGTTGCGACCCAATGGTCCAGTTTTTCTTCTCTATTTTACCTCTTTTTAAAAATTTTATTTCACCGTTCAAATGGTGGTTTTTGAATGGACTTTGAAATGGAAGCTAGAGTATGAATATTTTACTGAACCCCAGAATGATTTTTTCCCAATCATCATTGCTCAGTTGCGAAGACAGTAGGTTTGACCCGAATCGATTTTAACTTGTTCTCGTTTTAGCTGAAATAACTAAAAGGATTTTCCGTGATTTTTACAAAAAATGGCGTGAAGATGGTTAAATGAAAACCTGGGGAAAAGAAACACAATTAATGTAGAGATATTTTTTTAATATATTAAACATTTTGTAGGATGGATGTTTATGCTGTTACACGATTTCGACAATTTTGCTGTTATATCAGGTATTTGAAAGCTATAATTCATAACCTATTTTAGTAATTTTTATAACTGTGTAATATCCACCGGAAATCCGGTACTGATAACTAGCTCTTACAGGGAACATTACGCAAAAAAAAAGAGACCCGATGACGACGGGCGTCGCAAATTAGATAAACAAATGGTGTACTATTCCATCGGGAGAAAACTAGACAGTACGATTTCGGTCACCGGGCAAAATGTATAATTGCATAGCTGGGTATTGTCCCTACATTCGTCGTATTACCTCTATATTCGAAATTATTATAACACATAATTTCGATCTTCAAGGAATTATTTTAATGGAAAAATAAGAGTTCACTGAAAGACTGTATATACACCGCCAGCATTTGTATATTGTTAAGGATAAAATTTTCTGGATGAAAGAATTACAAAATTGGCTGGAAGTCTGCCAAGAAAATGGTAACTGTCTTGGTCATTAAGACGGATATCCAAAAGCCAATATTATTCCTATTTTTGAACCTCTAAAAATACGTGTAGCATATTTCAAAACACTATGAAAACGAGTCAATAATATCACCGTATATACCAATGTATAATACGACCCTTTCATTTTTTATAGAAAACAGGATTCTTTTCATATAGCTCGTGTATAATGCAATCTATTCTTCATTGCCTTTTAAGAATCCTAAATGAATCATATCCAACATGATCCCAGCACAGGCAGAAAATTATGATTCTTCCATGAAACTTAGATTTTGTGGTCAGTCATGGAGATTTATTATTGTCAATCCATTGTCTTTGAATTGAAGATTTTCATTTTGGTACTGTTATTCGTCAGATATAATACATTTATAGAACAGTTAACTTGGATGAAGAGTCTATTCCTAGATCTATTTATTTGGGCATTAATTAAACTAGTAAAATATTTCGTTGTTCTCGGCCACTTCCACGAAAGCGCCATTGATATTCTGTGTCTGTGTCTTCGCCTGTATTAAGGCATATCTTCGACACTCTTTCTGTTTAGTTTTTCTTAAACTTCAGACTAATTTTTTTTAAATTACTATCTTAAACCTTCCCTTGAGGCAAGTATATATGCACGTATCTCTTTATCTCTCTCTCCCTCCCTCTCCCTCTCTCTCTCTCTCTCTCTCTCTCTCTCTCTATATATATATATATATATATATATATATATATATATATATGCGTGTGTGTGTGCGTTGTGTGTGATTGTGTGTGATTTTGTGTGTGTCTACAGATGTCTGTACTGTTTACCTGATCAGTAATTTCATGTTGTCAATTACAGTATTTAAGGGCAGTTTTCCGGTGGGGTATACTGTCCCGTGAACCTATATCGACGTTTTCTTAAGAACTTATACTAAGTTAAAAGTTAAACTTATACTAAGTTAAAAGTTAAACTTATACTAAGTTAAAAGTTAAACTTATACTAACTCAGAACTTATACTAAGTTAAAAGTTTCACGCCCATTGTTATTTTTTTCTTGCTCCCTTGGCCAGCTAATTCGAATGAATTCTCAGGATAACTGTCAATTGCCACCCTCTGTCTGTGACAAGAGTAATCACATTTTAATTCTAAACTTCCCCCTCTCTCTCCCTCTGTCTCTCTCTCTCAAATAAAATATTTAATTTCCCTACGTATACACCCAGTCTAACGACTATGCGCTTGATAATAATCCGTGCATTAACCCCCCAACCAAGTTTCTTCAAACCATTTCTTCCAGTGGTTCTTTCAGTGCTCATGTGTATGAGCGAGATTAATTTGGTAGACTAGGTCACTGGCCGATAGGATGTTTCTGACCTAAGGAGTAGTTGTGTTGCTCTGATCTCTAGGTTATTTCCCCTTCCAATGCTGTAGGTAAAGATTATGGGGATTTGGGCGTTATCTGTCTGATAGTCAATAATCCGAACATTCCAGTAACGTTGAAGGAGGTTATATTATCAGCAGGGGAATAGTATAGAGTCTATTGTACTGCCATTTTGTGAGTTGTTTCTGGACCGGGACATTATCATGGGTACTGTTACGGTAGTATCTCTAGTATATGTGTTTCCGCGTGGCACCTATCCATAGTACCAACTTTGTCTGTATCATCCCCAATATGAAGAGTCGGTACTTTTCGATCGAATATCAGAGAGCATTTGACAATATATTCACCGAATTTCTCTCGGCCAAATTTCACACATAGGATGACTTAAATGTTTAGGTCACTCCAACAAAAAAGATGGACAAGTCTGATATTGCAGAAAGTTCTCCATCGGATATGGACTAACACAAATCATTGAAGAACCCACCCAAATCACAGATGCGACGGGAGAGCAGGCGAACCTGATAGACCTATTTTCTAATACCCTGCCCAGAAAAATGAAAAGCAAAAGTTTTAGCCCCTATTGTCACCTTAGATGATTCCTTAGTCAGTGTCCACATTAACAGCAATGACATCCCCTGATTTGCCGTTCTGTTGAACGGTTTTTTGATATGCTGAAGCAGACTGGGACAGATTTTGAATCTATATGATGTAAGCTCCTCTCTCTAACTTCTTCAAACATGCTACCCCAAAACTGCTGGCCTAATCTCCGAATGGAGTGTTTTATACCCCACAAAATCCAGCAAAAACAATCAGCCTTGGTTCACTTCTGAATGCGCTGCAGACATTGCTAACTGGAACCACTATTTTAAAATCTATCTCAAAGAGTCTGATCATTTCTTTCATTTCGAACCATTCGAAATCGGTGATAGAAATTCCTGGAAAATGCAAAGTGTGCAGCTCCGTGGGATCTGTGCAGGCCAATGTTGAAAATAAATTTGTTTCTCCGAATTCTGGAAGATCACCAACGAAATTACGAACAAAGGCAAAGTGGCTCCGCCCGCTCTTATAAATCGCCCCGAGGTTATATCATCCTCCACAGATAATACGAATGTCTTCGCCTCAATATTTGCATCAAACGCAATTTAGTTGTCAAAGGTCATTTCACTCCAAATTTCCCATGTCTCACTCTCTACAAACTCAGTAAAATACCCATTTCAATATGAGAAGTCTGTAGAATTATCAAGAGTCTCAACCCAAAAAAAGACACTGACTGAAACAAAAGTCTTTAAGAATGTTACACCAGAATTATTCCCGATTCTATTTGAGTTCTATAACCACTGTCTGAAAGAGAAATCTTTTTTAAGCATGTGGTAGACGTAAGCATATGCCCGGGCCACCTATCACATTCCTAGTATAGATCCATTAATCTCCTTAATAGCACCAGTAAGATTTTTGACTCCTTAATCCACATGAAGTTCGTCGAGTACTTGGATAGGAACAACCTCTTTTGCGACGAGAAGTATGGGTTTATATCAGCCTGATCGAAGTCTGACGTCCTGACGATCATTACACACAGAATTAGTGAGGCCCTTAACGACACACATACCGCAAGGAGCATAGCAATAGGTATCACGAAGGCCGTCGACAAGGTGTGACACAAAGGTTTGCTCCGAAAGCTATACAGCTATGGAAACACTCTAAGTGTCTTCTCTATTATAAAATATTTCCTAACAGGTAGATCCCCAGAGGTCATAATCAACGGCCATTCCTCCGAGAGCCCGGCAGTCAATGGAAGCGTACCCCAGGGCTCACTTATCGGACCAACCTTCTTTCTGATTTACTTAAAGGATCTACCTAAGAATATACTCCGATCATTTGTAAACATCTATGCCGATGATGCGACGGTATACGGATAAACCCCAAGTCTTGATTGGCTACTGACCTCACTTCTGTGTGAGGAAAAATGGCTGGTTACATTCAATTCTGAAACCAAACTGGTTAGATTCCATAACCGCCGAACTACTGACACTTATTATGAACTGATATCCGCACAAGGGGACCCGGTGCTTGAGAGAATATTAGGACTCAAACTTACACTCCACCTCAATTGGAATTGCTATATACGATCCAGAGCTAAAGATGCAAGTAAAATGATTGGCTCCTTATACCGCTCCAGTAAGTCCTCCTCATGCTATCCTCTAAGTTTATGTTAAGGGGTCCACCACTTGTATAAAAAAATACAAGTGGACTCGCCCAGTGTGTGCTTGTACTGCTGCCGGTGAATACCCAGAGAGTGATACAGTGAGAGAGTGAGAGTGTGAGGTAACCGCTTTGTAGGAGTCACATTTGCGAGCACGTAGACTCGGAAGGAAGTCCTACATCGATACTGAATTTCCCAGACGGTATATATATTATTATTGCTACTAACCGCATCCCTGGATCTACTAACCGTATTACAAATTGTATTATTACGTCAATACATTTATTTGCTATATTTCATTCCTGCGTTTGTTATTCATTTGAGACCGGATTTCATCTCGGAATCCACAATATTTTATGAGACGCAGATCATATTTGAACAGGAGTTGCACAGATCTTACTTTCCAGTCTTGATTGAGTTCAAAAGCGTCTCTGAGTATTGTTGAAAATTAATTATTTTACACACTTCAACATCTCTCTCTCACAGACGGGATGTGACGAAGCTATCATTGCTCTGTCACTACTTCCATGTAAAGTACACAGACGAACTACCTTCTATAGTTCCACCATGTCTTATATATATATATATATATATATATATATATATATATATATAACATTTGTGGTCAATATATATATATATATATATATATATATATATATATATATATATATATATAAATTTCCAAGAGGATAGAATCCAGGTAGAGCTCAATGTTCAGGACAGAGCAAGAATATAATATAGAAGGCTCAAATACTAATATTCCTCGGTTATAATTTTTTATATTTGAATCGTAATCACGATCCAATTCATCAGACTCACGAATTCATTTTTTTAAAATTTGTATGTCTGATGAATTGGATGGTGATTACGATTCCCATATAATAAATTATAACCATGGAATATTAGTGTTTGTAAAAATAAAAGTGTACATGAGGTGGCAGTCTTTTTTATGCTTAAACGCAATATTCAGTTCATGTCTTTCGAATCCCACTTCAAAGGTCAGGACTGGTGAAACGAGAAAATAACATACAAATTCGCACACACACGCACACACACACACATACACACAAGCACATATGTACATATACATACACGCATAGATAGATAGATAGATAGATAGATAGATAGATAGACTGATTTATGTATAATTTTTGTATAAATATATTTCAGCTAAAATATGTTTATTGGTGTACTCTTAATTTGAACGTAAACCTGAATAGATTTTAAGTTTTAATTTTATGTCAAATGTTATATTTATATTGATGTGACAGATAGGATAATCACTAAGAATCTGCGCAATTGCTAAAGACACATGTTTTCTACGAGTAATTGCTAATTTTTTTATGCTAAAAAAATGAAGAAAAAGAAAACAAAAATACAAAATGGAGGTAACTATTTTAACGGTAAGGGCAGTAACTCTGTTAATTAAGCAAGACGAGTAATCCTGTAAAAATAAGCAATATAATGTGATTTTAAACTATCCTGGAGCGGAAGGGAAGAAAAATTCCAAAGCAAACAAAATCTAATTACGGGGAATCAGTTTGAACGCAGGATATAGACCATAAGAAACGAAATCTACGTGATCAGTGCACACAAACATACCGGGCAAATTTACTAGCAACCTGGATGCTGGTAAATAATCAAGTAACAGGCTGGAAGTCAAAAAAGATAAGCTACAATATCAAAAACGAAGGATGCAAGCAGATGAAAAACAGAATAAACACACACACACACACAAACACAATCGCACACACACACACACACACACACACACACATATATATATATATATATATATATATATATATATATATATATATATATATATACATAAACTAAGTCTGTAACTATATTTGGGTGAAAGGTTAAAATCTTATTGAGAATTTTTTTTCAAAGTAAACATCGATACACACTTCAATAAATGAAGTCATGTATGAGATGTTTAAGCGTTTAAAATAATTTACATAAAAGTGCTAGTATGTCTTCGAAATAGTACTGTTTAGTTAAAGAAAAAGGGCGCCAATTTCTTGATTAATTATATATATTAACGAAGTCATCTGAGGAGGAAGTTATCCACAATATACAATAAGTTTATCACACTACGGCACAAGTAATGTTTCTTCAAAGGCAGTCACGAGTAGCGTAACCATGATACTTCCAGTAATATGTCAAGAGTAAAGAGAGACATGCCAAATCACTTAATGCTGAGGCTAATTCTGAATTATCATAGTGTTGGATGCTGCTGTGTTTTATGCGTTGGTGTTATCAAATGTAATTGCGTGTTCTAAGAGCATTCGACTATTATACGTTTAACGATTCAAGGAAAAACAACGAGACTTCAATTGTGCATCAACAATAAAAGATATATTGAAACAATAATATACAAAACAATCATGCAATGGTGTGTCGTAATTAAGGGAGAAAAAGTTGCTTCCCTTCAACTGTATTCTGATTAAGATTGAATGTTCAAAAGAATCTCTCTTGAATAAGAATGTTCAGGATTCTATGTTGAATATATGTTTGATATTGAATGGACTACAGTCAATTAAGAAATGTGTTGCTTTGTGTAATCAACGGTGTGCTGGTTTGTAAACTTGGCTTAGTCACAGAGAAGATGAATAGTGTAATGTGATACAAAAATCTGTTTATGTGTGTGCGTTTTAAGCAAAGTCATGGATTTATGTAGACAGGCGTAATATCTGGACTCTACAGATAACTTGCGAGAAAGTCGGTAAGTGTTGTTGGCAATGTTCTTTAACGTCTGACCGCACGGTTAGACGGAAACTCTTGAAGATTACATCTTAGCAGCAAGGAAAAAGACGAATGAAGAGAAACACCAGAGAGCTTATTTATGTTTAGTTTATATAAGGCTGCGTCACACGTGCGCGGGAAAATTATTCCTCGCGTGCTGACGATTTGATTGGTCGGAATTGATCAATCAGCAAGCTAGTTTTGAGGAGATTAGCCAATGAATGCTTGTCCTATGATCTGTATGTATGTATGTGTGTGTATGTTGGCGATAGTGATCGCTACAATAGCACCGAACAGTAAAGATACGCCAACGTATTCAAGATCCACTCACGTCTCACTATTTTCGGACAACTTATAAACGAAACAATGGACAATGATGGTTTTACCGGAAGTCCTAAATAGATATATGTTAATAGCGTTGTCTTAGCAGCCAGGTGCTAAAGAATGACAACTCCATCGGACAATGAGCCTGATGATTCAAAGAAATCTAATTTTTAATGAAAAGAACACGCACAGTATTAAAAAGGAATTAGGAAAAGCATGGCGCAGTTTTCTTAAAGACACTGGAACAAGAAATGCGATATTTATGCTCGGAATGATATTAGAAATAGCAACAGAGATGTAAAAGTAAATATAATTAGGTCTCTTAGATTACAGAAAGGCATTTGGTAAAATAATTAACAAAAATCTATTTGAACTTACCGGCTAAGCGTGATTTATTTACTTTGGAAAAACTTTAGAACAATGAGTAAATTATACTGGGAGGATAGAGTTGGCGTAGGGACAGTAAATGATTTTCAATGAATATACAAATATAAAAGGGGGCTTAAGAAAGCCTTGATAGTAAAGCAGCCCTTAGAAAAGTAGAAGACGTAACTAGAATTTATTTTTGGCGACCATAGTGTTGAAAACCTTAGATATGCAGATGATAAAATGTTCATAAAGACAGAAAGGAAACTACAAGAATTCCTGCAGAAGGTATTTAAAGTAAAATGAAAAGGAATCACTAAATATTAGGTTGCTGCAAAAATAATGACGTAATAATGTCGTTTTTTGACGTATTTTTAACGTCAAAAACGACATTATTACGTCATTATTTTTGCACCAACCTAATATCAGATGTAAAAGGAAAAGAAATAGCTCCGTAAATCCATCACCAATTGGAGATAAAATAGTCAAATACCAAAAATTAAATATCTACGAAGTTTATTTTACAGAGGACGGAAAATGGTTAGGGAATCACGCGTTCTAACACCTAAGAATATTTCATTAGAACACAGGATCTTTATGTAATATATGGCAGTAAATGTTGTACAATCTCAATACAGACGTTGAAAAGAAAGTGCTTTAAGACAAGCATGCTGAAGATAAGATGGACTAAATGTGAGAAATGACGAAAATTTGTTGAAAATGGGAACTGAAAGGAGAATTTTACTTAGCACCAAGAAGAGATGGTTGAGATTTCTAGGGTACATAATGAGGAAAGATAGGTGAGCAAATTTGACACTCGCAGTACATATTGAATTCAAGCAGTAATGAGGAAATATTGCATGAATTTATGACCCTTAGTAAATAGTTAGCAAAATAGATCTGGAGACGTAGCAAAAAGTCAGCTTTTATTAAACACTAAAAATGTATTAGTTTTAATAATCTCACCCTAGGCATCAAAGGCACTACGAAGCAAGTGGTTTCTGAGTGTCAAAGAATATGAGAAAAAGAAAAAAATATTATTAATGATAGGAAACAATAAAAGAATAAAAATTAACAATTGATATTGCATTTCGATTTTTGAAGATCAAACTTGACTGGAAAGCAAGAAAATAGAAGAGAATTCCATGAGAGAAGAAACTTACGGTTCCATCTAGCAATTTCATTTGTAAAATGATGGGACCTACCTGGCAATTTTGTACTGAGCTTAAAATTATGATATCGATATACCAAATAGGAAAGCTCATCAGAATAATTAACTTGGAAATGTTTACATTACGGCGGTGGGGAAGTTTCTGGAGCCGAGATGCCAAGTCAAGAACAATAACATTGCAGGTTCCTTATTTTCTAGATACATCGGATTGTATAATTGCGGAGAATCTTGATTACGCCACATCCTGAAGGCATATGACACATGGAAGAAAAAGATCGCTTCGGTATGACAGGTGTGTCATTGACGCTCTAGGTAGCAGTCAGAATTAGCCGTTCTTAGCACTAATGCAAGTTTTCTCTTTTCACGTATGGGATAAAGCAATGGTTGATATCAAAGACTGGACCTAACTTAAGGGATTTTATAGTAATACTACAATTTACAAATCTTCAAGTGTCGATCAGTTTTCTGTTAAAGAAACATGCATTTTTCAGATTAGTTCTGTAGATATTACCACGAAATAAGCTATGCCTATTATGGTCAGGACACGAGTTCCGAGACTAGTTCAGTCTATAAGGGCTCTATATTTACTGTAATTTTGGGCAAACTGGTGTAAGAGAGGATATGCCTTTTCAGGCTGGTTGTAAATTCCCAGTTTTCCTCCGTCTCAATTGGTTAACATTTAAAGCCAAGAGATCTCATACTCATTTGCTACTTTTCCCATTTACGAGGGAAGATGAATTCATGCCTTTGTCATTTCCTTGACGAGAAATAAGCGAAAAAAATTCGAACTGGAATTGAGCTCGGGACAGCGGATTTATTTTCCGGCTGTTTAATAATTTACTAAATTGTATAATTATTTTTCAGTTTACTTAATGTATCTATTTATGGAGAGAAGAGCTTGTCTTTTTTTTTTATGTACCATGGCCTGAACGTACATGGGCGAGCCTGGTTGTTCCAACATTCTATAATATGTTGCTCAAAAAATATTTGCCATTTACCATCATCTTTTTGCTTTTTTTTGTGATTTTATTCACTTAAAACAGGTAAGTAGTTTACTCAATGCTTCACTCTGCTCCTGTTAAATCCATTATGTCCTCTGGGTGTTAACTTCTTCAAGGACATTTTTTTTTCCTGAATCGTAAGTATTCAATTAAACCTATTTACTTTGGCATCGCTATAAAGAAGGTTTAACTAAGACCATCCATTATTTCACAGTTGATATATATTTCATTGATTATTTCGCTAACTTAGCGATCCCGAAATCATCTACGGGAAAAAAATAAAATAAAAAGATTTCTATTATAATCTAATCTTGTCTTACTTCATCTAACAAAATTTAATAAGTTTTTAGTTCTGCTTTTCGTTCTCTGGTTTTATGTGCTAAAATCTCCCCTCCCTTTTTTTTATTTCTAAAAGCTCTTCGAAGTATTTATTCTTTTTCGATTATGAATATCCCTTTAACTTTATGTACCCTGTCGAAAAGGACATTTGTTTTTCTTTATCTTTGTCTTTATCTTTTTTTATATTCTCTTCCTATATAGTTTCCCCAATATAATTGTTAAAAAAAGCTCATATTACCTTTTTCTTGAATAAACTCTCGCCCCCATTCTTGTAGGGGTACAAGATGCTTTCATATTTCCGCCACAGACACTGACGTGGAGTGGATATCAAGCAGACTACTGCCGCTTATCCTACCAACGTAAATGAACGTTGCTAATTTGTCTGAATACTTGTGAGGAACTAGGAAAGTAATGTGGACCTTTAGAATCAAGATTAAGGGAAAAATATTAAAAGAAAAACATATGCGAATCAACATCATTACATTCCTTGGCAAGGCGACAACTAAAAGAATCATGAAAATAAAAGGAAAAACGAAGTTAGTTCAATCAATGAAAAAATTTACTAGCGAGATTTCAAAGCCGTAAGCACGGGTTAGGAGTCAGCACTCAAAAGACCCTTCTTAGTTGGATACTGATGAGAAAACGCGACTTTATGTCTAGACAGAGACCAAGAAAATTATATGGCATTTATTTTTACAAGAAATCTATATATTATTTAGATTGATATTTGATGAATAATAAACAGTGTATAAGGGAGGGGGCTTACTGAAAAAAATAATTCAAACTGACAATGGAACTTATCAATACAAGGCTTAGTGATTTTACAAGTACACTAAAACGCATATATTACGTCCCGATGGACAGAGGCGAAAATACATGTTCAATAATTTATATTCATGATATATTTTCTTATGGTTTGGTTTTGTAGAAGTTTTAAAAGGAAGAATTGGCATGTTCATTTTAACGTTTCTAAAATGAAACGTTCTCACTGATATGAAATGGAATATACTGAATAAATCTCAGTATGTGCAGTTAGGGAATGACGCTTCACTAAATTCTGATGGACATTTTTTTCTAGTCTGGTGCAACTGATTATATCTGGAGATTCATGACAGCTTGGTTAACTGTGTCGTGCTAGAAAATTTCTCTCTCCAGCAGCTACCTTGTATATTTATTATTCTACCATTCGTCCAGGCATCGGATATTGTTTGCACATCTCGTCTATTTGTTTTTTCTGATCGATATGTAGAGATTCTTGAGAAAACCCAAAGAAGAATCTGCAGTGTTATCTTTCCTGATCTGGTATCTCGGCTTCAGTCAATTTCTCACCGACATGACGTAACTTCACTTTACGATTTCTATAAATAGTTACACGAAGAATCTTCTGATCAGCTTTTTTTTTTTTTTTTTTTTGGTACTTCACCTCAACTCCAAGAATTTAAGCGTAGTAGCGGCTCGGATTTAGGAATCGGAGAGCCGAGTTCGAATTCCACTCGAATCCATTAGATTCACTTATATGCTAATACCCTTGGCAAAGGAATGAATCCTCTTCTCCTCCTCCCCCCAGCTATGGGTAAATAGCAGAACATACTGAGTTCTACAGCCTTGGATGGCATCTGGTTTACCGCAGGAAGAAACGGTAGCCTACTGTAGGAAAAAAATAAGTGCCTCGTCAGTCATGTATTGAAAGATACATGATCGCCTAAGCGTGTCTCACGCAAGGCACATAACTGTTTGACTGACATATTGTCAGCAAGATTTCATAATTTTACTATTAGAATTACTGTGCTAATTCTGTTCTAATAGTTTACTTCCGAGGAATTGTAGAACTCTCTCTGGGCTTGCTGCTTTCTTGTCAGCTATCACCTTCAAAACAATAAATGCAATTTCAATCATGTTTCCTCGAATCTATTATTCTTGAATATAATTCAACCATTCCTCCAGGCATCGGATATTGTTGCCACATCTCGCCTAGGTTTTTTTTCCTGATCGATATGTAGAGATTCTTGAGAAAATCCAAAAAAGAATCTACAGCGTTATCTTTCCTGACCTGGCATCTCCGGTTCCGTCGATTTCTCACCGACATGACGTAACATCCCTTTACGATTTCTATAAATTGTTACACGATGATTCTTCTGATCAGCTTTCCTTTATTTGTACCTCACTCAACTCCAAGAATTTAAGCGTAGTAACAGCTCGGATTGGGAAATCGGAGAGCTGAGTTCGAATTCCACTCGAATCCATTAGATTCACTTATATGCTAATACCCTTGGCAAAGGAATGAATCCTCTTCTTCTATCCAGCCGTAGCTGGTGTGGAAAAGAAGAGGGTTAATACATTTCCAATGGTATTTGGCGTAAGTGAATATAACGAACCCAACTGGAATTTGAACTCAGCTTTCCGAATAACATTTCCGAGCTATTACACCCCCCCCCATTCAAGCTTCACCTATGGGTAAATAGCAGGACAGACCGAGTTCTATAGCCTTGGATGACAACTGGTCTACCGCAGAAAGAAGAGGCAAGCTACTTCGGGGGAAAAAAATCTGCCTCTTCATTCTTATATCTTTTATGGATCCATTGCAATCAATATTTCCAACTTCGATCCGAGACAAAATTGTTCGTGTCTTAATACGAAAATCGCATCAGCGTATTTCTCCCAATGATATATATTATATATTATAGTAACACTATAATTTCGTAGTACGAAGAGAGAGAGAGAGAGAGAGAAAGAGTGAGAGAGATAGAGGGAGGGAGTGTGGGGGGTATCGGAGAGACTCACTTCTCGTAAGATCATAATTTCATGTTTCTAATAGCCAGAAAGGCGCCAAGAAATGCTAATGATATAAACAAAATGCACTCACGACACCGGCATATGCTATTTTTCCAATCTCGCATCAATTTTTTTTTAAATTTGATAACCTGAAATGTATGAAACATTATGATATTCTGACATTGTTTTTTAATAGATTTTTATTTACAATTATAAGAATAGATGGCCAGAGTATCATCCAACTTTTCTTCTAAATCGATAGAGAATACTGCAGGTGCTAAATCTAAATTTCTTCTTTTATATGCCTTGTCACTTCAGGCAGTGTGTGATTCACATTTTCTTATCCTTTCGAACCTTCACCTATTCTGTTCTGCCATAGAGTAGGTTAATCAATGTTTTGTTTTAACCCTCTTGACGTTAACATTTTTTACGCGCAGAGTAATTCAATAATAAACTCAAAATCAAAAAAAAAAAAAACTATTAATTAATGATCATTTCCATAGACCAATAATAGCTAAAAAAAATTAAACTAACCACACAAAAAGAAAACAAAAAATAAAGAAACAATAAACAAAGCAGGTGTAAATTATTTTTGTCTGAATTCCTGGGATGAGTTATTATTATTTGCACTGTCTGTCGCGTCCATAAAGAAATACATACATTTATAAAATAATTATACTCTTGTGTTCATAAAAGAGTAAATAAAGTTTAATTATCGTGTACAAAATAAATGTAATAAAATAATTATAACAATTATAATTATCATTAACTAGCAGCAAGACCCGGCGTTGCCCGTCCTTCATTCAAAAATCGTACGACATACAGCAATCGCTATCACTTGACTTAAAATATTTTTTCTCTTCCTTGCTTTTAAAGGAGTACCCTTTGCCGTGCTGATGTTGCTACATGCCTTACATCTTGCCTATTTCACACTGCAAATTTTTTCTAAGCTCTATGCTAAACATTAAATCTGTTACGAAAAAAGAACTAAACAAAATGAACACAAAAGGCTCAGCTTTAAAAAAAGAACTCGTAACTGGAAAAACCTAATGAAAAAAGAATGTTTACAAAAATACTTGTTCACACCCAACCCAGTCCTGTGGAATTAGAATCAACTTTGAGTATAAGCAAGTGAATGAATGAGCAAATTGGAGTAAAGTGCCATGCAGATTTAAATTTTTCCCACTTGTGACGAATGCAGCTATGCTAGTTAACATTCGTGTCAGTCAGCTGTTGGCTCACACGCTGGCCAATAGAATATTCCTGCCTATTCGTGGCATCCAGCTAGAGGCTCTCACTCTGGCCAGTACAAAATGGCCGCAAAGTACCTGAAAACTGCCGTAGAAGCATGAAAAAATCGATTATTTCCACTATTGATGGGAGTTGGGAAATGCACAGTCGGTCTTGGCCTTCCCGCTAGCTTGTAAATTTTGGCGGAAATCCGTCGAGAAGTGCGGCGGTTCATTCGTCACACACACACACACACACACACACACACACACACACACACACACACACACACACACACATAGACATACTGCCTTTTATAGATACAGATTCACATATTCTATACCATTCAAAAACGAACACACTTTTCTCCTCTACACATAAAACGTGATATTCTCACTATCGGACAAGAAGTTCACTCGGACAGGCCGTTAAAACGCAATTCAATGAAAATTTCATTTCCATTATTCCTTTTCAAGATATAATAGTAACATTTGTCTTTTAGGCCTCGATAAAAAAAATCGAGATTAGAAAACTTTTCTTGTCGTTCCCAACAAAATTATCTGGACAGTTGTTACACATATATAAAAAGAAAAATACGAGAATAATTGTATAGACTTTGCTTATTATTTATCACATCCTTCTGCCGGATCCCGATCCATATTTCATGTGAATTTGACTCCAAAATTCACAATTTTACTCAGTATTACTGCCGCTCTTGTCTCCAATACTACATATCAACCGGATAATAAATAATATTTGTTTCGTTGTTTCCACGTCTTGCCGTTTCTCCTTTTTACGTTTATTTTGTATAAATAAATGATAAGAATTGTCTCAATATAAATAGTGTCAGTAAAGATACAAACTATAAGACAAAAATCTATTAAATTCATCTCTCAAAACAAACTAGAAAATTGACACAAAAAATCAATCCTAATATATTGCTACATACTCATCACTTATGCAAAAATAACAACAAAATGAATTTGTCTGCCATTTTAAATAATGTTCAATAATAATTCATACAACGCTTACATCGGTTGAAAACCACTACATAATCGAAATGATTAACATGCTGTCCAACACAAAAAGAACAATTTCTAAAAATCATTAAGAAAATCGTGTATGACATAAATTGAGACAAATATGAATAAAATTCGCCAGGATGATTAAATAAGAAAGAAATAAGGAAAACTGAGGATTACAAAAACCAGCAACAACTAAAGAGGCTAGCATATATAACTGGAAGAGAAAAAAATGACATATTAAAGTCGTTAACCACAGCACTTCAAATAAAAGATTAGGTCGCAAACCAATATTAATACTTGAAAAAACGATAACAGCTACTGGAATGGAGAAAGCTGTTTTCCTAAAAAAGTATTTTAAGGGAAAAATTTTATAATTTTCAACAGAAAAGATTAATAGCTGCTGGTACAATGAATGACAATCGTTTTCTTGTAGGGAAAAAGCTAATATTTCTATTATGACCATTACCATCTCTGTCTGTTCATTATCTATCTATCTATCTATCTATCTATCTATCTATCGAAGTTTTTATCGAAGATAAAAAGTTATTTTATCTATGTATCGCAGTCTTTTTGTATTTAGTTCTCTGTTTATTATAGTCTCTCTCTTTCTATTCGTCTATCTCAGACTATTGTTATCTATCTATCTATCTATCTATCTGTCGCAGTTTTTTTTTATTTATCTATTTATTGCAGTCTCTCTATATATATATATATATCTACCTCAGTCGATTGGTATCTCTTGGAGTCTTTTTCTTTCTTTCTTTCTTTCTTTCTTTCTTTCTTTCTATCTATCTATCTATCTATCGAAGTTTTTAGCGAAGATAAAAAGTTATTTTATCTATGTATCGCAGTCTTTTTGTATTTAGTTCTCTGTTTATTATAGTCTCTCTCTTTCTATTCGTCTATCTCAGACTATTGTTATCTATCTATCTATCAATCTATCGCAGTCTTTTTTTTATTTATCTATTTATTGCAGCCTCTCTCTCTATATATATATCTACCTCAGTCGATTGGTATCTCTTGGAGTCTTTTTCTTTCTTTCTTTCTTTCTTTCTTTCTTTCTTTCCTTCTTTCTATCTATCTATCTATCTATCTATCTATCTATCTATCTACTGCAGCCTTTTTCTTTCTTTCTATCTATCTATCTATCTATCTATCTCAGTCTCTTTTTATCGATTTATCGCAGTCATTCCGTATTTTTCTATCTATCTATCTATCTATCTATCTATCTATCTATCTACTGCAGCCTTTTTGTATAAAAGTTTGCTTGTATCGAATGACTTGAGTTGTGAGTCCAAAACCTGGTTCCTGCAGTGGTGAACAAAATCTTGAAGAGTTCCTATGAAACCGACAGCCCGACAACAGCACATGAGATTTGATTATAGTGGTGAAGGTTTCGTGCAGGACCATCTACACATTTTGAAAGGCCGAATACAGAGACCTGTTGCACTACGTGCCACAAGGTCCCTAATCAACCCTCCGCAGGTTTTGAATTCAGAGTTTTCCTTCTCCTAGACCAGTTGCCATCCAAGGCTATAGAACCCGGTCTGTCCTGCTATTTACCCACAGCTGGATGGAGAAGAGGATTCACACCTTTCCGAAGGGTATTAGCACGTAAGTGAATGTAATGGATTCGACTGGAATACGAACTCGGTTCTCCGATTCTGTTTCATGCTACACGCAATCGTCAGGCCACGTCTAGCATGAAACAGACTGTTGCCTCTAAGTATTGACCTCTATGTTCACTTTTTTATTTACACAAGCTCTAGGATGCAATGGGGTTCTGAGAATATGAGAAAATCTACTATTAAAGAGAAAGGAAAGTAAAAGAACAATAATTACAAAGACATGAGAAAACGATTAACATTGCATTTAAATTGTTTAAGATCAATGTTGACTTGGAACCAAGAAGCCGCAAGAATATTCCACAAGCGAGAAATGCGATAAAAAAAAATGCTGTTAGCATAAAACTTACGACTACATCTAACAATTTGATATGGCTGTCTTCTGAAATAGATTCTGTATAGATCATTTGTGGGTCTACAGGATTTTTATGAATCAAGTTTGATTCTTTGAGAGAAAATATACTTCTGTGTACCCTTATAGCTAATATTTGACGGTGACTTTAAATCACTGGTCATCGAATAAGATCAGTATCCGAATTATGCTTGCATTGTACTGTCAATTGCCTTGTACGCACGCAAAATTTCCAATATGAAATTTATCCAAATGTGTTTCATGTAAGATTACTTCGCAAATTTTCAAAGGCGTCTTGGAGGGATAGGATCAAAAACGTAGAACGGCGAAAACGTTAAGATTCTAGAAACCTCGGTACAAAGATATCAAATAGGCGAATGCAGTTCATTGCCCATATACTGCACTTATTTGAAAGCCGGTCAACCAAAGTTACTCTGATCCTGATTTCTCAAGGTTACAAATGACCAAGTGTCGTCCTGAAATTAAAAGGCGCAATACAGTTAAAAAAAAAAAATTGTAAATGGAACATCATTTGGTTCAAGGCTGTGCGACTTCCCCAAGATCTAAGTGGACGAATTTTACTGACCTTACCTCTATAAAAGCTAGAGGAACAAGCTAGAAAACAGGTAACATATATATATGAAAAGAGTAAGATAAAAGATTTATAGCTTTAGCGGTAGTACGTATGTTTGAGTGCGTTCGTGTCGGAGATGCTCTGTTTGGCCAGGTGAAGGAAAGATTGGAGAAGACTTCTACCTGAATCATTCCAGAACGTGCTTTTCCTTTTATAGTGGTGCGCAGCATCAACTAGTGAGTGTCTTCGCAAACCAGGTGGGGGTCATATCTATAACAAGTTTCTTTCCACTTAATACTGTCAGCATTCAGCTTGTTACATAATTGTAGCCCTCGCATAAATTGGCAAAATTTTCAAGATAAAAATATCAGTTTTCACGCCTTTTGCGCTTTACGAGGGGACTGCATTAAAACAGCACAATAAAAATCCTAGTTTATTAAAGTTTGCTCTATATACAGAATGAGCAAGGGATTCCGTAAGTATTTGGGACTGTTCGCATATGGCATATGATGGGTTTTTTCTGTTATTTAGTCAATTTCCTTCCTCCAGGTGGGTTAACTGCGAACAGAACATGTTTGAATCTGTCGTTTCTTTACATAATTATATCATCTACACATCGTCATCTCCTTTGAGCGATGAAATCCTTTAGTATGATTACTAATTTTCTTGTCTAACATTATCATACTTCTGACTGCTGAAGTGGTAAAATCATTAAAACTTCATTTTTTTTATGGCAAACATAGAATGATGTGTACGGCCGAAAATGTGAAAATGTTTTCCTTTCCTTTGAGCCCTGCAGCGAAAGAAATGATTGAACAGAAAGGATTAGAGTGTATTAACCTTAATCCCTGCCAACACGTCTGTCTGAGTCTTTTCTTTGAAATTATTTCTTCTCAATAAAAGAGAGAGAGAAAAAAGATTCACTTGTCTCATACGAAATATATAAACGCCAGTCTTGCCATTAAGAACTCTGGAAATATTGTTGACAGTGAAGCACGAAAAGCTGACAGAAAAAAATACTTTTCATATTGAGGGAAAAAGATAATTTTGGTTAAAAGATTATTTCTCATTTTGAAAACAGCCATTTTTTGTTGCTTTTTATCACAATGTCTTTAGCCGATGCGTTCATCGCCAGATTACTTTTGGGAGGAATTTGAAACAATGGTTTAACTTTGGACAAGATTCAAATTGGCCTTTTCTATCATGAGAGCTCGTCACGTCATGTATAAAAACCGGAAAAGGGTGAAGAATTTTGCAAAAATAGAAACATTATGACAGTTGAAAAGAGAGTTTTGCATGAAAGCACACAAAACAACAACAAAAAACCCCTCAGAGTACTAATACTACTATTACGTAATCAACAATACAGCGTGGAATAAAATCAGTTGCAAAGGCTACGAGTTAAGAGAAGTTGATTTAATTGGAAAATGAATAGCAAGGCTGGAAGGAAAAGGGGGTGATTTTTGTAACGTATTCAAGCTTCAGATTTGTCTAAGTTTAATAACACAATCAGAAAGAAATCACAATCATTAGGTGATGATGGGGCATGTCGAATAACCTCCCATTTTAAATAAGATATATAAGATGGGAGATTATTCCATCCTCCCCTATAGAGTGTGATTTCTTTTTTATTGTACATTTCATAACTTAGTTATAACTTATTTATTGCCTGTACCTCGCCATTTTTTAAACAATAATTCCTCCGTTTACCCGATTAATTTTTTCAGTTTGCTAGTAGCTTGAAGTGGCCGAAACCATTGAAATTGCACCAGATGAAGTATGAAGACTTCCGTAAATGGATTCCATATTTCGTAATAATTACTGTTGTTTTAGCATATGGACGAATAGAATTGAATCAATTAAACTACAGATGGGAAGGATGAACACTTATAGTAAATTTGTACACTACGCAAAGGCTTTTAAATAGTCTTTTGGAAATCTGTAGAGTAAACAGTGGTAAATATATAATTTTTTCAAGTCCTAGTCCTCCACCTGGTCTTGAATGGACAGTAGATTTGATAAATTAATTCTACAACAGCTTTCTTCAATAAATCATTTGTTCTGATGTGGATACATAATTACTTTCTGAAGAGCCTAATACAAGAGATTACAAACTAACCCAAGTCGTATTGGTTCTACCTAGGATGATTTAATCATAATCCACAGCAATGAAATACGCAATGACTTTCAGAAAATACGTAAAAGAAAGGATGAAAAATTAATTCGATATACGTAGTCTTAACATTAAATATTATACTATCTTGGATGAAAAACTAATTCTGGTGTAGTTCCGAACATTTCAGCTTTTGTTCTATCTTGGCTGAAAGACTAGCGTTGAAACACGTAATTAGTTTTCGATGATAAACTAATTCTATATACGGATTCTTACCATTCAAGTTGGATGACAAATTAATCCTGACATACTTTCCAACAATACACGATTGGTTGATTGACTCATAATCTATAGTTTTTGACAATTAAAACTTGTTTTCACCTTGCTTGATTGACTCATAATCTATACGGTTTCTTAACATTCAAACTATTTTCTGTCTTAAATAATAAAATTATGCTAACATAGTTTTTCACAATTAACACTTGTTTCCACCTTGCTTGATTGACTCATAATCTATACGGTTTCTTAACATTTAAATTAATTTCTGTCTTGGATGCAAATTAATCCTGACATATCCTACTGGATTCTTCCTTTCTTGGTTAATTCATAATTCTTAATGGTGGCATACGTAATTCCTTTCTGTACAATCCAATAAAAGTTGTTTCGGTTTGTAATTCTTGGTAAGAAATAGAAAATAAAAAAAATCAAAGCAAAAACAATCAAATCATATATGGTTTATTTTGTCAGTAACTTTGGTGTTTATAACTCACCTGATTCCCTTATAAATTGCGAAAAATATTCTACAGATTTCCATTCCTCTGCAACTTAATAAACGGTTTACAATCTGATAGACAAGAAGTAAATATGGACGAGACAGCAACTGCTACTAACAACCAGAATGAGAAATATGCAATCTGAACGTTCAGGTGGTTAGCTTCTTTGTTTTTTTTTATATAAAATGAGTAAAGATTACCGAGAAGGAATAATGTCTTTAAAAACGAAAAGAATCAACGCTGAATGGCTATGTAATGTCTAACCTCCTATATGCCAGTGAATGTTGGACAGGTTGCTTTGAGAGGAAAATAAAATACAATCCGTGAGAGAGATATTAACCTATAGAAGAATGTTGAAAAGAATCTAAATGGAATATGTAACCAATGAAGAAATTTGAATACAAATAGGAAGGAGAAAGACATTTATACTTATAATCAGAGATTGCGAGAAAGATGATGAAGAAACAGTTTGGACATCTTAGCATTTACAAGATATATTAATGATAAGGAACATAGGGTCAACAGAATAACGAACCAAACGTGTTTATGCAATTTAATGGCTAGACAGGAACTAGGTTGGGTGGGAAAGAGTTGAAAGATTCCTGAAGCAGGAAAAAGTCGTGGGGACTCATGATATGTTTTTTTTTTTTTTTGTTTTTAAGCAATTCACCCCAAACAAGGTGCAATCTACTAGCACGCAAGAGGTTACAGAGGATTTGGAGCGAGAGCAGATAGAAGGGATAGAGGAAAGGATGAGGCAAGGGATAGTGGATAGATCAAGGCACCTGGAGATGTCGATTGGCATTACATTTGAATAGTTCGAGATTATAGCTATCAGGAAAACAGGAAAAGAGAAAAGAGTTCTACAGGCGAGAGGTGCCAGTTATGAAGATATTGGAGTAGAAGAGGCGGCTACATTTAACAGTTGTAACAGTGAAAAGGTAAGAGTGGGATGCCAGCCTCGTAGGACGCTTGAATTCAAGAAATCTGGGAACCAGCGAAAGCAGCTCATCGGAGCAGTTACCATGAAAATAATTGTAAAAAAGACAGGAGGTGACGGCACGTCTGTGAGAAAGTGACTGCAGACGAGATGCCAGATCAGGGCCAATTACATTGCATATCCGTCTCTGGATCTTATCAAGAACCCCGAGACAAACAGAAGGGGTAACAGACCATATATGGCAGCAATACTTCATGCAAGGGCGAATGGTTGATTTGTCGATTTGAAGTATCATTTCTGGGGAGAAAAATTTCCTGGTGCGCCACAGGGAGCCAAATTTCCTTGCGGTGGGCGAAGCAATTGACAATGTAATTATCCATCTTAGGTCAGCAGACAATGTGAGACCGAGCAGCCGCAGAGAGATGCTCTCGGGAAGTTGAGTGTCAGACATTCTAATGGGGGGGGGGGCGGACAGGGAAGGATCTCTGTGGTGATTAATAGAGAGCAGTTTTGTTTTTGAGGCCTTAAATTTAACCAGCCAATTCCTGCCCCAGTCCATAACCGATTGAAGGTTCTTTTCGAGACGAACGGCCAGGTGATTTTTGTCAGCGACGATAGATTTGTTTTTTAGGTAGGAATATATTGTAGTGTCGTCCGCGTAGATACCTACTTGGGAATGTATGACGTCAGGAAGATGGCCATCTTATGAAAGTGTATGACTCATAAAAGAACAAAACCTTTCATGAGCTTAAAAATGTTCTATAATTTCGTGTAATGGTCTTGCAAAAAAAAAAGAAAAAAAAAAGAAGACCGACATAACGAACTAAAACGTTATATTTAGTAATGCATAAGTATAAATTGTTTAAATATAATTGTTTATATGTCTGTGTATTAGATAATCTTCTCGGGAATTTTACAGCTATCTTTTACAGCTGACTTTATGTGTGTAAGCATTGTACTTGTGATACATGCAAGAAAAATTAATTATGTTTTAATACTTATTAATGCAACTATGTCAAAATGCATTATAATTATGTTTCTGTTTTCTTAATCCAATCAAAGTTGTATAAATATGACAGCAACGGAAATGAAGATAACCCACTTTAAGAGTTTCCTGTTATCGTCTACAGAATTGTTTTATTTTTGCAATTCAATTTAACCCGTGGAAAAAAAATCGTTCATTGCGGAAACAATTGATGTATTTCACCTTTAAAAATTTTTGCTTAGATCGAAGATATCAAGTTAAAGTCATTTTAACTTTGTAAATTTAAATGTAAGAGGATTAAATGACAGACAAGACTTGATGGTATTCTCTTTCTTTTTAAAACAAAAGAAACTCGAACACTGAAAAGGTCTTTAACTCCAGAAGTTCTGACAATTACAACAAAATAGAATATTACATTGGTCTCTTGTAATGATCAAACATTCTCCAACCTTGTGTATTTGTGTGTGTGTATAAAAATATGGACACGAGGATGAGTGGTAAGAACATTCGTTTTCTGACCATGGGACAAGGGTCGGAATCTCAACACGGTTGATTTTTCAGGAAAAATCCCAGCGTACGGAGCTATTGGAAAATGCCGGAAAACCATAACGGGTTTTGACACAAACCTTGTGAGTTTAATTGGGTAGATGCTTTGAGGCTGTTGATATTTCTGCGAGCACAAGACACAAGATATCGGAACCCAGGATTTGTTCAGATTGCTAATCATCCTAGATAACACACACCCACACACACTCTCTCTCTCCATCTTTCTCTCCCTTTCTCTCAATCTCTCTCTCTCTCTCTCTCTCTCTCTCTGTGGGTGTTGAACAAACATAAATGAGCCTGAGCAAGCGTCTGCAATAAGGGTTGGCCAACCTAGGAGATGGGCATCCTCGAATACGAGTGCGTATATATATATATATATATATATATATATATATATATATATATATATATATATATATATATAATTATTTATTTAAAAATATGATTCCAACACGCTACATAAGAGGTCTCATGTTTCAAAACAAGAGCCGAAAACTTCAAAATATTTGAATTAACTTGAGTTAAAGTAGGCTCTGTTCCATCTTCAAGCAAAATTCTTTTTTGAATAACTTATTTCTGAAATTTACGAGTTTTAATAGTATATTCAGAATTTAAATCAAAATTTCCATGGTAACATCAAGGACGGATTGTTTAGAATAGGGTGTTAATAATTTGTATCAGTATAGCGTTACTTTCATAGATGCCGGTTCAGGGTAAGTTGGGGGTGGCTAAATTAACGACGGAGGAAGTTTTCGCATAGTCTGGCTTGAGCGTCTATGGAGATTTTTTTTTTATTTTTATTTTATTCTTTTTTTTTATATCTCTTTATGAAAGGGATTTGTGTATATAAAAAAGCCGTAACGTTTGTTTTTGACGACTTCATAAAGCGTTATCTTTTTTGTATGGTATTAAAACTATGTGTATCGGCTATGGATTTTAAAATGTATTTTATTGTATGCGTGTTCTTAGCTAGTTATTCAGAGCATAAGTTTGGTAGTGTCGGCAGAAAACCGTTAATTCATGCCTGTTGTTTAATAGATTTTTATTGTTTAGAATTTTTTTAAATTCACTAAAAATAATTTTACGGATCTTCTCTATCCTAAAGCTAGTGGAACTCCTCACCACCATGAGCCCGTCATCTCTATACAGTCCGATGTCCTGGATATCAATCTCGCGGTGTGCCGTTAGGTTGTACAATATTAAAAGACCAACCAAGTTAGAAGACTCTGCAGAGTCTAGCGATCCCATTGTGATGTCAAACAGGTCGTTATTGTTTTCTACAATATTTTCACACACATATATATATACATATATATATATATATATATATATATATATATATGATTCCTTCGCTCCATAAGAGTTCTCATGTTTCAAAATTTTCTCATGTTTCATGCATGGAGCATGTCTTCTTAAAAATAAAAACAAAAATACTAAGGAACTCCGGATTAGGCACCCAAAGTGTTCTTTTCTATTTTCTGCATACCTGCGCACTGGATAACTATATATATATATATATATATATATATATATATATATATATATATATATATATATATATATAGGTATCCACAGACAGGTTGTTTCGCTCCTCAATGTGGCTAGACGTTCGATTTCTTCAAGCCGGGATCGAAAACCGAGTGATTTGACATTAGTCAGCTATCTTACCCCCTGTCGTCTTACAGACAGTCTGCTTCGCTGTATCACAGCTGCTCAGTCTCTATACGAAATACCCCAGCGACTCCTCGAATTCAATTCATACTTGAAGAGTAATGCTTAATAGCAGTAGAAGCCTTTGTTTTTCAAAGGCTCTTTCCCTATAGAGCTCAACCGGATTTATGGTAGCATATATAGTCATCCACAGACAAACTTTTTTGCTGTATAACGGCTATTCAGTTTGATCTAGGTCCGATTGCTTCAAGTCGAGATCAATATATCAGACAAATATCTTATCCCTAGGCCATCGTCGCACGGCAGAATGAACGTTTTTCTCTATACAAAATACGGAGTCATACTTGAATGCATAATAGCAGCAGAAGCTGCTATATATGCGATATATATATATACATATATATATATATATATATATATATATATATATATATATATATATATATATATATATCAGAATGTAATGAGAGAGAAAATATATAAATTTTAACGTTCACACTATTAATTCAAATTCAAAAGAGGACTTAATTATTTATTATATATTTTGTCATATAAACAAAAACAATTACTGCAATAATTCAACTTCGTTTCGTTTACTCACTACAGAGATGCAACTTCATTTTGTCTATATGAAAAAACTATAATATATATATATATATATATATATATATATATATATATATATATATATATATATATATGTACAGGTATATGATTGGTGTATACGGAATATATTCCAATGACCAACAATTACTATTCTTAAAAGAGTGCTCAATACAGAGTAGAGGAGATATAATTATGTATTTAAAAATTATAACATAAATATTTTGTTTCAACACTTCATGTGTCTTATCAAGTGATGATATTGATTAATTGATAAGTGTTGAAACAAAATTGCTAGTTTTGTAGTGATTTTACAAGATATTTATGTTATAATTTTTAAATAAATAATTATATATATATATATATATATATATATATATATATATTATGTCAAATTTGAAAAAATTTTTGTGACACGTTTCATTTTTCTTTTTGTTGATATATAAAATTATATAAAATTATACATCGTTATATATATATATATATATATATATATATATGTGTGTGTGTGTGTGTGTGTGTGTGTGTGTGTGTATTTTCCCTCACAAGTATCACAACCCTGGTATCAATTCACTACGCATTCTTCAGATTTACATTTGATTTAAATTTTTTTATAAGTAACGGATTATCGTAATAGTGGAGCAGTTTATATAATTTAGGGGAATTATTTTTAAAAAATATGTATTTAAAATAAACTTAATTATAGGAAAAACAAAGAAAGCACAATTCTACACAGCAGATTTTCTTCAAATTACAAATATAGAATTGTAAGTTAATACAAATATGCAAATCTAATATATTATCATCGTTGATATACACTCTTCTGCAAATTAATTAAAGCAATCAATAATTCTGTTATTACTTAATTTTTTTTCGTAGCTTTTTTTCGTATCAATGAACCATGACCCAGTGCACATGTTATTACTTTGTCTGCCCATTCCACGAGGTCGTTTATTACAGATTGATCACAGATTCTCGATTGCATTTAAATCAAGAGAGTTTCGGGACCAGTCTATCGTACTTTGATTTGCTCACTGTTCAGGCTAATCAGTGTGTTCGTGCAGCGTTACAATTTTCATACGTGTGATAACGTCCATTGCAGACAATGGTCATAGGACAACTAATCGACAGTTGAAATAATAAATTCTGGGAGTGATAAAAATCTGATGCAACCATGGATGACTCAATATATTCAAAGCCAGAAAATGTTATTATACACTACTAAAGACACATAGCATTGTGGATAAAGGCGTTGGTTAAATCCAGTGACAGGACCCAAAATGTGTGAGTTTAATACCTTGTTAAAGCAGTGAAGAACTTTTAGAGGGAAATTAACAAGAGATAACTGATCACTGACATCCATTAAACATGGTACGTGGAACTAGAACAGTCTACCCCAGTGAGTGAAATAAATGGTTGTTCGACATTCCAACCACCTGAAGAAGGCCAGAGCATACAAGGCCGAAATGTTGTAATAAATATGGCGACAAAGATGAGGATAATGGTTCGGATAATGTAAATAAAGAAGCTGTAGTTATTTTCATTTCTTTTATTTTCCTAAGTACTTTCAATTTCATCCAAGTTCATCTTCTGAGCTTAGACCAAATTAGCGACATTTTATTGCGGGGTAAAAAGATGAGAATGATGAGGACTAGTAGAGAAGCGCAAATATTTGCCATATTTAGTGGTCCATCAACGCGATTTTTATTCTGATTTTCATTTTCAGCAGGTAGCGCAGAAAACACGAATTCTTCTTTGGGGCAAGACTTGGATATCTCCTTCGTCGTCATATCCCTTGCTTCAGTTTTTGTTGACTATTTCAATGAAGGTTTCCAACTGCAGCTCTAATATCTTCCAATCCTGCGCTGTATTCACCATCATTTTATCACGTCTTTGTATTGTGTTTCTGTCTGCTTCTTCGTCCAAATTTCTCATTTTGATAATTTTCATCGTGGGAGTTTGACTGCTTTCAGATCTTCAGGCAATTTGCGTTATTTTCTCTGCTGTTTTCATTTATTTGACTTTCACATAGTATGCTTCTAAAACAAGGCAACAAAGCCACTAAAACGAAGGAGATTATTGAGTCTGAAGTCAAAGAAAAAATAAAATTTTATTAAAGAGCAATAATAATAAAAGAAAGCGAATTAAGAAAATAAGACAGAAGATAAGGATCGACATTATATTTAAATTTTTGCCGACCAAACTTGACTAGAAACAAGAAGCTAGATCCTAGTTAAGCAAGTAACACAAGAATCATAGAAGAATCGTTTTGGGCAAGAGGTAAACTTACGGTTACCTCTAACCGCTTCAACTGTAAAATGAAGAGACCTTTGTAGTGCCACGCCTACATTTTCTCCAATTCTAACTGGTCAATAAATACATACTAAAAAACAACAGGACAATTTATCTATCGCATTCCACCATAGTAAATTTGTTCCTACACTTTGTTCAAAAACAAGCTTTGCTACAAAATTGGTTATTGGTTCATTTTCCGTTCAATCGGATATTTTTCATGTATATTCAAAAATGTACTCCAGCGTCTCGCTGGGAGCCACCCTAGGTAGAATATATATTGGATGCATTCCAAAAAAAAAAAAACAATTAGTAGTAGTTCCAGAACCACAGTCGAGTGTACCCGGAGACAATAGTTCTCACTTACTCACTCGTGTATTTATTCCTACTCACTCCACACGTACATACATACATACATACAATACAGAACATTATTTGATACACTACCAGTTCTCAGTAGACACACCAAGTTAAATCAACTCTCTAAGTTGCAACAACTGAACAATTTTCTAAAAGAAATATTCTATTTTCAACACTGAACTCTGAACATTTTACTCAGACAAATCTTCTTTAAGACATTTCCTACAGTCAAGCGGAATCTACTTTTTTCTCCCTTTTTCACTCATATTACAACTACTTTGTATTATTGTTGAATTTAATATACATATATTTCTTCGTTAAACAAAATTGGTTCTCATTGTTCTTTTTCCTTGATGTTTTAAATATTATGTATGAATGTTGATTACCTTCTCAACACGCAGCCGCATTATCTATTTAACCCATTCAACATTGGTGACCACAACACTCAAGAAGTAATACATTCTACAATTGGTCAACACGATGTCTTAATAAACATTCCACACATTGCCGCCAATCTAGTACTGCACTTAAATCCATGGAGTCTAGGTATCATAGGTACGGTTCACCATGAAAGTATATAAGGAAACGGTAAAGGGACGCTAATGAGGTCAGTAGGAAGGTCACTGAAGCAAGTCTAAGAATAATCCATATTCTTCTTTGGATTTTACGTAAGGTTTAAGGTAAACAATTATAAATATATAGCAAGAGGCACGGCCCAGGTGTGGCATCAATATTCTAAGCATGGGGAAATGGTAGATTTTGACGACAATAATTGCCAGATACGACTCCGGCTAGCAACAGACCTGTCAACTGCGAAAAATATAATCTTTCCAATTCATGTCAGCGGGAAGCGTTATCCCAAGAAGGCGTAACGAGTCTCTCTCCTGTTTAGCATTAGCTATGTTAATGAGAGACAGAAAAGGTTTCTCTCTGAGAAATAATAGTGAGATTTCGTTTTGCAGCTGCTAAAATGACACGTCATTCGTCGGCTCAATTACGGAGAAATGGACATCGATTTTTTTACACCAATTTGGCAAGTGAAACATATTATTAAGCAAGGAAAAAAATTGTGCTATCAGCATAGATACCGAGTTTATATTTAATAGCATCAAGAATTTCGTTGGGGAAAATTAAGAACACCATAAGTCCAAGGAAAGGGCGCTGACGGCTGCTTGAATTAATCCAAATAAATAGATTGTTGGGTACAAAAAACGATAGATGGGTAGATCGTTGTGAACTGATATATATATATTAGGTACCTCCACTTTTTCGCGGGAAAACAGTATAGCGTAATAAACAAATGCCACAAACTTACCGAAAATAATTTTTTATCGTCAAAACGCTTATGTTATTATTAAGATGAAAGACCAAAGTGTATTTTAATTATTTTTTGATATTTTTTAATATTTTTTAACACGTTCGAAATTCTGGTTAAAGTTTTCTTTTTTTTACGTCATCGCGGTGCTGTAAAAATAACATTGTTTTTTTTTGCGCTTTTTTCCCGTTGAAAACCCATTGATTTGGAAATTCTTGTAAAATTAAAGTAATTGTCCGATTTTAATGAAATTTTCAGGACTTATTCACCAATGAATGAAATTATTTTTGAAATATTTCGTTTTAGTAAATTTTAGTAAAAAGTTTTTTTTTTTAATATGTTACACCCCACTTACTTATTTTCTCGAAATTTCGTTCAATTCTTTTTATTTCCTTACAATTTTTTTTGTTTAAAGTAAGAGTCATTGGAGATGGTAAATCACCTACTTTTTTTTTTCTAATTTGTTCCAACTTTTGTAAAATGAGCTTTGAATAGAAAAATAATGAATCCAATAAAACTATGATATTACTTAATTAGAAAAGCTTTTAATTGCTTTTGTAAATAAGTAATATTAAGGTCATTATTGCCTGAAGAAATAAATTTTTTCTGATGAATAATTAAATTTTACAAGAATTTTTTATTTGTTTTACATTTTGATTATAATAATTTATAATAGTTTAAAAATCGTGCAAAACTCTGTATTAGCTTATTTCCTTTTGATAATTAGTAATTAAGTAGAAACAAAATTTACGAGTTCAAAATTGCCAAGTTTAATAAATTTAGTGATTCCACTTTTTTTTCAAATAATTTTTCTACTTAATACATTCCTTATTTCCATGTACGGTAGACTGGAATTGCCATTATTATAAAAAGAGTTTTGTCCCTTTATTCTAATAAATAGACATAACAGTAAAACTAAAAATAAAAAGGTTCACTCAGATTTCTAGTAATTTTCATTTATGGCCATCCGTATTAGCTGTCATCACTTGTCAATCAACACATGGATCAAGTATCGGATCAAAATTACGGTACCAATCGTTAATAATTCGTTGTATATTTCTTTTTTATGCTATAATTAAGTAATATTTTTTTTAAATCAGATTAATTTAACATTGAATTTTCTAATTTTACTAAAATGACGTGTCAGAAATTTTTTTAAATATTTTTAAAATCGATAAATTTGTGTTTGTTTACAAATTTCTTAAAATTAAGAAAATGGCGGGTTTTTTGAAAATTTAAAAATTTAAAATTAAATTTGACATTCCAATGTATATAGTTTCTATCTGAAATATACCAGAATTGTTTACTTAATCGAAATAATAAATTTAATGATTCAACTTTCAAGTAAAACTAAAATGAAATATTCAAGCATATTTTTTCATTTTAAAAAATGCATTTTAAACTTAGGTATCGATAATTTATGCCGAAACAGTGGAGGTACCTAATATATATATATATATATATATATATATATATATATATATATATATATATATATATATATATATATATATATATATCATAGCAAGACAGGAATTATTTGAATAAACTGAGCTAGATAGGTCGCTCTATAGATAGATTAGTGTGTAGACTACGATAGATAAATATATAGTTGTGAACAGACAATATACATATATATATATATATATATATATACATATACATACATATATATATATATATATATATATATATATATATATATATATATATATATATATATATATATATATATATATATATTGAGAGAGAGAATAGATACATGGAATAAATAGATAGGGAGATAGATATAACGAATAAACTTAGATGATAAACAGACTAATAAAATGAGATAAATAGACACAAAGAAACTGAGATAGATAGATAGATATATAGATAGATAGATAGATAGATAGATAGATAGATAGATAGATAGATAGGAATGTATGTAGGTTGGAAGGTAGGCAGGCAGGCAAAGAGATAGGAATACACTGAGATAGCTAGGTCTGATATCCCAGCTACTGATGGAGATCAAAAGATATTGGTTAATTTATGGCTATTTATTTTAATTATC
>OZ010581.1:112320768-112348268 GCA_963932145.1 Acanthosepion lycidas | reverse complement strand
ACAAGAATTGGCCTCCAAAGATACTTGGAAACTACAGAAGACTGGATGATGGTATGCGTCAAGGAACATGAAAGTAGTAAGCGTCTTTACTCCGTAATAAAAGAAGCCAACAAATTCAAAATGGAGTTTCAAATGAGCGTAGCGATGCAAGTAAAGCACAATACACCGACTGAAACTGCAAAATACTTAAAAAAGACAGCAAAGACGAATGCAACCGACCAGATACAGAAGCGATGGCAAGATAAACCGCTTCATGGCCAATACTCTGCCCGTACCAACCCATCAGTGGCTATACAGTGAAGGGTTGAAAGCTGAAACTGAAGGTTTTATCCTTGCTGCACAGGACCAATGCTTGCTAACTAGGAATTATCAAGCACATATACTAAAATATTGTCTCAGCCAAAAATGCAGATTCTGTGATAAATATCCAGAAACGATTAATCATCTTGTATCAAGTTGCACGATGTTGGCACCCTCTGAATATAAAACCCGGCATGACAGAGTGGGCCAATATCTCCACTGGAAAATCTGCAACTTCTACGGAGAAGAAAATGAAAGAAAATGGTATGAACACTACCCAGACCCGGTTTCGGAGATAGGACTTGTTACAATTCTATGGGACTACACAATGCACACTGACAGAACAATCAAAGCCAACCGCACAAATATTGTTATTAATGACCACAAACAAAAAAAAGTGCCTCTTTATTAATATGGCATTCCCTGCTGATTGCAGTGTATCTTTGAAGATATTCCAAAAGCTGTCAAAATACAAGAAATCTCAAATATGTGGCATATGGGAACTTCAACAATCCCTATTGAAGTTGGAGCCCTCGGACTGGTTGAAAAAGATTGCAGTAGACTAATTGAAGGGATTCCTGGAAGTCCATGCCTCAAGGAGATACAAAAAAATGTTCTGACAAGTACAGCCCACACTTTACGAAGGGCTTTATCTATGTAATGATGCCATTTCTAACCTTAGGTCCCTGGTTGTGACCCGGAAAGAAATGTGTAAACGCCATATATGAAAGAAAATAATAATAATAATAATAATAATAATAATAATAATAATAATAATGATAATAATAATAATAATAATAATAATAATAATAATAATAAGAAGAAGAAGAAGAAGAAGAAGAAGAAGAAACGCATTTTCTATTTCATATATTTTCTTACACTCAGAAACCACTTGCGTTTTAGGGACCCTTAATTCATTGCCTTTTCTAAGATTATTAAAAAGATCTTTCTCTTATAAATATAATGTTTTGTATATCATATAAAATTTATTTGCATTTTTCTACTAAATAAACGTTTTTTCTTTAAATATTTTGATATAAAATAAATAATTATCCCACGAAAATAGATCCTTGCCAGTTAATGAATTCACCAAATGATTCAAGTACATGTTTGCAAGCTGTGATCGCCATGGATCTGCAGGAATCGTTGTTGAGAGCATACTATTTTTTAAACAGTTAATAAACAAAAAAAGAAGAAGAAAAAAACGGTCGTGTCAAGGTCTGTCTTTCTTCTCGCACGTCTATTTTGGGAAACAAATCCGCGGATTTAAAAGAGCTATTTTTTTCTTGCATTTACATTGCCGCATTTAGGGAGGCATCTGTTGGGAAAAAGTACGGTCGCTTAGGCAGAGTTGTTCTTTGGATGAACAGAAACGTTTCTAATTGTGCCTCAGAATAGGGGAAGGCCGAGTAGAAATTAATCAGCCTAATGCAACAAAAGTAGAAAGAAGCAAAAGAGAGTGAAATGCCGCTAAATTGGAAATGATCAATGCGTTCTCGAAAGCTAAAAAAAAGTAGAGGCATGTTTGAATACTTTACTATGTATAAGCGAGATTATTTCGCGAAATAAAAAGATAAGTCCTATGTAGTAAAGCGTAATATATATTATATAACATACAGAAGATTAATTTAATGTCTTCTTCTTCTATGCATGTGTATATATAGAGAGAGTGGGAGAGAGACGGGGGGTAAACATATACAGGGAAAGAGATTTCTGTTATTGGCATTCAATCACCTGGAGAGTCGAAGTTATCAGATTCAACATTTTAGAAAATTTTTTCCGAATTTGTCAATTAATTCTACACACACACAAGCAACCAACCCCAAATATATATATATATATATATATATATATATATATATATATATATATATATATATATATATATATATATATATATATATATATATATGAGTGATACAAATTAGGAGATAATTATAATTAAGCAATTCATCGAGGCTAAAAGAAACCTCAACAGAATGCACTAAACGGTCATTTTGTCCCATATTTGAGACTCATCAACAGCGCGCATCCACTACCTAGAATTGAAACTCGGACAGTTATATTATCAAACAAACGTCATACCAACTGATCGAATGGGCTTCATTCTGTTGAAGTTTCTTATAGACTCGATGAATTACTTAATTATAATTTTCTCAAATCCTTCTAATTATATATATATATAATTATTTATTCGAAAATTATAACATAAATATATTAAATGTTATACTACGAAAATAGACATTTTGTTTAAACACTACTGATGACTTATCAAGTGATGATGTTGGGTGTAGAATAAAGGGTTTTTAAAAGGTTCAAATCAATCAAACACCCCTCGCTAAGGGGAAACACTGTTACATAAGCTGGAATGACCAATCAAAATACATGTATACGAGAATTCAAAAGACTTGACAACTAACTACGTTTATAATAAATAGAATAAAATATGTCCTTTTTTCTTTTTAACCCAGTAATTTTATAATTTTAAACTTGATATAGATTAAATTTAAATTTTAAAATGCGTAATTTTTAATTTTATAGTATAATTTAATGTTTATTAGTTAGAATAAATTCTATTTTAGTCTAACCCCAACATTAATGCATTAAATAATTATTATAACCTTAGTTATAATTATATTTGCTATACTCTGTATTGATCACTCTTTTAAGAATAGTATTTATTGGTTATTGGAATTTATTCCGATTACACCCATCCTATACTTGGACATATATATATATATATATATATATATATATATATATATATATATATATATATATTATAAATTAATTGATTTAAAATATGGTTATTTACACTACTTGTTTCTAACCATGTTTTGAAACATGGTTAGAACTGTGTAGCGAAAAAACTTATTTTAAATAAATTGATTGATAATATATATATATATATATATATATATATATATATATATATATATATTGATGCATGTTTCATTAAATAATATAGACAAGTTTTGTCTATTTATTTTAAGTAAGTTCCTTTCATATTGTCTGATAAACTTAATAACATAATACCAGATCGTGACGTGACACATGACCACGCGAGAGAGAAAACGAGAAGTATTAATTATGGGAAGCAGTCTGGTATACACGAGTTATTCTATGCTTTGGAATTATAGTTTCGTCCGTGCATTGGTTGATATATTGAAATGTAATTGTCAACTTTGATAGTGGCTTATATAAGCCGAAAGTTTAGATTGGATTTAAACATGCATCAATATGATGATTTCCTTTTGTCTTTCAATGATAATGTTATGAAGCTTATCAGGGAATACAAACACTTAAAATAAATATAGAAAACTTGTCTATATTATTTAATGAAACTTGCATTATGAAAAAATAAAAACTCATGTTCATAGTAAAAATACCAGCAATACATTTTCAATATAAAAAAAGCACGAACAATATATATTTTTTTAATAAAGAAAATATGATTTTTTTTTTTTATTAAGCCTCTTGATTTCATGGGGAACATAGCGCCGCAACAGCACCTCTCCAACGGGCGCGGTTCAGCGCGATCCTCTTCAGCTTGTCCCGTGCCGTGTCGGCTACCTTCACCTCTCTGTCAAAACTTCTACTCCCTGTATTTTGGCCAACCAATTTTTCGATTCCCTTGTGGATTCCAGTCAAGAGCCTGCCCGCCTGTTGACATTAGAATCAGACCTGCGGAGTATGTGGGCGATACATCTCCATTTCCACCTCTTGATGTTAATATCGATCAGGGCTTTTCTGATCCCGCCACACAATTTGTCGTTTGAGACGTCTTCTGTCGACCTGATATTGACGATGTTCCTGGGACATCGGTTGGTCAATGTCTGAAGCTTGTGGATGTTGGTTTTACTTACTGGCCAGGTCTCTGGGCCGTAAAGTAGGGCCGACTTGACATTAGTGTTGTAGATCCGGATCTTGTTTAAAATGAGAGGGCTTTTGATCTCCAGATTGGCTGCTCAGTGTTGAAAGCGTGCTTTGATGATTCGGTGTTTATTCGTCTGCCCCCACTCCCATCTTTACTAATGATGCTTTCCAGCTAGACAAACCTATCAATTTTCGTGGTAAAAAAAAAAAACTAGCAGCAATAAATTCATGGAAAAATAACAGCAATACATGTTTTAAAAAAATTATCAAAGCTCTCAGGAAAATTAAATTTCGCTATGTAATGACCCATAAGGGGTTGATATACCGTTAAAAAAAGAAACCAAACCAAACAAGAAGTCTAGAGGCATCTAAAGCTGACATGTAGAAAATGACCAAGATTTGGTCCTTTCTATAATTCTACAGAGAAATGTCGGAATCTTAAAAGAAGTATTTCATTAGGTTGACCAACTTGTCAAAGTCTGTCTATATATAGAAGAAGCGGACTGTGTGAATTTTATTTATACTGGATTTAATTGCTCTTGATATGATAGCCTAGCGTTCACTCTTTGCTGGTTTAGTTTCTAACATTCACTTATGGACAGTAAGGTTGATTTTAATTGGTTTTATTTTTTCATATCCCATCGATCTCTGCGAACTTTCTGTGATCGACATCGACTTTAACTGAAAAGAAAGAAAAAGGATACATAGTGTATCTGTGCGTTTTTGTGTGTACATACATCTTTCGATTGCATAATATTTACTTATTCAACTATTATAGGCCATTCTTTTCTTTTTTTTAAATTTCAACAGTACATACATTTACATACAATTCCACGCTGTTGAATCACCCGTATTGCCTTCCTACTCCGAAAACAGGTTTTTCTCAAGTTTGTTTTGATTTCTTTTTTGCGGTATATCAATCGTTGTACGTTGTTTAAAGCCGAGACATATTTTGGATAGTAGGGTGTTTTAAAAGTAGCCGTTGTTAACTAGCCATCCTCCATCTTTTTACTAACCGGACCCAAAACATCGAACGAGGACCATTGCTTTCAACGTGATTTGACCGTATTTTCACCCAAACTGTTAATTTGTGGAACAAGTTCTCCCATTGGTGTTTCCTCGTTAATTGACTATCTTTATCTATACTCATTATCCCCATAATTTTCTCGTCTGTTTCAGTCATATTACAGTATCAATCATCCTACCTATTTTAACAATAGCTTTCTAACTTGAGTGGCTCTATATTCATGTTGTTGCTGTCATTTTAATAATAAAAAATGCCAACATCCCTGAGGTGGAAAGAAAATGTGGTACTCACTTGTCGGAATAGTGCATGTCCTTAGATACTGGATTGAATTACACGCAAAGGAACTGACATATATTCAAACAGTTTCTTTACGCGCCTGTGGAACTCCCTTTCAGCTCCATTTTTTTTCCAGCCAACTTTAATCTGCAAAAACTAAACGCAATATCAATCGCTATCTACTGTCCTCCTGATTACTCTTTCCTCTTCCCGATCATTATTAATGTTTCTGTTCTTAATTCTTCCACAACTTGTAACCCTTGTGTCTTAGTGGCTTTACTGCCTTGCATGGGACGATATCGATTGAAAACATATATCATAACGTCAATTGTGTATATATATATATATATATATATATATATATATATATATATATATATATATATATATATATATATATATATATATATATATATATATAAGTAGAATTATTCGTGGTAAACCAAGACTTTATTAAATTAGGATTCATTCTAATAGCAGCAAATATTCCTTCAAGTGACAAAAATGGAGGTTGTATGTTATTGGCAGCCTCAGACCAAAATGAATGACGTTAATCATTTTTATTTTGATCGAAATACAATATTGGACAGTTTAATAAAGATGATTTTTTTCACTGACAAAAATAGTACAAATATTGGATTGATAAATCCAAGGACAATATTATTACAGGAATATTACTAAATTTATTAAATAATTAGAAAAATCTGGTATCATTTTTGCTTAAACATCTTTTTCCATCTGCGCAATAATGTTAACAGATTATCATCCTTTGTGATTTTATTATTTGAAGCATGTTTACGCTTATTATTTTTTTTTTTTTCAGTATATATTTCTCTTCATTTTTATAAGTACAGCATTGCCAATCATTATTAACTTTTCGTATTTTCATACTGTTATATAAATGCTCGTCAACAATTATTATTAATGTATATACTTTCATCTTCATATTACTTGATGAAGCATTGTCGGCGATTCTTATCATACTTTTTGACTAGCATTTAATTTAATCCTTATTTTTTTATTAAATGAAATATTATCAACCATTATAATGAATATAAAACAAGAATTTACTTTCATCTTTTTCTTACATGAAGCATTGTCAAACATTATAATGAATATCCAACAAGCGCTTATTTTCATCATCTATTTTTTTACACGAAGCATTAACCACAATTATTATTAAATAGTCACTTGATATTTTCTTACATTAAACATTGTCAGCCATCATTGTCAATTATTGTCTAATATTAATTACAATATTATTAATTAATCATTTATATTTTTTCACTAGTATTTACTTTAATTGTCTTTTTTGTTAGATGCGGGATGATAGAATAGATTTTGATTAATATATATTAATTGTTCCTGCTTTCTTAAATAAAGCATTTTCAATGTTTATCATTAAAATTTTGTAACACAAACGCAAACAGTCAAACACAAACAGACAGACGCCAACAACGCACTTCAGGCCATGTAAATAATGTCTGACGATTGCTTGCAACATGTAACATTTCACGGCAATTTTACAATAATTAGAGTCACAATTCTTGTAAGAAAATAATTTTTCTTTGTGTCATAATGACACTTTTTGTCGTATAATTGGTAAAAGAAGTCAATTATAAGAACAGAAGAAAAATGAATTAAAAAACTTAACCGCAGTACCTTTAATAAAACTAAATATTTAATAAAATATCCTTATCTGATCTACAACACACACACACACACAAATATATATATATATATATATATATATATATATATATATATATATATATATATATATATATAAATATATATATCGGGAGAAATATAGTCTTAAGATGTGCAATATTTATGGGATAAAGTGCTCTATACCAGAGATAGAACGTGTGTAAATATAAAAGTGAACATAAAAGTGAACACTTAGAGGCGACAGTCTGTTTCCTGCTACATGCGACCGTCAGGCCACCATTGCGTCTCGTCTGAAACGCCTCTAAGTGTTGACTTCTATGTTTACTGTTATATATATATATATATATATATATATATATATATATATATATATATATATATATATATATATATATATATATATATATATTGAACAATAAAAAAATATTAACAAATTAAAATCTTTAGACACACTGGTTTGTAGATTAATATTCTTTCGTTTTTTTATTATTAGTTTATTTAGATTCCTCGAATAGTTTCGACCAAAATGGCCATATATATATATATATATATATATATATATATATATATATATATATATATATATATATATTAATTTCATTAAATATGACTGACAAGATAGTGTGTGTTTTATTTAATGTTTCTTCTGTTTTTATAATTCTATTCTTTCTATCATTCATACTTAGATTGATATGATATTGTGTTTCATTATTTTCGGTTCCGGTCAAGTTATTTTTAGTAGAGTATTATGTTTTGGGAATCATTATTTAGTTGTTGTTATTTGACGTAAAATATGTTTGTTAGTTTTTTTTATTTGTTTTTTTTTTCTGAATGTCATAGTGTAACTTCTTGTCATATAAATGGTGAAAAGAAGAAACTTATAAAAACACAAGAAAAATGAAATAAAAAATGAAAAATTAAAAAAATAATGAAAAAAGAAATTAAAGAAAAAGAGAATTTAACCCAGTACCTTGTCAGTTTAATTTAATAAAAAAGGGATTGATTTCCACATAGCTGCTTATGGTGAATATATATATATATATATATATATATATATATATATATATATATATATATATATATATATATATATATATACCCATATATGTATATATATATATATATATATACATATATATATATATATATGTGTGTGTGTGTGTGTATATATTTAGGCAGCCTCTTTTCATTGATACAGGTTTCATTAAATATTATAAACAAGTGTTGTCTATTTATTTTATGTAAAATATTTTCGTAACATATGATAAGTTTAATAACATTATCGTTGAACAAAGGAAAAAATTCACAATATTGATCCATTTTTTTTAATACAATCTAAGCTTTCGGCTTACATAAGTCATTATCAAAGATGTCAATTACAACATATTAAACATATACGGACAAGACAGTGATGATAGTTTGTCAATGTTTACATAGATGATTTCTAAGCAACGATAAACACGTGCATAAAGACGCTAGAAGCGAAAATCGCACCGCATCTCATGACTTCACACATGACCACACGAGAGTGAATTGAGAAGTACAAAGTATAATGTTATTAAACTTATCAGATGTTACGAAAACATTTTACATAAAATAAATAGACAACACTTGTCTATAATATTTAATGAAACGTGAATCAATATATATATATATATATATATATATATATATATATATATATATATATATATATATATATATATATATATATAAGGCATCATATTGACGAAACCAATTTGTTTTAAATCATTTCACTTCACGGAAGACAATAAAGTCACTAACATGGAAGTATATACAAACTGTCAATGAATACGAGAAAAATGCATTATTAACGAAAGAGTGCAATAAAAGAACAGGCATTAAAAACAGAAGATAACGATTGACATTGAATCTAAATATTTGATTATCAAAGTTTACTGGAAACCAAGCTACAGGAAGAGAAAATAAGAAGCCACAGTTGCCAGAGAAAATTTTTTACCATCGAATTTGCAGTAGTACCTATCAATTTCAACTCAAATATTATGAAATCTAGCTGTTAAATTTATTAGCGCGCTTAGATTCGTGGTAGCAATTAGGAAAACTCGTCAGACTATGAAAAATGTTTTCATAGAAAAACGCATAGAGCAGTAACGATCCGGCGGTGGCAAAATGATAAAAGCCTTGATTTTAGGTCACACCCGATAGCATTACTGATTTTTCTTCACAAGAAATGAATTAATTAAAAATAAATAAATAAATGAAAACTTTCAGGATTATGTGCCACCCGACCGGAAAGTCAGAATTTCCGATTGCAAACTCATATTTTAAAGCCGCATTGGTGAATGGCCACAAGTCGTTGGAGTGTGACAAACTGTCAGTCAGTGGTGTTGAGTTACGGAGGCAGGCTGAGAAATTGTTAGTCGCGGTTGGATCGTTAGAAACTTGTAATTAGAGTGATATGTCTTCAGATATGTGCAGAGATACCCCATCAGTATTTACTGGCAGAAGGCAATAACTAGTCCGTTAGTCTATCGTGGGAGAAGATGGATGTAGTAAAGAATGTCTCCACCGAGTCAGATACATATAGAAACAGTCCCAGGTGAATCGATGAGTAAAATACAGGTATGAAAAATGTTTTCATTTCTAGCGCTGGGGATATTTAAACTTCCGGACCCTTCGATATATTTTATTCATACCGGCGTAATTGAATCTATGGTATGGCGAAGCTGCCCAGTCTCTAAGAGATGGTGCGTGGGTACCAGTTGTATGTTAAAACAGAGACGATATTATTATTACGTTGACGTTTTTATACCAGTTTTAATAACACGATGGGTAACATGTCTCCATTTTATATTATTTTTAATTTCACGCATGCGCGTTATTTGTTTTTGATTTTCTCGGTTGCACAGTATTATTGAGTCAATTAGACACCGTCTCTGAGAAAAAAGGGTCCCGTGGCGCAATTCACAGAAATATGCAAAAGGTATGATTTACTGCTTGGCATTCGAAGCAGAAGCTCTAATATGAACATCTGAGGGTGTTTGCGTGTAAATCTGGGGAGAGTGGAGACTATTCGAAAAGAGTTGGATGATATATTCAGTCAACATCATTGTCTTTGGAGTGATCACTTCTCATGGTGGCGTTATGCCTCCATTTATCTTCGCACGTGGTCTCAATCTACACATGGATGGCTACATCAAGTGCCTAGAGGAGGTAGTGCTACCCTAGGTCAAGGGGATGGTTGCTGGAAGATCACATATCTGGTAAAAGGACTCTGCGCAAGAATGCGAACCCAGTAATGGCTGTCAGACAATTTCTGCGATCGCATCACCTGTTCATCTGGCACCTAAGCCCACATTTTACAAACACCTTGATTATTATGTGCGGGACGCGGTTGATTGAGAGACCAACAAAACTCCTTGTAACACTAACGATGAATTCAACGCAGGAGTTATGGCAGCATTCACCAAGTTAAACAAAGGGACCATCCAGAAAATATGCTGAAGATTCCGAAGTCATTGAGAGGCCGTGGTAAAAGTCAATGACTATTTTATTAAAAAAAAAAAATAATATTTAGTATTTAAATATACTTTTGTTTAATTTTGATAAATATAGCTATTAAAATGAATTTTATTTTTTATTTTTGCGTAATTTTGACGACGATTTATCAATCGGAGACATTGGTATTCGCATTGGTTTGGGATTTATCAATATTACAAAATTTATTATTTATGTTTTAGTCAAGCAATTCTTCGAACTGTTTAAGCTAAGGGTAATTCATGTCCGGTGCTTTTTTAAGTATGGTTCATCCACAGATTGACAACGAGTTGAACAACTCTCTCCTTAATGAATCCCTGAAAAGATCGTAATACACTGATACAACTAACAGAGAAATAGAAAAAAACATACAAAAATATCTATAAATTGCATTAACATAATATAATTCGAGTAGATACGCCGTCGGTAATTTAGTAAGTTACTTAGCACGGTAAATATGCCTTGACATTGCCTCACATAAATAGTGGAACCTTTGGTTTCGATTGGGAGGGAATATTGATGGTAAATATATATCAGAAACGTTATTTGGTTGTAGTGAGAAAAAAAGTATACCCACTAATAATAAGAAGAAAGAAAGAAACAAACAAAAAACAATCAAAGGAACAAAGAAAAAAGAAAGGGGAAATAGAGAAGCCAATAAAGCTCTCCTATTTTTAACGTCTGTTTCAGTGAAATGAAAAACTTGTCAATATCAGATATTTTAAGGTATGTCCTCTTACTTCTTTAAGTACTGTTTTACATTCACACTTATGATGATCATTGTAATATTTTGTTAAACATTTTAAGCTCTAATATTTAACGATGCAATAGATGCCTCAGAAAATTCAAATAGGGAAGCCTTGAAATTAAATTTAAGTACATTAATACTGAAAGGTGTGTCGAAAATAATATTATGATAGAACTTTATTTCAATAACGACTTTTAAAAAAAAGAATAAACACTAGGGAAAACAACGTAATGTCAGAGAATCGCAATTTGCAAGACAAAAAATATACTCTTGAACTAAACAAACCTCACACTAAAAGCTACATCAAAAAGGATAAATAACACCCCTTCTGGAATGTGTTTCCGGTGAAAAATAGACGCCATAAAAATAAGCGAACAAACATAGTCAGTAAAGCATTTACACCTGCCATGTTTGTACACAGAGAGTCAACAAGAAGATGAATAAAAAATAGCTTAACGTAGATTTCAAACAGAATGATACAACACTTCGACAGACTAAAATATTTCCGAAAAAAAAAAAAACACTCAATCCCAATCGGTGAGATAAGAAAAAAATAAAAAGATTAAACAATGAAATTTATCCGCTGGAGTCAAGCACATGGACTTTACGCTATCATTTATTTAACTGAAAATATTTTGCTTTGAATGAAGAAACAATTTCATAAGTTTTCCATCGACATAAAATGTTTTATATGTAATAGATCTACTACATTTCTTTAATAGTTATTTAAGGAAAAATCACTAACAACATAGACGAATAAATATATAGCTGTCGATTGATCAATAAGTTATTTTACAGCTAATCAACCTTTTACAAGTTATTTACAGCAAGAAAATATATTTAGATTGTAAGACATTTTAGAGGTAATAAAGTGTTTACGGATACAATATATACTATTTAACCTATAGCTAGTGGAAGAGGTGGGTTTATAACTTTCCCAAATTTATTTGTGAGTAAATAAATATTCCAAACAAAACTGGTATAAATATTCGATTCTCAGATTACGGGACGTTATACTTTACACAACACGCACATCCAAGCTAACACAATCAGACATTCCCAAGCGATTCGGTATCTAGGTAATGGCCAGGCTCGACGTTTTCTACCTGAGTATCACACGAGAACTGGCGTTTCAACCTGGTATGGTCCTAAAGCTAAAATGTAGTATCAACCAGTTTTTTGTGGTAAGTAGTACATGCAATTAAATAACGCAGAACAGTTTTAGTAGCGGCTAGGAGTGGTTAAATATACGACAGTAATTTCTTTGTGGGTAGTTCTCGTTTTAATATGAATTTGACCGGGATACGTAATCGTGCGCAAAAGTAAAATACTATATATATATATATATATACAAGATATGCAATGAGAAACCTACGTAACGAAATATAAATGAATGAGAGTATATGGATTTAGAGGATAACACGAGGGTAGGATGAAAAATCTGTAGGCTGTAGGATTAATTTCAAGACATCTTGCTAATAACTGCAATGTACACTATTTGTATTCATCTTTGTCGCCATATTTATTACAACGTTTCGGCCTTTTCAGTATCTGTCCATATTTCTGTGATGAGGTATTATGTACACTATTTACATTATTCGGATTATTGTCCTCATATTTGTCGCCATATTTATTACAACGTTTCTGCCTTTTCAGCATCTGTCTATATTTCTGAGATGAGTTATTATGTACACTATTTACATTATTCGGACTATTGTCCTCATATTTGTCGCCATATTTATTACAAGGTTTCGGCCTTTTCAGTATCTGTCTATATTTCTTAGATGATGTATTATGTACACTATTTACATTATTCAGACTATTGTCCTCATCTTTGTCGCCATATTTATTACAACGTTTCTGCCTTTTCAGTATCTGTCTATATTCCAGAGATGAGGCATTATGTACACTATCTACATTATTCGGACTATTTTCCTCATCTTTGTCGGCATATTTATTACAACGTTTCGTCCATTGTATGCTCCGGCCTTCTTCAGGTGGTTGGAATGTTGAACTGAACTCTTTATTTCGCTCATTGGGGTTCTAGTTCCACGTTTCTATGATCTTTTCAGCCCACCATCATACTTTGAAAGAAGCAATGCAGTTATTAATGAGAAAAGAAAAATGAGAAACTGATGAAGTTTCCTTCCCACCCTCTTAAACGGCTAATATTAAGTGATACGAAAAATAAGATGATGTGGAGAGACATGATAACTAAGAATAAAGAAAATAAAAATCATGAGGATTTAAATTTGTAATAATTTTTTTCGATACAGTTGAAAAGTGAAAGACAGATGAACGATCGAATAATCATTGTTGTCTGGACGAAAAGCAATGAAAAATCACACTTTTGATTTCAACTATGTAATTTCTCTATCTGCAGTCAAACAAGGATTAATCATAGCTTTGAAATGATTTCAATCTTTTCTAAAAGATTTCTTGAGAAACGTAATAAAAAAATCAGTAACCTGTCACTGATTAAGAAAATTGCGTTTTTCGTATGAATGATAAGAGGGAGAGAATATCGTAAGGTTAGTGAAGTAAATTTATAATAAGGAAATACAAATCAACGGTAAGAGACTTTAATACCCGATTGTTGATGTACGTATCATATGTTGATACTAGACATTTTTTCTGGTAGATATTTTGTACGAATGATTAGAAATCACTATTAACACCAGTGATATATATATATATATATATATATATATATATATATATATATATATGGCTCAACTTGTAGATATGTCAAAGAAATGCGTACACGAGGAAACAATTGGAATCAAAAAAGAAAGAACTAAAATCACCAGAACAGGGCGAAACAAATCCTCCAGTGCCTTAAATGATTAGTAAAAAGAAAAGAAAACACCAACCGTGTAGTAAAACTAAAACGTAGAGTGCTCTATACGCTAAGTAGAGCGGGAATAACTAAAACAAAAAGCCAAGAAAACCTACCTACTTGACAGCTTAACAAAAAGTTCCGTTTAGGTAAAACCTTAGTAGTTTTTCCTGGCTCTTTATATATATATATATATATATATATATATATATATATATATATATATATATATATATATATATATATGAGTGTGTGTGTGTGTAGTAATTTGGGGCAGCAGATCATTATTTAAACATATATTATTAAATATAACAGACAATGAAATTCTATTTTTCTGATCTTGAACCGTTCTAAATTTCTTATATTTGCTTTAATTTGTGGTGAAAATAAAGAAATTGTCCAAAGATATCCACAAAATATCATCTTTGATTATGGATAACTATGTATGTATGTATGTGTGTGTATGTATGTATGTATGTATATATGTATGTATGTATCTATCTATCTATCTATCTATCTATCTATCTATCTATCTCTCTCTCTCTCTCTCTCTCTCTCTCTCTCTATATATATATATATATATATATATATATATATATATATATATATATATATATACTGATTTCGTGTCGGAATTAGAAATTTACCGATGACAACTTGCCGAAATATTCATACAGATTTTATCCATTTCAAGATATCCGTCAGGCGAAAGGCTCGCGACAGTGGTCAAAGGAAGGGTGGAAGTTAGAAGGGATTTTATGAATTAAAAACGAACATTAACCTTATGACATTAAATTGGGTTTATATGAAGAATGAAGTGTTAATTTGAAACTAATTTTAAATTTTATATTTAAGTGTAAGATTAAAAATACAAGATTCTACTTAAAAAATACTCTTCCAAATACAAATTATACTTAAAAGTAAAATATATTTCTTAAATTAAGCATTAAGTTATATTTAGATAATTTATTTTAACATTAAATAAGATCATATTTCAAAAATGTATAATTACTAAAAATAGATGGTTATATTAAAGAATAAAAAAATAAAAACATATTTCAAAATAAAAAAAAGATAAATAAAACATATATTTAAAAGACTAAAAAATGTAAGGTCATATTGAAAAAGAAAAACTTAAAATATATATAGATAAAAAAGAGTAGTGATAAAAGAAAAGATAGTTCTTAGAACGCAACAATTATAAGATATAATTAATATGGTGTGAAAATATGGAAAATAGAATTAGTTATATATTTGAAAGTTTAAAGAAATGTAGTAGCTAATAAAATAAAATCTATATTATGGAAATTTGAATTTATTTTTATGTCGACATCTTAAAACTAATCCATGCCTTTGATTCAACAGTTTGTTTTGATTATTGTATTTTATTCAATTTTTTCTTGGAAACATAACTTACACCTAACTCTAAGACTATTAGGAGTATTTGCGGAACCTATAAACTTCCAATCTATTTGAGGGTTGAGATCTTTCTCCGTCAATTCTTAAAAAAAAAATTGAAAGAGATGTCTGGTGGTTCAATTTAGGGTTGGTAAAAGAACGCTTTTAAGTATAAAATGTCTGTTTCCATTACCCCGCAGATATTCCAATGTAAACATTATAATTTTTCATATTTTCTTTGGAGCGAAATGGTTCCTTGGTATATAACCCTAGTAGATCTGCAATTACCCTCAACAGAACTTTCTTATATTTACAATTACAGGAGGGTTCAATACCAGCTTTGTTGTTTATCCCATAGAAATTACTTAAAATATATTTATTATGAGAGTCGATAATTATATATATATATATATATATATATATATATATATGATAGAATATATTTTTAGTTTATGCTAAATGTATGGGTTAAAAAGCTCAATATCAGAGAGAGAGCATATGTAAATATAAAAGTGGTTATACTTGTTCCAACGAGAGAAAAGTCTGTATAATAAAAAGAAGTGCGTTACGGCAAATGTTTTTGGTTGTTATGTGGATTTTTTTAAAAATATATTATGCTTTCTTTTCCACAATTTTGCTACACGGGTTTCCGGTCTCGCGACCTTCATCAGGCAAAGATTGGATACTTCTACATATTATTAAAAGGAATAAATTGTTCGTATGTTTTTCGATGTTAAACATTTTAGACATTCTCTTTTTTGTGTGTTGGTGAGCCAAATGTCTTTCTTGAACCGGCAGTGAAAGAATTCTGCCTGAAGGATGATAAAACAATTAAGACAGGTCCGGGAAAGGATGAAAAAGATATCTATATTCTTACATTCTGTTTTCATTTTGTTAGCATGCTTACGCATATATATATATATATATATATATATATATATATATATATATATATATATATATATATATATATGTATGGACAGGGAATATATATATATATATATATATATATATATATATATATATATATATATATATAAATATATATGGAGTGCGTCGGTATATGTGCATATATATACAGTGTGTATCAAAAATAATTTTAAAAACTTTGGCGGAAGGTTCATCACACCAAAAGCAAGAACAATATATATATATATATATATATATATATATATATATATATATATATATATGATCATTTATTCGAAAACTATAACATAAAAATGTTATAGAATCACTACAAAAATAGACATTTTGTTTCAACAATTCTGGTGGCATATTAAGTGATGGTGTCTAATGTAGAATAAATGGTGTTATACATACAAATACACAGGTGAATACAAAACAAGGGAAAATGGCCAAATAAACAGCCACCGTTGTGCCTCAACACAGTTTTTCATAACAAATGTTGGAAATGTACTCCATTTGAAATGTTGGTCGTATAAATTTGTTATTTCAACTTTCCCTAATGTTGCCTGATCCGTAAATAAAACAGAAGGGACAGACAACGGATCGGTACTTTGTGTAATAAAACATCGGAAAATGTTCTGACGTGGAGAGAAATCAGAGGGCGAAAGACTCTGCTCATGTTGCAAATGATAGGAATACAACAGCCACAGTTGAAGCATGTTTCATGCGATACAAGGAAAATGTATGAATTGTTAGTGCTACATGACGTGTGCTGATATCTGGATCGTGTCCGCCAGCCCGTATAATGTGTTCTTTGTGGTCAGAGCGTATATCGATTTTCGTCGATCCATATATATATATAATTATTAATATAAATCTTATAAGTATAAGAAACTATACTCGCTCGGAAAACGTTCGGTGTCTTGATTTGCAAATTATAGTAGGTCAGCCAATTGGTTATAAATACAAATAAAAACTGACCCTCTACAATTTTTACAATATCAAATGTAACAAAGACAAGAGAAATAATCAAGTAGAAGAAATTATGAATTTGTTCAACAATAAATATTTTTTTATAAACACAACAAATACATAATATATAGTGCAAAAGTTGATAAACACAATAGAGTTCTTTGGTGTGTGTTACTGAAAGAATTTGATTTACTGTACTGTATGTGTGAAAATGAGAAAGTGTAGTTAGCTATATTTGTTTTTTTTATAGGAAAATTAAACAGTTGTTTTTGTTTTTGTATTAAATAGAAAAAAGTATTGTCTTGACTCACTGATTGTTATAGAGTTATCGCTCGTTAACCAGAGATTCTTCTTGTGGAATAGAATATTTTGTGGGAGTAAGTCTTAGGCCTGGAAATGGTTGGCAAGCTTTGTTGTTGTATTGAAGATAAAGTTCGGCTCCTTTGCTGTGTTGATTTCCAATGAAGTCAAGTAAATTGGTTCAATATTTTAAGTGCTCACTGACCAAGTCGCGTCTAAGTTTCGTTTTTATTAGTTCTTTTGGTCACGTGGGGAGGCTCGTGAACATGTTTACATTTTATGGCGTCAACTAGAGGTCAAAATTTGGGTCGGTACCTTCGGATGTAGTTGACGACACCTAATTAATATTTTACAACCAATCAAAATACATCAGTTGTTATATTTGGTTGGGAGCCTCTGTGTGTTTAACTTGCACAAAATTTAAGATTTAAAAAAAATGTAGGAATCTGATTCTACAAAATAAACAAGCCAATACCAAAAGGGGAAAAAAGGTATAAAAAAAGAAAGAACCAAGAACATATACGTTAGCCGAAAATAATCGTCCAGTATGCGAGTCCAAGGCCCAAAGAAAAAAAACCCGATTCGAGTACCCAAAATAACTAAATAAAGTGCTCAATACATTGAGTAGAGCAGAGCTAGTTAAACCTAGAGAGCCAGACAAATCTACCAAGGTTTCAACTAAACCGATCGTGTGCGTACATGTGTCTGCGATTTATAAGATAAAAAATATAAGATAGATGGGTTATCTCTAATTGAAAACGGGAGGCCACAAGTTATACGAATGTTGGTTTAAAAGAGTTAATTACACGTGGAATCTGATTGACCAATATAAATGAAACAACACAAAAGTAAAAATATCAGCATTTCTTTCTTCTTTTTTCTCCATGTCAGTCTTTGATGAAGAGTTTATAGAAGTACAGCACGTTAGTCTGATAAACGTTTCCTATTTGTTCCTTCATCCTGTCGAACCACAAGCTATATTTCATCTATATTTTATCCCAACCCACATATATTAATCATCTCATCCCAAGGAAGTATATTATGCCACTAAAACACAAGGGGTTAATAAGAGTGAAAATAAATGAAAGACTTAGCGAGGAGAGAAAAGAATAAAAGACAGAAGATGGCGATATTCATATTTCTTTAAAGCAGCAGGAAGTACGAAACCGGAAGAGACTTCTACAGGCGAGAAGTGCATGTAAAAAAATATTAGCATGTAACTTGCACCTTGATCTGTCTAAACAATAAAAATATGAGTCCTCGTAGTCAATCTATTAGTACGCATAAATACATGTGTTCCAGATATTAAGACAGAGGGAAGACACGTCACGGCGGCGGGAAAATAATTGAAGTCGAGATACTAGGTCACGAACAAAAACATTACATCTCTTTCTTTGAAATTTGCAGAGAATCACGAGGTATAGAGTGGAAGAACGACACCAGATATATTCAATATACGGACGAATAGTAGATTTATACATGAGAAAGATATATTCTGTCAAACTTCCTAAGAGGCCATTCGTGATACACGAACCGGGGGATCATGTCTCGTTCCCAATTATGAAAGTCTTGACAGAAAATTTCCATCAGACACGAGGTTGCCATTACTTTCTGCAGTGGACTGTTTGCAAAACCAAGAATAATATAGAACCTACTGTGTTCCGTTATTTAACCCATAGCGAGTGGAATAAAAGATAGATTCACTCTTTGCAATATAATTTATGCTTAAATAATTGTAATGACTGGAATTTGAACTCAAGTTTCCGATTTCTCATTCCGAGACATTAATCATCACACCAACATCATATTCAAGATTACAGCGTCTTTTATTCTGAATTGGTCTAAATCATTTAAGTACTAACCTAGCTCAACGTTACTTAACTTCGGACTAAAACCTGGCTGTTTATATAGCCATCCTTCCCTGACAAACCCCTTAGGTAGGTTTGTCTAGCTCTCTAGGTTAAACTAGGTCTGCTCTACTTACTGTATCAAGCACATTATTTAGTTATTTTGCCTAATCGTATCGGGATTTTTTGCTTTGGGCTTTGGACTTGCATGCTAGACGATTATTTTCGGCTAATGTATATCTTCTTAGTTCTTTCTGTTTTTTATACTTTTTTCCCCCTTGGTATTTGTTTTGATTATTTGCAAATCAAAACACTGAAGGTTTTCTGAACGAGGATAATTTCTTATACTTATAAGATTACTACTACTACTAATATATATATATATATATATATATATTTGTGTGTGTGTGTATGTGTGTGTGTATATGTATGTATATTTATCCGGGTGTATTTAAACGGACACTTATAATCATACCCATGTAAAAACGGGTATAATAATGGTAGATCAGAAAACAAAAAGAAAGAAAATACCGCACATAATAATGAAGACGGCAACAAAAGGATTTGAAATGAAACAAAAATCCACCCATCACCATAGAAAACTTACATAAAAAATCTACATATTCAGTTGAAAAATTTAAAAAAATATACCTCCATAATGGCCAATAGAATAGCCGAAAGCAGTCGGACAGATAGAACATTTAAATAATTACTGTACACCCTATATCCAGAAAATGATATGTAAGAATAAAAAAGCTTCATCGCAGAACACAGAAAATCACGCTTAATAAATGGCGGAAAAGATTGTTTTTAATTCATATTGCCTTTACAGATATATTTTATTTGTAGCTGAACTTGTACATGCATATATATATATATATATATATATATATATATATATATATATATATATATATATTATAATTATTTTTAAAAAATATGATTCCTTAAAAATTTTTTTCAAAATAATTATAATTTAAGCTCTACATAAGTATAGAGCACTGTTTTTGTTTTTTTAAATAAAAACAAAAAGAATTTCGGATTATTTACCTAACTTCTTCTTTCCTATTTGTCTACATATCTGCACACAAACAAACACATACACCGCATATATATGTATGCACGATGTCCATAAATTTCGTAGGCACTTTAAAAAATTTAAAACTTTATTTGTATTTGCAATAGAAATAATTTGTAAAAAAAGATTAGAAAGAAGTCAATCTATATTTTTTTCAGATTTTATTGAAATTTATTTAAGTTTCTACATGTCCTCCATCATTGATTTTGCAATTCACGGAAAACATTTGCCAACTGATTTACAGTAATGCTGAAATAACATTAGATATTTTTGCTATACTTACAAATAGGCACATTAAACTTTATAACATTTTTTACGGATTATTTCTATCGCAAATACAAATAAAGTTATAATATTTTTAAATTGCTCACGAACTTTATGGACATTATATATATATATATATATATATATATATATATATATATATATATATGTGTGTGTGTGTGTGTGTGTGTGTGTGTGTGTGTGTGTGTTTGAAGCAGATTATACACCATTAGGAGAAAAGAATACCAACGGCAAATCATTGCAATATGTGCTGAAGAAGCTGAAGTAGTTAGAATTGCAATGATGGGAAAGAAGATAAAGTTGTTTAAACTTATAAATGATGCCAATGTATCAGAGCTGCCTGCTTCACAGAGAAAACACAGTCGCCAAAAATATTAGTTTTAAATGACTTACTGAAGGCTGTGCTAAAGTATACAAAACAATCTTTAAATAATTGCTGAAGATGATGTTCTTTCTAAAAGATAGGTGAGGATTCTAAATACAAGACATATTTAGTAATGAGGGTGATTGTTCTATGCCATTATCATTTTTTCGGCAAATAAGTGAAAATATGGCACCAAGCCTAAAATGGTGATGCGAAATGTTGGTCTTCGTTATGTCATCTTTACCTTAGGCTCTCAAAATCACCGAGCAAATCATTTCGTTTTATTTTCGTTTCAAGGTACTAAACGCGTCTATGCTTAGCTCTCGTATTGCTGTCACGCGAAAATCGTTGTTTGTCTAAGAAATCCTAACTGGGGTATAGAGAGTTGTTGCATGTAAATGAGAGAAACAATTTTTTTAAAATGTATTCTCAGTAATATTAATAATGAACAAATTACACAAACACACACACACACACTATATATATATATATATATATATATATATATATATATATATATATATATATATATATATATATATATATTAGGTTGGTGCAAAAATAATGACGTTTTTTGATGTTAAAAATACGTCAAAAAACGACGTTATTTTTGCACCAACCTAATATATATATATATATATATATATATATATATATATATATATATATGTGTGTGTGTGTGTGTGTGTGTGTGTGTGTTTCTAATAGTTCAATTCAGCACTGCAGCTAAATTTTATTTCTGAGAATGTACAGAAAACAAACCTGGAACTCTTTTGGAAACGAAATTACTATTAATTCTTAAATTTCTTCGTCTAAAATTACTTCTGTCTGGTTGTAATTAAGATTTTTTTTTAATTCAAAAGAAACGCTTCGTTTATACGTGAAAAAAAAAACTGTAATTATGGCGTCTCTCTGCAGGCAACGTTGAAATTTTTCCGTTAATTCTATGGCTAAGAGAGAAAAATTTTCAACTCATTTTGCGCTGTCTGTTTGAGCGTACCTTTAATCCCATCTAATTTGACGTAGAATCAGACTATTTCAAATTGATTTACTAATGAATAAAAGAGGAAAGAAATAGCCAAGAAATTTACAGTATACATTCATTCGGACATGTGGAATAGAAAATATATTTATATATATATATATTTTTTCATAATAGTTCTTCCTAGTTCTCTAATCATGCTTTTGATGTTAAATGGAAATTCATCAAAGAAGGCACCGTTGCTTTTTCCTACCCAAGTGCATTCGACACCCTTCAAAATCATTCTGAAGAGTGAATTACAAAGAAAAACTTATTGTAACTCTTATTTGTGATCGTGAATTAACACGCATGAAAACGTTCAATTATAATCATAGGTTTTCGCTATGAAATTTATATATATGCATAATAATTATGAAATATATATATATATATATATATATATATATATATATATATATATAGTTAAATTCCCAGATCAATTCTGTGGACAAGACAGATTGGTATAAATAAAATGACAATTGGAAAAAAGATCTTAGATTTTGCCGACGCGTTTCGTCTTCCGACTTTTTCAAGGCAAAAATGAAATCGAAATGTTCGTGTTGTTACATTTATACTAAGAGATTTTTTTTTCCAATTGTCATTTTATTTATAGCAATATGTCTTGTCCACAGAATTGATCTGGGAATTTAACTATATTGTTGACATGAGAAAAAAAAAATCTCTTAGTATAAATGTAATTTACATTAACCAGAAAAAAGGCTTAGACAGAAGCGTCTATCTTTTTAAAATTTGGATTTTTTTATGTAACTATAACAACAAGAACATTTCGATTTCATTTTTGCCTTGAAAAAGTCGGAAGACGAAACGCGTCGGCAAAATCTAAGATCTTTTTTCCAATTGTCATATATATATATATATATATATATATATATATATATATATATATATATATATATATATAATAAAAAGACTTAAACACTAATATTACTAAATATTAAATATTACTGTTTAAGTCTTTTTATTATATCCTTACTCTGTGCTGGACATTGAGTTCTACCAGGATTCTATCCTCTCGGAATTTTTTATTCTAAAAATATACATGTGTGTATATGCACCTGTGTATTTTGCATATATATATGTGTATATTTACCACTAATATTATATATATATATATATATATATATATATATATATATATATATATATATATATATATATATATATAAATTTTCATTACTTAGGAACTTAATAATGTATAGCTTTTCATGTAGGCATAAAGGGTATGGGTCACATTCCAGGTTTTACAAGTTCTTATTCTATTTATTATTTTCAATTTTAATTTTTGTGTTTTATTAAACCATAGACATGAGTTAACGGTTTTTTGTCGACATCAACAAATTTTCTTATTAAATAATTAGCGTAAACAAATTCATAGTCTAATAAAAGGTTTAAAAGCTTAACGCAATCATAAGATAGAAAAACCCTTTATGAAGTCGTCAAAAAAACAAATTGTAGTTCAATGCGACGCGTTTATGTACGAAACAGCTCTTTAGGAAAAATAAATAAATAAAATAAAATTCTTCAGAGACATCGAGACGTATTATGGTGCCAGCAGCTATCTTTCGTTGTGACTGACCAGACGTTGTGCGTACATGAATACCATCATTCGCTTTCATAGTGACCCCTCCTCCCTACGTAGGCTTGACTTTTTTTCCGAAGGTGACTGATTTGTAGATACAAATTAATGCTTATGCCCCTTATCAAGATGGGCGCTTTACCCAATTCCATAGTAATTAATTTTGCCAATGTACATGCTTATAAAGATGCGTAAATTTCAAGATTGGTTATTCCTAAATTTTCGCTTGAGAATGAAACAGGGCTTGATAATTTAATTTAATTTAATTTTAATAATTATATTGAGGTTTTCGGCTCTTGTTTTTGAAACATGAGAACTCTTATATAGCGAAGAAATCATATTTTTTTTAAATCATTATAATTTAAGCTCTACTTCTGTATGGAACACTGTCTTTTAAAAATAAAATCGAAAATATTAAATAGCTCTTGATTATTTACCTAACGTGTTCTTTCCTATTTTTCTACGTATCTGCACACACACACAAACACTTACATAAATATATATATATATATATATATATATATATATATATATATTAAAAATAAAAACAAAAATATTAAGTTGGTGCAAAAAATAATGACGTAATAATGTCGTTTTTTGACTTATTATTTAACGTCAAAAAACGACATTATTACGTCATTATTTTTGCACCAACCTAATACTAAAGAACTCTTGTGTTTTTCCTGTTTTCTACATATCTGCACACACACACACACACACATATATATATATATATATATATATATATATATATATATATATATATATATATATATATATATGTATATACATATACATATATGTAAGCAAATATATGGATATAGATCCGACAGCATGAAGAAAAATATACGGAAAAAAACAAACAAAAATCCTTATATGCAATTATGCTGTTTTAATGTTAATATAATGTCAACGTCAGACGTTTCAGTCTAATAAACCATCTTCAGGACATATTCATAAAATATAATTAACATTATCAATTCAACATGACAAAGACGATGGACATAAGAACAAGACTAATCCAATCATATAAAACTTTCAGTTATCTGTTTGGATGAGTCTTGTTCTTATGTCATGTAGAATTGATAATTTTAATTATGATAATTTATTTTTAATTCAACATTTTTTATTATATAAATAACTAATTTTAATGAAGACTGGATATGTTGAAATAGACGCTCCATTTTACTTATAAATGATCTATCCATAATATTTCTAGAATCATTTCACACCAAACAAGGCAATAACTCCAGTAGGACACAAGGGTTAACTCTATGTGAGGGATGATGATTTAAAGAAAATCCTTATTGAGAATAAAGAACAGGAAATAAGAAGACATTTACATTTTTGAAGATGAATGTCAACAGTAAACCAAGAAACTGGAAGAGATTCCACAAAAGGATATACAAAATTTTATATATCATATCAATGTTGAGAAAATTTATTTTATATTTCTTCGATTATCTCAATATAGGATAAAAATAAAAAATAACAAATAATGAATACTAAATCAAAAGAAAAAAAAATCTGTTGACGGGAGAGCTACAGCAATCGCTGATTAAAACTTCACACCGTAAACGTTTAAGATAAAAAGACGCCCGGCTATAAATTTTAAATGTTGACGTCCATTGCTTTTTGCATGGTAATTTTTGGGACTATTTTCATTCTCTAGTGCAAACATTTCAGATCTTAACATCCAAGACACGCTTTTGTACATGTACATAATTGAAAAACACGCATTTTGTCCTTATTTCATTAGTAAGAAAGATGTTCTACTCAGACAGCTTCTTCGCGAGAAACTCATACATTGTAAAAAAATTCTGGGTGTATTTCTGAATAATCCTAACCACTTACGCGTAAGATCAGTAGATATGTGTCCGAAGTATCTTCGTAATATTCACTTGCCACTTTCTTTCATTTACGCTCATATTATACTCCTCATTCAATAACACTCTATCTTGAGTGACTCTTGAATTGAGAATTTGTTAATTCTGAGTGAAAGAAACAACAAGAACGCTCCAGAACTGGAGTTTGATTAAAGTAAACAAAAAAGAACACTACAGATTTGGAGTATGGAGTATAAGTAAAGTAGACAGAAAGAAGACCCCAAATCTGGAGTCTGAGTAAATCAAACAAAATAAACGATCCAAATCTGGCGTCTAAATAAAAGAATCAAAAAGAAAACTCCACATCTGGAACCCGAGTAAAGCAATAAAAAGAACAATCCAGATCTAAAGCCTGGGTAAAGCAAACAAAAAGAATACTCCAGATTTGGAGTATGGAGTCTGAGTAAAACAAACAGAAAACTCCAGATATGGAGTCTGGAGTCTGAGTAAATCAAAGAAATTGAACAATTCCGTTCTGGCATCTGAGTGAAGCAAAAACAATTACACTCAAGATTTGAAACCTGAGTAAGGCAACCCAAAAGAGCATTCCAGAATTGCAGTCTTGATTTTGAGTAAAGCAAACAAAAAGAACACTACAGAACTGTAGGCTGGAATCTGAGTAAACCAAACGAAAATTACGCTCCATATCAAGCATATTTGTACTTCTGTCTTTTTCTTTTCGATTCCAGTAATTCATATCAATAGAGACTGAAAATTAGCCTTTGAAAACAAGTAAACAAGAATTTAAGGGATAGTGATAAAAAAGACACTTTATATGTCTTTAGAATTCCATTCTCATTTAAAGAAAAAAGTCATTATGATGCCTCGTAGCGTACAGATCGAATTTGATAGTTTCAGAACAGATTCATTATTAATAATGAAAACTGATTATATTCGCCCAATCTCAAATGTTTGTGTCATTAATTCTTGGTGAACATTTTCTCAAAGATAATTACATCAGTCGCTGAAAATCCAGGTTCAGATAAATTGAAGCTATGAAATGCGATTAAAACCAGATCAAGACTAAGATTAAGAATTCGTCACTGATCTCCTTAACTTCAAATATTTCAAGTTTGATATCGTAACACATTCATCATGAAAAGTTATACACATTATTTTTTTAAATCAAAAAAAAATATTCATGTAATTTTTTACAAGAATGAATTGTAAAAGCAATTTTAGATTAAATTGTACTTGTCCCTATAATAAACCCATAAATGATAATGAACACAGACATACACACAAAAACATACACTCATATATATATATATATATATATATATATATATATATATATATATATATATATATATATATATATATATATATATATTACTGCCTGATGAAACCATACTGGTAGAAAGTGTTGTAGCATAAAGGACAGTGCTTCAAATATTAATATATATATATATTGTTTTTTAATCTATTGAGCTTTCTCTTAATTTAGAGGTTTTGTCTTGCAATTTTTTTGCGAGAGATTAAATTTATATAGCATACACACAAACACACACATATATATATACTTCATAAATATATATATATACTTTATAAATATATATATATATATATATATATATATATACTTCA
>OZ010581.1:112310768-112315768 GCA_963932145.1 Acanthosepion lycidas | reverse complement strand
AAGACAACATAAGAATAAAGAAAATGTAATGATAAAGGCAATATAAGTGCAACGACAATATAAGAACAAAGAAAACATGCGAATAAAGACAATATAAGGTTAAAAACAATATAAGAATGAAGACAACATAAGAATAAAGAAAATGTAATGATAAAGGCAATATAAGTGCAACGACAATATAAGAACAAAGAAAACATGCGAATAAAGACAATATAAGGTTAAAAACAATATAAGAATGAAGACAACATAAGAATAAAGAAAATGTAATGATAAAGGCAATATAAGTGCAACGACAATATAAGAACAAAGAAAACATGAGCATAAAGACAATATAAGGTTAAAAACAATATAAGAATGAAGACAACATAAGAATAAAGAAAATGTAATGATAAAGGCAATATAAGTGCAACGATAATATAAGAACAAAGAAAACATGCGAATAAAGACAATATAAGGTTAAAAACAATATAAGAATGAAGACAACATAAGAATAAAGAAAATGTAATGATAAAGGCAATATAAGTGCAACGATAATATAAGAACAAAGAAAACATGCGAATAAAGACAATATAAGGTTAAAAACAATATAAGAATGAAGACAACATAAGAATAAAGAAAATGTAATGATAAAGGCAATATAAGTGCAACGACAATATAAGAACAAAGAAAACATGCGAATAAAGACAATATAAGGTTAAAAACAATATAAGAATGAAGACAACATAAGAATAAAGAAAATGTAATGATAAAGGCAATATAAGTGCAACGACAATATAAGAACAAAGAAAACATGCGAATAAAGACAATATAAGGTTAAAAACAATATAAGAATGAAGACAACATAAGAATAAAGAAAATGTAATGATAAAGGCAATATAAGTGCAACGACAATATAAGAACAAAGAAAACATGAGCATAAAGACAATATAAGGTTAAAAACAATATAAGAATGAAGACAACATAAGAATAAAGAAAATGTAATGATAAAGGCAATATAAGTGCAACGATAATATAAGAAGAAAGAAAACATGAGCATAAAGACAATATAAGGTTAAAAACAATATAAGAATGAAGACAACATAAGAATAAAGAAAATGTAATGATAAAGGCAATATAAGTGCAACGACAATATAAGAACAAAGAAAACATGAGCATAAAGACAATATAAGGTTAAAAACAATATAAGAATGAAGACAACATAAGAATAAAGAAAATGTAATGATAAAGGCAATATAAGTGCAACGACAATATAAGAACAAAGAAAACATGAGCATAAAGACAATATAAGGTTAAAAACAATATAAGAATGAAGACAACATAAGAATAAAGAAAATGTAATGATAAAGGCAATATAAGTGCAACGACAATATAAGAACAAAGAAAACATGAGCATAAAGACAATATAAGGTTAAAAACAATATAAGAATGAAGACAACATAAGAATAAAGAAAATGTAATGATAAAGGCAATATAAGTGCAACGACAATATAAGAAGAAAGAAAACATGCGAATAAAGACAATATAAGGTTAAAAACAATATAAGAATGAAGACAACATAAGAATAAAGAAAATGTAATGATAAAGGCAATATAAGTGCAACGACAATATAAGAACAAAGAAAACATGAGCATAAAGACAATATAAGGTTAAAAACAATATAAGAATGAAGACAACATAAGAATAAAGAAAATGTAATGATAAAGGCAATATAAGTGCAACGATAATATAAGAACAAAGAAAACATGCGAATAAAGACAATATAAGGTTAAAAACAATATAAGAATGAAGACAACATAAGAATAAAGAAAATGTAATGATAAAGGCAATATAAGTGCAACGACAATATAAGAAGAAAGAAAACATGCGAATAAAGACAATATAAGGTTAAAAACAATATAAGAATGAAGACAACATAAGAATAAAGAAAATGTAATGATAAAGGCAATATAAGTGCAACGACAATATAAGAACAAAGAAAACATGCGAATAAAGACAATATATGGTTAAAAACAATATAAGAATGAAGACAACATAAGAATAAATAAAATGTAATGATAAAGGCAATATAAGTGCAACGACAATATAAGAAGAAAGAAAACATGCGAATAAAGACAATATAAGGTTAAAAACAATATAAGAATGAAGACAACATAAGAATAAAGAAAATGTAATGATAAAGGCAATATAAGTGCAACGACAATATAAGAAGAAAGAAAACATGCGAATAAAGACAATATAAGGTTAAAAACAATATAAGAATGAAGACAACATAAGAATAAAGAAAATGTAATGATAAAGGCAATATAAGTGCAACGACAATATAAGAACAAAGAAAACATGAGCATAAAGACAATATAAGGTTAAAAACAATATAAGAATGAAGACAACATAAGAATAAAGAAAATGTAATGATAAAGGCAATATAAGTGCAACGATAATATAAGAACAAAGAAAACATGCGAATAAAGACAATATAAGGTTAAAAACAATATAAGAATGAAGACAACATAAGAATAAAGAAAATGTAATGATAAAGGCAATATAAGTGCAACGACAATATAAGAAGAAAGAAAACATGCGAATAAAGACAATATAAGGTTAAAAACAATATAAGAATGAAGACAACATAAGAATAAAGAAAATGTAATGATAAAGGCAATATAAGTGCAACGACAATATAAGAAGAAAGAAAACATGCGAATAAAGACAATATAAGGTTAAAAACAATATAAGAATGAAGACAACATAAGAATAAAGAAAATGTAATGATAAAGGCAATATAAGTGCAACGACAATATAAGAACAAAGAAAACATGCGAATAAAGACAATATAAGGTTAAAAACAATATAAGAATGAAGACAACATAAGAATAAAGAAAATGTAATGATAAAGGCAATATAAGTGCAACGACAATATAAGAACAAAGAAAACATGCGAATAAAGACAATATAAGGTTAAAAACAATATAAGAATGAAGACAACATAAGAATAAAGAAAATGTAATGATAAAGGCAATATAAGTGCAACGACAATATAAGAACAAAGAAAACATGCGAATAAAGACAATATATGGTTAAAAACAATATAAGAATGAAGACAACATAAGAATAAAGAAAATGTAATGATAAAGGCAATATAAGTGCAACGACAATATAAGAAGAAAGAAAACATGCGAATAAAGACAATATAAGGTTAAAAACAATATAAGAATGAAGACAACATAAGAATAAAGAAAATGTAATGATAAAGGCAATATAAGTGCAACGACAATATAAGAACAAAGAAAACATGAGCATAAAGACAATATAAGGTTAAAAACAATATAAGAATGAAGACAACATAAGAATAAAGAAAATGTAATGATAAAGGCAATATAAGTGCAACGATAATATAAGAACAAAGAAAACATGCGAATAAAGACAATATAAGGTTAAAAACAATATAAGAATGAAGACAACATAAGAATAAAGAAAATGTAATGATAAAGGCAATATAAGTGCAACGACAATATAAGAAGAAAGAAAACATGCGAATAAAGACAATATAAGGTTAAAAACAATATAAGAATGAAGACAACATAAGAATAAAGAAAATGTAATGATAAAGGCAATATAAGTGCAACGACAATATAAGAACAAAGAAAACATGAGCATAAAGACAATATAAGGTTAAAAACAATATAAGAATGAAGACAACATAAGAATAAAGAAAATGTAATGATAAAGGCAATATAAGTGCAACGACAATATAAGAAGAAAGAAAACATGCGAATAAAGACAATATAAGGTTAAAAACAATATAAGAATGAAGACAACATAAGAATAAAGAAAATGTAATGATAAAGGCAATATAAGTGCAACGACAATATAAGAACAAAGAAAACATGCGAATAAAGACAATATAAGGTTAAAAACAATATAAGAATGAAGACAACATAAGAATAAAGAAAATGTAATGATAAAGGCAATATAAGTGCAACGATAATATAAGAACAAAGAAAACATGCGAATAAAGACAATATAAGGTTAAAAACAATATAAGAATGAAGACAACATAAGAATAAAGAAAATGTAATGATAAAGGCAATATAAGTGCAACGACAATATAAGAACAAAGAAAACATGCGAATAAAGACAATATAAGGTTAAAAACAATATAAGAATGAAGACAACATAAGAATAAAGAAAATGTAATGATAAAGGCAATATAAGTGCAACGACAATATAAGAACAAAGAAAACATGCGAATAAAGACAATATAAGGTTAAAAACAATATAAGAATGAAGACAACATAAGAATAAAGAAAATGTAATGATAAAGGCAATATAAGTGCAACGACAATATAAGAACAAAGAAAACATGCGAATAAAGACAATATAAGGTTAAAAACAATATAAGAATGAAGACAACATAAGAATAAAGAAAATGTAATGATAAAGGCAATATAAGTGCAACGACAATATAAGAACAAAGAAAACATGCGAATAAAGACAATATAAGGTTAAAAACAATATAAGAATGAAGACAACATAAGAATAAAGAAAATGTAATGATAAAGGCAATATAAGTGCAACGATAATATAAGAACAAAGAAAACATGCGAATAAAGACAATATAAGGTTAAAAACAATATAAGAATGAAGACAACATAAGAATAAAGAAAATGTAATGATAAAGGCAATATAAGTGCAACGACAATATAAGAACAAAGAAAACATGCGAATAAAGACAATATAAGGTTAAAAACAATATAAGAATGAAGACAACATAAGAATAAAGAAAATGTAATGATAAAGGCAATATAAGTGCAACGACAATATAAGAACAAAGAAAACATGCGAATAAAGACAATATAAGGTTAAAAACAATATAAGAATGAAGACAACATAAGAATAAAGAAAATGTAATGATAAAGGCAATATAAGTGCAACGACAATATAAGAACAAAGAAAACATGCGAATAAAGACAATATAAGGTTAAAAACAATATAAGAATGAA
>OZ010581.1:112242739-112310568 GCA_963932145.1 Acanthosepion lycidas | reverse complement strand
ATAAAGAAAATGTAATGATAAAGGCAATATAAGTGCAACGACAATATAAGAACAAAGAAAAACATGCGAATAAAGACAATATAAGGTTAAAAACAATATAAGAATGAAGACAACATAAGAATAAAGAAAATGTAATGATAAAGGCAATATAAGTGCAACGACAATATAAGAACAAAGAAAACATGCGAATAAAGACAATATAAGGTTAAAAACAATATAAGAATGAAGACAACATAGGAATAAAGAAAATGTAATGATAAAGGCAATATAAGTGCAACGACAATATAAGAACAAAGAAAACATGCGAATAAAGACAATATAAGGTTAAAAACAATATAAGAATGAAGACAACATAGAATAAAGAAAATGTAATGATAAAGGCAATATAAGTGCAACGACAATATAAGAACAAAGAAAACATGCGAATAAAGACAATATAAGGTTAAAAACAATATAAGAATGAAGACAACATAAGAATAAAGAAAATGTAATGATAAAGGCAATATAAGTGCAACGACAATATAAGAACAAAGAAAACATGCGAATAAAGACAATATAAGGTTAAAAACAATATAAGAATGAAGACAACATAGGATAAAGAAAATGTAATGATAAAGGCAATATAAGTGCAACGACAATATAAGAACAAAGAAAACATGCGAATAAAGACAATATAAGGTTAAAAACAATATAAGAATGAAGACAACATAAGAATAAAGAAAATGTAATGATAAAGGCAATATAAGTGCAACGACAATATAAGAACAAAGAAAACATGCGAATAAAGACAATATAAGGTTAAAAACAATATAAGAATGAAGACAACATAAGAATAAAGAAAATGTAAATGATAAAGGCAATATAAGTGCAACGACAATATAAGAACAAAGAAAACATGCGAATAAAGACAATATAAGGTTAAAAACAATATAAGAATGAAGACAACATAAGAATAAAGAAAATGTAATGATAAAGGCAATATAAGTGCAACGACAATATAAGAACAAAGAAAACATGCGAATAAAGACAATATAAGGTTAAAAACAATATAAGAATGAAGACAACATAAGAATAAAGAAAATGTAATGATAAAGGCAATATAAGTGCAACGACAATATAAGAACAAAGAAAACATGCGAAATAAAGACAATATATGGTTAAAAACAATATAAGAATGAAGACAACATAAGAATAAAGAAAATGTAATGATAAAGGCAATATAAGTGCAACGACAATATAAGAACAAAGAAAACATGCGAATAAAGACAATATATGGTTAAAAACAATATAAGAATGAAGACAACATAAGAATAAAGAAAATGTAATGATAAAGGCAATATAAGTGCAACGACAATATAAGAACAAAGAAAACATGCGAATAAAGACAATATAAGGTTAAAAACAATATAAGAATGAAGACAACATAAGAATAAAGAAAATGTAATGATAAAGGCAATATAAGTGCAACGACAATATAAGAACAAAGAAAACATGCGAATAAAGACAATATAAGGTTAAAAACAATATAAGAATGAAGACAACATAAGAATAAAGAAAAATGTAATGATAAAGGCAATATAAGTGCAACGACAATATAAGAACAAAGAAAACATGCGAATAAAGACAATATATGGTTAAAAACAATATAAGAATGAAGACAACATAAGAATAAAGAAAATGTAATGATAAAGGCAATATAAGTGCAACGACAATATAAGAACAAAGAAAACATGCGAATAAAGACAATATATGGTTAAAAACAATATAAGAATGAAGACAACATAAGAATAAAGAAAATGTAATGATAAAGGCAATATAAGTGCAACGACAATATAAGAACAAAGAAAACATGCGAATAAAGACAATATATGGTTAAAAACAATATAAGAATGAAGACAACATAAGAATAAAGAAAATGTAATGATAAAGGCAATATAAGTGCAACGACAATATAAGAACAAAGAAAACATGCGAATAAAGACAATATAAGGTTAAAACAATATAAGAATGAAGACAACATAAGAATAAAGAAAATGTAATGATAAAGGCAATATAAGTGCAACGACAATATAAGAACAAAGAAAACATGCGAATAAAGACAATATAAGGTTAAAAACAATATAAGAATGAAGACAACATAAGAATAAAGAAAATGTAATGATAAAGGCAATATAAGTGCAACGACAATATAAGAACAAAGAAAACATGCGAATAAAGACAATATAAGGTTAAAAACAATATAAGAATGAAGACAACATAGGAATAAAGAAAATGTAATGATAAAGGCAATATAAGTGCAACGACAATATAAGAACAAAGAAAACATGCGAATAAAGACAATATAAGGTTAAAAACAATATAAGAATGAAGACAACATAGGAATAAAGAAAATGTAATGATAAAGGCAATATAAGTGCAACGACAATATAAGAACAAAGAAAACATGCGAATAAAGACAATATATGGTTAAAACAATATAAGAATGAAGACAACATAGGAATAAAGAAAATGTAATGATAAAGGCAATATAAGTGCAACGACAATATAAGAACAAAGAAAACATGCGAATAAAGACAATATAAGGTTAAAAACAATATAAGAATGAAGACAACATAAGAATAAAGAAAATGTAATGATAAAGGCAATATAAGTGCAACGACAATATAAGAACAAAGAAAACATGCGAATAAAGACAATATAAGGTTAAAAACAATATAAGAATGAAGACAACATAAGAATAAAGAAAATGTAATGATAAAGGCAATATAAGTGCAACGACAATATAAGAACAAAGAAAACATGCGAATAAAGACAATATAAGGTTAAAAACAATATAAGAATGAAGACAACATAAGAATAAAGAAAATGTAATGATAAAGGCAATATAAGTGCAACGACAATATAAGAACAAAGAAAACATGCGAATAAAGACAATATAAGGTTAAAAACAATATAAGAATGAAGACAACATAAGAATAAAGAAAATGTAATGATAAAGGCAATATAAGTGCAACGACAATATAAGAACAAAGAAAACATGCGAATAAAGACAATATAAGGTTAAAAACAATATAAGAATGAAGACAACATAAGAATAAAGAAAATGTAATGATAAAGGCAATATAAGTGCAACGACAATATAAGAACAAAGAAAACATGCGAATAAAGACAATATAAGGTTAAAAACAATATAAGAATGAAGACAACATAAGAATAAAGAAAATGTAATGATAAAGGCAATATAAGTGCAACGACAATATAAGGAACAAAGAAAACATGCGAATAAAGACAATATAAGGTTAAAAACAATATAAGAATGAAGACAACATAAGAATAAAGAAAATGTAATGATAAAGGCAATATAAGTGCAACGACAATATAAGAACAAAGAAAACATGCGAATAAAGACAATATAAGGTTAAAAACAATATAAGAATGAAGACAACATAAGAATAAAGAAAATGTAATGATAAAGGCAATATAAGTGCAACGACAATATAAGAACAAAGAAAACATGCGAATAAAGACAATATAAGGTTAAAAACAATATAAGAATGAAGACAACATAAGAATAAAGAAAATGTAATGATAAAGGCAATATAAGTGCAACGACAATATAAGAACAAAGAAAACATGCGAATAAAGACAATATAAGGTTAAAAACAATATAAGAATGAAGACAACATAAGAATAAAGAAAATGTAATGATAAAGGCAATATAAGTGCAACGACAATATAAGAACAAAGAAAACATGCGAATAAAGACAATATATGGTTAAAAACAATATAAGAATGAAGACAACATAAGAATAAAAGAAAAATGTAATGATAAAGGCAATATAAGTGCAACGACAATATAAGAACAAAGAAAACATGCGAATAAAGACAATATATGGTTAAAAACAATATAAGAATGAAGACAACATAAGAATAAAGATAATGTAATGATAAAGGCAATATAAGTGCAACGATAATATAAGAACAAAGAAAACATGCGAATAAAGACAATATAAGGTTAAAAACAATATAAGAATGAAGACAACATAAGAATAAAGAAAATGTAATGATAAAGGCAATATAAGTGCAACGATAATATAAGAACAAAGAAAACATGCGAATAAAGACAATATAAGGTTAAAAACAATATAAGAATGAAGACAACATAGGAATAAAGAAAATGTAATGATAAAGGCAATATAAGTGCAACGACAATATAAGAACAAAGAAAACATGCGAATAAAGACAATATAAGGTTAAAAACAATATAAGAATGAAGACAACATAGGAATAAAGAAAATGTAATGATAAAGGCAATATAAGTGCAACGACAATATAAGAACAAAGAAAACATGCGAATAAAGACAATATAAGGTTAAAAACAATATAAGAATGAAGACAACATAGGAATAAAGAAAATGTAATGATAAAGGCAATATAAGTGCAACGACAATATAAGAACAAAGAAAACATGCGAATAAAGACAATATATGGTTAAAAACAATATAAGAATGAAGACAACATAGGAATAAAGAAAATGTAATGATAAAGGCAATATAAGTGCAACGACAATATAAGAACAAAGAAAACATGCGAATAAAGACAATATATGGTTAAAAACAATATAAGAATGAAGACAACATAAGAATAAAGAAAATGTAATGATAAAGGCAATATAAGTGCAACGATAATATAAGAACAAAGAAAACATGCGAATAAAGACAATATAAGGTTAAAAACAATATAAGAATGAAGACAACATAAGAATAAAGAAAAATGTAATGATAAAGGCAATATAAGTGCAACGACAATATAAGAACAAAGAAAACATGCGAATAAAGACAATATAAGGTTAAAAACAATATAAGAATGAAGACAACATAAGAATAAAGAAAATGTAATGATAAAGGCAATATAAGTGCAACGACAATATAAGAACAAAGAAAACATGCGAATAAAGACAATATATGGTTAAAAACAATATAAGAATGAAGACAACATAAGAATAAAGAAAATGTAATGATAAAGGCAATATAAGTGCAACGACAATATAAGAACAAAGAAAACATGCGAATAAAGACAATATAAGGTTAAAAACAATATAAGAATGAAGACAACATAAGAATAAAGAAAATGTAATGATAAAGGCAATATAAGTGCAACGACAATATAAGAACAAAGAAAACATGCGAATAAAGACAATATATGGTTAAAAACAATATAAGAATGAAGACAACATAGGAATAAAGAAAATGTAATGATAAAGGCAATATAAGTGCAACGACAATATAAGAACAAAGAAAACATGCGAATAAAGACAATATATGGTTAAAAACAATATAAGAATGAAGACAACATAAGAATAAAGAAAATGTAATGATAAAGGCAATATAAGTGCAACGACAATATAAGAACAAAGAAAACATGCGAATAAAGACAATATAAGGTTAAAAACAATATAAGAATGAAGACAACATAAGAATAAAGAAAATGTAATGATAAAGGCAATATAAGTGCAACGACAATATAAGAACAAAGAAAACATGCGAATAAAGACAATATAAGGTTAAAAACAATATAAGAATGAAGACAACATAGGAATAAAGAAAATGTAATGATAAAGGCAATATAAGTGCAACGACAATATAAGAACAAAGAAAACATGCGAATAAAGACAATATATGGTTAAAAACAATATAAGAATGAAGACAACATAAGAATAAAGAAAATGTAATGATAAAGGCAATATAAGTGCAACGATAATATAAGAACAAAGAAAACATGCGAATAAAGACAATATAAGGTTAAAAACAATATAAGAATGAAGACAACATAGGAATAAAGAAAATGTAATGATAAAGGCAATATAAGTGCAACGACAATATAAGAACAAAGAAAACATGCGAATAAAGACAATATAAGGTTAAAAACAATATAAGAATGAAGACAACATAAGAATAAAGAAAATGTAATGATAAAGGCAATATAAGTGCAACGACAATATAAGAACAAAGAAAACATGCGAATAAAGACAATATATGGTTAAAAACAATATAAGAATGAAGACAACATAAGAATAAAGAAAATGTAATGATAAAGGCAATATAAGTGCAACGACAATATAAGAACAAAGAAAACATGCGAATAAAGACAATATATGGTTAAAAACAATATAAGAATGAAGACAACATAAGAATAAAGAAAATGTAATGATAAAGGCAATATAAGTGCAACGACAATATAAGAACAAAGAAAACATGCGAATAAAGACAATATAAGGTTAAAAACAATATAAGAATGAAGACAACATAAGAATAAAGAAAATGTAATGATAAAGGCAATATAAGTGCAACGACAATATAAGAACAAAGAAAACATGCGAATAAAGACAATATAAGGTTAAAAACAATATAAGAATGAAGACAACATAGGAATAAAGAAAATGTAATGATAAAGGCAATATAAGTGCAACGACAATATAAGAACAAAGAAAACATGCGAATAAAGACAATATATGGTTAAAAACAATATAAGAATGAAGACAACATAAGAATAAAGAAAATGTAATGATAAAGGCAATATAAGTGCAACGATAATATAAGAACAAAGAAAACATGCGAATAAAGACAATATAAGGTTAAAAACAATATAAGAATGAAGACAACATAAGAATAAAGAAAATGTAATGATAAAGGCAATATAAGTGCAACGACAATATAAGAACAAAGAAAACATGCGAATAAAGACAATATAAGGTTAAAAACAATATAAGAATGAAGACAACATAAGAATAAAGAAAATGTAATGATAAAGGCAATATAAGTGCAACGACAATATAAGAACAAAGAAAACATGCGAATAAAGACAATATATGGTTAAAAACAATATAAGAATGAAGACAACATAAGAATAAAGAAAATGTAATGATAAAGGCAATATAAGTGCAACGATAATATAAGAACAAAGAAAACATGCGAATAAAGACAATATAAGGTTAAAAACAATATAAGAATGAAGACAACATAAGAATAAAGAAAATGTAATGATAAAGGCAATATAAGTGCAACGACAATATAAGAACAAAGAAAACATGCGAATAAAGACAATATATGGTTAAAAACAATATAAGAATGAAGACAACATAAGAATAAAGAAAATGTAATGATAAAGGCAATATAAGTGCAACGACAATATAAGAACAAAGAAAACATGCGAATAAAGACAATATAAGGTTAAAAACAATATAAGAATGAAGACAACATAAGGAATAAAGAAAATGTAATGATAAAGGCAATATAAGTGCAACGACAATATAAGAACAAAGAAAACATGCGAATAAAGACAATATAAGGTTAAAAACAATATAAGAATGAAGACAACATAGGAATAAAGAAATGTAATGATAAAGGCAATATAAGTGCAACGACAATATAAGAACAAAGAAAACATGCGAATAAAGACAATATATGGTTAAAAACAATATAAGAATGAAGACAACATAAGAATAAAGAAAATGTAATGATAAAGGCAATATAAGTGCAACGACAATATAAGAACAAAGAAAACATGCGAATAAAGACAATATAAGGTTAAAAACAATATAAGAATGAAGACAACATAAGAATAAAGAAAATGTAATGATAAAGGCAATATAAGTGCAACGACAATATAAGAACAAAGAAAACATGCGAATAAAGACAATATAAGGTTAAAAACAATATAAGAATGAAGACAACATAAGAATAAAGAAAATGTAATGATAAAGGCAATATAAGTGCAACGACAATATAAGAACAAAGAAAACATGCGAATAAAGACAATATATGGTTAAAAACAATATAAGAATGAAGACAACATAGGAATAAAGAAAATGTAATGATAAAGGCAATATAAGTGCAACGACAATATAAGAACAAAGAAAACATGCGAATAAAGACAATATATGGTTAAAAACAATATAAGAATGAAGACAACATAAGAATAAAGAAAATGTAATGATAAAGGCAATATAAGTGCAACGACAATATAAGAACAAAGAAAACATGCGAATAAAGACAATATAAGGTTAAAAACAATATAAGAATGAAGACAACATAAGAATAAAGAAAATGTAATGATAAAGGCAATATAAGTGCAACGACAATATAAGAACAAAGAAAACATGCGAATAAAGACAATATATGGTTAAAAACAATATAAGAATGAAGACAACATAGGAATAAAGAAAATGTAATGATAAAGGCAATATAAGTGCAACGACAATATAAGAACAAAGAAAACATGCGAATAAAGACAATATATGGTTAAAAACAATATAAGAATGAAGACAACATAAGAATAAAGAAAATGTAATGATAAAGGCAATATAAGTGCAACGACAATATAAGAACAAAGAAAACATGCGAATAAAGACAATATAAGGTTAAAAACAATATAAGAATGAAGACAACATAAGAATAAAGAAAATGTAATGATAAAGGCAATATAAGTGCAACGACAATATAAGAACAAAGAAAACATGCGAATAAAGACAATATATGGTTAAAAACAATATAAGAATGAAGACAACATAGGAATAAAGAAAATGTAATGATAAAGGCAATATAAGTGCAACGACAATATAAGAACAAAGAAAACATGCGAATAAAGACAATATATGGTTAAAAACAATATAAGAATGAAGACAACATAAGAATAAAGAAAATGTAATGATAAAGGCAATATAAGTGCAACGACAATATAAGAACAAAGAAAACATGCGAATAAAGACAATATAAGGTTAAAAACAATATAAGAATGAAGACAACATAAGAATAAAGAAAATGTAATGATAAAGGCAATATAAGTGCAACGACAATATAAGAACAAAGAAAACATGCGAATAAAGACAATATAAGGTTAAAAACAATATAAGAATGAAGGCAACATAAGAATAAAGAAAATGTAATGATAAAGGCAATATAAGTGCAACGATAATATAAGAACAAAGAAAACATGCGAATAAAGACAATATAAGGTTAAAAACAATATAAGAATGAAGACAACATAAGAATAAAGAAAATGTAATGATAAAGGCAATATAAGTGCAACGACAATATAAGAACAAAGAAAACATGCGAATAAAGACAATATAAGGTTAAAAACAATATAAGAATGAAGACAACATAAGAATAAAGAAAATGTAATGATAAAGGCAATATAAGTGCAACGATAATATAAGAACAAAGAAAACATGCGAATAAAGACAATATAAGGTTAAAAACAATATAAGAATGAAGACAACATAGGAATAAAGAAAATGTAATGATAAAGGCAATATAAGTGCAACGACAATATAAGAACAAAGAAAACATGCGAATAAAGACAATATAAGGTTAAAAACAATATAAGAATGAAGACAACATAGGAATAAAGAAAATGTAATGATAAAGGCAATATAAGTGCAACGACAATATAAGAACAAAGAAAACATGCGAATAAAGACAATATAAGGTTAAAAACAATATAAGAATGAAGACAACATAAGAATAAAGAAAATGTAATGATAAAGGCAATATAAGTGCAACGACAATATAAGAACAAAGAAAACATGCGAATAAAGACAATATAAGGTTAAAAACAATATAAGAATGAAGACAACATAGGAATAAAGAAAATGTAATGATAAAGGCAATATAAGTGCAACGACAATATAAGAACAAAGAAAACATGCGAATAAAGACAATATAAGGTTAAAAACAATATAAGAATGAAGACAACATAGGAATAAAGAAAATGTAATGATAAAGGCAATATAAGTGCAACGACAATATAAGAACAAAGAAAACATGCGAATAAAGACAATATAAGGTTAAAAACAATATAAGAATGAAGACAACATAAGAATAAAGAAAATGTAATGATAAAGGCAATATAAGTGCAACGACAATATAAGAACAAAGAAAACATGCGAATAAAGACAATATAAGGTTAAAAACAATATAAGAATGAAGACAACATAGGAATAAAGAAAATGTAATGATAAAGGCAATATAAGTGCAACGACAATATAAGAACAAAGAAAACATGCGAATAAAGACAATATATGGTTAAAAACAATATAAGAATGAAGACAACATAAGAATAAAGAAAATGTAATGATAAAGGCAATATAAGTGCAACGACAATATAAGAACAAAGAAAACATGCGAATAAAGACAATATAAGGTTAAAAACAATATAAGAATGAAGACAACATAAGAATAAAGAAAATGTAATGATAAAGGCAATATAAGTGCAACGATAATATAAGAACAAAGAAAACATGCGAATAAAGACAATATAAGGTTAAAAACAATATAAGAATGAAGACAACATAGGAATAAAGAAAATGTAATGATAAAGGCAATATAAGTGCAACGATAATATAAGAACAAAGAAAACATGCGAATAAAGACAATATAAGGTTAAAAACAATATAAGAATGAAGACAACATAAGAATAAAGAAAATGTAATGATAAAGGCAATATAAGTGCAACGACAATATAAGAACAAAGAAAACATGCGAATAAAGACAATATAAGGTTAAAAACAATATAAGAATGAAGACAACATAGGAATAAAGAAAATGTAATGATAAAGGCAATATAAGTGCAACGACAATATAAGAACAAAGAAAACATGCGAATAAAGACAATATATGGTTAAAAACAATATAAGAATGAAGACAACATAAGAATAAAGAAAATGTAATGATAAAGGCAATATAAGTGCAACGACAATATAAGAACAAAGAAAACATGCGAATAAAGACAATATAAGGTTAAAAACAATATAAGAATGAAGACAACATAAGAATAAAGAAAATGTAATGATAAAGGCAATATAAGTGCAACGATAATATAAGAACAAAGAAAACATGCGAATAAAGACAATATAAGGTTAAAAACAATATAAGAATGAAGACAACATAGGAATAAAGAAAATGTAATGATAAAGGCAATATAAGTGCAACGATAATATAAGAACAAAGAAAACATGCGAATAAAGACAATATAAGGTTAAAAACAATATAAGAATGAAGACAACATAAGAATAAAGAAAATGTAATGATAAAGGCAATATAAGTGCAACGACAATATAAGAACAAAGAAAACATGCGAATAAAGACAATATAAGGTTAAAAACAATATAAGAATGAAGACAACATAGGAATAAAGAAAATGTAATGATAAAGGCAATATAAGTGCAACGACAATATAAGAACAAAGAAAACATGCGAATAAAGACAATATATGGTTAAAAACAATATAAGAATGAAGACAACATAAGAATAAAGAAAATGTAATGATAAAGGCAATATAAGTGCAACGACAATATAAGAACAAAGAAAACATGCGAATAAAGACAATATAAGGTTAAAAACAATATAAGAATGAAGACAACATAAGAATAAAGAAAATGTAATGATAAAGGCAATATAAGTGCAACGATAATATAAGAACAAAGAAAACATGCGAATAAAGACAATATAAGGTTAAAAACAATATAAGAATGAAGACAACATAGGAATAAAGAAAATGTAATGATAAAGGCAATATAAGTGCAACGATAATATAAGAACAAAGAAAACATGCGAATAAAGACAATATAAGGTTAAAAACAATATAAGAATGAAGACAACATAAGAATAAAGAAAATGTAATGATAAAGGCAATATAAGTGCAACGACAATATAAGAACAAAGAAAACATGCGAATAAAGACAATATAAGGTTAAAAACAATATAAGAATGAAGACAACATAGGAATAAAGAAAATGTAATGATAAAGGCAATATAAGTGCAACGACAATATAAGAACAAAGAAAACATGCGAATAAAGACAATATATGGTTAAAAACAATATAAGAATGAAGACAACATAAGAATAAAGAAAATGTAATGATAAAGGCAATATAAGTGCAACGATAATATAAGAACAAAGAAAACATGCGAATAAAGACAATATGAGGTTAAAAACAATATAAGAATGAAGACAACATAAGAATAAAGAAAATGTAATGATAAAGGCAATATAAGTGCAACGACAATATAAGAACAAAGAAAACATGCGAATAAAGACAATATAAGGTTAAAAACAATATAAGAATGAAGACAACATAGGAATAAAGAAAATGTAATGATAAAGGCAATATAAGTGCAACGACAATATAAGAACAAAGAAAACATGCGAATAAAGACAATATATGGTTAAAAACAATATAAGAATGAAGACAACATAAGAATAAAGAAAATGTAATGATAAAGGCAATATAAGTGCAACGATAATATAAGAACAAAGAAAACATGCGAATAAAGACAATATGAGGTTAAAAACAATATAAGAATGAAGACAACATAAGAATAAAGAAAATGTAATGATAAAGGCAATATAAGTGCAACGACAATATAAGAACAAAGAAAACATGCGAATAAAGACAATATATGGTTAAAAACAATATAAGAATGAAGACAACATAAGAATAAAGAAAATGTAATGATAAAGGCAATATAAGTGCAACGACAATATAAGAACAAAGAAAACATGCGAATAAAGACAATATATGGTTAAAAACAATATAAGAATGAAGACAACATAAGAATAAAGAAAATGTAATGATAAAGGCAATATAAGTGCAACGACAATATAAGAACAAAGAAAACATGCGAATAAAGACAATATAAGGTTAAAAACAATATAAGAATGAAGACAACATAAGAATAAAGAAAATGTAATGATAAAGGCAATATAAGTGCAACGATAATATAAGAACAAAGAAAACATGCGAATAAAGACAATATAAGGTTAAAAACAATATAAGAATGAAGACAACATAGGAATAAAGAAAATGTAATGATAAAGGCAATATAAGTGCAACGACAATATAAGAACAAAGAAAACATGCGAATAAAGACAATATAAGGTTAAAAACAATATAAGAATGAAGACAACATAGGAATAAAGAAAATGTAATGATAAAGGCAATATAAGTGCAACGATAATATAAGAACAAAGAAAACATGCGAATAAAGACAATATATGGTTAAAAACAATATAAGAATGAAGACAACATAAGAATAAAGAAAATGTAATGATAAAGGCAATATAAGTGCAACGACAATATAAGAACAAAGAAAACATGCGAATAAAGACAATATATGGTTAAAAACAATATAAGAATGAAGACAACATAAGAATAAAGAAAATGTAATGATAAAGGCAATATAAGTGCAACGACAATATAAGAACAAAGAAAACATGCGAATAAAGACAATATATGGTTAAAAACAATATAAGAATGAAGACAACATAAGAATAAAGAAAATGTAATGATAAAGGCAATATAAGTGCAACGACAATATAAGAACAAAGAAAACATGCGAATAAAGACAATATAAGGTTAAAAACAATATAAGAATGAAGACAACATAGGAATAAAGAAAATGTAATGATAAAGGCAATATAAGTGCAACGATAATATAAGAACAAAGAAAACATGCGAATAAAGACAATATATGGTTAAAAACAATATAAGAATGAAGACAATATCGGGATAAAGTCAATATAAGTGCAATGACAATATAAGAGCAAAGAAAACATGAGAATAGAGACAATATAAGAGACCATATAAGAATTAAAACAATATAGGGATAAAGACAATATAAATACAATGGCAATGTAAAGATAAAGGCAATATTAGAATAAAGACAACATAAGAATCATTATATGCGCAAAACGGTGTCATAATAAGAGAAAACCACTTCTTCTTACTTTTTCCGCAACCACGCCCGCTCCATCGATCCGCAGCACAGATCTGAGAAAATAAAAAAGTATTTGCAGTTGTTGAGACACGCAAAAAATGAAATCCTGTTTTACACGTTAGCTGCTGTGGGTGGGATATTAGTCTCTTAATCTAAACCTAAAAAGTCACTTCACCAGCCCAGTAAATACTTGACTCTTTCTTATATCCTCTACATTTAGACGAAACAGATAAGTTCGAATATAGAGCACTGTTGTCATATAGTGGAAGGAGGTGAGCAGTCTTCACTTTCCAGTCCCGATAGAATTTAAAAACCTCTCCATTTTTTAGTCTCGATAGAGTCCAAAAGTGACTCCACGTCCTTGTGGGTGATGAATAGTTTTCCATCCTACAACTATTGCCCTATCGCTATTTTTCATTGACAGTCTTCAGACTAATGACATTCCGTGTTCCATGAATTCTAACCTTTACGTCTAGGACCCGCCATGCAACGTATATTGTAGCGCACTGCCTACATTCCATACTGAGATCTAAGCTACAATCTAGCAGCTGTTTCATAGGAACCGGTGCTTTGTGGCACTGAGTCCCAAAAGTATGCTTCTTAGATCACTAGAATCTTAACCTATTCAAGTCTAGAGTTAACTGTTGACTTCCCCACATATTCCAATAAATAATCTTTCTTAATCTGTCCTATTCTACCTCGAGTGGCTCTTGGGTCTTGTACATGGTGAACATCATTGTAAAAAAATGAAAACAAAATAATATTTTTATAACAACACTTGGCAACATATTTGTTTAGTTATATTAGTACCAGCAGTATTATAACGATAAGTGAGAATGGCATAGCAGTTGAAAGAATATTTGTATTATGTCAATACAAGCAAGCAAATAGTCTTCCATTTTTTTAACTTTAAGCAAAACATCGTTTCTTTGTAGTCGTTGCATTTTTCTTTTGAGCTGCATCATACAAGACTGATTATAAATAAATGTATTAATCAAACTCATTCATTTATTTAAACCGTGTATTCCAGCTTCTGTATAAAAGAACTAATTTCCCCCTGTATCTGTACTGTTCTATAAAGGTAGAAAAGGAATATTTTATTGAAATATATCCAAGAATTTTCAAGATTTACTCTTAGAGTAAGAAAATGCGAAACTGCCAAATGGTCACAACATATGGAAAAATTAAAACTTTGCATGGCATCAGTTTAACTTACGTCTTTCGTTTTTATTCCTGTAATTTATAAACAATAATTATGTAAAATAAACTTTCACTGGAATATTTTGGAAAAGTTTTCATCTAAAATCCAAAAATACGAACTTCAGCAAAATGTATACAGCATATGAAAAGCGGATTATTGTTAAATAATAGTTTCTGACTATTATTTTTTATTTATTTTGGCTCAGAACTTCTAAGGCTGACCTTTAAAGTCAGATGCTAGACAAAATAGGGATGTTAGCTTTGATTGGCTGAGCCGAACGTGGGAATGTTAGAGAGGTAGAAAGTGATTTCAGGGTGTTTCGTCTTAAGCCCCGTACAATGTAGATGTGTTCCCTTTCGTCTCTGGATCTTCTCCCCGGTGGAGTGAGAAAGAAAACCCCCATTGGCTAGTTAGAGATGTATACGTCAACGCTAATAAACTAGATAAGTTTAAAATTCCATGTGTTGAAGTTCTTTTATCTTCGGCCCAATACGACTAGCCATAACCCAGTGCGAGAGAAGAATGAAATTTTATTATTGAATTGAAGTCGTCGCCCAAGACCACTCTCGCGAAGGGCCTTGTCGAGTTTATACGAATTTAATCAGGTTAAGGATATATGGCACATATCTGAAAAGAAATGATTTATTGTGGTTAAGACACAAAAATTCAATCCCTTCTGACTCATGCAAACCTGGCTGAGGACGATAACCGCACTGGAGCAACTGGAAACAAATCAGTTGATTTCTTGACAACAATTGTCGCCATATTTCCTTAGTAAGATTAGTCGCATCTGTATTATCTGTAGGAATGGTATAGTAGAAGAAAGAATGTTCGCATCGAGACAATACAAACGATCGAACTGGTTACAAAGAATATCCTTTTTTATGAGATTCTTTCTTTGTAATTCCAACATTACTCTATTTTCTAAATCAGGAGATGCTGATAAAAATTTAACACATAATCTGTTTAAAATGGCGTTCTTTTTTCTCGCTTATTTAAACAATAAATTCGAGTTTGGAAAGGGAAAATTTCAGTTATATGACGGAATTTTTTCTTTGAGATCTAGCAATTATGATTTTAAAGAGCAGTGGTCACGATAAATGAGGAAAAGATAAAAAATAATTTTTAACCAACGCATTGAGATATAGGTTACATTCAGAATTATACATCTTATTGTACTAGAATAATTAAAATTCTTTTTGTTGTTTTTTTTCTCCTTCAATACCTATGGTATGTATTCGATATACCGGCTGCAACAGCAATTTTTCCCAATTGTTAAATTAAGCTCAGAACCGTTCTATTCTAGAATTGAATAAATCTATCTTACTGCAATTCTCCATTGTTTTTATATCACTATTGGACACTGAGCAATAAGAATGTATGATTACTCTCCAAGTTTAACAAAAGCATCGCGATGTAATCCATCATAAACGAAAATGTCAATGACATGTTTAGCTAAGGATCTGAAGGTAATAAAGTACTGAAATAAAGTGTATATATATATATATATATATATATATATTCGACTCTCCCCGTCGAGTTCGACGTACAAGAGTCAAGCAGATCAGTTCCCAGGAAACCGAGACCCCGACAACAGCACATGAAATTTGATTATAATGGTGAAGGTTTCGTGCAGGATTAGCCACACTTTTTGAAGGGCTGAATTCAGAGACCTGGTGCACTAAGTGCCACAAGGTCCCCGAACGACCCTCCGCAGGTTTTGAATTCAGAGTTGTCCTTCTACTAGACCAGTTGCCATCCAAGGCTATAGAATCCAATCTGTCCTGCTATTTACCCATAGAAGAAGAGGATTCACACCTTTCCCAAGAATATTAGCACGTAAGTGAATGTAACGGATTCGACTGGAGTTCGAACTCGGCTCTGTGATTCCTCAATCCAAGCCGCTATCCATTACTCCACCATTACTGTTCCATTTTCAAGTCTTTTTCAACCAATGCTCTGTCACTTCTCTGGCGTGCAAAACGTCTTATGAATTGAGTTGGATCATATCTAAGTGATCTGTTTAGCTTTAAGTTGAAATGACTATCCATCTTGTAGTATTGATCTCGTGATCCTGTTTTCATCCCTACTGTTCCCTCTTTCATTTAAGTTATTTACCGTTGTCTTGATGCTACTTGAATGGACTTTGAACATGGAAGCCAGAGTATGAATGTTGGTTACATTACTGAAGGCTTGAATGATCTTTTTCCTCTCAGCATTATTCATTTAGGAAGACAGTGGATCTGACTTAAACAGTTTTAACGTGCTCTCTTTTTAGCGGAATAGATCAAAGGTTTTTTTCAATGATCCCAACGAAAAATGGAGTCAAGATGGCTAAGCTCAAGAAACTCATTTAGTTTAGTATATTTCTTTTAGGTATTAAACCTTTTGCAGGATGGATAATTCTGTTGTTAAACAATTTATATAATTTTCCTGTTATACCCGCTATATATAGAATTAATTATCATTTTTATTTTTCAATTTGTCCTGCTAGATTTTTACTGTTTATCTAGTAGTAACCGACTATCTGTTCCTGAAGCAATTTCTTGAAGTTTGCGGGTAAAATCTACACGATATCATATTATTCGCTTTTTCTAGAGATGTAGTGGTTAGTAATGTAATATTCTATGGATCGTATCTCTTCAGAACTTAGGGATTCATTGGTCTTCACGATTTTCTAACCTAAGGTGTAACATTTTGTTATCTCTCCTAAATCGTCCTCTAAAAATCTTCAATATATCCTGTTCCTTCTTCTGACAGCAATAAGTTCCGTATTCCTACTTGATCATTAGTCATTTATTCTCACTTTCCTATTGTGACTGATTAAAATGAATTGACCCGTCGCCATGGATTTAGTTATTGTTGCAGACAATTCCACTGCCTATGGCAGCAACAAGTAGTCGACGGACGAAATCGGAATTATCTCCCTTTGCGGTAGCCGTGGATATTCCCTACTTTTACTGTTTTTTCATTGAAGAGAGTTCCATAAGTGAGAAGTACGAGAAAAGTAACTGTTTACATAGGAATTATGGTTACTTCTACTCACTTCAACTGCCAATTGACGAAACTTTGTTGTCAATCTAGTACTAAGCTTAAATTCATAAGTCTCGGTACCATAGCGAAGTGATCATCCGAACAATTGCCATAAAAGCAATAGAATGTCATAGGTAAGCCACTGTATGATGGTGACCAAGTGTCTGAAGCCGAGACAGTATGTCAGGAACAATAATATTGCGAATTCTTCTTTGGATTTTATCAAAAACTTCAAATATGTAGTAGGTGAATGGAACAATAGGTGGCAGCAATATTCTTGAGATTAATGAAGGATAGACTTAGATATATGCAAGATATAGTCTGGAAAGCAAATTTGTCTATCACGACGCGGGGAACCAACTATTTATCAGCTTACCTAGAAATGTATTCAATACAGTCTTTCGAAAAGGGGAAACGAGTCACTTTCTTACAGATTAGCATACGCCATGCTGATGGAAGTTAGACAGGGGTGTCTTAGATGATTAATAGAAAGTAGTTTAGGTTTGGAGGCCTTAAAATTAACATGTCATTTATGTCTTCAATTAACAACAGGACTCTAGATTATTTTTAACATCAGCCACCAATCTGAAAATATCGAACTGATCAGAATTATTAAATAGTTGTTTTATCCGCCCCCTCCACCGACACTTTAGGGAAAATCGAACTCAAAACTATTGAATCTTTGATCGGTTTTAGCCTTCATTTGTATTTTATGTATAAGCAAAGTGTCTATCTTATTTGCAGTTCATATATCGCTTAAATGTGATTTACGAACAGCTGTTTTTATAAAGGTTAATCGGATTTATGAAGAGCGGATGGAACAGCGGTCGAAAGAATGAAGATAATCGCTCCAATGTAAATAATATAAATAAAGAAAACATCTCAAACAAAGGATTATCAGATAGAAATTTATCTCTATATAAAGAGATAATACAAGCTGAAATGCATATTGAGTTTGATATTAAAATCTGGCGTTTTTATATATAGAAATGGAATCATGTATTAAAAATATTAATTTTAATTATCCCTTGTTTTCTGATTAGGATTAGGTTTCGGGTTACTTCTTTTTTTATACTAATTACACTGTTCGGACTGTTGTTCTTATCCTTGTCATATTCTCGAAATTTCGGCTGTTGTAGGCTCCGGCCTTCTTCAGATGATTAGAAATTCGAAACGGAACCTTTATTTCATCCAGTGGCGTAGATTGTTTTATTTCTGACTGCCATGCCTTTTCTAGATATCTCAATTTCAGTTACTTCCCTTTAGTAACTCAACTCTCCAAAAAAGAAACGAAGCTATCGCAAGCATGGGAAGCTCAAACGTTCCTGTAATGGAACGAAGGAAATGATTTGATTACTTCGATATCTGTCTATATCTCTGAGATGAGGTATTATGATTGCTTGCATTATTTACTTTATTCGGACTGTTATCCTTATCTTCATGGATATATTCACAACATTTCGTCTGTTGAACGCTCCAGCCTTCTTAAGGTGATCGGCATTTCGAACCGAACACTTTATATCATCCACCGGATAGAGTGTTCTAGTTCCATGTGACATGGTTCTTCGGATGTCTCAGTTACTTCCATTTAACTCATCGCTGCAAGTTTGGTTCACTGTCCCGCCCTTTTACAATTGTAACCGCCTCTTCTACTCGAACAGCTTCTTCTCTCGCACTTCCGACAGTGGAACTCACTTGCCCTCACTCTCTTCCCTAATCTTCAAAAATTTATATGTAATGCTAACCAATATCTTCTGATGCCGTGTTCTTGATCCCGTCTTTCTATTTATCCTTACCTCAAACAACTCCCTTTACTCTTATTTTCACTGTCTGTAACCCCTTGCAAGCTAGTAGCATTCCCGCCTTGCTATGTTGAAATGCATAGTATATATATAGGCCCGGCGGAGCAGATGGTATAGTTGGTATAGGCCCGGCGGAGCAGTTGGTATAGTGTTCGCTTGCCAACCTAACTGTCGGGGTTTCGATTCCCTCGGTAGCGGATGCGCACTGCTGATGCGTCCCAAATATAGGACGAAACGGCCGTCCAGTGCTTCCTGAGGTTTCTATCAGACTCGATGAATCAATTAATATATATATATATACATACATATACATACATTTACAAGCTTTCATCTGTGCATACAGATATGGAAATAGATTTGTTTTTTGTTTTTTACTCCCCGGTACTAAAAGGACACCGAAAGAATAGATAGGAGAATTCTTTTGTATTATTTCCATACCTGGTTCTATCTGTATGTACAGATGAAGGCTTGTAAAAAAGATAAAAAAAGACCTGATGCAACTGGAATTTCTAAACAGGGATCACAACATTCATCTACACGTTCGGGGTTAATGTAATTTATTAACTTTAAGATAAATTCTCGCCATTTATATCATCAACTTCTATATCTGTTTTTTGTATAAATGTTTCATGTAATGTAAACTGAACTGCACCACACTTGATATATACACACCCACACACACACACACACACACACACACATATATATATATATATATATATATATATATATATATATATATATATATATATATATATATATATATATTATTTATCCAAATTAGGTGTTTTGAGAATCGTGGGGCAACCACATAAATGCTGTTGTCCCAGGTTGGCCCTGACCGTGGGGTAGCACCTGTTTGGGTCTCAGCTATGGGCAATTAGTAACCCGCCCCCACCAAAATAAAAAAAAATCAACCGTACATTTTTATAATAAAATGATAAACGTATAGACTTTTCGAAGCAAAATAACATCAATAGCAATCACTAAAATTATAAAAATACATTTCTATAATAAATTACCAACAATACATTTTATGATCTACAACCTATATATATATATATATATATATATATATATATATATATATATATATATATATATATATATATATAACTTTATATTGAAAGTATAAAATTATGTACACAATATGTAGATATCGGAATTCAATAACCCATAGAGGTGTCAATATGCAACTAAACAAAATCAACCAACTATTCCTCTTATCCTTTGTGCCTTGGTCCTTCAGGACGCCCTTTGTATCTCTTAATAACATTTTGCTTTCTTTTTGCTATCTCCCCCAAACCTATTCTCCCATCCTTTCGCCCAAACCTTCCAACTAGGCGGCCCTTTGCTTTCCCGCTCTCGGTCTGTATCAAATTTTCCAACCCCTCTTTCCTCATTATGTGCCCAAGAAATTTATGCTTCTTCCTGCATAGGTGTCCTTTTTGTTGCTATTGTCTCTAGATCTTCATCGTTGTCCACATGTTCTGCATATTCTATTCTCAGAATTATTCAGTATAATCACGTTTTGTGTCAAATCTCTTTATCATCTCTGTGTAGATTGTCCAGCATTTATTGCCATATAGGAGAACTGATATTGCATAACAGTTCAGTATATTTTTTCTTTCTTTATAACGATATTTATCTCTTGCTTGATATGTTTCTTAGTTTTTGGAAGACATCTTTCGCTATTCGAATGCGCCTTCAGATTTCCGTGTCAAACTTTTCCGTCCTCTGTTTATACGCTTCGTAGATAGTTAAATTGTTTCCCCTGTTTGATTTCGATATCTCCAATCTGTAATTTCCATGTTGGACTGTCCCATTCGATAGGAACCATGCTTTCAGGCTTCTTGCAAATGATGTTTAAGCCTTTCTTCTCGATATCCTTTACTACTTTCGGTACAAATTGCTATTGATTTCTTTATGTGCCTGCTGTCAGCACTATGTCGACTGCATATATTATGCTGTTAAGATTGTGACAGCCAATAAGACCTGGTAGAACTTCTACTTCTCTCAGAATGACCTTGCTGTATATGTTGAAAATGTCACATCCTTGCTTGACACATCTTTTTATTTTTGTATATTTACTAAACTCATTTCTTATTCGTGTCCTGACGGTTTACTGTCAGTATTGTTTCTAGATTATTCTAATATCCTTCACGCATATATCAAGATTACGTAACATTTTCAATAGTCCTTTGTGACATACTTTATCAAATGCATTTGCATAATCTATAAAACATAAGTATACATCTTTCTGCATTTGTATTGGTCTTTCTTATATCACCCAGCATAAATATAGCATTCTTTGTCCCAGTGTCTTTAAAGAATCCTCACAGTCCTAGTCTGAAACTGCTACGTGTCCTACTCCTAAACATTTTAAATGGTTCATTAGGTTGATTATAAAATATATTATTAATTCCTAATGTTATTTTTTGTTAATATGTATATCCATCTTAATCGAGATTTGATATGAAACATTATATATACATCTTTTTGAACATAAAAATGAAGAGATGGGATTTCATTTTTTGGGGTACATTAAGGGTTTTTTTTTATATTTCTCAAACAGGTACGAAAATTTACAGAGCGTGGGGTGAAGGTTCCATATTTAAGCGACGCTAGTTTTCTGAAGTTCCTCACTAAGGATACGATTCTTGAAGATAAAGTTGGTAGAGCCCGTTCATCTGCCAATAGCAATGAACATTTCAACATTAGTTGAACAAAACCCAAGACGACAGGTCAGAGAAATGTATCAGATAATGGCTGTTACCTTTCTAACAATATTGGTTAATATCTAAAAGAAACTGGCGTGATGAACTCCATAAAAATATTTCACTTGAACTAATAAATTAATATTGTAAATGAAAGAGTTGGTAGTTTTGAAATGTGTTCGATACTGTATCTGCTCCATGTGAAGGATGCATTTCTTGATCGGATGGTGACTTGTGATGAAACATTGTTCCTTTATTACGATAAAAAAAAATGATCATCTCAATGACTTCATCATGCGAAGCATTCAGACACTTTATTAAATTGTATCAACAGAAAATTATGGCGACTCTTATCTGGTTCACTATTCATGTAATCTAACCAGAACATAAAGACCGAAGTTCACTTTCAGCAACTGCACATTGAGTAAAGCTAAATTTGGACGGCACAGGTTTATCGACGAGGTTAAATTCTACATCATAACAATGCCTGCAAAACATGTTGCAAGGATGACATTCCTTTAGCTCACTGGATTGGGATACGAGACATTGCCGTATTCAGCATATTCCCCAGATCCCTTACCCACTCAGCACAACTTCTTACAATATTTTTAAGCCAAAAGACAGTGTACGACAAAGATGATACAGAAGTAACATTAAAAGATTACTTCGTCTCTAAATATTCAGAATTTTATATTAAAGTCAAAATTATCTTTATTACTCGATAGCAGAAATATATCGATGTTTAACGTTCCTATTTTGACTGACTTAACTTCTGTTTTAATGAATTAATGTAGGAATACAAGTTCATTCTAGAATCGGTTATTATTTTCCAAACAACGTAATGTATTAAAATGTAATTAAATATAATTCGTTTGGCAAATTTTACTTTTATTTTATAAATTAAATTATAGATCGAGAATGGATGCAAAGAATAAAATATTAACGCAATTTTTTTTTTTACCTTAATGATTTTAAAATTATGATTAACTTTTTTTTGTAATTGCAAATTCTTTTTTAGAATTAATTAATCTAATCATGTTCCTTTTGATAACCCCTAAAATAGTGGGAAATATTATCGGTATTTTAATAATATAGAAAGAAAGATATTCATCAATAATGGCTAGTCGCTGAAATTGTATTAGATCTTTGTGTGCGTCAAGAAAGCGTAGTAACAAGAAGGGAGGCTCGGTTACACAATAATCAGATAATTTTCTCTGGGTCAAATTGAATTTTATAACGTTTCTTGACAATCTCATGCAATCTTTAATGAGATCAGAAACATATACAACTACTACTACTACTACTACTATTATTAATAATAATAATAATAATAATAATAATAATAATAATAATATGAAGAAGACGAAGAAGACAAAAAAGAAGACGAAGAAGAAAACGAAGACGAAAAAGAAGAAAAAAAGAAGACGACGAAGACGAAAAAAAGACGAAGAAGAAAACGAAGAAGAAGAAGAAGACACAAATAAATGCTCGATCCCAGCATACATCAACGTAGTGTTTCATGGTCTGTTTAAAAGAGGCTCTTGCCGCCTGCCATTTAAAAGATCATATGTGTGAAACTGCTACTAGTGGTCGAAATAAGTGTAGGCCTAGAATTTCATAAAGGCGCTAAAATTGTTCAAGAACATACAACGAGTTTGCCAAGTCTCAAGCGTACATTTAAAGGGGAACCCCTCGATTTATATGGTGAATGTTACAGAGGATGTCTCTCCAATGTAGCACTCCTTACTCACAAGAAAATCCATACTGATAAACTTGACAAATTACGATGAGTAATACACAAGATGAAAAACTATTATTCTCTGTGTGTCAGAAAATCTGCAAAATCCTCTCCGTTCTCAGCCATCTTATAAAAGCCCTGGGGCAGATTTTTAAAAAATAGGCCCTGTACAGAGAAAGTTTGCTGAATCTGCACAGATCATTGTATGTCACAAGAATCAAGTGTATATTGTTTTTCTAAAGAGCACTAGAAAACATTAACCTAATTTCTTAGCGATGGCCCTACTCTTTAACAAACAGCCATTTTACGTGTAGGGTGCTCGGATTAAATTCGTCAGCGTTTAATTTTTTTTTTCTTTTTTTCAAATTGGTTCGGAATATCTGTAAACAGTGAACAGCTTTGTGAAGCCTAATCATTACAGTTTTAGAGGTGGCAGAGTTAACATAGGAACGAGTGGACGCCACCCGAATAATGGAAAAGTGTAACAGAATCCATCCAACAACTGCAGGAGATAGTGATGGAAGACTTGGAAAGGGGATACGGATTTGGTGCGGTAAAAATGTGTTGCATTTACACCGTGAAGCTGGTCTTGGATGAGGACCTACGTTACCAGTAATACAACAGGCGTAAAAATCATCTTCGTAGAGAAAAGACCCGAGAAGACCGTCTGACAAGGGCATAGATACTCATTAAGATGTAAAACATCCTGTTGAACCAGAGACAATCTGGTTATCTTCTGATGAAGAGAATTTTTGCCAGAAGCTGCGATGTAACACCCCAGAACGACAGATGGCTCGTCTACAAATCATATAACGTTACTCTTGTCATCGGGTCCATGTTTCCGCAAAATATGATGGCTTTGGGGTGTGTATTCAGTCAGAGTAATGTCATACCACCTCATCTATGAACAGGCTCGGATGGTTATGTGTAGTTGAGGAAAACCGTTGTCAAGCCTTGTTTAGAGAGATGACTGATAGAAGTGCATATGTTTGGTAGCAAGATTCACCTCTTTGCCACACATCCAGGAAGAGTCAGAAGTGGTTGTCAGATAATGGGCTTCCCAACAGTTCAAATATCTAGACCCCTAACCAAACTGATGGATTATTTTCTGTGAGGCGCGGCTGAAAACAACAACAACCGCACTGCTAATAACATCGAGCCGTAGATAATCCACAGGATTAAGGAGGCGTTTGCGGATCAACCTAAAGACACCGGGAAGGCTGAATTGCCAGATTTCGGAAGCGGATCGAGGCCGTGATGGATGTTGTTGGTGGCCTCTTCGAATGAATTGTCAGTTGATTATTATAAGCTGTATGTCACATTAATATTTTTCCAATATTAGAAGGAAGTCATAGATAATCATGGAAACTGTATTGATGAATAAATTTCAATAAAATATAAGATTTGATCACTCGTTCTTTATTATTCATAATCCGGACAGACCAGATGGGATGACCTGATATATATATATATATATATATATATATATATATATATATATATATATATATATATATGCAAGCACACACACACATATAACTCATACCACTGGTTGGCACAGACCATGTGAGTGGAATTGCGTAGTCGGAAGTCTTAGAGACCGTTCATGGCTGTGCAAATACGAAGGCACAAGTCATCGTGGCCAAGGGTTTGATCGTTCTGACCTTGTTCAAATTGTTGATCAAGCTACAGAACATGCTCTCTTCCAGCATAGTTACAGTATAATCCACATATTGTCTGTATGGGTGTTTAGAAAACATAAATGTCTTTCGCGATTGTCTCCAATAAGGATTGGCAGGTATCATCGAATACCAGTGTTCAGCTATTATATATACTGATCTTAGGCAATAGGTCATTTTCGAAATTAGGAGTTAATTAATTAGGGTAGTTCGCGGCAGTGATTGCGTGGTTGGCGTAAATGCATGCTAAATAGGACCTAACATTAAAGCAAAGAATCCTTTCGCTGTGTTGAGGTACATAAATAACATCAAATTGCCTTTGTTCGGCCTTGAGGGTACTAACATGTCTTCTTCCGTTTTAAATCAATGCTAGCCCTGATACCTTTGATTTCACACATTCTGTAACACCTCCACTTTACTTCACTAAAGAGGACAAGCCTTCAAATATCAACGCTAGCGTACGGAGATTATTCAAAGATTGTACTCGTAAATTTTGACGGTACCCAATATCAAACTGGCTCTATGTCACAAACTTTCACTTTGGAAATGCAAAGAAATAAAGAGGCATTTCTTTTTAAGGACCTCCATTAAATTTTCTCGTTAGAGCAGACAATTTTCATGGATTTAATCTATAAAAAATTAGCTTATTATCCTAACAGTGAATCATTTAATTCGGTTTGGTTTGGATTGTTTTTTAGCATATCAGACTCAGTGGGTTATTTAATGCCGACAAAATTTTTATAGCTGGTAATATTTTTTTCTCAAAATTATATTTCTGGTAATAATTTTTTTTTTACAAAGTATTTCTGCTATTAAAACCTATTTTTACACTTTCATAGTGTTTTGACCCCACTTTGGTGTTAACTATTTACACATAGCTGGGACCCTAACAGGTGCTATTACACCGGGTCAGGGTGGACCTTGGGAAACCAGCAATGAACAGGTGGTTCCACGCTCCTCAAACCCTCCTGATCAGCTGTTGGACGTAGTTTATTCTTTTACCCACGACACGGATGTAATTTAGCGTCTTAACCAGGACGGGAATCATTTGATATGCTATGCTTTTTTAATAAATTGTATAACTCAACTCAGATGAAGTAATAAAAAAAGATATGTGCTGGCTTATAAGGAAGGTTCTTTGACTGATGGTGCTTATAATAATTTTTTGATGTATTAACCCGATGATTTCATGTTGAAACACCCTTCACTATAATTTAGATTAATTGATGTGATTATGGAAAGGTATGAATCTCTTTTCCCTTACACCTATGCATCGAATAACAGTACAAACTGGATTCTATACTATTGGTTGGCAAGCAGTCTACCACAGAAAAGAATAGGAATCTACTGCGGGATAATCTTCTGCCTAGACAGTAATGGTTCGAAAGAGACATCATAACCCAAGCGTGTAGCGCGTATAACGTCTGACTGATTGATATTATTATGTTGGTGCAAAAATAATGACGTAATAATGTGGTTTTTGACGTATTTTTAACGTCAAAAAACGACATTATTACGTCATTATTTTGCACCAACCTAATAGCAGAGATTGATCTATTACATTATTGATAAAGCATAATTTTAAGTAAAACTGAAATTCAATCTAATAATTTTTTTTAATGTTCACTTCTCTTATATCGTTTGTTCATCTTCAACTACACAGTAACTTCAACTATACTTATTCATCATTTTCCTTCTTCTCTTTTGCAATTTCTATTCGACTACATCATTCTTATCATCATCCTCCTCTTTCTTTTCTTCCTTTTGACATATTTTTACATCGTAACATTTGCTTTTTTTTATCACTCCTCTGTATACCCTGTGCTCACATCAGCTTCTACTCTTGTATTTCCTGTTGTTGCTTTTGTTGTTGTTGCTCTTCTTCCTCTTCGTTCTTCTTCTTCTTTTCTACTTTAAAATGGTTCTCTTTTGTACTTTTCTTTGTTTTCTCTTCTTTCTTCTTCTTTTTCTTAATGTTCTTCTTCTTCTTTACTTTTAACTTATTCTCATTTTACTGTTCTTTGTCTTCTCTCCCTCCTTTCTTCCTCTTCTTCTTTACTACTTTAAAATGGTTCTCTTTTGTACTTTTCTTTGTTTTCTCTTTCTTCTTCTTCTTCTTCTTCTTCTTCTTCTTTTCTACTTTAAAATGGTTCTCTTTTATACTTTTCTTTGATTTCTCTTCTTCTTCTTCTTCTTCTTCTTCTTACTCTTCTTAATGTTCTGCTTCTTCTTTACTTTTAACTTATTCTCATTTCACTGTTCTTTGTCTTCTCTCGCTGATTTCTTCTTTTTCTTCTTTTCTGCTTTAAAATGGTTCTTTTGTACTTTTCTTTGTTTTCTCTTCTTTCTTCTTCTTCTTCTTCTTCTACTTCTTCTTCTTTTCTACTTTAAAATGGATCCCTTTTGTACTTTTCTTTGTTTCCTATTCTTTCTTCTTCTTCTTTTACTTAATGTTCTTCTTCTTTTTTACTTTTAACTTATTCTCATTTTACTGTTCTTTGTCTTCTCTCCCTCCTTTCTTCTTCTTCTTTTTCTTCTTTTCTGCTTTAAAATGTTTCTCTTTTGTACTTTTCTTTGTTTTCTCTTCTTTCTTCTTCTTCTTCTTCTTCTTCTTCTTCTTCTTCTTTACTTTTAACTTATTCTCATTTTACTGTTCTTTGTCTTCTCTCCCTCCTTTCTTCTTCTTCTTTTTCTTCTTTTCTGCTTTAAAATGGTTCTCTTTTGTTCTTTTCTTTGTTTTCTCTTCTTTCTTCTTCTTCTTCTTCTTCTTCTTCTTCTTCTTAATGTTCTTCTTCTTAATCTTCTTAATGTTCTTCTTTTTCTTCTTTACTTTTAACTTATTCTCATTTTACTGTTCTTTGTCTTCTCTCCCTCCTTTCTTCTTCTTCTTTTCTACTTTAAAATGGTTCCCTTTTGTACTGTTCTTTGTTTTCTCTTCTTTCTTCTTCTTTTTCTTCTTCTTCTTCTTCTTCTTCTTCTTCTTCGACTGCTGTTGCTGCTTTTCTATTTCTTCCTCTCTATCTTTTATTATTCTTATTTCTCCTCTATGTTTTATTCTTATTCATTTTCATTTTCGTCTTCTTTTGCTTGTTTTCCTTCTTTTTATTCTTTATTTATACTGATCATTGTTTTCTTCTTTATACATATTTTTCCATCGTGGAATTTGCCTTTTTTATCACTTCTCTGTTCACATCACCTAATATTGTTGTATTTCTTGTTGTTGGTGGTGGTGTTCTTTTCCTCCTTCTTCTTCTTTTCCTTCTTCTTCTTCACTTTCTTTACAATTTATTGTTTGTTTTTCTTCATCATCTTTTCGTTTTCTTTCTTTGATTTTGATTTTGCTCTCGTTCTTTCCATTCCATTTTCAGCGCTCTTGCATTTTTTTAAAATGTTTATTTCTCTCATATCATTCAGACATCTTCGTCTATATTCATTCTCTATTTTCCTTTTCCTCTTTTGCAATTTATATTCGACTACGTCATCCTTATCCAGCTCCTCCTCCTCCTCCTCCTCCTCATCATCATCATTTACATCCCATATCCACCTTCCTCTGACTCTCTTGCTTTCTTTCGTTGATGGCTGCAACCTGCAATGCTTTTGATTGCTTCATGTTTCTCTTTCTTTTATCTTTTCTAGTAATTCGTTTTTTTTTTCTTTCCGTCTTTCTTCTCTTCCTCATCCATATGGCGTATCTACTTTTATTCTTCTCTTTCTTACCTTAAGCTTCATTTTTATTCAGAAAACATTTTCGTATTTCTTATTCCATCGAAAATCAACCAAGCAAATATGTTTCTATCTAATGACAGTGAATTTTTCATTTACAACAAATATATCCAAATCAGTGGGGATTCGAGGCGCCTGTGTCGTTGGACAATCATGCTGGGTTTTTTTCGCAGATTTCACAAAGCTGGAAGATAAAAATGATCATCATCGTCATCAGCAGCAACAGCATCACTAACAACAAGTCTGGCTATGACCGTAGTGTCGCTGTGTACCTGTGCGCATAAACAGTTCCTTCGAGATAATGCTCCCCACCTTCAAACGAGCAAAGACTGGCCAGGATCCGCTCGAGAGAGATAATAAGCAATAACACCCACCTCGAGTTGTGGAAAGAGATGGCCGTTTTACGCGGTGTCGTCTAATATTCGAATAACTTAGTAAAATGTTTTTTTTTTTTTTTTAAGAGATAGATAGATTTGCTCTCCTTATTATACAACTTCGGTGATCACGTGATAACCATGTCACGTGACCACTGTAACTACAAGAAGTTACTAAAGATAATAATTTTTTTGTTTGCTTATTAATGATTTCAACGACACAAGGTAAATGCACTGCTGCTTTCCCGCCAGACAAACGCTCTCTTTCTCAAAAATATGTCTCATTTGCTCGCTTATGTCTAAGTTTCTGCCAATGACATTACAATCCATTCAGTCCACACTATCTATGTATTTATCTGCCGGATTCTGTTCTTTCTACTTATCTAGTTGGAGAGCAATGGATATCGGCAGCGAATGTGAAATCGAACGGCCGCGTTTGAATTCCAGTCGGGTTCGTTAGAATCACGTGAGCGCTAATACCTTTTGGAAAGTTATGAATCCTTTTCTTCTCCTCCTGGTTATGGGTTGAATAGCAGGACAGACCGAGTCCTATAGCATTGGTTGACAAGCAGTCTACCGCAGAATGTAACAGAAACCTACTACAAGAAAATCTACTCTCTAGTCAATCATGGATCGAAAGTGATATGATTGCCCAAGCCTGTCGCGCGCATGGCTACTGACTGATTTATATTGATATAGATTAATCTACTTTATTACTAATAGGGGATAAATTTCGTTCAAACTGAAATTCACCTTGGAATTCATATTTAATTCAGATCTGACCCAACGACAGTCCTGGGTATGACTGTAAACTACATTGGCGTCCTTCGTAAGACGATAAACTACATCTAACAGCAAGGAGGTTTTGAGGAGCGTGGAACCCCCTCTTAATTGCTGATGTTCCCCACCCGGGGTAGTATAACCTGTTAGGTTCCCATCTATGGGCAAAGAGTTGACACCTAAATAGTGGTCAAATACTGTGAAAATGTAAGTAAATAGGTTTTAATACATACTAGAATTACTTTGAAAAAAAATTACCAGCAATAAAAAAAGATTGTCGGCATTAAATAACCCATTGAGGTTGATATGTCGTAAGAACAAACCAAACCAAACTGACCCAACTATTTAAGATTTTTTTCTGAGAATTAAAGTTTTCTGGGGTCCCAAATGCAAAAGTTCTACTAAGTATTATTCTAAGGCATTTTATAAAAGGTTCCCAAACCCCTAATACAAAGAAAAGACTGAGAAACCCTTAAGATATGTTGTTTTTTTTGGGGGGGGGGGGCTATCTATTCAGTGTCCTTTTATACTACGTTAAAAATATGAGAAACAATTAACAAGCTTGCTAACCATTACACCGCCTCGAGCTGCCAAAGGTTGACACATATATAGAAAATAAGAAGTAGTTTATTCCGGAGAATAATATAGTACACGATTGAAAAAAAATTATGGAGTGATTTGCCAAGCGTAGTTCAGATATGGCAGAAGGCCTAAAACATAAGGCATTCAGTGAGGATCGAACTCGCTACAAAGTCGTAATAGTTCTAGCAAAACAAGCTTCCTAGCCATTACACCACCGCGAGGTCATCAACTTATCTTCCAAGGGTGGCTTAGATGTAGCACAAGGTCGAAAGTATGTGGAATTCTGTGAGGATCGAACTCACTACTGAGTCGTAATTGTTCTAGCAAGACAAGCTTCCTAACCATTATACCACATCACGATCGGCACATATATAAAAAAATAAGAAGTATTTTATTCCGGAGAATAATGTGGTACACGACTGCAAAAGAAACTAATGTAAAAGGCAATTAATCGTTAACTCCACCTGTATTTATTCGAGGTCTCCCCCAAAAGACGTTTTTTACGTGGGGCGTTCCGAGCTTGTAGGCTGACAAAAATTCCCCGTCGACCCCGTATACACGGCGTTGGGTAGATATCTACCTTCCTAGACGAGACCCTGCCGTTTGGCATAGCCTCGTCTGTGTTTCTCTACACCCAGTTAACACCTCTGTATTTATCCGAGAGCTCCTCACAAGGCAGGAGGTTGCACGAGGCTGGTTTTTAACGTAGGGCTTTCCGAGCGCGTACGATCGGGCAAAAATTCCCCGTAGACCCCGTATACACGGCGTTGGGTAGATATCTACCTTCCTAGACGAGACCCTGCCGTTTGGCATAGCCTCGCCTGTGTTTCTCTCCACCCAGTTAACACCTCTGTATTTATCCGAGAGCTCTTCACAAGGCAGGAGGTTGCACGAGGCTGGTTTTTAACGTAGGGCTTTCCGAGCGCGTACGATCGGGCAAAAATTCCCCGTAGACCCCGTATACAGGGCGTTGGGTAGATATCTACCTTCCTAGACGAGACCCTGCCGTTTGGCATAGCCTCGTCTGTGTTTCTCTCCACCCAGTTAACACCTCTGTATTTATCCGAGAGCTCCTCACAAGGCAGGAGGTTGCACGAGGCTGGTTTTTAACGTAGGGCTTTCCGAGCGCGTACGATCAGGCAAAAATTCCCCGTAGACCCCGTATACACGGCGTTGAGTAAATATCTACCTTCCTAGACGAGACCCTGCCGTTTGGCATAGCCTCGTCTGTGTTTCTCTCCACCCAGTTAACACCTCTGTATTTATCCGAGAGCTCCTCACAAGGCAAGAGGTTGCACGAGGGTGATTTTTAACGTAGTGCTTTCCGAGCGCGTACGATCGGGCAAAAATTACCCGTAGACCCCGCATAGACGGGGTAAGGCATCTGTCTACCTCCCGAGACGAGACCTTGCCTTTCAGATGCAGAGAGTCAACAGGCAGAGTAACGATTAATCGTGAACTTCTCAGTATTTACCCATGACCTCCCCACAAAGCGGGATGCGGCACAGGGCCGTTTTTTTACGTGGGTCGAGAATCGACAAGCAGATTTAACTGTAATCATTTACACCTCAGTAAGAGATAGTGCTGTTTAAAGAGTCTTAAACCAGTCCGTCCGGTGGCGGTGTTCATTGTTCAAACTTGTTACCAAAATTATCAAAATTAGAATTGACTGGGAATGTTAGTGTTCGTCATTGTACAACTGTAATACGTTTAAATTGTATAATATTTTTTTTTAAAAAAAAAGAAGTAAAATCTTTCGCCATTTATATATTGTCTGATGGGGCGTGGTGCAATAGTTAGTAAGCTTGTCGTGCTAGATCAGTTACGACTGAAAAGTGAGTTCGATCCTCACTAGATGCCCCCATACTTTCGGCTTTGTGCCACATCTAAGTTACGCTTAGAAAGACAATATATATTGTCTGATGAGAGCATAGTGTAGCATCTTTGCACCTGCATTTTTCATCTTGCACGACATAAATGGAAGCTTTTTACTAGCAATAAAAACTGGTACTCTACGTTAATTCGAAGCGTCAAAAATGATCCAAAATAACCTGAACTATCAGGAGTAAAACGTAAACTGTTACTGACTTGATTTGGATTGAATATAAATACTTACTGTATTACTAGATGATAAAGTCTATTGTGAACATTACTACAAAATGATTTCGAGGACTAAGCGAAGCATTTGAAGAAGAAAAGACAATCACCTAACAGCGATGCCGGATGAGTTCTTTTATCCAGAAATCCATTTGTCACAATAATCAATGAATTTGAATATTGGAAAAATAATTCTTCAGACGACATACTAACCAGTCCTGCTTGTGAATGTTATTTTTTTTTTCGACGAATGCATCATTTCATATCTGATCAATAGTTTCATCCTCAGGTAGTGAATGTAGCGTATGGCCCCAGAACCGACAGTGCGCCGTTATTAAACGTAGACTTTAAAATATTTTATCTTGTCTGGTGCTGCTGCTATATATTTGGAGATTCTTGATCAAATCCAAAAAAAGTACAAAGGTAATTAAGAAAATAAGTCAATTTTTATAAAGGAAGTGAAATGTATTTTTCTCAGCAGATGAGCAAACATTGTCAATGAAAATATGAAATATTTCTTGAAAAGTTCGAATAGAATTTTGAAACATTTTAATTGATATGGAAACTTTTTTCCACTGAAATTCTTAACGATCGGTAAGTGTTTCGGAGATTCTGTTGTCATCTACATTCATTATATAATCATTGTCCTTCCCCCTTGCTTTGAATATTACTCCCCCATCTGGTCTGGTGCTCTTGCTATATATCATACTTATTATAAAACCCAGGTGTGTGTGTGTGTGTGTGTGTGTGTGTGTGTGTGTGTGTGTGTGTGTGTACGTTTATATATTGGATCAAATTTCCTACATTTTCAACCGATTTCAACAAAACTTCACAGGACTACATAAAATCACCTTACGGTGGTTCTGACAGAGCCAACAATTGGGAAAACACAATTGTTTTTGCACGAAATCAATTTGAAAACACGATTAAGAGGCATCGCGAGAATGAAAGGGGGACAACTCATATCGAGTTTTACTTATTATAAAACCCAGGTTGTGTGTGTGTGTGTGTGTGTCTTCGTTTATATATGGGATCGGATATCCTACATTTTTCAACCGATTTCAACAAAACTTCACATTTTGTTTTGGCAGGTAGTGTTTCTTATTGTCTTGCACGCTTTTTTCTTTATTTTTACATTCAGAATGCTTTAAAAATTCCATTTACAAGACAATTGTTTAAAATAAAATTCTATTCAATCGGTAGACACATAACGATTGAAAACAATGTTTTTGTTTGAGTTTGGGTTTGAACAATTCGTAAAAACAAAAACAAAACAACACAAAAAACTAATTAAGACATGCGTGTCCGTCAACCTTAAACAATAATCTTTGTCAATTTTATTTTTCAGTCTTTATGACGGTCGATACTTGATCTATCTCTTACTGTTACATCCCCGGGCAACGCCGGGCGCTACTGCTTATATATATATATATATATATATATATATATATATATATATATATATATATATATATATATATAGAGAGAGAGAGAGAGAGAGAGAGACAGAGAGAGAGACAGAGAGACGGAGAGACAGAGAGAGACAGAGAGAGATAGATAGATAGATAGATATGTAGATAGATAGATACTTGATGTAATTAAATTGGAAATCTGCAATGTTATTGGTCTTGACATGGCATCTCGGCTTGATTTAGCTTATCCACTGTCGAAGCGTAGCTTCCTGGTGATGTGGCTATAAATATCATCGGGGTAATTTTTCTTATGAACTTTCCGCTAAGGTTTCTATATTTTATAAATTTAAGCGCAGTTCCAGAGTGGCGGCAAGGTTTCATTTTTTTAAAGTTAAATGTCTTGACGTAACAGTAAGTTCTATTGTATGCTTCTCGGTCGTAGAACTCTCTTCTTCCCAGGCAGTTTTGATTTTCAAAGAATTAAATGCAATATCAATCGTTATCTTCTGTCTTCATAAATAGTGTTCTTTTTTTGTCCTATCATATTTATAGAATTTTATCTCCTGTTCCCTAACACACACTAACTCAATGCGTCCTTGTGAATTTATTGCCTTGTTTTGGTGATATCATTACAAAACATTATAGATATATCATTTAATTTTTAATTGTTTAATACAGGAGGCAAATGGTAAATCGTTTTGCCATTTTAAATTTCAATTCGCGCATGCGCGTTGTTTGTTTTTGATTTACGCGCATGCACGATATAGTAAGATTAGTTGTGCACTGTCTGTGAGAAAAAGAACACCAGGACACAATTAACTCCGTCAGAATTTTGGGAACGCCATACTGTATTGTTTGGCATTCGCGCCAGAAGCTCTAATACGAACAGTTCAGAGTGTTTAGGTGTCAATCTGAGGAGAGCGGAGAAGATTCGAAAAACTTAGATGAGTCTAATTGTGTTTACATAGGTACGGCAGCTCGGAAAACTAACTCTGGTTCTTCCGATAAGAAAATAATTCCCACGTTTGTTGGTGAGGGCCTCAGAATCAACACGGAGTACATCAACTGGATTGAAGAGGTAGCGCTTCCCTAGGTCAATAGGATGGCGGCTGGATGATCCTATGTCAGGCAACAGAATTCTGCACCATGACAGACAAGAAGAACCCAGTCATGGCTGTGAGACAATTTCTCAGACCACATCACCCGTTACATCTGGGCTACTAACCCCCGCCCAGAAGAGATGCGGGAGATTCAAAAGTCATCTGGGGTGCTGCGGTAGAAGCCAATGGCGATATATTTGAATAAATTTACTCTTTAATATTTCAAAATATTTTTCTGTAATTTTTGTAAATAAACCTGTTAAAATGAGGTGTCAGTGTTATTTTCATAACATATTAGTCGACAATTTATCCATCGCACTCTGTATATTTTATTGAGTACTCTTTCCGGCATTTATGGGAGTAATACAAATGAAAAATGAGGAAAAATTGAATTAAAAAACAACCTAAAAATTAAATTATAACATTCAACATTTACCAGAAATTTTCCAGTGAAAATACCCTGATCTTGCTCGACAAGAAAAAAATCCTTTCTTTTCAGCCTTTAATCAAGATGCTTATAGCCATAAACATATCTACATCGGCTTTATTAGAACGTTTTGAATAATTGCCATGCAGAGGTTTTTCTTGACAGCGATGTTTCATCTGTTCAAGACTTTTATTCTTGACTTTCATTTACATAATTTTCGCTGCAACAGTTGTTTCTTGAATTCTGTTTTGGCTTTCTACAGAATCTAAAGAATATAAATCAGGTATGTATTTACAACATTCTTTCATGTTTCAATATTTTGTCTTTCTGTTTTCATAGTGTTTGAATCATCCAGCCCTTTATTGTTTCAATGTATCTTAGTAAGCCAATAGTTGTTGTCTTGTATGACAATTCTAGCTGAATAAGAACTGTTCCATAAATATGGAGTTTGCATCAGCCTTTGAATGATGCATGTTATTCTTAGAAAGAAGCTTACTTGCCTTATAATCCATCCTTCTGATATCATTTAGTGTCTAGTTCAAGATGTAAAAACTATATTGAACTACTGCGATGGCAAGGCTATGAAAGGCCATAATTCTGTTCTGAGAATTCAGTTCTCTTCTTAATACCTGTCGCACCCTTCCACAGAACTTTTTGCACTATTTCTTAACGTGAATTCCTTCACCCTCATTTACAACGATTTATTTACAAGCTTCTTCTTGCTGTAAATTTTCAATTGATACCCCAGGGTCTGAGCTAATCGAGGAAGTTGGTTCCAGTGATCCTCGTAAATTTCTGGCTTTAGCACATTTATCAAAACCGAATTCCATTACAATTTCCTCACTGGAATGTTTTCAGGAGACCATCCAGCTTAATTGACATTCCTTGTCTACAACTTTAAGTCATCAATGTAAAATAAGTGCTTTATTTTCTTTTAATATATCTTATAGTCTCATTCCATGCTGTTAACTTCGCTGGTTAATGCTATTAGCGGTAGAGAAATTATCAGGTTGGTGCAAAAATAATGTCGTTTTCTCACATAGTAACATATGTGAGAAAACGACATTATTTTTGCACCAACCTAATAGTTAAGGAAACAAAGTTTCATCTTCAAATATTCCTATGTTGATGTTTATTTCACGAAACTTACAACTTCCATTTATACGATTGTATTGAAGTGTTGTTTTCCATATTGACGTAATTGGTTTGATGAAACTGATGACGATGAGTGATACCTTGTATATATTTAAAGTCTTTATGATCCAACGATGTAATACACTATCGAATGCTTTACGGTATCCGGACGGTACTGAGGTTTTTCTTTGGATTGAAGCCGTTCTCCAAGATCATCCTATAAGTAATTGGTCTTAGCACTTTTTTTGTTCCAGAAGTAATATGTCAATTTTTCTAAGAATGAATATGTCCGTTTTTTCAGAATAGATGACAAATGTTTGTAAGTAGAGTGAAGACATGCAATTGGTCTGTAGCGATTTGGGACATTTGTTTCACCATTCTTGGGTAGAAGGAAGGTAATTTTGGGGTTAACCATACCGAAATATTAGTAGAAATAGTGATCATTTCTTAAAATTCTTTTGTGTGCTTCATTTAGATAATAGAGCCGAAATTTATCTATTTCTGGAGATTTCAAGTTGTGTGTTTTTTCGTGATTTTTTTTTTTTTTTTTTTTTTTCAGTACAAATTCAACATCGACAATGGTCGCTTTGTTAGGAACCTGAGTTTTCTGGTTTATCAGTCTGTGGAGTTTATCTCATCGTGCGGCACATTAAGCAAGTGCTAGAAAGCCATGCCGCAAGTTGTCCGAAACTGTGTGAGCGAATTCCGGAGCCATTGATGATTATGCTAGCACTAATCGCAAGTCATCGTGACCGAAGATTTGAGCGTACTGACCTCGTTCAGACTGTTGATCAACGCCAAGTAATGCGCTCTCTTCCAAAAACTGGAAGTGAGGTTCGCTCAGATAAAACACAGGTGATCTGTGGGTGTATAAAAGGCGTCTGTATTATGGATTAGTTAGCCGCCCTAGAAGTCAGGCATTTGAGGGATTATTCATTACTATTGATGTTGTTTTTATTTACTTTACCTTAAAGAGAGAATTGTTCGAAAAATTGAGCCTGCTTGTTCGAAGAGCGTTTTAAAAATTCTGATAAAATTAGTTATTAATAAATAATTAATTAAAAAACACAAAGATGTGCGTAGTTTTAATAATCGGAGAGCAACATCATGGTTGGCATATCTCAAGAAATATCGGGTATTACATTGGTTCCCTTTAAAGATTTTGATTATTTACCTAAAAACGCTATCTTTAGAACAGTCCTTCGACATCAATATTTGTGTGAGTTCAACCACGGGCCGAATTTATGGGCAAATACGAGGTTTTGGAAAGAATGGAAACAAAGAAGAAAAGATGCTTTATACTCAACATCAGAAAGGAGAGTAATAGAGGGAAAGAGGGACAGAGGAATGCAACGCGAATTTCCTTGATAGGCCTGAGCAAATGGATGGAAGAACAGAGTCTAGGAGGAATAACAAAAAGACAAAACTATTTAATAGCTGCAAAGGACAGGAAGATGTGGAAAGCCATGATCGCCTACGTCCTAAAATGGACACGGTACATAAATGAGAAAGAAGATTAAATATAATGTGTTCATGTAACATCGCAATATATTTTTTTCTCTCTCAGTCTGCTGTTGCTGAGTTCGATCCCAACTACATTAAAGCCTCTCCTATGACAGATTAAAATTTGTAAATTTTAAAAATGGGATTCTTCATGAGGGAGGATTTATTTTTTTTATTCTTGAAACTAGTCCAACATTTTTCCCACATTTAATATTATAGTAATGGGACTTTAATATTCTGTATTCTTCCATTCTCGCGATTAACGACGTAAAACAAATATAAATTTTACTATATATACAATGGAAAAGTCATCCATCAAAGCCATTAAACATGTCTAAGTTTGTATGTATACTCTAACGGCTTTAAGAAACATTTTTAAATTCTCAAAAAAGTTAAAAGTACCGACTCGATTGAACGATTAGAGAATATATGTACTGTTCTTTTCTATGTGCAATTTTTTCTCGGCCAAGGGGTTCGTGACTCCCCACAGCTACCTCTCGAATTAAAATGTGCATCGTTACAACCACTCGTTACATTGTTGGACATAGTTCTACCAACCATTCACACAAACTAGTCAAGTAGGTTACTAGCTGATTATCATTGCTTCTCTAGTGATCTATGCGCCCTATGTGTGTTAAATTCGGCAAGATTTCTTTCCTTCATATTCCAGAAGTTTCACTTGGTCTTTCTGGTTATTAGCAACATTTTCGTTCTAATTAATGTTCATATTAAAAAAAAAACTTACTTTTTTCTCATATTTTATTCCCAACGGTATTAAAAAAACTCTCCTCCGTAGACTAGATCTTTGTTCTTTTAAATCTACTTCATCAGTGAAGAAATTGTTCACATATTCCCACTATTTTAAAAACAATTTAATGATTCCAGCAAATCTTGGAAATTTTGGTTCCAAAATTCGCTTGATGATGAAACAGAACTAATGCTTTTAATTTAATTGTATAATTAAATTTGAATTTTTTATCTTCGGTTTTTGAAACATGGTAATTTCTGTGTAGCGAACAAAATGTATTTTAAATCAGTTAATTTATAATATTTATGCTCTGTAAATTTAAATTGAGCAACGTGTTGTAAAAATAAAAATATCAATAAGCACACCGGATTATATATCTGTTGTGGATTCCGAGATGAAATCCAGTACCAATAAATAAAAAACACCAAGAAGGAATATAGGAAAATAAGTGTATTAATGTAATAATACAAACTGGTAATGCAGGTTAGTAGTTACAATAATGCGGGTTAGTAGCAAAATATATATACAGTCTTTGGTATCGATGTATCACTGTATGACATCTTACTGAGTCTACGTGCTTGCTCACTGTGACTCTTGCACGTTACGTTCGTTCTGGTTCATGCTCGTTCGTAGCTCTTTCTCTTTCTTCTGGGTATTGACTAGCAGTAATATATGTATACCCTGGGTGAGTCCATTTGTGTAAAAAGGGGAGAATCCCTCAACAATATCTTACTGTTCTTCCTTTTTATCATAATATATATATATATATATATATATATATATATATATATATATATATATATATATATATATATATAGGGTGTCGCAAAATAATGTATACACTCTTTAAATATTAATAGTTAATAATACATTACCGTGAGGTGAGCACTTATATGAATGAAAATATGAAAAACAGATGGATTGGAAGAAAAGGGACAGTTGAATACCAACCTGGATCACCGAATTTGACATCCTAGGATTTCTTTTTATGGGGGTTAGTAAAAGACAAAGTTTACAACAGGAAACCTGAAACAATTGCTGAAATGAGAGTAGCCATTAAAGAAGATTGTGCTCAAATACCAGAGGAAATGATACTGGACGTTTATAGGCCTATTTCTTCAAGATATAAAAAGTGTATTGAACAGAACGGCAACCAGTTTCAGCGCTTGATGTGAACTCATTATACGATCATTATGAACATTCTGTTAATGTCCCAAGTAACTATTTTTAAAGTTAATTTTCTATGATTTTTGTATATTCTCCTCTCAAATTCTTTAAATGTGTATTCTTTCTCATGTATGAATCTTATTTTCTAGTCAAAATACATAAACTGAATAAGTTATAACGATTAAAAGAATACACTATTTACATTATTCGGACAATTCACCTCATCTGTGTCGCCATATTTATTACAGCGTTGTACGCTCCGGCATTCTTCAGGTGGTTAGAATGTCGAACTGAACACTTTATCTTGCTCACTGGGGTAGACTGTTCTAGTTCCACGTGCCATATTTTTAATAGATGTCACTTATCAGTTATTACCTGTTAATTCTCCACTGCCTTAACCGGGTTTTGAACTCACACCCTTTGGGACTTGTCACTGGATCTAACTAACACCGTTATCGATTGTGCCATGTGTTCTAATGTAAATAGGGTGCATAATACCTCATCTCAGAACTATAGACAGATTCAAAGAGTGTATACATTATTTTGGGACACCCTATATATATATATATATATATATATATATATATATATATATATATATATATATATATATATATATATATAGGTTGTCCCATATATATATATATATATATATATATATATATATATATATATATATATATATGAGATTAAATTTGTAAATCTCGTCAAAAAATCATAATAATAAGATAGTTCTGAAAATCTCTAAATATTAAACCACATAAAGATTGTAAATAATTCTAAAATATTCTAAATTTTTGGGAGACTTACATATGCAAATCTTCGTTCAAAATCCAAGTAGTGTCATATTAACAACAGGATAGCCTTCTGTCTCAAGCATCCATTTTCTTTTTAAATCGGCTAATCCTTTGTCCAAGAAAAAATAATTTTGTTCCAATCCTTCACCCAGAAGATTAATATGCTTTTCATATCATCAAGTAATGACATTTTTCAAGATAATCTTAATCCCTAAAAAGATTTCCATCAACACAGAGAACGATTCCCGACTCCAGTAGATTTTTATTTCAGTTGAGATGTTGAAGGTGATCCAGGCATCTATATATGAATTTTTCTTGTTGAATTTCTGGCGAATATATCTAATTGTTTTTTCGTTATTATCTTGTTCAAAGCATTTTTCTGTACAGCGAAAAAAAAAACGAACAAAGAAAAAATCAGAAATACGCATGTACAAAAACATACAGTTGGTAACAAAAGTATTTAACATATTTTTATATGAATGTCACAATAAAAAATGTTTAATTTGAATGATACTTACTTCAAATATTTTAATGAACATAGTCTAACTAAACATAAAGGAAAATTGAGAAACATTATTCCATGTACTTTCATTGTCAATGTTTGAATTTGACTGTGCGCAAAACTATTTAACACCTAAACCAATAATACAGTAAAAAGGGCATTTTAAAAATATTTTCAGTTATGTTGCCGTAATGGAAAGCGTCTCGGATTGAGAAATACAAATCCAATTCCCTTATCCGTTATACCAACAGTGTATCCAAGCTTAAAACACCTGTTATTTACAAACCATTATCCATGTATTGGCCAGGCTGGAAGTTGCTTAACTTCAATAATCTTATGATAGTAGCGGTAGCCTTTAGCCGAAACAGTTTAAAGCATTAAGAGAGCCGATTTTGGCGTGTGTCCTACGAATCAGTTTCCGTTTTAGTGTTTGTTCTACCACCACACATGTATCCTATATTATTAAGGTATTTTAAATATATTTTACTGATCACTTTTTGCTTTAGTATGTATCCTACAACTACACTTATATCCTACATTATTACGACATTTAAGTAGGTACTTGTTTTAGTGTGTATCCTACCACCACATTTGTATTCTACATTATTAAAACATTGTAAATATATTTTAACGATCGGTTTTAGCTTTTGTGTGTATCATGCATTATTACTGTATTATTGGTTTAGGTGTTAAATAGTTTTGCGCACAGTCAAATTCAAACATTGACAATGAAAGTACATGGAATAATGTTTCTCAATTTTCCTTTATGTTTAGTTAGACTATGTTCATTAAAATATTTGAAGTAAGTATCATTCAAATTAAACATGTTTTATTGTGAAATTCATATAAAAATATGTTCAATACTTTTGTTACCAACTGTATGTTTTTGTACATGCGTATTTCTGATTTTTTCTTTGTTCGTTTTTTTTTTCGCTGTACAGAAAAATGCTTTGAACAAGATAATAACGAAAAAACAATTAGATATATTCGCCAGAAATTCAACACGAAAGATTCATATATAGATGCCTGGATCACCTTCAACATCTCAACTGAAATAAAAATCTACTGGAGTCGGGAATTGTTCTCTGTTGTTGATGGAAATCTTTTTAGGGATTAAGATTATCTTGAAAAATGTCATTACTTGATGATATGAAAAGCATATTAATCTTCTGGGTGAAGGATTGGAACAAAATTATAATTGATAACTGATAAGTGACATCCATTCAAAATATGTCACGTGCAACTAGAACATTGAGCAAGATAAAGTGTTCAGTTCGACATTCCAACCATCTGAAGAATGTCGGAGCGTACAATTGCCGAAACGTTGTAAGAAATATGGCGACAAAGATGAGGACAATAGTCCAAATAAGGTAAATAGTGTACTCTGAATCGTTATAACTTGAGTTTTTTTTTGTTTTTGTTTCTCGTGGTAAGTCTCGAAAAAAAAATGTACAAATTTCGTTTTATGCATAATGTGGAATGTATTGCTTTATTCAAAACTTTAAAAAGAAAAATCTCATATTGATGTAAAAGATTGCCACAAAACTTTGTTGAATTATTTAAGTTGGATTGATATATATATATATAGTTTATACTTTTTAGTATTTATTTTTCTTTTCCTCATTTTCAATTTTTTGAAATTACTCAAATAAGTGACTGAGTCAAATAACGCAAAAGATTTTTTTCACTGGCTTTATATTGTGTCCAGCAAGTTTTGTTGGTTTATGCAAGGGCTAGTTCAAAGTCCATTCAAGAACCATCAAAAGAACGGTAAATATGTTTTAAAAAAAGAGAGAGCAGCAGAGAGGAAAACTGGATGAGAAGGTCACAGCAAGAAGAGGGATAATCGTTTCAAATTAGAACTAAGGAGATTCAATTAGAAAAAATCCAATTGAACCATAAGACGTTTGGAACGTGAGAAGGAAGCTATGACAGTACAAAGAGCAGTCAAAAAAGACATGAAAATTAAATCATACGTAAAAACTGTGATGCAACTTCTGTCCAGGACAGAAAGCTTCAAGGTTAGAGATGACGAAGATAATAGAAAATAAGTTGGAAAATGATCCTGGAATTATATATATATATATATATATATATATATATATATATATGTATATTTGAATTAAATCCTTCATGAGCTTCTGATCCTTATTTATCTTTAATTATTGATCATTATGGAACTTTCTTTATGATGGAGTTCATCGCGATTTTTCTGTTATGCTTCCAGAGTAATAATACATTTTTATTTCTCAAAGTAAAGTCCAATATTGTTATAAAATTTTCGGAGAATTCCAGTAAGCTATCTTTAATCATTTCTAAGATACAATGGTTCAAATTTTAATTTCATTAAAAACGACTGAGAAGATACGTACTTTATTTAAATTTTCAAGTTTTCTTATAATTTACTCCTTTTCTGGACATAAGTTATGTAAAAATAATACAAATATAATAGTCCCATCTCCATCAATAATGAAAGCATTATTAATAAAAACGAAAACGCTACCACCCAATAATATTAACTATGAACACGGCCACAATGTGCTGACCGTAATTGTAAAATAAAACATTCCTTTAATTCATACATAAAGCAATCCATAATTAAAAATAAAATTCATCCTCGATAATGGCTAAAATTATAGATGAAAGCGTTTGGTCATACAAGATATTTGGAAAATTTCTATAGATTTTACGTCCAGAAAAGAAGAATATTATAGGAATACATGAAAAAATTAAATTAAAAAAATCTTAAACGGCAGTACCTTGTCAGTCATTTTTAATGAAACTTTTATAAAAGAAGGAATGCTGCACATGCATACACACACACACACACACACACTCTCACTCACTCACTCTCTCTCTCTCTCTCTCTCTCTCTCTCTCTATATATATATATATATATATATATATATATATATATATTACAGAATTAAACTACAGAATTAACAATTATCGTAAACGAATTAAGTCGACTCCCCATGAAAAATTATTACCTGTAGAACAACATTTCCGCCTGGAAAAACACGATTTCAAAACCCATGCCAAATTCACTATAATTGAGAGAATAGAAAAGTTCAGAGCAGATAACATTAGAAAGATTTTAGAGTCGCATGAAAATAAGTGGATACAACGTCTAAAAACAAAATATCCAGCCTGGCTAAATCACAAATTTAACAATATATAGATATAACTCAACAAATAAAAAAACCTACCCACATTTCTCACCCACACAAGACAGACAGGCTTACGGAGGTGTGGAGGCCTCACACTTATACACTCACTAACACGAATATACTCACTTACACACATCATACGCATTCACTCCCTAATGAGCCAAATGATAACACACACCCACAGCAATACACACGCTTACACATATCATACTCACTCACTCCCTAAGAACCAAATAACACACACACAAACACTAAACAGAGACACATCCCCTCACCAAGTCCAATAAAACTGTCAAACTGACCAGAGAATTCATAGCAGCATGTATCTATCCAGCTCTTATCTCAAATAACAACTTAAAAGAGACTGTTTGACCAACACAATGAATGTTAAAAGATTCATGTTAAAAAGATAAAAAAATAAAAAAAACAAATGAAAACTACAGAGAAAAGTTCATTTTCTCCATCAAGACATTCATTTCTGTAGTTTAGTGCTAGCAGCAAGCAGAAATATTTCTCCTCCCGATGATGGCCATTTCGGCGGAAACTAGTCGAGGAATCTAAATGGAATAATAATTAAAAAAAACGAAAGAATGTTAATCTACAACCCAGTGTGTCTGAAGTTTTTAATTTTTTTATTTTTTTATTGTTCAAAATATATATATATATATAAAAATATATATATACTATAGCGAATATATATAATATATTCGCTATCTTTTTTAGATATTTCCTAATCGTATTATTCAAGTTTGTTTTATTTCGGAAATTCTGTGACGACAGCGCTCTCCAGTTTTCGGTGAAAAATTCGTTTTCTTTCTACAAGCAAAACTCACCTTTCCGAACTGTGTTATTGATTCTGACGCCATCCTGTCATGAGAATGACGTGTCTTGCCTACAGGCCCATCTCCTGAAATACGAAAGTTTCCTTCACATTTTAAGAATCTTTAGAATTGTTTCGACGAGACTCTATGATTGAAACGATCGCCTTATCGAAATAATTCGCTGTATTTAAGCACCCTCTGTCAGCATCAATCTGAATCCATGGACAGATGACCTGGCTTCACATAGAGTGCATTTCAAATAAAAGTAAACGATAGTTTGAAAAACAAAACACAAGCCTCCATTTCCTACTTACCGTCTATCTTTCTTTAGGAAATGATCTCGCTTTTTCACGTTTTGATCGATATTACAGTGTTTGTGCCAAAAGAGACACAGTGAGAGAAAATTAACCACATAAAAAGCTGATTATTTTAATGTTTTGTTTTTTTTTTTTACTTATTTCAAAGCGTTTTTAAAATGAAACGAACCAGGACTGTGCAATCAACAATCATATATTTTGTTTGTTTGTTTGTTTAACTCCTATTAAACGTAGGCTTCATATGGAATTGCTGGCACTAACGGTTTTTTTTTCTGTTCAGAGGAAAACAGCGCAAAACATTCTTAACAAGCTTGCAGATCCTTCGCCTACAATCTCCACACCCCATAACGGAGTTTCGGTAAGTGATTTGTGACCGTCACTACCTTATCAACGTTTACTTTTGTTCTACCTACATTTATATACGTTACAAATTAAAGTTAGCGCAGATGGTTCTTTGATATGTCCCGGAAAGAGATATATTTGTTCGAAGTAGCAAAGTGGTTGTTGACTACTGTAACCGGGTAAGGCAATCTAGAAGGTAACCGGAGTGGACTGGTCCTCGTCGTAGTGGTAGCCAATAGGCGTAGGCAATAGGCATAGTTAATAGTCGTAGTCCATGTACCTCCACATCAGTCTGTATTTATGACTGACATCAGACAATCATATTAATATGAGGGGGGAACCCAGGTATGTGCATATTCATTACATCACTATTAAAAGATGAAAACTTTTCGGGGATTTTGACGTTATTCTTGGGTCTTCTCTTGTTTATCGTCCAAATCCTTGAGGGTTGTTTTCGCTCATGCTAAAAAAAATCAAGGTACACAATTCACTATGTTTTATCCATAATGTGGAATATATTGCTTCATTCAACACTTTAACAAGAAAAATCCCATGCTGAGGTAAAAAATTGCCGCAAAATATCGTTGATTTATTTAAGTTGGATGGATCTATTATGACTAGTCTATAATTTCTATTCAGACATATTTATTTTCAACTTTTCTAGTTAATCGCTTACCTATTTTGCAGATGATCTTATACTGTCATGGGTCCTTACCTATAACTATAGAATTAACTGTTCCTAAGACAATGTATACTAGCCTCTGAAGAGAGAGGGTCGAATCAAGCCGAGGTTCTCGGCTTGACGGTCGAACTCTCTGCCTCTGAGCAGAGAGGAACCCGGACGTGGTTCGGGGAGGTTGACCAACCTGATCCTGTTTATATGGGTTCTACGGGCATTTTTTGGCCGAACATACGGGCTCGGGCAACCCACGTTAAACTCGGCCTTGTGCCACATGCAACTCTCGTGGGGGGTGTCTAGATACCAAATCAAGTCGAGCTTCTCGGCTTGACGGTCGAACTCTCTGCCAGTGAGCAGAGAGGAACCCGGACAAGTTTCTGCCGAAGGGCAGAATCTCGTTCGGGGAGGTTGACCAACCCGATCCCGTTTCTACGGGTTCTACGGCATATTTTGGCCGAGCCTACGGGCTCTGGAAACCCACGTTAAATTCGGCCTTGTGCCACATCCAACCCTTGTAGTGGGTGGGGGTGGCTAGATACCGAATCGAGTCGAGCCGATAGTAGTTCACTCCAAACCAGACTGACAGTCATACTAACACCTTCCACATCTTGTATTATTATTTCGTGTAATATACCTTCGTTATTTCTACTCTTGTGTTCGTGTTGTTCTTCCTTGGTCCTAACCTGGACCATAACATATACATGATTAGGTTTCAATAAAATTTATATTTTATATGCATAACACTTTACAAAATTTGAGATGCATAAAGTGTGTGTGTGTGGGCGGGGGGCTTACCGTATCATAGATTAGCGTAGGGCACAAAACCCTTGTACTGCCTTTGCGAGCTTGTGTAAATATTTGGCAGAACAATGATTAGGAGAGGTACTAAAAAAACACAAAACTTATTAAGAGATCACAGTGTACAGGTAGTTGTGCGGATGCATCATCATCATCGGCCTGCAGGGGCATGGCTCATAGACGATCATATATATTAAGGTTTTAGCACCGGTGTGAATGTTTGGAGACAGTGACCACCTTAATTTGATGATGTTGCCAGTTGAGCAACTCCTAACAGTCTAATTTTTAACGTGATAATCTCGCAACTTGTTATTTGTACACAATGGGCCTGATTTAAAATGGTTCATTCAATCGGTTGTCCTTATTCCACAATAACCTACTCTACTAATTACTCTAGTATACCAATGTGAGATACCCGGGGCTTAAGGCCACATCATGTCGAAACATTGGTTCCTATACTATCACCGAAGTTAAGAAACCTCGAGCCTGGTCAGTGGCTTCCCTCTGTCTTTTCTACAAATATTTACATGGAAACTGCACTGACAAGATTTTTCCCGATGCTCTCACTACGTTAATTTAGACGTAATGCTAGGTTGGCATATAGGCCCCACCTTTTTACCTATGAAATAGTTAAATGTAACCGCCGCGTCTACTCCAAGAATTTGTTTTCTCCCATTTCCTGACAGTGAAAATCCTTTCTATAAACTTGCTTCCCTGATAACTACAATCTTCAAAATTTTAAATGCAACGTCAATTGCCATCTTCCGTCGTCTTGAAACACGTTCATCTTTTATCCTTTACTCAACCGTTCTGGGTATTATGATAAACTACGTCCGCATTCTGGGTTAGACGATAAACTACGTTCAACAGCAAGGCCTCTGATCAGGAAGGTTTGAGGAGCGTGGAACAACCTCTTAGTTGCAGATGTTATGATAGATAAGTATGAACAGAATAATATAGATAAATAGCTGAATAGGTATATGGATATGGACAGAATGAAATAGATAGATAGATAGATAGATAGATAGATAGATAGATAGATAGATAGATAGGTAGGTATGTAGATAGATAGATAGATAGATAGATAGGTAGGTAGGTAGGTAGGTAGGTAGGTAGGTAGATAGATAGATAGATAGATATGAACAGAATGAGATAGACAGATATATATTCATTAGATATTAACAGAATTAGATATTAGCAGAATGAGATAGATAAATATGGATATATAAATAGATATTAACAGAATGAGATTGGTAGATAGATAGATGTTGATATATAGATATTAAAAGAATGACACAGATATTAACAGATTTTGATTGATAGATAGATACATACATGTGATCTGAAAGAGAGAGGTAGATTGATAAGTATGAACAGAATAAGATAAATAGATATGAACGGAATGATATATATAAATATAGATATAAAATATATATTAACAGAATGAGATAGATAGATAGATATTAATAGAATGAGATAGATTATATAGATAGATATTAACAGAATGAGATAGCTAGATAGCTAGATAGATATTGATAGAATGAGATAGATAGAAATGTAGATAGATAGATAGATAGACAGACATTAACAGAATGAGATAGATAGATAGATTAGATAGATATTAATAGAATGAGATGGATTATATAGATATATATTAACAGAATGAGATAGATAGATAGATAGATAGATAGATAGAGTGATAGATAGATATATATTAATAGAATGAGATAAATATTGATAGATATGAATTAAAAGAGATCAATAGGTACAGAATAAGATAAAAATATAGATAGTTATATGAAATAAATGATATAGAGTAATGTATATCTCTAAAACAGAAGATGTCCGTGTGTGTCTGTCTGTGTGTGTATGCTATCTGTACACGTCATTTATGTACATGTACATTTCATTGAATCTGTACATAGATATTGAAAATTTACTTAACTAGGTCTAGAACAACTTTTCAATATCCCCGCCTTCCGGGTTTGGCAGAAAAATTGATAAAACTAAAAGTGGGTACGACATTTTGCACAAACCAAGGCAATGTTACGAGGTTTATGTAGAGTGTTTGATAGTTATCTGAGACGTTAGCTTCACACAAAGATAGTAGAAAAAAATGAAAAAAAATCGAGCTTTTCGTACTACTTAAAATAAAGGCTTCAATATCTTCATTTTCTATTCGACTTGCTTCAAACATGTCACAAAAAATTGTGTTCATGCAAGAAATACGATACTGTGTTTTTAGTCCTGCTTGCTTCCCCTACGTAAAACGAAAAACCACGGAAAGCTGTTCAAGAAGCCCGCTCTTCGGCCATAACCCTTTGTTGTTGTTTTTTTATCCGATGCTTTCCAGATTTTTCATCTAAATTATATGTGACACACAACTTTTCTTTCCTTGAATGTTTGGTTTAGATTATTTCCTTTAAGTGGACGAGATATGCGACAAACTAGGTTGCCTGGAGAAAAAGATAGCTATCATTACTTTCCCAGACCAAAATAAATTATTAAATAAAAGATCCGAGCTCATCTCAAAATGCAGACATGAAAACAAATTTTTACTTAGTTACTTAAAAATCAAAAACGGAAAAAATAAAAAAAAATAAAAATAAATAAATACATAAAAAAATGACAATAAAATAAGCAAAATAAATTAAGCCAAACAAATTACAGAATCACACCTGTTAGAATAAACGAAATAGAATAAAATATAAGAAAAAACATCAATGGACCCAAATAAATAAAGTAAATAATAAACAAATTAGCAAACCATTATGAACAAAATATTAGTTAAACTAGAAAAATCAAACCAAAATTCGAACGAAATATATATATATATATATATATATATATATATAAACAGAATTACATATATAGATAGATACAGATGAACAGAAAGAAAAAGAGAGATATATAGAGAGTAATATGTGAACAGAATGAGATAGATTAATAGATATGAAAAGAATGAGATAGATAGATAGATAGATAGATAGATAGATAGATAGATATGAAAAGAATGAGACCGACAGATAGATAGATAGATAGATAGATATGAAGAGAATGAGATATGTGCAGGCATATAGATAGATAGATATGAACAGATCGAGATATATAAACAGATTGAGAGATATGACTAGAATGGCGTAGATAGATATAAAACGAATTGGATATATTGATAGATAATTAACATGATGAGATTGATAGCTGTTAAACACTTGTATGTTGAAGTAGACTGATTTTTATTGCAATATTACTATTTTCCATTTCTCTCGCTGTTTTCTCCGTCTTCTTTTTCGTTTACTACTACAACTACTACTAATATTAATAATATAAATAATAAAATAATAATATAAATATAAATAATAATAATTTTGCTTTTATTTATATTTACCTTCCTTTCCTGTAGTCGTCTTCTCTTTTATTTCTATTTCATTTCGAAATAAATTTATATCATTACTTCCCTTTCATTCGAACAATCGTTTTTACCTCATCGTTTCTTTCACCATCCTTAGAGTTCCCAATCTGGAGTCGGGGCAATGAATATTCACGCATAGATAGATAAGCTTCTCGAAATAATGCCCCCCTCTTCCATTTTTTTCACAATCTAGATGTGCTGTACAAAACAAAAAAGCAGTTAATTATTTTTAAATACACAAATGATGTCGGCCCTCACAATTATGAAATTTTTTTGTTTATTTTGATGCACATCTTATTGTCGTCTGTCACATATTTTGCTCTATATATCGAATAATACGCATTAAATACTAACAGAAATGACCGGATATGAATCGGGTTATTGTCGATTATTACGAAAAATAACGAAGGCAGTCGAAATCCGAAATCTTTCAAATTATTAAAATGAGGAATCAATCCGCATAGTAGGGCAAGTCAGTCAAATCAATTTATTTCTTATCGACTAGATTTGCATTTATATGGACATTGAAGTTAATAGTCAAAGGCGACAACCTGTTTCATCCTTGTACACAATCGTCAAACGATATATATGTATATATATATATATATATATATATATATATATATATATATATATATATATATATATGAATAAATATAGTCTTAAGGTGTGCTACATTTATGGGATAAAGTGCTCAATATCAGTGATAGAGCGTGTGTAAATATAAAAGGGAACATAGAAGTCAACACTTAGAGGCGACAGTCTGTTTTATGCTATATGCAATCGTCAGGCCACATGATATATATATATATATATAAAGTGCTCAATATCAGAGATAGAGCGTATGTAAATATAAATATAAAAATGAAGAATGAAGTCAACACTCAGAGGCGACAGGCCGTTTCATGCTCGAGCCAATCGTCAAGCCGCTGACGATTTTCGTCTCGCACGTGCGTTGAGCATGAAACAGCCTGTCGCCTCTGAGTGTCGACTTCAGTGTTCACTTATATATATATATATATATATATATATATATATATATATATATATATATATATATATATATATATATATATATATATATACAAGTATATGATTAGTGTATATGGAATGAATTCCAAAAACCAACAATTACTATTCTTAAAAGAGTGCTCAATACAAAGTTTGTTTGTTTGTTTGTTTGGGTTTTATGGCATATCGACCACTGTGGGTTATTTAATGCGAAATCCAGTTTATATGAATTTTAAATGCCTATTTTGTATGGAATAAAAAATGTATAGCTGGCAACATTATTGTTTAAAAAAAAAACGTATAGCTGGCAACATTTCTTTTACGAAAAAAAAAAGTATAGCTGGCAACATTATTTTTTTTTTTTTTACAAAAAAAACGTATAGCTGGCAACATTATTTTTTTTTTTACAAAAAAACGTATAGCTGGCAACATTACTTCTTTTACAAAAAAAACTTAGAGCTGGCAACATTATTGTTGGCAGGACGCGGATGCAGTTTACCGTCATACCCAGGACGCGGATGTAGTTTACCGTCATACCCAGGACGTTCAATACAAAGTGTGTATATATATATATATATATATATATATATATATATATATATATATATATATATATATATATATATGCGTATATGTATGTGTATGTGTATGTGTGTATATATATATATATATCTATATATATATATATATATATTTATATATATATATATATATATACATATATATACACATATGTATATGAGGTGGACATCGTAGTTACCGATGGGTGTTCGATTTTATATTTACATACACTATTTTAATATATTAAATAATATTATTTTTAATCATTTTTATCTTTGTATATTTACTCGATTAAGTTAGATTTCAATCGGTTGTTAAAATTCATGTAATTTTCTGTCTTAAATATTTATCGGTTGTGGTATCCGATTGTCTGGGTCAATATCTGTGGATGTGTGTGCATGTATTTATATACATATATATACACATATGTATATGAGGTGGACATCGTAGTTACCGATGGGTGTTCGATTTTATATTTACATACACTATTTTAATATATTAAATAATATTATTTTTAATCATTTTTATCTTTGTATATTTACTCGATTAAGTTAGATTTCAATCGGTTGTTAAAATTCATGTAATTTTCTGTCTTAAATATTTATCGGTTGTGGTATCCGATTGTCTGGGTCAATGTCTGTGGATGTGTGTGCATGTATTTATAGGTATCTATGTGTATGGAAAGTGCATTCACTTTTAATTGTGTATGTATGTGCGTGTGTGTTGGTTTCCCTCCCCCCAATTCCCCCTTTTTTTTTCATGACAGAAGGTGAAGATGTTCTCTGTCTTGTCTCTTTTTGTGTGTGTATGTATATATATATAAATATGTCTTGATGCTTATATATTAGAATCTGATTGCGCTTGTTTTACGCGTGAGTTTAGGACCCCATTCACACACTATTAGGATTAAAATGTATACATTGTAAAAGGACCGGATATTAAATTAGCTAAAGTAACTTCAATGAAGAAATAAATTGAATAACATATATATTTCTTCTTTTCTCCTCAGTAATTTTAAAGTTGTAAACTTAATGGCGAATAAATTTTAAATTTTGAATTTGTAATTAGCAGTTTTAAATTTTAATATTAAATTTTATCATATAATTTAGTAATTATTGGTTGGAATAAATTCTTTTTTAATACTACCCATATTTTAAACATCTGAATAGATATTATAACATGACTTCGTTATCAAGCTTTTGAATTTCCCTATACTTGTTTTGATTGGTCCATCTAGCCTTTGTAACAACCTTTTCCCCTTGCGAAGGATTGTTAATTAATTTGAAATTTATTTTACATTCAACATCATCACTTGTTAAGACACCGAGGGTGTTGAAACAAAATGGCTATTTTTTAGTGATTTTATAACATAATTATGTTATAAATTTTTTAAATAAATAATTATATATATATATGTATATATATATATATATATATATATATATATATATATATTCAAACTTATGTTGTTACAAAGGTCTGTTATATTTGATAACGAGCCGTTATAAACAGCGTATATTTGCAGTAATTTTGGGTGAAAATAAAAACACAAATTATCTAAAATTTGGATATTTTTTTATTATGCTGCTACTCGATCTGCGATTTCGGTTCACATGAGCCATCTTCAGAGTGGTTATATGGGTATTCAAACAAGTATGTTGACCATCAAAGAAGATATTCTGTTATATTCACATAGAAGTTTGCAATGAAAGCATAACAGGTCGTAAATCCATGATGCGTTTATATGACGCAAGAGAAGGAAATATTAACAGCAGAACCATATGTCTAGATGCAATGTAATGTGTTGTGAGTAATTTTAAATATTTATTTACACTAATGACCAACATTATAGATTATTTGTACCACTTGCACCACTTAAGATGATCTTGGGAAAAAGATCGAAAGTACTTGCTAAAAAAAATAAAAGAAATTTAATCTGCTATTGCACATTTCTCTTAACCTTTAACATCAATATACCGAAGGTTATTCATGTGTATGAACGTATTTTATTAAAAATTAACAGATATAATGACTGTAATTTATTCAATCAGAGATGTCTAAAATAGAATTATATATATATATATATATATATATATATATATATATATAAACATAGTCTTAAGATGGGCTATATTTATGGGATGAAGTGCTTAATATCAGAAATAGAGCGTGTGTAAATATAAAAGTGAACATAGAAGTCAAGACTTACAGGCGGCAGTCTGTTTCATGCTAGATACACTCGTCAGGCCTGAGGATTGCATCTAGCATGAAACAGACTGTTGCCTCTAAGTGTTGACTTCTATGTTCACTTTTATACATATATATATATATATATATATATATATATATATATATATATAAATGCACTCAGATGCGCGCTTTTAGCGTATTCCTTTAATCGCCGACAAGAAAAGATGCTAATCGGAGTTCAAATATATTTTCAAAATAAAATCTTACATTTAAGGATTAAACAACGATTTTGGTTTTCTCAGGGAATATCGTTTCCACGGGGAGCCCCCTCACCCTCTAACCAACACCACCAACAACGCCATTCACCAGAAATGTAAATCCCATTTCGTTGTTTATTCCTCGTCTCGTTGAAAAAAGGCACAGGCATGTCTAAAAATTCCAACTTTAAAATATTTAGTAAAAACTAGAAATGAAGCTTATCGCAAAAATTGTTATCACTTAGCTTTTTTTTTCTTCAATTTTCATTAGCCAGCCGCTTATATCTTACACACACACACGCATATATATATATATATATATATATATATATATATATATACACACATATATATATATATATATATAATATATATATATATATATATATATATATATATATATATATTTCGTAAATGTTGATTGAAAAGATATTGCGATTAAGCTTTTTTATTTATTTTTTCTAGAGTTCGTTCAAGTGTTTTCTTTACTGGACGCAAAAAGTGTAAAAACTTTCCAAATGTTCCGCATTTCAGAGCACGTTCGGTGATATTTTTAGCTATGATCGAATACGTTTTTATTTTAATTTTAACTAAATGTATGTATCTAGAGTTATAGGGATGTTTTATTTTTGAAACATGGTCAGCACATGCGTTGACTAAATTGGCAGTAAGTTCTCATCTTTTTACATCTGAAATGTCTTGATGCAACCGTAAATTCTGTGCTAACAGATCTTTCTATCAAAAATTTCACTTTCAAAAGTATCTTCCGTCTTCTTGCTACCAAGTGAACTTTGATCTTTAAAAATTTAAATTCAATGTCCATCGTTATCTATTGTCTTTTTTATTATTGATATTTTATTATTTTCTTTCCTTAGTAGTTATTTTATTATTAACCCCTCGCATCTATGTAGCCTTACTTGGAATGAAATAAATAATAGTTATATATATTACCAACACTTTCATGATTACTAAGTACTTAAATATTATATAAAAAGCTTTCAGCCGTCATTTTCTTAAATTATGTTATACCAGATAATGTCTCCATAGAACAATAAATAAATTGGTCAACACCTTCGAGCACTTGTGAAGTGATTGACGGGCAAGGACAAGCGCTGATGTTTGTTTTGAAAATCCACTTCTCTGTTATTTTCAATTAAAGTTAATAATATTTGTTTCAAATCAGATTAATTATACTTTAAACCAGCTAATATTCTTCAAATAAAATTTCAGAGAAGTATATTGTATTTTTGGAAAATTTTCAAACACGGAAATTTAATTTTGTTTACAAAAGTTTCAAAAATGGCTAAATTTAAATGATTTCTGAAACCGGGAAAATTCTAATCAATAAAATTTCTATTTGAAATACACCAGAGTATTTTGCTGACTGGAAATAGTAATTGTAATCATTTCAATTAAAGCGAAAAGGAAAGCTTCAAGAATGATTTTTCATTTTTAAAATTACATTTTAAAGCAAACTGAATAGAGGTACCCATGCAAAAAGGCACCAAAGACAATATAATACGAAATTAAAGCGGAAGCTAAAACATTCACTTAGACGATCGAATAAATATCATTGGTTGGTCAGAAGCATTTTTGTTGCAAATAGACCACAAGGGTAATCAATTTCAGAACAAAGCCAACTGCAGCCTCATAAACGCGGCCAAAAGTGAACTAAATAAAATACAGTACTTGACGGCATATAACGCGTGTATAACCCGCACACCAATTTCAGCAGGGAAAAATCAAGAAAAAATAGTAATTAGTAACATTAGTAAAATTATTAGTAAATAGTATAGCCTAGACTATATTTATGAGGTATTATTTTTTTAATCAAGCCATTATTACAATTAAACGAAAAATAATAAGAAAAAAAGAACACGAGCCTATAAAAATATTATTATATCCAAAGAAAAGTAAACAAAATAAAAATCAAGCAATTATTACAATTGAGCAAAACAATACAATTACCATTATAATTTTATTCATCTTCAAATCCATAAAATATTTCATGTTTGTTATCAACACGCTGATACTCATTTTCAGTACTACCATCTTCGTCGTTAAATAAGGCGTCTTCTTCTGTTCCATTCAGAGTAATTATAATGCCACACTTTTTAAAAGATTATTAAAAAATTCTTGTCTAATACTATCCCAAGCTTGCTTCACCCATTCGCACACTTGGTCTTTTTATTCTTCCTGTAAGTGTAAGGTCTTGATCAGGCATTGTTATCAACGTGTTCCATTGCTCCTTCATGTTTAAGTTAATATAGTTGTCAGGTAGCTAATTTCGGCCGACTATCGCAGATTTTAAACCACATAAGACGCAGGGGTGTTTTAAAAGATATATTTAGTAAAAGAAAGTACGCCTTATAGGCCGTCAAATACGGTAAATAGATTAATATGAGAAACAATTAATATACATCTAAAGAAAAAGTTTGGAGCGAATGACTGGAAAAACACATAAACAATTATATACTGGTCCGGTAACCTAAAAAAAACAAAACATTATTACCAATTTATGCAACTATATATAAAAAATCCTATCCTTTTATAACAGAACCTATGCTAGACAATAACAAATAAAACTAAAGACAAAATAAAAAAAAAACAACATTAAACATACACGAAAATTAGTACTATTCGACAATAAAGACACATGGATAAAGAAAGGTACATTTGACACTAAAATGAGAAGCTTTGACAGTGCTTAAATCTGTGAACTCATATGCATATATTTTCTATACGAAGTAAGTAAAATATTTAATAACTATGATATTAACTTCTACGAGGACGCCAGTTTCATAATGGTAAGAAATTATATCAACAAAATTAGAAAAAAGTCATGAAAATTAGAAAAATAATCGATTCGACATAAAAAATCTAACTTAAAAGAAGTGCATTTTCGAGATGTCAAAGTTTACAAATTGGAAAAAAAAATAATTCCAATTTGTCATACTCTTTTCTAAATATTGTTTTATGATATATAAAATTACAGAAAATCATATATCGCTATATTATATCTATATCTATATATCTCTCTATATATGTATGTGTGGAGGTGTATTAAGAAATATACAAAACACTTTAGATTGATTGGACAGCACGAATTCCATACCAAATCAATAATCAAGTGCTGGTATTTTTTTGGTGGTGTTGGTGGTGGGGTATAACACCGGCTTGATAAAATGTCTGATTATCGCGAGATACTTTATTGACCTAGTTGGATACTAGTGGTGTTAGAATATTTATATGAATTATGGTTTATTTTTTTAATTTGAATTCATTTATTATTTATATTTCTTAATATATATTAAATAGCTCTGTTATTTAACACTGGGCACTGTTTTTCTTACACTATGGAGTATTTATAAATATTTGTATACGATCACTCGCTCGCACATCTACTCATATTTACCTGATTGATTATATTTACACATTTTATTATGTATATATATATATATATATATATTGATACAATTTCTCAAAAATTATAAAAAAATTAACAGCTGCATCCAATATATTAGGTTGGTGCAAAAATAATGACGTAATAATGTCGTTTTTTGACGTTAAAAATACGTCAAAAACCGACATTAGTACGTTATCATTTTTGCACCAACCTAATATATATATATATATATATATATATATATATATATATATATATATATATATATATATATATATATATCCTGAAAAGAAACGCATACTGTGCCCAACTGTAGTTTCACCTATTTCTGAAACCTACAACTAAACTAATTAAAAACATTAGCCCGCAAATTATTTTCGCGTTTAAAATGTTATAATTATTTAAAGATTTATTTCTACTTTTTGGTAAATAATGTGATCAGTTACAGAGTCCGCTCTTAAGATTGTGATACAAAAGATCAGAACTTTTGCATTGCGTTAATATTTTTATTTCAGAAATAATCCGAATTATTTTATTTTTAATAATTACAGAAATACAAAACATTTATTTTAAAACTACTTGTATATATGTTTTACTGATAATATTACTATAAAATATATATTTTTATACTTTATAGTGTTTTGATGCCAGTTTGGGTGCCAAATATATGCCCATATCTGGAACATTAACAGGTGCTAACATCCCGTCTCATGGTAGACCTGTAGACAACAGCAATTAAGATGTGGGTCCACGCTTGCTGTCAGATGTAGTTTATCGTCATACCCAGGACCCGACTTTTGATTTTCAATAGCTTCAGCGTTTTATTTTTAAAAGCGATACTTTACCTGTTTTTTTTTTTGTTATTTTTTTGTTTTGTTTTTTTTAAAGGGTTTGAATTCACTTTTATATTTAATTTATCTTACAGATGCATAAAAAATAAACGAAGATAGCAAATTTTCATTATCTTCGTCTTGCTCGGAATCCGTGCGATACGACCGGGAATTTCGCGCATAAATAAAAGTGATTATGAGACCTAACATTTTCCAGTAAATATCAGAAGGAAAAAGGTTATATAAAAAGAAATTGAATGAAGCAGGAATCGAAATGTTTTCTGTCTCTTGTTTTTCTTAACATACAAAAGGTTTAAGGAATTTTCCGATGATAAATTAGTGGAATGAATCCGAAGAAGTGAACTTTGCCGATAGAAGAAAAGTTTACTTGCTGCTTAACTAGTTATCTCTTTCCAGACCAAATGCACGTCTATTGCTATTTTTCTTTTTTACCTACAGGTGTCAATTTTCATCATCGTTTTGATTTGCCAGGCAGCGATGGTCGGTTTTTTCGCCGGTGCTGTTATATCGATCGATGCTTTTTAGCCCAACTCCGACTACTTCTGAAAGTCGTTCTTGTCTTTTGACTGTCAATGGTATCGAATTATTAGTTTTCTTTTTCCGTTCAACCACTTCCATCTTCACAAAAGCCAGGGGAAAATGTACCGAATGGCATGGAGCGGGATGAGTAAGTATGCTTTCAAAGGAATCTAATATAGCCAAGAATATTCATTGAGGTTTTGTTTTCGTATTTTTTCACGGTCATTGAAACTACTTCAGAAAAGGATTGACTAAATAGATTCACGCTGAGTTCGATTGTTCCCTGGTGTTCTGTCCATTTTTCCCACTGAAAACATTATCGATAATGCTGGATAACAACTGGTTGATGTTCCTTTGATGTGAATTCATGTTTCGAAAGTGTTCAATTTCTACAAAACATTCTGTTTGGTTCCGCCCTATTTCGACTCTCCTCAACTGCAAACGTATAGTTTTAAAAGAAATATTGCTAGACATTTCTTTTATAAGGAATTAACTTTTCCATTAAATGGATTCCTTTTTAAGCCTATGGGTATTGTCGCAGACCAACCTTCTTCAAAAACTGTGGACTGCCACAACATAATCCAAAAATGATCCCAGACAAAGAGCTGTACCATATGAAAGAACCGACATCACTTGAAGAATTCTATTAACAATAACAACTAAAAATATATCTCGAAGGGAAAAGAATGACATAATCAAGATGTTGACATACCACTGTACTTAAAAGAAGGTTAATATATATATATATATATATATATATATATATATATATATATATATATATATATATATATATATATATATGAAGAAATATAGTATTAAGGTGTTCTATATTTATGGGATAAAGTGCTCAATATCAGAGATAGAGTGTATGTAAATATAAATATAAAAGTGAATATTGAAATCAGCACTCAGAGGCGACAGGCTGTTTCATGCTAGACGCAATCATCAGGTGGCCTGACAATTGTGTCTAACACGAAACAGTATGTCGCTTCTGAGTGTTGACTTCAATGTTCACTTTTATATATATATATATATATATATATATATATATTTATATATATATATATATATCAGTATCTGTCTATATTTGTGAGATGAGGTATTATGTACATTATTTACATTATTCGGAGTATTGTACTCATCTTTGTCGCTATATTTATTACAACGTTTCGGCCGTTGTACGCTACTGCCTTCTTCAGTGGGGAATTAACAGGAGATAACTGATAACTGACATCCATTAAACATGGCCCGTGGAAGTAGAACAGTCTACCCCAGTGAGTGAAATAAAGGGTTCAGTTCGACTTTCCAACCACCTGAAGAAGGCCGGAGCGTACAACGGCCGAAACCTTGTAATAAATATGGCGACAAAGATGAGGACAATAATCCGAATAATGTAAATAGTGTGCTAACCTCATCAAATAATTCACCTACAATATCCGAATTACAGATAATTAGTATTATTTAAGAATTCACGTGTCCCTCAAGGAACTGTGTTCCTCATCACACCAAATTTATAAATAATTATATTGGATATACTACAACATGCCTAACAAGATGATTACTCTTTGATCAAACCTCAATCACGTTTCATGTAAATACATATATCAAACTCCATCGGAAACATAGTCGTTGATGATACAAATATGATAGCCTCATGAAGATGTAAAAAAATGGACAAAAATAATGCAAGTATTATTTTAAAAAATAAAAATAAAAAGCCACCATTCAATAGCATAAACTATGATCACGGTCACAATGTACTGGCTGTGTTTGGAAAATAAAAAATGTCTATAAATCTAGATATATGCATAAAACAATCTATGCATTCAGTTAAAAGTAAAAGACAAAAATAAAATCATCGTTGATAATGGCTAAAAGTATTGCTGAAGATGCTCGGATATATAAAACATTCGGACAGTATATGTGTGTGTCCATATTAATACACACATACGTACACGCACAGCTGCAACATTATCTACCTGTCTATAACTTTATAGGTGTTGGATTGAGCCTTTGTGCGTTTACATGCCTGTGTCCATAAGCTTTGCGATTGTGTTTTTCGTTTTTTTTTTCTTTAACAACCCCTATTAATTATTTAATGCCGAAATCTAAATATTTTGAACACAATTTTATAGCTTCAACTAAAGAAATTTTGAACACGATTCTATACTTTCAGCGTAAATGTATGTTCTACAGATATATAGTTTGTATGTGATATGTTGTAGATGTTATATATGTTAGTATTAACCTATTTTTTAAGGTAGGTCATTATGTTAACGCTTTCAGAATTTTCATATAGTTTTCATGTTAGGTACTGTATAGTATTTATGTATCGGAGTTAACTAAGTAAGCAAACTCAGTTGAAATCGGCTTCACCGTGAGTGAAGTCTGTCATGTTGTACATGTTTGATCTCCATTCCTCAGCAAATATGAATTATTTCAGCCTTTCTTCATTTTCTTGACACCTACCTTCATTCAACCAGGACAGGTTTGATTGTACGAAGCTTGTTATTTGCGTTGTCGCTCCGGCACTTCTACCACTTCGGCTTAATGTCTATATCGTATATTATCAAAAGGTTTCATTCATTTAGCGATTATTTCTGCCTGGGCATTTCTTTTAATCCCTGTGTGGTTTGGGATCCAGCCTAGCCACATTTCATCAGCGATGGATAATGAATTCAGCCTGCAAAGCGATTTCACCAGCACTAGGTTATCATTTCATTTTATTTTTCTTATTAATGATATAACTGATAGGTGTCTAGAAAATAATACATAATTGTTATTTTTATTTCTAGCGATGAAGTCGAGTGCTAGGTGCTTTTGCACACATCTCTGTATTGAAAATTGAAGCTTCTTTCTGGAAATGTTTCTTTTTTAGATTTTTGTTGTACACTATTGTTACATTTGTTTTTAATTTGATTCATTTGTGAGGATATATGGTGTCTAGGTACTTGATTTTGAATTTTTCTAATCCCGCGTCAAATATAAGTGCATGCATAGAACTTTTATGATATTTAAGTAGTTTTAGATTTATTTCTGGTTGGTTGGTTGGTTGGTTGGTTGGTTGGTTGGTTGGGTTTTATGGCATATCAACCACTGTGGGTCATTTAATGCCAAATTAAGGTATATATATATATATATATATATATATATATATATACATATATATATATATATATATATATATATATATATATATATATATATATATATATATATATATATATACATACACGCATATACATACATACACATATACCTATACATATACTAAATATACAGTACTATTAAACATATAGCTGGCAACATTATTTTTTCAAAAACACAGCTGGCAACATTATTTTTTCAAAAGCGTATTGCTGGCAACATTATTCTTTCCAAAAAACGTATAGCAGGCAACATTATTATTTCAAAAATGTTGAGCTGGCAACATTGTTTCAAAAACGCATACCTGGCAACATTAGTGTTTCAAAAACGTATAGCTGGCAACATTACTTTTCCGAAAGTATTATCTGAAGCCTTGTTGTTGGACGTAGTTTATCGTCATACCCAGGACGCTTTATTTGGTATTTGTATGGTGTAAAGTGTCATATATGTGATATGATTGTATTATGGATTCTAGATATAGGTATTTCCGTTTCTTGAGTGCCGGGTTGGACCGGAGTCCAAGGGTTTTATGGCTTTTGTCTTTTTTGTTAGAAGGGATTTCTCTATTTTGGATAGAATGTAATATTGTATGCAGGGTTAGAGGAGCTTATTTATAGTTTTATATAATATTGTAGGAATTTTCTGTCCTGTTTAAGTTTCAGTTGAGGTTAGTTTTCTCCTATACACCCTTGTGCAAATTATTAGGTTGGTGCAAAAATAATGTCTTTTTCTCACATATGTTACTATGTGAGAAAACGACATTCTTTTTGCACCAACCTATTAATTGAAATTGTTGAGTCTGAGGCCCTCACCAAAAATTCCGGGACTTCTTTGCTCATCAGAACGACCAGATTAATTTTTTCAATGTGCCGTACCCTCGTAATCACCATTCTTTACGAATCCTCTCCGCTTCCCTCAGATTGACACCCACGAACTCTGAAATATTTGTATTGTAGGTCCTGGCTGGAATATAAAGTACTACATCATTCCCTTTCCAAATAACTGGCAGAAAGAATCGCGTCATGTTGCTTTTTATTTTTTTAATTTATTTGAAAGACGGTGCCCACCTACACTATTTAAATTATACGGACTATTGTCCTCATCTTTGTTGCCATTTTTATCACAACGTTTCGGCCGTTGTACGCTCCGGCCTTCTTCAGGTTGTTGGAATGTTGAACTGAACCCTTTATTTCGCTCACTGGGGTAGACTGTTCTAGTGCCACGTGCCATGTATAATGGATGTCAGTTATTTTCTGTTAATTCCCCTCTGAAAGTTCTCCACTGCCTTAACCAGGTATTGAACTCACACTCTTTGCGTCCTGTAACTGGATGTAACTAATGCCATGTATTCTGAAGAAGGCCGGAGCGTACAACGGCCAAATCGTTGTGATAAATAGTCCGAATAATGCAAATAGTGTACACAATATCTCATCTGAGAAATATAGACAGGTTCCCACCTACTTTAATATATTGTGCAGTCGACAAAAGCAAACGTAAACGACGCGCTTGTGTTAAATTAAAATCTACGCATCGCACAATGTATTTTGGGATAAGCAAGATACAGTAAAGTCATCTATATACAACGATTCCATTTATACCTTGAGTAAATTCTTTTGCAATGTCATTTTAATACTGAACCGAGTGACTGACTATATGCTTTTTCTAACACTCCTTGTTGAATCTTTGGATCGGACAGAATAGATTCAATGCGGAACTAAACAGACTTATTCGAAAGAAAGCTCCAAATGAAATCTCGTAGCCTATCTTTCAACCTGAGATCATGTCGCATTTTTTCCAGTTAGGTTCGTAAGTCTTTTCGAAGCCAACGAATACAGTAGCCATGTGCTCTTTTCACATAAACGCTTCCCTTATATTGAGTTTCCAAGCATAGCTTAGATGTTGCAAAAGACCTAAAGTATGGGGCACTTAGTCGTAATTGTTGTAGCGAGACAAGCTTGCTAACCATTACACCACCTCTAGCTGCCATAAAAACCCTTCCCTTATAAATCGTACAAAGCGAACCAGGTGATCGACCTGTTTTTGTGTAAGCCACATTATAGGTAAGCTATTCATTTTTTGGAATTCAAGTGTCAACCTAAGCGTCTATTCATTATTGTCTGCAAAGATTTACACAGAAAGCTTGTGAGAGAAATTGGTCTTTAATTTTCACTGTCAGAATTGTCTTTCACGAGTTTAGGAATCAGTAGAACCATTGTTTCTCAACATTGTTCGGTGAACGTCCCCTTTGTCCAGCTACCGTTATATAATTGTAATATAATGACTCTTTTGGGAGCTGTTACGTGAATTCATAGTAAATATTATCTGGTACTATAGATGAAGTATATGAATTTTCAATAGAGTCTTCAATTCCTGTCCAAGAGAATTGTTTCTTGTAATCTTCCTTGTTTTTTTTTTATAGGCTGAATTTATATTTTGCTGCATTTTGTTTTATAGTTTCCAATTGCTGTTTACAATTTTTTTTGGTATTTTTTTAGAATTACTCTGCCAATACGTTTTTATATCCTTTTTGTCCATTATCTTGATATTATTTATTAAGATCTTTTGTTTTACTAGCATGCGTTAAATTTTGGAGGCACGGTTGATTAATTTTTAGCCGCTAGTTTAAGGAATCGGAGAGTAGAGTTCGTATTCCTGTCTATTTCATAACAAACTTCCCTGCAAATACAATCCTGAATAGTGTGAATCCATATCTTCTCCCCTAGGTATAGGTAAAATAGGAGGACTTACTGGTTCCTATAGCCTTGGCTGGCATCCAGTCTAGGAGAAGGAAACTACCTGCTGCCTGTAGGTCCTGCCCCTGTCTGAAAAGGTTACCAGGTAGTTTAAAAAACAAATACATTTCGTATAACGTCTGAAAGAAATGTATCTGCCACAGAAATTAATGGACTTAGTACAATTGTCCGACCAATACGTGACTGGGGTACGATAAGGCGCCGTGGACTTCACTGATTTCGGCACTTTAGACGACAACGACGATATTTATGCTTGCCAGTTATTTTTCTAATTATTTACAAAATTATTCTTTTGGTTGTGTAGACGGATTTAATTTGCTGATTAATTTTTGGCAACATTCCTTTTTCGCTTCTTTTATTTCTTCACGGGTCTTTTCCCTACTTTTGTTTGCAAAGATTGACTATTGTTGGCTCATTGATAAATTTCCAAAGTGCTGGTTTACTTAGTCTAGTTACTACTTAACATCCATCATAGAATTTGGTTCCTTTTCTTCTTCTTGGTACTGAGTTATGTGGATGTATTCTTTTGCTATCACTATTAGGTTCCCGTGAAAAATCTTCTACTGTTTTTATATTATTTTGAGTTAATTTGTTTTGTCATAATTTTTCGAATTTTTCCCAGTCGGGTTCTCTTAGACTCCAATCAAGGTCGTTGCTCGTCGACCTCCTTAGTGTTCCACAAAATGGCAAAGAAATGCTTCTTATCGCATGTATTATCATAAACACTCGTTAGAGTCTACATCAATTGCTGGATCACATATGGCGAGATCAATTGTTGAGAGTCTTCCATCTGCTGGATCGCACAACCTGCTGATTTGCTTCATTTTGTTTGGCGGCATATCAACGCCTATCAGTAATGTAATGCCGAAATCTAAATATTTTGATTGGTTTGGTTGATTGATTTTTTTAGCGGCATATCAACCTTTATGAGTTATTTAAAGTATCTAAATATTTTAAATACAATTATATGATTTCAACAAAATATATTTTGATCGCAATTGTATGCCTTCAACTACACATAACATTTTTGTTGGTCATTTTGCTATAAAATGTAATAGTGGTAATTTTGGCATATAATCTATTGCTTGTAATATTGCTATAAAATATATTGAAGGTGATTTTTATATAGATAAGTAATGTTGGCAATTTTACTAAAGGTATGTATTGTTGGCAATTGTCTTATATATAGAAATGCGTTGCTGTTTTTTCCTGTAAAGATGTGTTTTTTTACTTTAATAATATTTTGTTTTTGTTAGTGAATTCACTATTTGCCCATAACTGGAGCCGTTAGCAGATAC